>CM056050.1:538470932-539670932 GCA_029574335.1 Rana kukunoris | reverse complement strand
ATAGAGCAGTGCACATTACCACTAACTAATGCTCTCTATTTATTCCAAACAAATTGAAGTCAGGGGGAAAAAAGATAATTCAGAGCCATTAGGTAGAGGATGTGTATGGATTCTTTTTGGAGAATAAGGATATCATTTAGTGTCACTTTACCATATACTGTACATATAAACAATGTGTGGTATTACCGTATTTATCAGCGTATACCGCACACTTTTTTGCCTGGAAATTCTGGGCAAAATCGTGGGTGCGCGATATACGCCGATACCCGCTTCCCGTGCCGAGTTTGAATTACTGCGCTGGCATATACCGAGCGCAGTACACTCGTGTATAGTCAGGCAGGCTCGTACAGGACGCACAGGACGTGACCACGAGAGGAGCCGAGCCTGCCCGACTATACACAAATGAACTGCGTTCGTACTGCACCCCTTTAGGGGTGCACGCTATACGCCGGAGTCCGCAATACCCCGATAAATACAGTAATTGCTTCTTTGTATACAAAAGCTTGTTCTTGAGATTTACTAATCATTTAGGCAAGACAGTAAATACATGTATCTAAAATACATGACCCATTGGATTAAGATTTAAGAAATTAAGCTTCCATTAGAAACTACAATGCCTTGAAAAAATATTCATACCCCTTGACATGTTCCGCATTTTGTCATGCTACAACCAAAAACTTAAATGAATTTTATTGGGATTTTTTGTGATAGACCAACACAAAGTGGCACATGATTGTGAAGTTAAAATAAACTGATAATTGGTTTTTCATTTTTTTTACAAATAAATATGTGAAAAAAGTTTGCATTTCTATTCAGGCCCCCTGAGTCAATACTTTGTAGGACCACCTTTCGCTGCAATTACAGCTGCAAGTCTTTTTGGGTTTGTCTCTACCAGCTTTGTACTCTGATACCACTAACTAAAGTGTAGTGGAACCAATTGCCTTCAGAAGTCAGCCTAATTTGTAAATAGAGTCCACCTGTGTCTAATTTAATCTCAGTATAAATACAGCTGTTCTGTGAAGCCTTCAGAGGTTTGTTAGAAAACTTTTGTGAAAAAAGGCATCATGAAAGCCAAGGAACACATCAGACAGTTCCATGACAAAGATTTGGAGACGTTTAAAGCAGGGTTAGGTTATAAAAAAAATCCCAAGCTTTGAACATCTCATAGAGCAATGAAAGAGTATGGCACAACTGCAAACCTACCAAGACATGGCCGCCCACCTAAACTGACAGGCCAGGCAAGGAGCATTAATCAGAGAAGCAGCCAAGAGGGCCATTGTAACTCTGGAGGAGCTGCAGAGATCCACAGCTCAGGTGGGAGAATCTGTCCACAGGACAACTATTAGTCGTGCACTCCACAAATCTGGCCTTTATGGAAGAGTGGGAACAAGAAAGCCATTTTTGAAAGAAATCCATAAGAAGTCCCATTTACAGTTTGGGAGAAGCCATGTGGGGACACAACACACATGTGGAAGAAGGTACTCTGGTCAGATGAGACCAAAATGTTACTTTTTAGTCCAAATACAAAATGCTATGTATGGCTGAAAACTAACACTGCACATCACCCTGAACACACCATCCCCACCGTAAAACATGGTAGTGGCAGCATCATGTAATGGTGATACTTTTCTTCAGCCGTGACAGGGAAGCTTGTCAAAGTTGATGGGAAGAAGCCCAATACAGGGTAATCTTGGAAGATAACCTGTTAGAGTTTGAAAATGACGTGAGACTGGGGTGGAGGTTCACCTTCCAGCAGGACAACGACCCTAAACGTACAGCCAGAGCTACAATGGAATGGTTTAGATCAAAGCATATTCATGTGTTAGAATGGCCCAGTCAAAGTCCAGACCTAAATCTAATTGAGAATCTGTGGCAAGATTTGAACATTGCTGTTCACAGACACTCTCCATCCAATCCAACAGAGCTTGAGCTAGTTTGCAAAGCAGAATGGGCAAAAATGTCACTCTCTAGAAGTGCAAAGCTGGTAGAGACATCCCCAAAAGACATGCAGCTGTAATTGCAGCGAAAGGTGGTTCTACAAAGTATTGACTCAGAGGGGCTGAATACAAATACACGCCACACTTTTCAGATAATTATTTGTAAAAAATGTTGAAAACCATTTATCATTTTACGTCCACTTCACAAATATGTGCCCCTTTATGTTGGTCTATCACATAAAATCCCAATAAAATACATTTACGTTTTTGGTTGTAACATGACAAAATGTGGAAAATGTCAAGGGGTATGAATACTTTTTCAAGGCACTGTATATGTACATCAACTTATCAATGTTGTTAACACTTGTTAATTAAACCGCCCAAATAACCCTGGCTAAGGTATTTTACATTTTTATTACATTTTTTCACCTGCATTGTGTTTGTGCTACTAACTGCAACAACTCATACCTCTTATCTGAAAGAAGACAAAGATAAAGAATAACCAAGGATTTTTTTTCCAGCATATGGTCTGATGGGTAGCTGTCTGAACATGTATGGCTGTGTAATGATGGACCCAGCTTACAGAATGAACATTGATTGAATGAGGCCACCATTTCTTTCCAACAATAAAATCAAGAACAGTTGCTGAAGTGTGCTCAGGCCCAGCAGGTAAGATAATGCCATATGTGAGCAATCAGAGTTGAATGGGGCATTAGAAAATCAGGCATTCTTATGGAAATCAAAATCTGCCAAGGAACAATGACTCTTCTAATCAATACAGAAAAGGGAACACACTTCACTTTAATAAAAAACAATATCCTTTGGGAGAAAATGAAACTAATAAAAAGAAGAGTTAGGGAAAGTAGGATCCAGATCAAAGGAGATATAACATAGCTATTTTTTTTTTAATATTAAGTTTTAGGTGTTGGCATGAACTTTTGCAGCACTTGCAGTGATGTTTACCAACTTTTTTATGGGATTGTTATATTTTTCACTATTTACTGTGACAGCTTTTCATGGGTAATTGTATCTACAACAAAGATACTTGAAGAAATGAAATGACCACCAATGCCTATTGGTTCCATAGTTTACTACCATAAGCGAGGTATGTTTCGTTTTATATCAAAAACGACATTGTTTTTGTGGGTTGTAATTGCTTATTAATCAAGTAGATCTGACCCACTTATTTATACAAATATATATATATATATATATATTTTTTTTTTGATACATTAGGCTCTTTTTATACTATGGTTTCGGATTGTTTATCGAGATTCTTTGATGTATGGCTCCAATATTTCGACAATGCTGTGTGCGTTTTGTATTACATTTATTGAAGTAATCCGGTCTCATGTGGTAAGCGTGCTTGCGCCATTACTCTGCACTTTATATATATGTGAACTTATATTGTACTATATACCCCTTGTGAATTATTATATTTATATATAAAAAACTTTTGTCCTCAAAAGTCTATACTATGTTGCTATATATGCACTTATATTTTCTATTTTTTGTTTCCATCCTTTGTATCCTTTTTGTTTTTTTAATATTTTGTAGTATTACCTGTTCAAGCTCCTGAAGAAGCTCATTGTGGAGCGAAACATGTAGAGCGATTTAATACTGCAACAGGTCTTCTCCTACTTTTGAAGCCAACAACTCAATACATATCGAATGGTTTTTATACATACCTATTATTATCAAATAAAATGTTCTATTTTCTTATATTACTATTTGTGTTATTATACTCTATTAGCACCGTCTAAAAAGTCCCCAGGGTTTTTGGTACCCTTTTACCCTCTTACATTGTTTTTCTCTACAAGGGATGGGGTGCTTGGATTTGAGGGTCTGTATTCCACAAAATTGCTTTCTACAAATGCTTATAGTTAACCAGACCGACATTATTATTAATATTATTATACAGGATGTGTATAGCGCCAATAGTTTGTACAGCACTTTATAAAAGAGGCAGTAAAGTTACAATACAATTCAATACAAGAGGGTTAAGAAAGCCCTGCTCATGAGAGCTTAGAATCTAATAATACAAATGTTATATCAAATTACCACTGTGGGTGGGTCCACTTTTGCCCACTGCAATTCACAGGAACCTGCAGGATCGTGATATTTTTCTTGATAAACAGCCCTTACTCATAGAATTCTATGCGTAAGGACTAGGGGTGGCTGACCCCCCCCCCCCCTGGTTGGTCCAGTCTCCTGCACCCCCATTTACCTCATATAGGTCACGGGCGGCGGCTTCACACTGGGTCTTCTTCTTCCTCAGCTTCATGGAGGCGCGGCTTCACCTGTGTCTGCACCCTCTTCCTCAGTGTCCAATAGGATTGTTCTATCTCTCGGCCAATCGGGTCTCAGGACCTGCTTCCTGAGTTTGGACTTGCCGGGAGGAGAATCAGGAAGACAATAGTGAATATTAAAGTGGAGTTCCACCCAAAAATAGAACTTCCGCTTTTCGGAACCTTCCCCCTTCTCCGGTGTCACATTTGCCACCTTTCAGGGGGAGGGGGAAGCAGATATTTGTGTAATACAGGTATTTTGCTCCAACTTCCGGGCATAGATGCCTGAGCCACCCATGGGTATCTATGCCACTTCTTTCGCCCCCCTGCTGTCTTCTGGGAAACACACAGGTCCCAGAACACAGCAGGGACCAGTCGGATCACGCAGCACGAGTCGCTCATGCGCAGTAGGGAACCAAGCTGTGAAGCCGCAAGGCTTCACTTCCTGTTTCCCTTACCGAAGATGGTGGCGGCAGCACCCGAGAGCCGAGCAATAGCTCGGCTTCGGGTGCCGACATCGCAGGCGCCCTGGACAGGTAAGTGTCCTTGTTTTAAAAGTTAGCAGCTACAGTATTTGTAGCTGCTAACATAAAAAAAAAAACGTGGAACTCTACTTTAATTCACGGTTGTCGCACAACTGGATGGGCTCTGCGCTTCGAGCCCACTCTTTTTTTAAGCTAATTAGAGTCTCAGGCTCCCATAACATGCCTCTAAAAAAAATAAAACACTGGAATCCATGCGTCCGGTGACCTGCATGTAAATTAGGGGAGCGGAGATTGTCAACGGGCCACCGCTGGTAATCACTGTTTAGCTTGAAACCCTTATAAAGCGCAATAAAGCATTTATACAATAAGATCTGGCGAGTGCCATATCAATGTTTTTAAGGCCGGGTTCACATATGTGTGGCCACAGTTCACAACATGAGTTCAGAAAGTGCAATCCATGACCAATTTTTTGCCCGAATTTGCCTGAATTTGTATCTGAACCAGACCCAAAGATGCAGGTTTCTGCAATCCGTACCATGGCTGACTTGGACCTGTGTTAACTGGCTTAATCTAAAGCCAGTCACACTCGCCTGTCATGTGTATTGGATGCGTGGAAACCTGCATTCAATTCACAATATATGGGAACCAAGCCTCAAGCTATATAATCACAGTCCTTTGCGGAGTTTAAAGTGGTATTAAACCCAAAATCAAAAATGTATTATATAGCATCTTACCAATAATTGGATGTGGTGGCTAAACAAGTGAACTTTTCTTTGGCTTTGTCTGTTTTCACCTGTTGATTTGGCCAGTAACACACCTCCAGTATTGGTGAGACACAACTCTAGAGGAATGAGCACAGGAGATAGCAGGGTAGTGTTAAATGTATTAGTAGATTTAGCTCCAGCTAACACTTTTTTTCTTCCTTTTGAGATAAAGGCTTTGCATGAATAAATAAAAGCTGATCGTTTTAATCAGGTTTGACTCATCCATGTAAACTGTTACATTCTGCTGGGCATTTGAGAAAAAAAAATAATAATTGCTGGCTGGATCACCAGATAAAAATAGAAAAAAAAGGCAAAAGAATACAGCCATCACATCTAAAGCCTCAGGCCGCGTACACACGTCCGAGAACCTCGTCGGGCTAAACTCATCATTCCGCCCGTCGAGGTTCCCGATGAGCGGTCGAAAAGGTCGTCGAGCCGAATTTCCTCATTGAACAACGAGGAAATAGAGAACATGGCAGTTTTCCTATGGGGAAACACTGCGAGGGAGCATACACACGGCCGGGCTTCCCGGCCAAAGCTCTTCCCGCAGTTTTCCTGACGGGAAAACCTCTCGTGTGTACACAGGGAAACTTACAGAGCAGGTTCTCAATTTTCCTGTCGGGATTCCCGGCAGACTTTATACCGCCGAGAATCCCGGTCGTGTGTACAGGGCTTAAGATTTGGTAAACTGCAATATAATAAATGTTTGCTTTAGAGTTTAATACTGCTTTAATATCACAAAATATGAAGTCTGATATTTTCACGTTTCATCAAATCATTTGCATCCTCTCTCTCTAGAGTCTAGACCACCTAATACTTCACATTTATTTCTGACTTTAAAATGTACAGTATTTTGGTGTAAAACATACTTCTGCGGCCATTATGAGGGTTGATTTTATAGGCTGGAGAATGCAGAAGATGGGAATACTTGGTAACAGCCAAAACTCCATGTTGGACAATAATTAGGACAGGAGGACTTGCTGTTGAACTACTGTATCTAAGATACCCAAAAAGGGCTTACTCAGCCTGTTAGCTCCACATAAAATATGGCTTTTGGGCAGACCCTTCAATCAATTGTATACAACATTCATTTATCTGCCAAGTTTACAAGAAAATTGCAGTGATTACTAGTGGCACATGATACAAATAAGTACAACCTTACCACCAGCTACACTTGGTGTCCATTGATAGACTCCCCAGTTATATATATCTTAATACAAAGAATGACAATAAGAAAAAAAAAAATTTGCGCTACCTTAATCACCCTTATTGGCAGATGCATACGTATGCGAGTGGGTAGTCTCAAGTGATAAATATGAAAGGCTAACTGCTTTATCAAAGATGTGACCTATAATGGCCACTAAGAAGCAACATGCAGCCGCCTCAAACACCCTCAACTTTGATAGTGATAGTGATTAACAGGGAACAAAAACAAAAAACAAAAAACAAAAATGACATTCAATCCCAAACCATCAACTGAATATAAATTATGGCTCTGAATGGGTTAATAATCAGTCCAAAATGATGACAGTAAAAAGTCCATGAATAACAGGAAAACATGTCAAACACCCGTGCAACTGTGCCACATTACGGATTGGTTGTAAACGTGTCCAAAAGAAAAACTGACATGTCCTCCACCATACTTATGGATTGGCCTCCTTCCGAAATCCGACGATCCCTTATGACAAGGGATCAGACACAGCATTTAATAGGTCCCAATCTCGCAGTTTCAGAAATGCAGTCCTGATGGATCTTGTTTCCCAAGAAATTTAAGCAATGTCAATGCCCACCATGCAAGAAACAGTGATAGCTCCACATAGTGTGTTAAATGTGTAGAAAATGTATTTAAAAAGTTAAAATTGCACTTACAATTATGCAGTATAAAAATCGCCTTGAATCTTAATGTGCCAGCCGGTACACAAAACTCTCAGGCACTTGTCCACTGGGAGAACGTAAGGAGCTTGGGTGACGACAGCGCGTCACCCTTTTTAAATACATTTTCTACACATTTAACATACCAAGTGGAGCTATCACTGTTTCTTGCATGGTGGGCATTGACATTGCTGAAATTTTTTGGGAAACAAGATCCATCAGGACTGCATTTCTGAAACTGCGAGATTGGGACCTATTAAATGCTGTGTCTGATCCCCTGTCATAAGGGATTGTGGGATTTCGGTAAGAGGCCAATCCATAAGTATGGTGGAGGACATGTCACGTTTGCTTTTGGACACGTTTACAACCAATCCGTAATGTGGCACAGATGCACGGGTGTTTGATATTTTTTCCTGTTATTCATGGACTTTTTACTGTCATCATTTTGGACTGATTATTAACCCATTCAGAGCCATAATTTATATTCAGTTGATGGTTTTGGATTGAATTTGTTTTTTGTTTTTGTTCCCTGTTAATCACTATCACTATGAAAGTTGAGGGTGTTTGAGGCGGCTGCATGTTGCACCTTAGTGGCCATTATAGGTCACATCTTTGATACGGCAGTTAGCCTTTCATATTTATCACTTGAGACTACCCACTTGCATACGTCTGCATCTGCCAAGAAGGGTGGTTGAGGTTGCGTGATTTATATTTTTCTTATGCTTATTCCTTGTATTTATTGTTTACACGATAATCGCAGCACCTGGAGGGAATAGACTGTTGACTAGGTCGTAGGTCTTTTTTCTCTTTCCTTTTTTCCTTTTTTTGTTAATTTTAGCGCAGTTTCTTTTTTATTTTCCACAAAAATTGACAAATCAACTACTAATGTGTTTTATTTAAATTCATAGTTAACATTTTTGTAGTATCAAATATGAATAAAGACTAAGCAATTGATCCATAATATTGATCCATATTATAATACAACCATTAAAGGTCATAAATGCTGGGCCATTCAGAAAGTGCAGAGCGCATGCGTAGTAGGGAACCTGGCTGTAGAAGGAAAAATCCAAGCCGGATGGAAAAATCGGCTGGGGTGTTGACATTGTGGGCTTCCTGGACAGGTGTCAAAGCTCGGCTCAGCCCTTCCTTCTCTGAGCTGGCCGCTCAGCTGTCGGCTAATTGCCAGCTCCTATCTCTCCACAGTGACTCACCTGTTGATGAGCTGGCTCATCAGTCCTGCCTACTTAGGGTCCTTTCACACGTGCGGTCCATTTTTCGGTCCGCTCCGTGTGTCCGTCGGCTCAGCGGGGGGGTCTCCGCTGAGCTGTCGGGCGGACAGTGCGTTCCCCGCACACTGTGCAGGGACCGCCCTGTCTCTCCTCGGCTATCCCCTATGGGGAATCGGATGGAAGCGCGCCGGGGGGGCGAGTGATACAGTCGGCGGCTATGGCCGCCGCTGTATCACGGGAGCACGCTCGCAAAAGCGGGCAAAAGCGCGCTCGCAAAAGCTTTCCACCGTGAGTGTAGATGGAAAGCTTTTGCGAGGAGGAGCCTAGACAGCCGCCGAGGGACCCCAGAAGACAGCTTTCCGGGCCACTCTGTGCAAAACTAACTGCACAGTGGAGGTAAGTATCACATGTTTGTTATTTTAAAAAAAACAACAACCTGACTTTAGTGTCCCTTTAAGCCTTCCAGTTCACTTCGCCTTGGTCAACATCACAGAGACTATCTCCTGCGTTCCTGCTGAAGAATTGCTAGGCTGACATCCCTTCTGGCTCCTGATCCTGCTGGCTGTTCTATTGCTTTTCGAAATCCTTCCCCCCTTCATTGTCACATTTGACACCTTTCAGGGGGGAGCAGATACCTGTATAATAGAGGTTTTTGCTCCCTCTTCCAGGCATAGATAGCCGCAGTATCCGCGGACATCTATGCCATATCTGGTCCCTCCTCCTCCCCCCACCGCTGTCTTCTGGGAGACACACGGGTCCCAGAAGACAGCAGGGACCATTCAGATCGCACATGCGCAGTAGGGAACCAGGCTGTGAAGCCGAAAAGCTTCACTTTCTGATTCCCTTACCAAACATTCACTTCCTGATTCCCTTACCAAAATAAGTGTCCATATTTTAAAAGTCAGCAGCTGCAGTATTTTGTAGCTGCTGACTTAAAAAAAAAGAAAATCGGTGGAACTCCGCTTTAAAGCACCTCAACATATCAAGCAAAAATATGGGGATTTGGTCATACCATATGGCCATACAGTGCTTAAGCCCTCTACTGCGTCAAAAAGTATCTCTTGGGCTGGATCACCCCATCCCCCCCACTAATTAGTGTCCACCTGAGTTATAGGAGGAGTCCTTTTAGTTCTCCCATATAGAGGAGAGTATTTCTCCCATGGTTGAGAAGCAGGATCTTTCATTCTATCAATAGTGAGCATAAGCACTCTATGGCCATATGGTGTGACCAAATCCCCATATTTTTTGCTTGATATGTTCAGGTGCTTTAAATAGCCCTGCAGGATTCAAATGTCATTTTTTTATGTGTGTGCTGTAATCTTTTGGTCAGATTTATGTACCACAGATACACTAATCTGTCACCCACACCAACATTGGTCATGTGAAGGTATGTTGCAAATCTAATGCCGCGTACACACGGTCGTTTTTTGCGATGAAAAAAAACGACGTTTTTTAAAACGTCATTTAAATTGATCGTGTGTGGGCAAAACGTAGTTTTTTGTCTTAAAAAAAAACGACCAAAAAAAAATTCCAACATGCTTGAATTTTTTGTGTCGTTTTTCAAAACGTCGTTTTTTGTTTCACAAAAAGTCACCGTGTGTAGCAAAAACGTTGTTTAAAACGACGTTTTTCAACCCGCGCATGCCTAGAAGCTAGTTATGAAGCGAGCTTCAATGGAAAAGAGTGGTGAACCTAACCTCGCTTTTTGTGAAAAAAACGATGGTATGTATGCAACATCGTCTTTGAAATGTGACGTTTCAAAAACGTTGTTTTTTACTTCACAGAAAACGTTGTTTTTTTTCATCACAAAAAATGATCGTGTGTACGCGGCATTAGAGTGTTCGAATTCCCCTGACAGTGTGAATTATACCGTAAAATTTTAAAACATTACATGCATCTATGAGTATTTAGAAATGTCCTATGAATGCATATAAATGCATTGAGGAATGATTCCCTAGAGCCGCACTGGTGGCCTTACAGTTTTTATGTTACTAACTACAATATGTGACCATAGAGAACTGGGAATACAGGCTCCCTTTATATAGTTCCCCCACCTCTGGCTAGGAAATAAGGACTGTCCCAGACAGGGAATGGTTTTAAAGGCACAAGGGGCTCTAAAAGGAAATGACATTTAGGTATATTTCTAAATTTAGTAAACATATGGCACAAGGAAAATGTCAGTATATAATCTTTTCACTATGTAGTCAGATGAAATAATGGTCAGCTGGGTTTGGAATATTCAGCCAGTTCCCATCTGTTCTTCAAGCATCTGTGCCAACATTCTTGAAATTGGAGTGTATTGTGTGTGTAAAAAACAAATCTTTTGTCATTGAGATTGTTACCTATTGAGCAACCGGTTTCTAATACATATGTTCAAAAAGTTCAACATTTAAAAAAAAGCACTTTAAATTAAACAAAATGTTTCTTTACTGGCACAAGGGACACTAGAGAATTATTTGAATGCTTAATGCAAGACCAATTAAACAGCCAAGTGTGGGTGCATTGAAAGTTATTTTCACAGTCATGTAACAGGACTATGATCCTATCCTTGCTTTTTTGCCAGGATGTGCTGAATATGGGATGTTTCTCATTTGTCATATGCATTGTCTCAAATGTCAGCAAAGCACTGCATACTGAGACGTTGATAAATGCTTTTTTTTCTTTAAACATGTAGAGCCTATTTGCCGAAGAAAATATATTTTTAGGGGATTGCAAAATGTTCATTGACAAAAATTGTCTATTGCCTCTCTATGCATTCTCCACCATATCAGTGTGAGTGTCAGTTATTTTCACAGTCATCTAACAGGACTACGATCCCATCCTAAAACATACTCATTGGGATATGGAATGTCTGCAGGTATTCCAGAAACTGCCGAATTTATCCAGAGAACATTATCTTAGTTGCCATCATTCTAAATTATTTTCCAGGGATGTTTTCCTGATGTTAATATTTTAAATGTTCACATACACAATAGTGCCTCAAATGACCACCAAACACTGCATACCAATTCAAGAGGTGTTAACCAATGATGGCAGGTCAATGATGGCAGGTCAGCCATCAGAAATTTTTGGGCCCCTTACACTTTAGACCTACCCCCCCCCCCCAGCATGACCACCAACATTCCCTAGGGCAGTGATGGCGAACCTGTGGCAAACGTGCCACTGCCGGCATGCCTAGCCCTCTCTGTGTGCACACCATGAAATGAGAGCCATGAAATTAGAAAAGCACACAATGAAAAATCGAATCATACGCACTGCAAACTACATCACCCAGAGTTCTGTAGGTGAGTGGGGGTGACGTGCGCATGCTAATCCAATCAAAGGCTGATGCATCCACACAGCACCCACCATCAAACAAATCAATGGTAACATGCTGGGCGTGACTGGGAGAACACGTGGCTGCGATAAGAGGAGACTTGCGGGCAGGAATGACCTGCTGGAGAGAGTGGAGACAGGTAAGATCAATATGGAGTGGACATGTACAGTTACAGATTTTACTCAATTTTGCACAATAAAGGTGTTAATTCGGTGAATGCATGAGTCAGGTAGGTGAGTGCATGTGTCAGATAGGTGAGTGCATGTGTCAGGTAGGTGAATGCAATGGTCAGGTAGGTGAGTGTAATGGTCAGGTAGGTGAATGCAATGGTCAGGAAGGTGAGTGTAATGGTCAGGTAGGTGAGTGCATGTGTCAGGTAGGCAAGTGCATGTGTCAGGTAGGTGAGTGTAATGGTCAGGTAGATGAGTGCATGTGTCAGGTAGGTGAGTGCATGTGTCAAATAGGTAAATTTAATGGTCAGGTTGGTGAGTGCAATGGTCAGGTTGGTGAGTGCAATGGTTGGGTAGGTGAATGCATGTGTCAGGTAGGTGAGTGTAATGGTCAGGTAGGTGATTGCAATGGTCAAGTAGGTGAATGCATGTGTCAGATAGGTGAGTGTAATGATCAGGTAGGTGAGTGCATGTGTCAGGCAGGTGAGTGTAATGTTCAGGTAGGTAAGTGCATGTGTCAGGCAGGTGAGTGTAATGTTCAGGTAGGTAAGTGCATGTGTCAGGTAGGTGAGTGCATGTGTCAGGTAGGTGAGTGTAATGGTCAGGTAGGTGAGTGTATGTGTCAGGTAGGTGAGTGCATGTGGTAGGTAGGTGAGTGTAATAGTCAGGTAGGTCAGTGCATGTGTCAGGTAGATGATTGTAATGGTCAGGTAGGTCAGTGCATTCTGAGCACAATGCTTTCCTGATCCCTGCATTCTGAGCGAATCTGGCAGAATTGTACATTTTTGGTACCTTGGGGCTCATTCAGAGGGATGATCAGTCCCATCGTCTGTACAGTCAAGTTTAATTCGGTGTTTGCACGTTGAAAAAAATAAGTTGGTTTTGCGTTGCAGTTTGGGCACTCGGGCACAAAAAGGTTTGCCATCACTGCCCTAGGCAGACTGGCCACCTGACTTGTACGCACTCAGCCCCCCTTCCCAAATCCTGTATATATGCCATTCCCCTCACACCTTATGTATGTATAAAATTTGTATTGTGCATTTTGGATGTTTTTTTTTAGGAATCATGACAACCCTGCTATATAAAGAAAAACATTTTCTGATAAAGCAAAATGTGCAAGGACAAGAATTGGACATGTCAAAACCTGCGACTGATCATATATATATATTGGGATTCTGGTAACTCTGTGTTAATGTTATACCTTGTGAGAATGGATGACTAGAGTCTGCAATCAGCTTGTGCCATCTGCCTATCATTTCGTAGGAGATCTATTCAAAACAAAACAATGTAAAAATAACCCAAAAAATAAATATATATAGAGAGAGAGAGAGAGAGAGAGCGAGAGAGAGAGAGAGAGAGCGAGTGAGAGATTACTGTAACAAGAATGGCTTTTTCCTCTGTCCATCATAAAATATGTGCCGGATGCAGCGTGAGATGGTGTAGGCACAAACACATAGGACTGCCATACAGTGTATCCCAAGGAAACAGCGAGTGGAGAGGACCTGCTATGTATGTAGGGAGGAATGCTGTCAGCTGCCTCCTCCCACCCCCATCAGCACAGTCCATAGATGCAGTACTAAAAGCTTCTGTTCATTCCCCTACATGCCTCCTCCTCTTCTTCTACATCAGCCTCAGTGTCAGCAGCAGCAGCCGAGCAGGGAGAAATATCTGCTGCTAGTACAGAACCCAGACAAAGCTGAACACAGGAAAAACATCACACATATCATTATTCGAAGTGCTGCAGACAATAAGCTCCGCTTTATATACTGATTAGCTCTCATTGCAATGCCTAGAAGTTGGGCCGGGGATATCCCTTTTCTCATCTTCTGAGTTCTTCTTCACCTTATGGATTCTACTGCTAATATCAGTTCCTTCCTATCAGAACTGTGATGTAATAGCAACCTACGCAGGAAACACAGCTTCCTTTACAAACGGGGGAATTAGCCAATGTGGGGATCCCGCTTTACGCTATGTTTATAAGGTAACATTTCTGTGGAGAGTCGAGGAAGGAGGAAGGCGATCATCGCATGTTGTGTTGTTATCACCGGTGCTGAATAATGAGCCTCGGCTTAACCTGACAATGCTGCCAGACTGGAGCTTGTTCTCTTTCTTCCCCATAGTCTGTAACAATGCTGATCTCCCTCACTTCCAGGGAAAAACAATTCTCATTGGGATCTAGGCACTAGGAGCTGTCTTCTTCTTCCACTAAAGGCTTTTTTTTTCTTCTCCATCTTTTTCCACCAAAGGTTTTTCATTTTTCTGGGATTGTTTCTGGAATTATTAACCTTAGAATAAATCAGGAGGAATGAACCCGCGGCTGGTCAACCTTTTGACAGCCTTCTTTGCATTAATCTTTGAAAACAGTATCTTCAGGTAGGCAACAACATCTTATACCTGCCCTGGCCCTTATTAAATTCGGGGAAGAGTCATGTGCAAAGTTGAGTAAGCCATAGCAACCAATCAGAAATCATCTTTCATTGTCCTAACTTCTGTAGTCTGGCAAGAGATGGAATCCAGTTGGCTGCTGTAGGTTACTGCACATTACTGTTCTTTGCACTGACTTAGTAAATAAGTCTGAAAAGATTCAGACCATTTCTTACAATATATTTGACATGCGTGATTATTTTCAACAAAATTCTGACTGAATATGTTTCTTGATTGTTGAGTAATACTCCTAGATCTTGATCATTTATGTGAATACAGTGTTTCTGATCAAATAATCCTAAATGGAAGTTAATAATGTTGCCTGTTTGTTCCACATACGCTGGAATATGTGTTGGTGGAGATTAATATTTAGCAAACTGTCTCCTGGATCAATTGTATGGAATCAATATAGGTTTTTAAAAGCTAGCAGATGGTGTAAAGGCATAACTTAGCTGTTTGGGTATTGTGTTAAAATGCCACCCGGATGTGTGTATGTGTACATATACATGTAGCAATATAAACAACACATTGTAAATTTCAGATGTCACATTTACTACGGTTTCCCTAACCATATTAGATCTGCCTACTACATGTCCTGATTTTTTGATGCCTCCAAATGCAAAATGAGCACAGATCATCTAATCATTGCAAGCTAGCAAAACTAAACAGGCAAAAAAAAATTCTTAATACATATTCACACAGATACCAAAGCCAGAGACCAGTAGAATCATGCAAGAATGCAATCTTGCTTTAATTAATCAACAGCTATGTGACAGTAGAGTCCCACATGGAGCGTGAGTGATCCTCTGCTCAGAGACAGGCCCAGGAATTCATAGTCAAATGTATTCAGCCATTCGGACCCTTAAAGTTGCCACTAAATGTCTCATCTGTATAGTTTTTTCACTGATTGGTGAAGTGACCTTTTGAATAGCCAGTGGCTGGGGGGGGGGGGGGGGGGCCCCACAAGTCATTTGCCTGGAATAACAAGGCAGCAGCACAACGGCCATTACATAAATGTACGGCTTGCTAATTGCTGGGTGACATTTTTAACAAAAGTTTTCAATATTTCTCTTGATTGCAAATTGCTTCATGAATTTCAGGCATAGCATTACATTTGTGAAATACATACAGACTCTGAATTAGATTGTCTTGTCCTTTAACTCCAGTAAATTGTGTTTTAAAAATATAGGTCAACTGCTGTATAGATGATAGAAAAAAGTCCCTACACACTTGGAAAAAAGTGACTAGTATATAAAAAAATAAACGTACTGTAATCTTAACATAGCAATGATTAAAATGATGTTAGTGATGGGCCTGAATTTAGTACACAGCTGCATATATGCTCAGGACTGCTTGAGGGGAAAAAAGCAATTTGCTCTAAGCCTAGCATGACAGGAGACCCACCAATTATGACCGAAGATAATAAGTTAATATCGCCGTAACCCAAAAACAATAGATAGTCTGTTCCTTGGAATTGAAGTGATAAACGCTCTGTAGTCTTTTCTCATAATATCATCTTTATTTCGATATTTAAGATAATTTTTAATCCTTAGAACCAATTCTCGAATCCTATAACCCATAGTGGCCAATCACGGTCCATCTTGTACTGGTCTGACTTGATTTTAAGGAATTTTCATTGATCATTACGGGTTACTACACTTATGCCCTGTACACACGATTGGTTCATCCGATGAAAACGGACCGATGGATTTTTTCATCAGCTATCCGATGAAGCTGACTTTCATCAGTCTTGCCTACACACCATCAGTTAAAAATCAGATCGCGTTCAACGCGGTGACGTAAAACACTACGACGTGCTGAGAAAAATGAAGTTCTGTGCTTCCGAGCATGCGTCGACTTGATTCTGAGCATGCGTGGATTTTTGACCAATGGATTTCATCACAGACGATCGTTTTTTTCTATCGGTTTTTTAACCATCAGAAAATTTTAAAACAGGTTCTATTTTTTTCCGAGATGGGAAAAAAATGATGGGGCCCACATACGATCGGTTCATCAGACAAAACGATTGTGTGTACAGGGCATTACACATTTGCAACCAAGGCTAAAAATTATTTATAAAATAAGGCTATTTATTTAAGCAGAAAAAAAAAATCTTTCAGCCCTACAAAATTGTTACTTATCTACATGTGCTATTTTTATAAACAGGTGTTGTTCTTCAATTGCCCTCCATTGTGTTTTTGAAACTTTGAAGGCCCAAAGATTCTTGAACTTGCCATGAGAAATATGGGGGATGTCATTACAGGACACCATGTAAAAATTCTAGTTGCTTGGCTGTGTCTGTCTGCAAAATGTCTAAGACCTGGAACAAGCAGCTACAGCCCAGGAGCAAGCATACTTCCGGGCTGTAACTACAGTGAACAAAAGTGAGAGTTCCTTATCTATATTTTGGTTCCAGGTTAGTAACTCAAAATATTAAAGCGGATCTACACCCTAAAGTGGAACTTCTGCTGATCGGAACCCTCCCCCCTCCGGTGTCACATTTGACACCTTTCAGGGGGGAGGGGGGTGCAGATACCTGCCACATCCCATCCGTCCCCCGTTGTGTGCTGGGAACACTCCAATGAGAGCATACATATTGCTCTTATGACAGGGTTTATTTCAGACATTAGCATTGGCTGTCTACATTGATCAGCAATAAGAGCATTAAGAGCATACATATTGCTCTCATGACAGAGTTTGTTTCAGACATTGGGGTTGATTTTGTAAAGGCAAATAGACTGTTCACTTTTCAAGTGCAGTTGCAGTCTGCAGGGGGATTATCCCCAGAACTTTGTAAATGAGGTAAAGCTCTGCTGACTTTTTTCTTCCAATCAAGTGCAATTTAGGGTATTTTTTGCAATTTCCCTTGCAGAATGCAACTTTACTTGCAAAGTGTTTGCCTATATTAAATCAACCCCATAGTCACTAAATGGAAACTCCATTTCTTTTTTCCACTTTGTATAGAGTAGGGAAAGGCAAGAGCTCCTGACATGTTTATTGGTGTCTGTAGCTCTGGGGGGACATAACCCTGCATTTCCTGTCCCATTAACACTGTCACTGGGGCAGGAAGTATGCAGAATCTGCCCAATGGAACCACGGACATCAATGAAAACTTAAAGCGGAGCTCCACCGAGGAAAACAACATTTTGCCATGTTGTTTAAAAAAATAAAAAAAAAAAAACCTAAAAAAAAATAAAAAAATACTCACCTGAAATAGCTGTTGCTATGCGGAAGTCCGTAATCTGCCTCACCTGCACCGCGGTCCGATTTCTTCTTGTCCTTCTCCTTGTGAATGGGGCGCGCTGCTTTCTGGGAACTGTGTGTGTTCTCAGAGAGCAGCGCGCCCATTCACAAGCTCGCGCAGGCACAGTAGGAAACGGGCAGTGAAGCCGTACGGCTTCACCGCCTGTTTCCCATAGTGTGAATGGCGGCGCGGGACTCGGAGCGATCGCGGGACCGGCATCGGGGGGGCCATCAGCGCGGGCGCCTAGGACAGGTAAGTGTCCTTATTTAAAGTCAGCAGCTACACTGTTAGTAGCTGCTGACTTTAAAAAAAAAAAAAATTGCGGCTGGAGCTCCGCTTTAACAATTGGCCCACTCTGTTAAAGTGGATGTAAACCCCAATTTTTTTTTTATGTCACAATGTAGAGTATAAGATTTCCTATCATCTGTGCCCAGTTTTGCCACACAGAGTTAATCCAGATCTGAGTAATCCTTTTTTAATGTTCAGTGAAAATGAACAGAATTCCAGATAAAAACCTGCCTAAATAAAAAGTCAGTTTTCTCTCTTCTTGCTTTGAGTGACAGGTTATTTACATATCTAGCTTGGACATGTTTATCATATGTTATGTTATGTTTATCATAACATGAGGTATAAAAAGTGAGAAATCCAGCCCTCCCCCACATAACACATCCTGGTAATATACAATGAACTTTGGATCACCTCATGTTATGATAAACTAAACATAGCATATGATAAACATGTCCAAGCTAGATTTGTAAATAACCTGTCACTGAAAGCAAAAACAGAGAAACAGACTTTATAATTTGGCAAGTTTTTATCTGGAATTCTGTTAATTTGCACTGAACATTAAAAGAGGATTACTCAGCGCTGGAATAACTCTGTGTGGCAAGACTGGGCACAGATGATAGGAAATCTTATACTCTACATTGTGACATCAAAACAAATTTTTGGGGGGGTTACATCCACTTTAAACCATATAGGAAGCCCATACTATTGGATAGTGTGGTAAGGGGTCTGATTTGTATTGCTGTTTGTGCTCCCACTTGGGAGAATCACCATAACTATGTCCCTTGGTGACAGCACAAATTGGGGAACAATACAACATTTTCCATTTTCACTAGAACAGGAAATAGAGAATTCTTTTAATGGGGACACTCTTTAAAATTAGATGTAATCATTCCTGTATGAGTCCCATTGGAGAGATGTTCTGTCTCAGAGACTATCAAGGGTCCAACCCTTCTGCGATCTATCAAAAAATAAAATAAAATAAAAAAGTGCCTGCAGTTCTACCCTAAAGCATTTTGAAACGTAATGGTAAACTACAAACTGCAGTAACCCAGGGCAGCCAATCAGATTAGTGTGCTCTACTGAGTTTGATTAGGACATCATTTCCAACAGTTTCATATGGGTAATTGCAGTGTGTGCTTAACCACTGCTCTTTGTTTCACCTTATTCAATAAGCCTCCCTTTGTTTATCTACAACTGCATATGTACTGAAAACTGACCATACTGTAAAAGATAGAAATGACTATTGAGTGTCTAATACTGGACCCTGGTGGTTTGTTCAGGATGGCCTACTGTAAAGAACATGGAAAGTTACCTTCTCAAAGCATGTCTCCCTCTGATTTTTTGGACAAATTAATGGGAAGAACGTCAGGATATGATGCAAGAATCAGACCTAATTTTAAAGGTAAGCATAGTCAGTTTAATGTTTAAAAATGTTAATATTAAAGTTGTTAATAGTAGTTTAAAGTGTACCTTTCGTGGTGAAGGCAGACATTTTAGAGTGCTAAATTAACATTTATGAAGATCCATGCATTCAATTTTCTGAAACTTTGTCCTGAATGTTTGGTTAGCCCATAATACATTAAATAATGGCTCCACTGTAATCAACAGGTATACTTAGGAAGTAATTTATTACTACTAACATCTGAATCATAAACCCCTGGTTTAAATGAATGTGTTCATAGTTTTGTTGAAATAACACAGAATTGTGACAAGGTTATAATTCAAAGAAGATTACTGTATTTCCCCTTGGAAATTATATGAAGAAGTATTATACGTTTATTCTATCTATCTATCTACAGTATCTATCTATCTACAGTAGCTATCTATCTACAGTATCTATCTATCTATCTATCTATCTATCTATCTATCTATCTATCTATCTATCTATCTATCTATCTATCTATCTATCTATCTATCTATCTATCTATCTATCTATCTATCTATCTATCTATCTATCTATCTATCTATCTATCTATCTATCTATCTATCTATCTACAGTATCTATCTATCTATCTATCTATCTATCTATCTATCTATCTATCTATCTATCTATCTATCTATCTATCTATCTATCTATCTATCTATCTATCTATCTATCTATGTCACCCATGCCAATCTTATTTCTTAACCTCCTCTAAAGAGCGATTGCATTTTACTTCTGCTGCCACTGTGTTCTGCCCTAGCAGACAGGTAATCAAAGAAATGTCATCAGGAACAAAGGTGAAGCAAGGCACAGAGGCAGCAGAAGTCACTGTAAGAGGTTTATAATGTTGGAAGCATAGTGTTATTGATTAACCAGGTAATTTAGTCTTTCATACTCAGTTGAGTTCTATTTTTAAGCTCTGACACAGGGCACTTTCTTACTTGGGAAGCCTTAAATGTTATAGACATTTCCTAGAAGCCAAGGTATGCTTTCTGATTTGCTCTGTATGCATCTGTAAAAATATCTATATAAATAGATATAATAATAATAATACCTCATTGCATGCCATATACAATAAGACCATTTTTTATTTATGGTCTAATATTTATTTAATTTACTGACAATGTATAAAATGTTGCTAACACATGACTGCTCATCTTTAAGATCAAGGTAATTATTATAAAAAAAAAAAAAAAATCATCCTGCACCTATCTAAGGGTTAAAAAATACTTACTTTGCTGCTCCGAATGGTAGCACCTTCAATAAGCATCCAGTCCATATATTAACTGAAAATCCACACTACTAGTTCCAACCAATAACGAGCTAATCACATTAAACTGCTGTAATCTAATATCTGGGTGCTAAAAGGTCTGGAATATGTGTGCTAACTCTTCTAAAGCTTTCAGATCTCTTGGGGAAAAACATTTGATTATGGCCGTGTGCTGTTATATTATTATGTTAAGGGTTACAGTTCATTTTTCAAGACTAAAAAGGGAGTTAACAACCTGGGATAAATTACAAAATCATTTATGCAAAAGAGATTCACTAAAATGTATGCATACTGTACTTATGTAAAAGCTTCAGAAACAAAGCAATACTACATTTATGAGGATTTCTGTACAGTATTTGTTTACTGCCTTCCCATCAAACATTTTGGCCAGCTGTCTCCTTTGCATTGTTATACTTTTATAGCCAAGTTATTTTTGTGCAGTTGCCAATACCTGATCAAATAAATATATTTTTAAAGCACATGTAGCATAAGAAAGCTTTGTTCAAAAGCAAAATCATAGAGGAAATGTAGAAAACAAGCTTCCCCAGCCCCCTTTAGCTCAGCCCATCCCATTTGACAGTGGCAGCCGGTGCTTAATATATTTGGGGTGGCGGCAAACTAATACCAAACCCCCCCTGCAGGAGACAGCTGGGAATGCAGCGATTGCACACCCTCCTCCTGGAGACGGATGTGACTGCAGCTACAGGAAATGGACGAAAATGCAGCGATCAACCCCCCCCCCCCCGCGGGACACGGATGGAATGGCGACAATCTGGGCATTACCTTTGGAGTCAGGGGGAATGAAGAGCCAGGCCGTGGATTCTCCTCACGGGCGAACAAAAAGTGTGTCCTGAGACCTGATTGGCCAGAGAGTCCAGGTCACCGGAACTGCTTCCTCATTGGCCAGGAGGAGAATCAGGAAGACAATAGAAAATATAAATTCGCTATTGTCACACAAGTGGGTGGGCTCTGCCCCATGAGCCCATCCTTTTCTGAAGCCAATTAGTGCCTTAGGCTTTAATCATGTGCATAAAAAAAAAACTAATTGAAATCCATGCATCCATCCCCCCTGCATGTAGATTAGGAGGATGGACTCATGGATAGGTGGGGCGACGCCCGTGCGTCCTGCATGTGCAGCCGCCACTGCTATGTGATTTAATTTAGCCAATATTGGGTAAGCCTTTCAAATCATTAAAATCTAAAGGGATACTAAATAATACTTTGTATGCTATAACCCTATATTTTATCCTCATCAAGACTTGAAGTTCAACTCTTAAAAAAACTTTTGGACATTTTATGTCTGTGACCTCACTAGGCAGATGTTTGGGCAAGAAATTAGATGAAATCTCTCAAGTAGAGGCACAAATTGCAACACAAATATTTTGTTAGTAGGATCAGGGAAGGGTTAGCAATTCTGTCAAGTTATTATTATTGTGTGAGTCTTCCTGCCTCAGTGACCACTGCTTCCAGGAACAAGAAATTAGTTAAAATCATGGACAGTAATAAAAGCTTGGCAGAAGTATTTACCTTTCTTGAGTCTATACAAAGCTTAAAAAATTATCTGGAGTTGGCTTTTAAAGTAACATAGATGGATACTGCCTGTGGCCTTGATGACAACTTCCACTGGCCTAAATATAAGGAGGCAACATAAGTTAAAAGTACACTTAAGCCTCATACACAAGATCGGACTTCCATCAGACTTTTTTTTGTGCAAAGGGGTGTTGGCCATGAACTTGGTATGCATACACACGGCAGAACATTTTCAGACAACAAACACCAAACCACGTGGTTTTTAAGCTCTTTACCGTCACCCTTTGGGCAACTTCTGCTATTGTTGTCTGATGTTTAGAATTGGTTCGGAGCATGTGGGTTTGTACTTTGGATTTCAGTCCAATGGATTTGTGTACACATGATTGTATGATCTGACAGAACACATGTTTTGTCGGACAATTTGAGAGCATGCACAGCCAACATTTGTTGTTGGAAACTTCGACAACAATACAGACAGTTGGATTGTCCGGCAAAACGCGTCCGTCGGACAATTGTTTTCGGAATATTCGATCGTGTGTACGGGCCTTGAAGCCCATACACACCATCCAATTTTATGGCCATAATTGTCTGACGGACATGTTTTGTCGGATAATCCGACCGTGTGTATACTCCATCAAACAATTGTTGGCTGTTCATGCTCACCAACTGACAATAAATCTGTTATGTTTATCCAATCGTGTGTACACAAGTCCGTCCAACTAAAATCCAAAGTACAAACACCCATGCCCAGAACCAATGTTAAACATCAGACAACAATAGCAGAAGTTGCCCAAAGGGTGGCGGTAAAGAGCGGAAAAACCATGTGGTTTGATAAAACGGAAAAGACTGCTGGAAGTCCAATCGTGTGTATGAGGCTTTAGGCTAGATTCATACCTATGCAGTTTTAGTGCTTTTTGCATTTTGCAGATTTGCTCTTCAGTCCATTTAACATGGTTTCCTATGGAACACGTTCTGTAGTACAAATCTGCAAAATGCAAAAAGCACTAAAAATGCATAGGTGTGAATTCAGCCTTATGCCCTGTACACATGATAGGTAAATCTGATGAGAACGGTCTGATGGATTTTTCCATCAGTTAACCAATGAAGCTGACTGATGGTCAGTCATGCTAACACACCATCGGTTAAAAAAATTATCGTGTCAGAACGCAGTCACGTAAATCACGTACGACGTCACTATAAAGGGGAAGTTCAAATCCAATGGCGCCACCGTTGGGGCTGCTTTAGCTGATTTTGTGATTTTTTTAGTTTTACCAGAACGAGCGCTCCCGTCCCCTAATTTAGTCTGAGCATGCGTGGTTTTTTAACCAAGTTAAACGTTTTTTAACCAATTTTAAACAAGTTTCAACAGATAAATAACCGATGGGGCCTACACACGATCGGTTTGGTCTGATGAAAACGGTCCATCAGACCGTTCTCATCGGATTGACCGATCGTGTGTACACGGCATAAGTCTTTAAGCCTTTTTTAGCCTAAACTAACTAAATAAACAGGTTGCATAACATATACAAGCTTACCAATCTCTGAGAATTTTTGCAAATATATTCATGAAAAACACAATAATAATATTAATAAATGGATGCAGAATTTCTAAAGGTCTGTGCAAAAATAGAAAATGTATGAATAATCAAAACATATATATATATTTTTTAACCAAAATCAGTTTTGTGTAGCATTACTTGCCCTTTAATTTTTGTTTTTAAATGTTTTAATCTTCTTATTTTGATAATTCCCTTTTAAACTCATTTTATCACCTTGTTCCAATCTGCTTAATGCTGCATTTCCACATTTAAATGTGTGTCTTTGCATGTATGTCTTTCAGCTATCAATTCATCATGTGATAGACATTGTTCCAATACATTCCATCCATCCATTACTTCAACTGGAATAACATTGATCATGAATAATGGATTTCTGGTTTCAAAGGAAAAAAAAAAACCCTCTTCTTTGAAGAAGAATCCCTGAGTGTCCCTTAACAATTACCTGCGATTGTTAACATACAATACAGTACATGATTCTTGTGAGAGGACATCTGTCACTCTGTAAAATAATGTATCTCCTACCGCTGAGAGAGGAAACCAGAGCTACGGCAGTATTGACTGCACTGAAAGACTGTTACTTGGATACAGATCTAGATTTAACATTTTAAGTAATGTGTTGCTCTTTAGAGAAGACTGGCTATTGTGTTTGGCACTTGACATAAGCATATTTGTTTCCAGATTATCACACATAGAAGATTTACAAGAGATCAAGAGATCTAAGAATGCTTTTCAAATGGCTTAATATTCAAAGAGTGATGTAGGATGCCAATATTGCTTTTTCCCAGACGTGACTTCAATGTTTTTTTTTCTATTCATTGTATGGTAACTTCCTCTTAAAATGTATCTAACACCACAGATAGTATAAGCTTTCATTTGGGGAATGGTGAATAAATGTTCAGCCTGTCAGTTTGCAATGATATTGATACTTCTTGTACAGGCTGCATACTCTGAATTATTGGTCAACCCAAACAATGTCTGTATTTTGCTGTGCTTTAGTGACATATATACAAATGTTTTATTATTATATTATATTATATATATTTTTGCTGATATGCCTTTCACATTTTGCAAGCTTTGCTAAATATGAAATCAGAGACAGGTGAGCCATGCTTCTGGAACCATGGGTATGCAGGACAGGACAATAAGATGAATTGTATAATAAACAGTACAGCATAGCGTTGCCACCTCTTCCCTTTAAACCCAAACACATGTGAATTACACAGGATCTAAGGCTAATTTAATGCAGATAAAGCACCAAGTGAGTTTAATTAGCACCTTAATCAGCCACACAACCCGTGTAATTAATATGTGTTTGGTTTTAAAGGGATGAGGTGGCAACCCTAGTACAGCATCATAAAAAAAAATATTTGTGTGTGGTTTACAATGTTTTTAAAAGCTGTCTGAAATACATATTCTAAAACAGCCTTTTCTACATTACTTTCCCTCAATTTGTTATTATAATGTTGGCAAAGTTCTTGATAGCCTTTTACATAGTAAGGTTAATGTGATGCTCTAAATCAGGGGTCCCAAACTGGCAGCACTCCAGCTGTTGGCAAACTACAAGTCCCATCATGCCTCTGCCCGTGGTAGTCATGCTTTAAACTGTCAGCCTTGCAATGCCTCATGGGACTTCGCAACAGCTGGAGGACCGCCAGTTTGAGACCCCTGCTCTAAATCCAAAATTCAGTTACAATAATCCTGATTCTTAGTAATCAATAATAATAAAAAAAATCCTTTTAACAGCCTGTAAAAAATACTTTCCTATACAGCAGGCAGCAGCTCTTATTTCCAGAGCTACAGCCACCATTGGTATTCTGTGTGTTGGATATCACATCCCCTGCTGCACACTGCGGTCTCACTGACCTGCTGTTATGTCACTACATGCCAGTGGAACCACAATGAGCAGCAGGGAAATGTGGCATCTGACACACCCAAAAGTGTCAGAAACTAGCTGCAATAGCAAAGACTGGAGTATCCACCCTCTAGACAAGTAAGTAATTTTTTATCTTTTTTGAGTGCTGCTAACTCTATTTTTATTTTAGGCAGGTGAAAAAACACGAGGTTTTACAACCCCTTTAGTTTTTACCCTTCATAATTTAGAACCATTCTCAAACTAGGGTTCCTCCAGAGGTTACTAGTGGTTCCCTGAGCTGTGGCAGATTGATATCCCACTTGATTGTGCCGGCAAAGTTCCAACACCAATGTCACTTTGCAGCGCTGTCTGCAAGGGGAGTCATTGATCACATTAATGTACCATGAGCTACAGGTAAACTACAATAGTTTTCATCAGGGTTCCCTAGGACCTATTTAATGGGTTCCTGCATGGTAAAGAGGTTGGGAAAGGTTGATTTGGAATACAGACGACAGACGCACACACACAGGTTTTTGAGATGTAAAAAAATCTGACCAGGATAAATCACTTTATTTTTATTTTTTTCTTTTTTTTTTTTTTAAAGTGTATTTTTGTGCAATCGCCATCCTTCTCCATGCCCCTGGTGGCAATGGCTGGTGTGAGGGGGGGCATCCCACTCACCCCGCCCTACCTGCTCCTCTTGGGAGCCCAACTGGGGCACAACGGGGCAGAGGGACTCCCCCTATGTGGGAGTGAGGGGGCCTAGCCCACCCAGCCAGCCCCGTAGGTCCTTCACCTCTCTTTATTTTAGGAGACCGCATGGCCAAAGTGCGTGTGTGTTAAACCAATTTTGTGTGCGTGCAAGTGTGGTGGTTTTTGTGGGGGGGGGGGGGTGTACTAAGCACAGGCGTACCTTGCATAGCACACCCACCGGGAGCCGGGCTGAGACCACCAAACTTAATTCACTTTAGAACTTTTTCCACCTTCCTTTATGGCCCGTATACACGATCTGAATATCGTACGACGGATCGTACGACTTTTTTCGCTTAATAGTCGCAAGTAAAATGAATTAGTTATTAAAGTCACGAAAATTCTCGTACGACAGAAAAAAAAAATCAGAAGTGATGTCATGTGTTTTAATGTATTTGTATTGTATTGTATTGTATTGTCGGATGACAACTGTACTGACTAAATGAAAATCGTACGATCTGACATCGTACGAGGAAAATTTTCGCGCTTGTCTGATCGAATAATATCGGATGAACGGTCGTGATCGGCTCTCGAAAGTAGTGTACACACGATCCGAAAATCGTACGATCCATCATCGTACGATCGTTTTCGTCCGATATTCGGATCGTGTGTACGGGCCATTAGGATGGGTTCACACTTGTCCTACAAACGCTCCTACATTGGGAGCTCATGTCGCATGACATGTGAAAATCAATGTTTCCCTATGAGAGCCATCTTAACTGGTCCTACACAAGTCGGTCCGATATTGAAAATGCTCCCTGTACTACTTTGGTCCTACATTGATCCTACTTCAGCCCATTGAATATCATTGAAGTCGGACCAAAGTAGGAGCCTTGTCCTAACCATCCGACTTTTGACATCTCACATGTGATTACAGCAGCAGTAAAAGGAATTTTATCTCACTCTGGGATTGTTTTGATTGGTCAAAAACAAGTCAGACTATCACAAAGTCGGATCAAAGTAGTATCCTGTTCATGAAAGTAGGATGGATGTAGGACCAATGTAGTACCAATGTAGGACCAATGTAGGACAGATGTTGCAGAGCAAAGTAGGATGAAAGTAGTACTGCTGTCGTGTAGTATAGGAGGCTGGGTTCACACTTGTCCTACAAATACTCCGACATTGGAAGCTCATGTTGCATGACGTGTGAAAATCAATGTTTCCCTATGAGAGCCGTCTTAACTGATCCGACACAAGTCTGTCCGACTTTGAAAACGCTCCCTGTACTACTTTGGTCCGACATTCATCCTACTTCAGCCCATTGAATATCATTGAAGTCAGACCAAAGTAGGAGCCTTGTCCTTATCAGACATCCGACATGTGATTACAGCAGGAGTAAAATAAATTAACATTTTGTGAGTCCGCTGTTTAGCATATTGATCAGCCTGGCTAATGACCTGATTTGTGTTTACTGAAGTTATACAATACAGTCAGGTCACTTTCATGCCCCTGCCTGTGATTGGACAGTGATACATACTGCTATTATTAGTGTTTTATTTATGTGTATGTCTGCTTGCGGTTTAGCTTTAAGAAACTATGCTGTTTTCCAGGCAATTTATGGTATATTATCTAACAGGTATTTCCATGCTGGCAACTGCATAAACATTAATTATTTAGATTATAGTTTATTTCTTCTAACAAACAGTAAAAAAAGGAGAGAAACTTATAACAGTCCCAAAGTCCAGTATAATACTGTAGCAGCGCTATTTTCAAACCACCGTTTGAAAGCCCTCTATGGGGTCAATTCACAAAGCTTTATTTTCAGATTGCGAGTGTTATTTTAACGATTTTGCACGTTATTGAAGCTAGTTCAATTCACTAAACGATTTAACGCTTTGAAAAATCATCAAATAACGTTTCACTACACAGAACCGATATTTTAAGGTGTGGATCCGTATTAAAGAGTCAAATCGTTATTTTAAAGATTCAAAACGTTATTTTAAAGAGTCAAATCGTTAAATATGTACAGAAGTGCAATTCACAAAGATTTTTATCAATTACAGTTAAGACAGTTATCAATCGTTAAGCAATCGTTAAATTAACACCTCCCTCAGGGTGTCGTTATGACATTTCCCAGGCGATATTTTGTTGTTAGAGGAAGCTTTTGGCGATTTTTGTAGTGTAGTGAAGTTTTTAGTAGTGTTGGGCAAGCTAGAACCGTGCTCTATTTGAACTTAAAATTATCCAGAGGCGAAGAAGAACACGTTAGAATGTTGTTAAGATTTATAAACATGTATTCCGTCCACATACTATTTTGGATGACTTTTCTGAAACCCAGGTGATAGCTAAATTCCGATTATCATCTCCCATGATTTATTCTCTGTATGAGGAAATACACATGGCTTTAGAAAAGCACACACTAGAAGTTTTGCACACCACATGCTCAATCTCCATGTGTCTTGCTTGTGTCTCTCTCTCTCTCTCTGTATCTGCTCTTTTCCACATGCAGCTGTTCTCCTCCCCTTCTGCTCCCAGAATGCATCTCTCCAGCATTATTTAACGATCTTAAGAGTTATTTTAACGTCCCGAATCTTAATAATAACGTCTGAGTAGTTAGCATAACGTTTGGATAAAGAGTCAGTTGAAAACCATAACGACTATGTTAAATAACGATTATAGCTTTCGTGAATACCATGTTTGCTAGCATTAAATAAGGAGTGCTAATTTAACACCTGAAGAAAACCAATAATGTTTCTCTTTGTGAATTGACCCCTATATGTTACACATAGGAAACAATAATGGTGCAGGTGAACAAAATGTCATTGATCAAAGTACTCCTTATCAAGTGCTCCTTTCACCAGTGGGTGGTCACCACGTGGGGGGATGTTCTCCCCTTTTGGGAATGCACTCACCGAACTGTGAAATAAAAACAGCCTTCGTCCGAGGGACGGACAAAGTCAGCCAATGACGAAACGCGTCGAGGCCTGACCCCTATCGCACGACCAGAATTACTGTGAGCGCTCCAAGACCAGGAACAAGAGTGACTTTATTGTCATGGCGATTGGAGCAAATACACAGGCACAGTAACACATTTCATGCTTGAGATTATTTATCTTGGGGTACGCATAATTCATAAGGGGTACCTGTGGGGTTTAATAAACTTTTTAAATGGTACTGCACTATATGCATTTATTTCCTTATATGGGATTGCAGTGTGGACCCAACAAGTGAAAGCAAGCGGCGGAGAGTGCAATATTCAGAACAGATGCAGATGATTATTCCAGCCTGTTTTTATTTCACAGTTCAGTGAGTGCGTAGCCAAAAGGGGAGAACGTCCCCCTATGTGGTGACCACCCCCTGGTGAAAGGAGTACTTGATAAGGAATACTTTGATCAATGACATTTTGTTCACCTGCACCATTATTGTTTCCTATGTGTATAGAGGGATTTCAAACGGTGGTTAGAAAATAGCACTGCTACAATATCATACTGGACTTTGGGACTGTTATAAGTTTCTCTCCTTGTTTTACTGTTTGTTAGATGTTTTACATTTTTTAAGCAGCTGCTTGACGGTGTATATTCTGATCTTACATCCTGCTGCCAACTATATTTATTGCTTATTCCTGAGCGCTGAGTAGTGCTAAAAATTGGAGGAAGGGCGATACTAGCACTCTTTTTTGGATATAGTTTATTTCTGTATAAATCAAGATTAGGTAATATAGGCACACAACAGTGGTACAATTAATTAGAAGAAAGAAAAGAAAAGAGAGAGTTGTTTATTTGGTTTCTATTTTAGGAAAAGTTCATTCTCTCTAGCAGGTGAGGAGCTCAAGGCATTCCAGTGAAGTAGTTGTAATGCCTGCACTGTGATATTATCATTTTCTGCCTGTAATGATCTCCATTAGGTGGAAAATGTTTGCAGTTTTCAAATAACTGCTTTTTATCAGGACAGTATTATAAGAAGTGTTACAGGTTTTAAAAAAATGCTAGCATTTATATGTTTGTAAAAAACAATAAATACAAAACAGCCAAATCAGCTCCGTTTGTCATTTCCGGGTATCGCAACGCTCTGTGGACGCCCTCAGACGAAGTCCAGAAGTGACGAAACGCATTAGGGTCGTGGTCTGGACGTCGTACCGGAAGTGATGTTTGAGCTTCACAGACTGTTGTGACACTCAGAAGTGACAACCGGAGCACAATTTGTACCTCACAGACGACTGCTAAACCGTTATCTGCGCTTCTAGTTTGATGAGCACTAAAGCACTCGCAATTTATCAATGCTTTATTAAATTTGCACAGAGTACATATAAATTGTAAGGGGGGCTGCAGTTGGGCATTACAGTTTTTAAACAATATCACACTATGTGGATTATTTAATATCATTTGCATGAGCCCACTGGATCCTTATTATACATGTCCTGTATGGTGGTGAAAGGTGGTTGGAAAGAGAAGGAAGACCTGGCTTGGACTCAAGGCAATATACGCTTATCCTTGTGGTAAGTGCATCCCCGTGAGGGGCTTCCTGTGGTCACGAGGTGCTTCATGGGTTAAAGAAATTCTCATAAAGAAGCTGGTTCATTTGATTTTGAACAAGAGCGCTGGTACAATATTTATTGGACATTGGTTGTTTTGTATTTATTGTTTTTTACATATCTACTTTTTTAAGTTGCTGCTATATATTTGTGATTAATAGTGCAAACTACACATCACACTTTGTGACTAAAACCTATTATCTTAGACCTTAATTAAGAATTCCTAAGCGCTGAGCAGTGCTAATAGAGAAGGGCCAGTAGAGCATTTTTACAGCATTTATATGTTGCTTGAATTGTCTTTGTAGGAGAAGCTTTGAATTAAATTATATAAGTGGATATGATGAACTTGTAAAGTTCTACTTTGAACAACAAATGATAGTTTATTTTAGTATCTGATACACAAAATTATTTAAAAAAAAATGATTTACTACTTTACATTCAATTGTTGACTTGTTTTTATTTATTTTCATAATTGCTTTCTCAATCCAAAGGACATACCTGGTAATCCTGCCAGCTACCCTGGTTGGGCTGACAACATAACCTCTCTACAGCTCTCCAATTCAGTGTTGTCATGCCTGTATAGCACATTATGTGCAATGCAACCTGTTTCTACACACATCATTCTATATTTTATATACTTATATAGCGCAGTCAATTTACGTGGACCCTTCACATCTCTCTCTATGTATATAGATAGATAGATAGATAGACAGATAGATAGATAGATAGATAGATAGATAGATAGATAGATAGATAGATAGATAGATAGATAGATAGATAGATAGATAGATAGATAGATAGATAGATAGATAGATAGATAGATAGATAGATAGATAGATAGGTCTTCTGCACTTGTAATTTAACCACTTCATTACCGAGCCTGTTTTTCAGATTCGGTGCTTACGAGACTAAAACAGTTTTTTTTGCTAGAAAATTATTTAAAACCCCCAAACATTATATATATATTTTTTTCTAACACCCTAGAGAATAAAATGGCGGTCATTGCAATACTTTTTCTCACACCGTATTTGCGCAGCGGTCTTACAAGCGCACTTTTTTTGGAAAAAATTCACTTTCTTGAATTAAAAAATAAGACAACAATAAATTTGGCCCAATTTTTTTATATATTGTGAAAGATAATGTTACGCCGAGTAAAATGATACCCAACATGTCACGCATAAAAATTGCGCCCGCTCGTGGCATGGCGTCAAACTTTTACCCTTAAAAATCTCGATATGCGACGTTTAAAAAATTCTACAGGTTGCATTTTTTGAGATGACGAGGAGGTCTAGGGCTAGAATTATTGCTCTCGCTCTAACGATCGCGGCGATACCTCACTTGTGTGGTTTGAACACCGTTTTCATATGCGGGCGCTACTCGCGTATGCGTTTGCTTCTGCGCGCGAGCTCGTCGGGACGGGGCACTTTAAAAAATTTTTTTTTTGGTTTTGGTTTTTATTTTTATTTATTTTATAATTTTTAACACTGAAAAAAAAAAAAAAAAAAAAATTATCACTTTTATTCCTATTACAAGGAATGTAAACATCCCTTGTAATAGAAAAAAGCATGACAGGTCCCCTTATATATGAGATCTGGGGTCAAAAAGACCTCAGATCTCATATTCAGGCTTAAATGCAAAAAAAAAAAAAAAAAAAAAAAAAAAAAAATAAGTCAAAATGTAAACATATTAAATGTCTCTTTAAGACGCTGGGCGGAAATGACGTTTTGACGTCACTTCCGCCCAGCAGAGAGAGGGGGACGGCTGAGGGACATTTTTTCCCTCAGTCACATCCCCGGACAGACAACGAGCGGACCCGATCGCCTCCGCCGCTACCGACGGCTACGGTAAGCGGCGGAGGGCGCGGGAGAGCGGCGGGAGGGGGGGGCACCCTCTCCCGCCGCCGGTAACGGCGATCTCGCGGCGAATCCGCCGCGATGACCGCCGTTATCGTTAACAGGACCGCCCCACGAAGAGATGGATATCTCGGTTGTGGCAGCAGCTGCTGCCGTTACCGAGATATCCATCTTCAAAAACGTGACGTCTTTGGACGTGGGGCCGGTCACAAGTGGTTAAAGAAAAATATAAATATTTACATACAATTTAACCGCTTGCTGACCGCCGCACGCAGATATACGACTGCAGCATGGCACAGACAGGCAAAGGGACATATATATACTTCCCATTTGAGAAGTGGCGTTGTGGACGTGTGCGCAACGCCGGCAGAACGCTGGCCCACCGCGAGCACGATCGCGGGTCCTGCATACTCGATCGTCTCACGGTGAGGAAGAACGGGAAAATGCTGATGTATACAATCATTTCCCCAGTCTTCCTAGTGACAGGACAGTGATCACAGCTTTAATCGGAAGCGGTTATCAGTGTTGTGTCACACATAGCCCATCCCCCCTACAGTTAAAAGCACACTTAACCCCTTCAGCGCCACCTAATAATTAACCTCTTTACTGCCAGTGTCATGTTCACAGTAATCAGTGCATTTTTATAGCACTGATCACTGTAAAATGTGCCCATAAAATGTGCCCCAAAAATGTGTCCCATGTGTCCGCCATAAAGTCGCAGTCATGATAAAAATCATTACTATTTAAAAAAATTATAATAAAAATGCCATAATTCTAACCCCTATTTTGTAGACGCTATAACTTTTGCGCAAACCAATCAATCTACACTTATTGCTTGAGAAATGCAGTAATACCTTTGATTATGAGCATAATTGTTGCAGAAGAATGCTTGTAATCCAAAGCACTCCAATATCAAAGCGAGTCTCCCCATAGGAAATAATGGAAACTCAGATAATCTGTTCCACAGCCACTGCTTGTCTATAAAGTATTTCATGTTGCCAGAGGTGCAGGGGCGCCGGAGACACTCGGAAACACTCAGAGACGCTCTGAGACACTTGGGATCCGAGTGTCTCCGAGTGTTTCTGAGTCTCTGAGTGTCTCCGAGCGTCTCCAAGTATCTCCTAGTGTCTCCAAGCATCACCGGTGCCCCCACACCTCTGGCCAAATGCAGTACTGCACACCACAGAGGCTTGAATCCTGCTCATCTTGCAAACCAACGCTCGCAAAGTGAGTCAGGATATAAAAAGGAAAAATAGCGTGTATTGTGAAACGCTTGTAAACCGCCTTAACTCACAATCCAAGATTCCACTGTATATTTGAATTAAGATAATTTAATAACAACATATAAATGCTGTAAAAATGCTCTACTGGCCCTTCTCTATTAGCACTGCTCAGCGCTTAGGAATTCTCAATTAAGGTCTAAGATAATAGGTTTTAGTCACAAAGTGTGATGTGTAGTTTGCACTATTTTTGCATCCAAAATTCAGCTTTAAGCAATGGCAATTATGATCAGGACTACAAACTAAATGCTGACGATTTTATACATTATTAGCTTCAGAAACTAGGTTAGTCACTATCAGCATTTCCTAAGATAAATATTAACCACAATGGTCACAAGTAGCACACAGAGCTGACGGAACTTTGAACACCACTTTAACTGGTTAAGGACCGCCACATGTACATTTACGTCGGCAGAATGGCACCGACAGGCACATCAACGTATATATACGTTGGTGCCTTGAGGGGGTTCGGGGGTCTGATCGGACCCCCCCCCGTACATACGACGGTCCCTGTAGCTGGCCGAGCGATCCAGGATGAGGGGGCGGCTATTCGTTTTTTGTCCGCCCCCTCCGGATTGCTCTCAGCCAATGCCCGCGCTCCCGGGAAGGAGGAAGGAGGAAGGAGGAAGGAGGAAGCGATGTGATCTCTCCCCTCAGCGTTTTTTTCAACCACCACTGAGGAGAGATCACATCGCACAGTAAGTCTGCACTAACACTACACTGACACACACTACACATAGTCACATTAACACCTTGCGATCGCCCCCCCTCCCCCTGTCACAGTGTCACTGAATGCAGTAATCATACATGTATGATTACTGTATTTAGTGTCAGTGTGACAGGCAGTGTGACAGTCAGTTAGTGTTAGGTTCAGGGTAGCCCCCGTACCCCCCCAATACAGGTTTAACCCCTTGATCACCACCCTAGTTAACCCTTTCACTCCCTATTGCCAGCGTCACTAAGCGATCATTTTTCTGATCGCTGTATTAGTGTCGCTGTTCCCGCTAGGTAGCTAATTTTTTTTAATTGTGATTTTTTTTACTAAAGACAAATGGCTAAATAAATTTTGGCCTAAATGATTGACTAAAATGTAGTTTATTTGATTTTTCTTATAACATAAAGTAAAAAATATTGTTTTTTTTTCAAAAATGTCGCTCTATTTTTGTATATAGCACAAAAAATAAAAATCGCAGAGGCAATCAAATACCACCAAAAGAAATCTCTATTTGTGGGAAGAAAAGGACGCAAATTTTGTTTGGGAGCCACGTCGCACGACCGTGCAATTTTCAGTTAAAGCTCTAGCTAGCCCTTGAATTGGGAAAACCTCATGGTCAAAGGTAAATGTTCTCTCCTCATTTTTAACAACTTGTGGAGCTTCCTGAGAGCAAGTGCCCATAAACTGATTACCGTATATACTCGAGTATAAGCCAAGTTTTTCAGCACTTTTGTCACCTTTTTGCGCCTAATCTCCTGGACTTTGGGGACCCGGTACCCAAACTTAGCAGACTCTTCCTCTACAAGTGTGCAAAGTTTGTTGTCCAGGGGACCTATGGCCAGGGAGCACCGATTTCGGGCACCCCTTCTATATACTCCCATGTAAACGTAAGTCTAGTTATGGACACAGTGAGGCATGGGCACAGTGAGGCATGAACTCAGTGAGGCACAGTGAGGTATGGACACAGTGAGGCATGGGCACAGTGAGGTATGGGCACAGTGAGGTATGGGCACAGTGAGGCATGGGCACAGTGAGGCATGGTCACAGTGAGGCATGGGCACAGTGAGGCATGGACAGAGACACAGTGAGGCAAAGTGAGGTACAGTGAGGCATGCAGATGGACACCCTAGGCTTATACTCGAGTATATATGGTAGCTTGTTCTTTAACCCCACTGTTGTTCTTGATTGGCCACATTTAGCTGACATGTAGAAACAGTAATTACTGATTTTATTTCCTGCTGCTTATTCTCCCATAGTTTCAGAAGGTGATATAGTTGCCAGAAGAAAAGCATTTACCAGAAAATGAAAGAAATGATTGGTTTCTACTGTTCTCCACTAAAAACAATGACAGAAAACAAACGTTCAGTCTGCATATGGAGAAGAAATGTCTGTCTTGGAGCAGGAAGCCAATGGTTGTCATAGCATTCAGAAGATCTGTTTTTGGCTGAAATTTTAACTAGTTGGCGGAAGCCATCTTTGTTTATTTATAAGCAGTCTGAGTGATCTTCAGCTGTGATTACCATCTTGATGCACTATGCTTAGACTGTTAGGAAACAATTAACCTTATAAAGATAGAACATACAAAGACAGTGCAAATGGGTAACAGTGATGAATGGAAATTGTATCTACAATGTTAAAGCTGAACACAGGGATAAGCAGAAATTGTCTAAATAAAGGAGTCATACAGTATGTATCCTTAACCACTTTAGCCCCGGACCATATTGCTGTCCAAAGACCAGAGCTTTTTTTGTGATTCGGCACTGCTACGCTTTAACTGACAATTGCGCGGTCGTGCGACGTGGCTCCCAAACAAAATTGGCGTCCTTTTTTTCCCACAAATAGAGATTTCTTTTGGTGGTATTTGATCATCTCTGCGGTTTTTATTTTTTGCGCTATAAACAAAAATAGAGCGACTATTTTGAAAAAAATGCAATATTTTTTACATTTTGCTATAATAAAAATCCCAAAAAAGATATAAAAAAACTTTTTTTTCCCTCAGTTTAGGCTGATACGTATTCTTCTACATATTTTTCGTTAAAAAAAAAAATCGCAATTAGCGTTTATTAATTGGGTTGCGCAAAATTTATAGCGTTTACAAAAAAGGGGGTCGTTTTATGGCATTTTTATTATTATTTTTTTTTTACTAGTAATGGCGGTGATCAGCGTTTTTTTTTTCGGTACTGCGATATTATGGCGGACACATCGGACACTTTTGAAACATTTTTGGGAGCATTGGCATTTTTATAGCGATCAATGCTATAAAAATGCATTGTATTACTATAAAAATGTCATTGGCAGTGAAGGGGTTAACACTAGGGGGCAGGGAAGGGGTTAAGTGTGGTCCTGGTTTGTTCTAACTGTATGGGGGGGGGATGGCCTCACTAGGGGAAATCACTGATCTTCTGTCCATACATTGTATGGACAGAAGATCAGCGTTTCCCCCGCTGACAGAAACGAGAGGTATGTATTTACACACATACCTCCCGTTCCCCGCTCTGTAACGAGCAATCGCAGGTGCCCGGCGGCGATCGTACCCTACAAGCTGCTAAAGGGAGGACGTAGAGCTACGTGCTCCCGCGTAGCAGTGCCACCGTCCCGCAGTAATATGACGGCGGGCGGTCGGCAATTAGTTAAGCCAGTCATAGATTGAGTGATTTTCTTTACTGCAACCATGGGTTGCAAGAATAAAAAAATCACTAGGTTCCCCCATCAACACTAACTGTTTGGGAGAACATGCAGTGGTTATTGCAAGCCCATATAGCCACTGGCAATAATTGCATGGAATATCCAACAGGTACTCAAATAATAATGGATCAATCAATCAACTTGGGCACAATCAGCCTTGCGTATACATGGTTTGAATCTCTATAAGTCCCTGCTGAGACGGCAGAGATTCCAATTTTCAATGGCTTTACTTGAATGATGTGCTTTGTATATTTCTTCCAGATCTGTGAAGTATTCTGAGATGAAATGTTGCTTCTATGCAGAGATTTTGTAATAAAGACATGTCACTGCTGCTCTCTGCAAAGGCTTTACACAACACATTGATGATGGCATCTCTCCTTTACCAAAGTAATATTTGAGGGTCACAAAATAAGATTATATCCGTTGTGTCCTATAGAGCAGAATATATAAATTAAAGCTTTTGTTCCTGAAGTTCAGCTTCATAGCTTCAGCTTCATAGCACAAAAAAAGTTAGAAACGTACTTGTCTATCTTCAGCTTTAAATTCACCCAAAATTGATTATTATATAGTATTTTAAGGTTTTAATGATTAGCATCAGGAGCACACTACGGCGCACGTCTCCCTAGTAGTAGGGCGTGTATGCTTTGGCTCCAGGCAGGCAGGTAGGCAGGTCTCTGCTCAGCTCTGTCCCAGCCTCTCAACAATCGTATCCAGGAGCAGCAACCCTCCTCTCCCCCTGACACTCTCTCCTAAGGTAAGCTGGTACCTGACTACCCTGCGCTACCCCCTGGGACTAGATACGGCCGTCCTTCTTAGGATAGCTGTAGCTTCTCCAAGTCCCAGGGAACGAACGATCGGGCCCCCCCTCCCCCCGGCATCCGACAATCCATCCCGTCGTCCCCCTCGCCCCTCCTGTGATCCATCGCTCTCCACCTCACCACGGTAATCCTCGGGGCTCCTAGACAGCCCCGAATACCTATATCACGGCCACGAGTGCGGGAGGGCGTCCCAGGAAAGTCCGCGGCTTCGTCCGCGGCCTAGCGGGACCCCCCCCCCCCCCGCACGCCGAATAGCACCACTTCACCACCTGTCTTCGGGCCCCCCCGAGGTCTCTCCCCCCCCCCCACGCGCTACCCCCTTATTGGTCCCTTCTCTCCCCAGTCGGTTCTCCCCTGTACTTTAGCCCCCGGCTCGGGCCTAGTCCCGGTCGGCGGCCATCTTGCTACACCTATAGGACCACAATACACCTCCCACTCCCTTACTCTCCCTAACACAGGTCCTTCTTAATTTTTTGGAAAGCTAAACACCCCCTCTTTTTTTCATAATTGATCCAGGGTGCAACCGATCGCCTATTGGGATCAGGAAGGAATTTTTTCCCCAGGTAAGGCAGATTGGCACAGCACACCTGGGGTTTTTTGCCTTCCTCTGGACCAATTTTGAAAAAAATAGAGGACATAGGGAGGTGACAGGTTCGCTTCCCTAATCCCCCCTCCCCAGCATCGCCCAACCCCCCCCCCCCCCCCCCACAAATACTTCCCGTATTTTCTGCAACTATGGGTTATCTGAAATACTCTGCAGAAAACATCTGGGAATTAAAACCGTTCGCCTCAACACTCCCAACGGTCACCGAAAAAGCCTTAAAAAGCGAACATCTGTTGAGAATCAATAGACGATCAACAGGAAAAAATCGCATCAGAACACTCCAGCCCAAACACATATCCTGCGCTCTGGTCAATACCAGATCCGCAGTAAAACACCGACAAGAAATCCATGATTTCATCCTTCTACATGATATAGATTGCCTCTTTATCACAGAAAGCTGGCTCACAGGCGACTGCAACACCATTCTGGGAGAATTGGTACCTGCAAGTTATCGCATACAAATGCAGAACAGAGTGGGGCAAAGAGGGGGAGGTCTGGCGGTGATCCACAAGATTCACCTCTCGATCACCAAACCAGTCATCCAATACTCGCTTCCATTCATGGAAACCCTCACTCTTCAGCTGCAAACAAACCCCCAAGACACGGTTCATATGTTACTGTGCTACAGACCCCCTGGCCCAAAAACTGACCTTGTCGCGTCATTAACAGAATTTATTTCCTCTTACACCCTAAGCATCAAACACCTTTTGGTGCTGGGGGACTTCAACCTCTGGGCCAACTCATCGTTGGACCCAGTCGCTGACGCTTGCATCGACCATCTGGAAGGACTAGGTCTGCAGCAATTAATTCGAGGCCCCTCTCACGCCTCAGGCCATACCCTTGATCTCATTTTCAAACAGGATCTGGAAATAGAGATTGGGGAAAATGAGCCACTACCATGGACCGATCACCATGCCATTAAATTTAAACTCGCCAGTCACCTCAGGCCAAATAAAACAAGAAAACCGGTGATAACGCACTGGACTAGGTCCCAGAAGAAGCTCCACTCGGAACTCTTCAAAACGACCCTAGGAAATAAAATAAACACAATACAACAACAACTAACAGCCGTAGAAACCCTTGACGCCATCAACAAGGCGCTACTTCAGTCCGCCGACTGGGTGGCACCAAAACGCAAAACTTGCTTTCGGAAAAACAACGCCGGATGGTTTAACGACCAGCTGACGTTGCTAAAGCAAGAGCGTAGAAGAGCAGAAGCTGCGTGGAAAAGGAGCTCTTCAGATAGAAACCTCACTATTTATAAGACAATAACAAAGAAATATCATAAAGAAATCTTTATGGCGAAAAAAAATAATTTCGCCAACATCATTTCCAAGGCCCTAAACTGCCCCCGTGAACTCTTCAAGTTGGTTTCGCAATCGATGAATCCAGCCTGCTTAGAGCCCCCCAATGCTGATTCACAAGAATTTTGCAACGAACTATCGGATTGTTTCATTAATAAAATTGAAAAAATCCGGGTGAGCATTGAGCAAAATGGAATCTGCATGAATCCCAACCCTGATACCATTATATACCCGCCTCAAGCACAGAAATTCACCTTAAAACCCATCTCCATCGCTGCCACTAAAAATATCATTGGGACTCTGCGCAACAGCACAGCACCTAATGACATTATTCCCACTAAACTGCTGAAAGAAAGTGCCGATATACTGGCACCAGCTATCACGCAACTCATAAACCAATCATTCAAGGAGGGCATGGTGCCCTCCTTGTTGAAACAAGGTACAATAAGACCTATCCTGAAAAAACCCACCCTGGACCCGAAAGACCCAAACAATAGGAGGCCCATAACGGGTCTAAATGTTTTCTCCAAGATCATGGAGAAAGAAGTTGTACAACAGTTACAACAGCATTTAGAAACCCAAAAATTACTCGATACGTTTCAATCAGGTTTCCGGCCCGGGCACGGAACTGAAACGGCTCTGGTAAAAATATGGGATGACGTCCTAGAGGCCGCAGATGAAGGGGAATCTTCTCTCCTGATCCTGTTGGACCTAAGTGCGGCCTTTGACACGGTAGATCACGGACTACTACTTATCAGGCTAGCTGAAGTGGCCAAAGTTGCGGAAGAGGATCTACTTTGGTTCTCTTCCTTCTTGAAAAACAGATCACAAACAGTGAATTGGGATCTTTCACGTCAGAAATGCGTACGGTATCATGCGGAGTCCCTCAGGGATCTCCCTTGTCGCCGGTACTGTTCAATATTTATCTCCGTCCCCTCTTTGAGATCATCAGCAACCAGAAGCTACTTTACCATTCCTACGCAGACGACACTCAACTGTATCTCCGCCTTAGCAACGGAAAGGATCATTCGCTGGGACTAGAGAGATCCCTCACCCTTATAGATAGCTGGATGACATCCAGTTATCTAAAACTTAATGGATCAAAAACAGAGCTTCTCCTGTTTAACGCAAACAGGAAAAGTCTCCCCACCTCAACTTGGGCCCCACCGCCCATCTTGGGAAAAATTATCGCCCCGAGCACCAAAGTCAAAAGTCTCGGAGTTATTTTTGACTCCCACATGACAATGGATGCACAAATAGGGGCGGTAGTCAGCGGATCCCACCATCTGCTACGCCAATTACGCCGACTCACCCCCTTCATCCCTAAAGAGGACATTGCAGTAGTGGTGGGCACAATCATCAATTCCAGACTCGACTATGCAAATGCCCTCATTTTAGGACTCCCCAAATACCAAATCACTCGCCTGCAAGTCGTTCAAAATACGGCTGCTCGATTAGTGACTGGGAAAAAACCATGGGAGTCAATCTCCCTTTCGATGAGATCTCTTCACTGGTTGCCAGTGAAGGACAGAATCACTTTTAAGGCTCTCTGCCTTACACATAAGTGTATTCAAGGAAACGCTCCCCAATATCTATGCGAAAAAATAAAAGCCCACAACCCCAATCGCACTCTGCGATCCACAAATCAAAATTTACGGTACATCCCAAAGGCAAGATATAAGTCCAAAGGAGATAGGAGATTTGCTGTCCAAGGTCCGCGACTGTGGAATGCACTACCAACCGCCATCCGATTGGAGTCCGACCACTTGACCTTCAGGAGAATGATTAAAACTCATCTCTTCTGAGGGAAAAGCGTTTCCTTATCGAAGGAATGAAAATAGCGCCCAGAGGCGATTCAGTTCGCTAGTGTTGCGCTCTATAAGTTTTTCACTCACTCACTCACTCAAAGTGACAGATGTTTTAGACCCTAAAACTTTGGATGCTATATTAAAGGAGTAAGAAGTGCATTTACCTTACCTCATTTTAGCTTGAATAGAATATGAAGATCTTACATGAAGATGCTGCAAACAGATTATACAGTGTAACCTCAGATTGCGAGTAATGCAGTTAACAAGTGTTTTGCAATACAAGCACTGTATTTCTAAAAATCTTAACTCGGTTTGCGAGTGTTGTCTCGCAAAATGAGCAGGATTCAGCCCAAAGCAGTGTGCAGTACCATGTTTGGCCTGAGGTAGAGGGGCACCGGAGCCAACCAGAGCCAATCAGCATCATTCGGAAATCCACAAAAAGACCAGAGGACAGCTTGGCTGACCTCGACAAACCTCGGAAAGGTTTATGAAAGTCCTCAGGCTTTTCCAGATGTTTCCCCCGCCTCTGACCGCATGCGGTATTGCATGTCATTGAAGTCAATGCAGAACAAATTATTTTCGGTTCCATTGACTTCAATGGGGAAACTCGCTTAGATATGCGAGTACTTTGGATTACAAACATTCTTCTGGAACGGATTATGCTCGTAATCCAAGGTTCCACTGTATTTCAGTACTCTAGTGGAAAAACAATATTTAAACTGTATGCAAATGCATGTTTTAGTTTTGGACTTGGAGGGAATATATCTTTTAAATTCCTGTCCTTGGAGGCACAAGGGGAAATTACCGTATTTATTGGCATATAACACGCACAGGCGTATAACACGCATCTCTACAATGTAGGAATTATTCCCTCCTAAACAGTTGTCATCAAAACAAGTACAGAGGGAGAGAGCCGGGGACCTGGATGGACGTGCACTAGCTGAGCTCCAGATCCAGCGGCACTTCAACAGCTCAAATCGGCTACTACAGGCGGTGTTAATCAACACAAACACGGCGATCGTGCTCCACGGGACCCGCAGAGCAGACCACCACCATGACTAGGCGCAAGAAGGAAGGGAAGAGACCCACGAAGCTCACAGAGTTTTTCCTAATGGGGGCCAGGCAAGATGGCGGTGGTCCGTCTTCCACGCCGCTGAACAGCACCTCACAGCCCTCCTCTCAGAAGGGAAAAACGACCAAAAGAAGCAGCCCTCCTAAAAGCATACACTCTCTACCCGAGGATGCAACTGCTGCTGGACATGAGGTGAGCTCTGTACTTGAGTCTGGGGATGATACCAGGGATCTGCCTGATTCGATAGATCTTTTTCCTACTGCTGATAAGCCTGTACTTGACACTGTTCTAAAAGAAATGCTAGTGTCACTCAGAAGCTCCCTTCATTCTGATATGGTATCCTGTGTACATAGATTCAGTGCAGATCTAAGACATGTTGCTGATAGAGTGTCCCATATTGAAGACAAGATGGGGGAGTATGCAGTGACAATAAATGACCTGGTTGATGCCAATGAGAGCACTGAGGATGATATCGAAGCACTACAATCCAAAATGGCAGAAATAGAGGACAGATCTAGAAGAAATAACATTAAGATCAGGGGGATTCCTGAATCAGTTAAGCCACAGGACTTGCGCGGGTACGCTGCACGATTGTTCGCTGCCACAATGCCAGACCTGTCCGAATTAGATTTCACTGTGGATAGGATCCATAGACTTCCTAAACCCGCATACCTCTCAGAAAACGTACTGAGAGATGTCATTCTCAGGTTTCATTTCTATCATACAAAAGAAAAACTTATGACATTATCCAGGAAAAAAGAGCTGATCCCAGCCCCCTACTCCAACCTGCAATTCTACGCGGACCTTTCGCAGCACACGCTCCAGAAGCGGAGGAATCTAAACAGCATCACAAAAGCATTTAGGAACCACAATCTGACGTACAAGTGGGGTTTCCCAACTAAACTCATAGTCACAAAGAGAAGGACTATGTTATAGACTCCCTTGCCAAGGGCTTGACTCTACTGAAATCATGGTGGATAGTTTCTGACTCCCCAACTCAGCAGCACCGAGGCCACAGCAACAAGAACCTGGAATCAGAATGGAGCACGGTCAACCGTGGAAACGCCCGCTCTCACAAATGACCAGGAGGAAGCCATCATTTTCAACTTTTTGGCCGCTGGAGAAATAATCTTCTCCCCGCTCCGAACTCTCTTGTTACCCCACCTACCTTTTAAGTGGCAATGAGCCGCACCCAGTTCAGACTCGTTCTTTGGCTGTGTTAGCCTATGTTTTGTCTTTTTCATTTTTTTTTGGTTTAACCTTTTTCTCGCCCTTTAAGCTAGACTCGCATGTGTTTTCAAATACGCTTGGAGCCAATGATCTATACTCAGTACAACCCCTATGGATCAGCCAAGGACGCCTCGTCTGCCCCTACAGGGTTCTCCAGCTCGCCAACCGTAAGTGTTTCACTGCATGTCGCAACATTATGCACTTTCTAATCTTCCTCCTATGGCAGTAAACATACTTACTTTGAACGCCAAAGGGCTAAATCACCCAGCCAAGAGGAGGTCTCTGTGGAAGGAGGCATTGCAACAACAATGTGACATTCTATGCGTACAGGAGACCCATTTTATGCAAAGCTCCCCCCCTAAATGCACCCACCCCAGATTTCCCTACAACTACTACGCCAATGCGGCCACCAAGAAAAAGGGGGTGATGGTTGCAGTTAGGGATTCAGTTGCATTTTCCCCTCACAAAGTTATTTGCGACCCCCTAGGGCGCTTCATCATCTTAATATGTGATATCAATTCTGTCATGTACACTGTGGCAAATGTCTATGCCCCCAATACCAGACAGATTAATTTTTTCCACAGGATCTTAAAGAAGGTCCGTCAGGTGCAAAAGGGCTTATTGGTTGTTTGTGGAGACTTTAATATCACACCAGACCCTATCATGGACACTACGTCTTCACCCAGGAGGAACCCACCATCCCTGGGGGCGTCTCTGAGGTCTTGCAACCTCTACGACTCTTGGAGGTGTTTGAATGCAAATGAGAGGGACTACACCTTTTTTTTCCAACAGGCATAGATCCTACAGTAGGATTGACATGTTTTTGGTGGATAAACAGCTATTGTTAAGATGTAAATATGTTAACATTAATAATATCACCTGGTCGGTCTATGCCTCGTTAAATCTTTCTGTGGGTGGTTCCTCCGCCCAAGGTGCGACATTTGTGTGGAGAGCGAATCCTCGATTACTTCAGGCTGGTCTGGCTAGGTCGTATATTGAGCGTAAGCTGCAACACTTTTTTGATGATAACCTGGGTTCTGTGCCTGACCCTCTTGTGGTCTGGAAGACCCACAAGGCGTTCATGAGGGGCGTCATGATACAACAAGGAGCTAGGTACAGGAGGGAGAGGCAGCAGCACACAGAGAACCTAATTTCTAAAATCGAAATGTTGGAAAGTCAAAACAAATCTTGTCCTACCCAAACCCTGACTGACCAGCTAACACTTTTGAGAACAGAGCTCAGACTGAAGTTTCTGGATGACTTTGAAAAAGCTTCTAGGAGACTAAAACTGACCTACTATACCAGTGGCAATAAGGCAGGGAAACTTTTGGCCAACAAATTAAAAGGACACAGAACCAGGACTCAGATCTCACATATACTACAGTCACCGACTAAAGTTAAGTTAACACACCCTCAGGATATAGCTGATGAATTTAGCAAGTACTATAGCTCACTCTATAACTTGAAAGACGATCCCGCCACATTACAACCAACAGAGGACATTATCAACGCTTTTTTAGATAAAGTGAATCTCCCTAAATTATCGCAGGACCACCTGTTGCATCTTAACTCCCCAATCACTGAATCAGAAGTAAGAAGGACCATCCAGACCCTTCCACTTAACAAGTCCCCTGGTCCCGACGGCTTTACAGGGGAATACTACAGAGCCTTCCAGGACATTCTGAGTCCTCACTTGACTGAGGTTTATAGGTCTGCTGCTGCGTCTTCCTCATTCACCTCAGAAATGCTTAGTGCCACAATTGTGGCGCTGCCAAAACCGGGGAAGTCTCCAGATGTGCCGCAGAACTTTAGACCGATTTCATTACTGAATAATGACATTAAGATGTTTGCTAAACTTTTAGCTAATAGGTTGGTTGATGTTCTCCCTGACGTTGTAGATATAGATCAGTCCGGGTTTACCAGGGGCAGACAGACATCGGACGCTACTAGACGTTTGATAAATCTGACCCACATGGCCAAGAGGAGGGGAACGCCTTCTCTGCTCCTATCATTGGATGCAGAGAAGGCGTTCGACAGAATACATTGGGGATTCCTAAAGGGGGTTCTGAAAAAATTTGGATTTGAAGGTCTAATCTATACTGCCATCATGGCCTTGTATACGCAGCCCTCGGCCCGGGTGTACATAGCAGGGGTAATGTCTACCCCGTTCTCGATAACAAATGGCACGCGCCAGGGATGCCCCCTCTCACCGCTCATTTTTAATCTGATGATGGAGCCCCTGGCGGCATACGTCAGAGCCCATCCACAGATTACGGGGTTGGCTGTGGGACCCAGAAGGCACGTTATAAGTCTGTTTGCAGATGACATCATTCTAATACTTAGCAAACCCAGTACATCACTAGCTGCTGTGACTGAGGCACTGCGGACCTTCGCATCGGTATCTTACTATAAAGTTAATGAGACAAAATCATACATATTGGACATGGGTATAGGGGCAGAACTCAAACAAACTCTGCAGAGCAAATTCCCTTACGTATGGAAAGATCAGGGCATTAATTACCTAGGGGTGACCTTAACTTCTAACCCTGAAGACCTGATGGCAGCCAACTATTTACCTTTCTTGACCTCCCTTAAAGCCAAGCTTCAGAAATTATCCCACTTAGAATTATCATGGCTGGGTAGGCTAGCAGCCTTTAAAATGTCAATCTTACCGCAACTGTTGTACCTATTTAGAACTTTACCCATTCCTCTGCCCAACTCCTTTTTTACAACACTACAATCTACCCTCAATAGATTTTTGTGGCAGGGGAGGAAGGCGAGGTGTGCCTTTGGCAAACTGATCAAGACTAGATCGGCGGGAGGGATAGGTCACACTCATTTACAGGACTATTATTTCTCTTCTGTTCTGGCTCAGCTCCGTCAGTGGATGGATCCTTACTCCAATGCACTATGGAGAGAACTGGAGAGGATACAGATCCCGAAGGGAAACTTAAAAGACTTCCTAATGACAGTGCAGCCCTGCTGAGGAAGTAGTATTACGATACGCGTCCGGGGTCAGGAGTCAGGGGTCAGGAACCATCCCATGTCACTCCTTGATGTCCCACATCTTCATTTGAGCTGCCTGATATGGTGTTTTATGCCTGTATTTTCTACTTGAATGTGAGTACCCTGCACATTTTTTACTCATTAAAGAGACCTGGTTTATATGGAAGCTCTTAGATCTGGCCTTTTTTCTTTGCATATTGATTCGTTGGTGCCACTGAGGATACTTGCATATCTCCGGGTCCTTCAGCTGACAATTGCACATCTTTGAGCCATCTGGATTTCCTGCCATTTGTTCTAAGCGTTTTAGACCTTTGGTAAAACAAGGGTCTTGGTGTGAGGTGAGAGTACCCATCTTTACTGGTGAAGGGATCACGTTTGAAATATTTGAAATATTGGTTTTCCAAGTCACATGGTGGAGATACTCTGACTGTTTTGATCACAGGATTTGTTTGCACTTTGCAAATGTGGACTTTCTTTTTATTTTATTTTATTTTATTTTTTCACTGTTATTAATTCAATTATGTCTTCACTGGTATGAGCATATTCGTTTTAATATTAATATTATGCTATTTAGGTTTGCGCTGCACTGCTCTGTTTGATATATACACTCATTTACAGGACTATTATTTCTCTTCTGTTCTGGCTCAGCTCCGTCAGTGGATGGATCCTTACTCCAATGCACTATGGAGAGAACTGGAGAGGATACAGATCCTGAAGGGAAACTTAAAAGACTTCCTAATGACAGTGCATCACAGTAGAGCTTTAGATAGGAACCTAGCACCGCCCATACTTGCCTCGGTGAGAGCATGGACATACTTACGCACTGCACATAAGAGGGGGGGATCTTTGGTCCCTTTCCATTTACCCATTACCGCAATTCACTTCATAGTCCCTGATATCAATCTCTCTGTGTGGAGAGAGGGGGGGGGGGTAGTGTCACTCGAGGACTTACTCCTCGATTCCAGGCTAAAGCCATTCCACACACTCCAACGTGCGTTTCATTTGCCTGCGTCCGAAATTTTTAGACATACCCAGTTGTCTCATCTAATGGAGAAAAACACACAAATTTTAACCTATCTCCCGGTGTCAATAGCTAAATTTTACCAACAGCTTACTACAAAATATAAAGGTATTTCTGTTATATATAAGGGCTTACAAGATAAAGAAACGCTAGTTAAAACCCCGAACATATTGGCATGGGAACAGGAACTGGCAATAGACTATCCGCCCTCACGCTGGGGTAAATCCATTAGACTGCAACTCTCCACCACGAAGAGCACAAATCTACGGGAGATGCACCAGAAGATACTCCTTCGCTGGTACCTCACCCCACACAAACTATCTAAAATCTTTCCAGACACCTCTTCAGGATGTTGGAGGTTGTGTGGAGATAGAGGAACACTGATTCACATCCTCTGGGGCTGCAGCAAAATCCAACCATTCTGGGAAGAAATTGGGAGAATAATTAATGACATCTCAGCCCTCGGCTCTCCATTGAGTCCCGGCATGGCCATTCTGTCCCTGGGCTTGGGTGAGCTCCCTAAAATATACCAGACGGTAATCGCACACATACTGATGGCTGCTAGATTAGTTGTTTTAAGACACTGGAAAAATGTCTGAAGTTATAGGCACAGTAAAAATACATAGCACTTACGAAATATTACATGCTTCAGCAATGGGTAACTATGAAGAAGCATTGAGTATGTGGGCTCCATGGCACGCTTGGACTTCAGCAATGCCATGACAATTAGGGTACTTAAATAGTCACCATCAGAGGCTGTCTAGTGGAAAAGGGTAAATGTTCACTTTATTTTATTTAATGTTCTTATATGTTTTCTTTTTCTGGCAAAAATGTTCAATAATCTAATTCAAACCTAATTCATACAGTTGACTACGCCACCACCTACCTTAAAGTGGTAATTTTATACACCTAAGGTACGATTGAATATAAATTATAAGTATAATGTTGTTTATGTACTTGCTCCTCAGGTATCTTTGAACGTTAAGATTCGCATGTTTTGCATTGAATGTTTTGCTCTATCGTCAACTTTATATCCTGTAATGTGTACCTGTGTTTACACTTTTTAAATTCAATAAAAAAATTTGAACAGTAAAACAGGTACGGAGGAAAATAGAGAGAGTAAATCTACAAAGTTATGGCTATGCATACGCCTTAAAGAAAGGAGCCTAATCAAAGTTATGCAATAAATGTGATCAAGTATATCCTCAGGCGAACAAAAACATTTCTACAATAATATTTAAAGCGTAATTTTTCAAGTCAGCAAGAAATAATTCCTGACACTTTACAATACACAGCAACAAAACTATTTTCCAAAGAAATGTATTAAAATTGTTCTAAAAAAAATCTACTAGCAATAGAAGATCCTTATTAGTTTATTTTTGGGTTTCATAAACATTTTTGGAAGAAATTCTTTCCAGTACAAAAAGTACAGATAAAAAACTATAGTGTGTGAGAATTGGCTGCAACATTTTGTGTAAAGCGCTGGTAAATATAACAAACAGTTGACAAATACGAGAAGTGGACTAAGGAAGATTAAAAGTAAGAAAAAGAGGGTGGGTGAGAAAGGGGGGAGAGAATCTGTCTCAAAGGAGTAAGAGAGCCTTAGTTTAGAGAGTAGTAACATCTGTGTAGACTGCTTCATCTGGGTCAAAAGGTATCAGAGGACTTAATTTCCAGATAAGGAAGTATAGATTTTGAAAACATATCTAAAAGTGGATGGAGATTGGTGTTGGTCATATGTATGTTCATCCATTAGACATACTGTATCTGATTTTTTTTTTCTGTTTAAAGAGTTTTATTGAAGTTTAATGAACATGACAATAAGCTTACAAACTTTCAATGAGGTACATACAATGTGAGCAGTAAAGTTACTAAACTAAGGAGTTGTCTTTTGCTACCAATAGGCAGGGATTAGAAATGTGTCTGCCTTTAATAAAAGTGGCATAATGGATCTTTTATATTCGCCTGTTGGGTCATTTGAACAATTAAAGAGGACAGCCCACACAGAGCTTTTAATAGCATGAATCAGCTGCAAGACAGAGGACTTGTATGGTTGTATCAGCGGGCATTCCCACTAGATATGGGCATGCATGACCGCCATAACTCACTCTCTCCAGAATGTGAGTGGTATCTCAGAGAATATCAAGTGAAGCTTTGCTAGTGAATGGTGCCACCTGGATAGTAATTTATAATTTACTTTTTGAAGAAAGAGAAGATACATGTGTCTGCTGAAGAATTTTGCCTCAGTAAGTCTGTAGCCCAGATTCCCAGGATTATAAAAATGGTGGGTAGGATTTGGTTTTGATCTCCAACAAGGCATGATAAATCTGAGAAATTCCCCTATGCGGGGAGGAGTTTATTGATAATATATGTTCATTTAGGTTTAAATGGGAATTAAAACAAAATTAAAATTGTTTAATTTTATGCTAAGGCAAAATGGCATGGTTCTTCAAAACATTGTGTAAGAGTAATGGAGGGGCTGCTGCCCGTGTTTAAAAGTGAGTGTCCAGTAAGCCTGGTAAGAAATATGAATGACCAAACAGTGGTATAAATGGAGATTTGTAGTCCCAGTCATATTTAGTATGCACTGAGTCCCAAAGAGCTGGGCAAAATATTGTTAGAGGAGATGTATAAGGTGACAAATTTCTAAAATTCTTAGATAGAAAAGTGTGAAATGCCACTTTATTAACCACTTTAGCCCCGGACCATATTGCTGTCCAAAGACCAGAGCACTTTTTGTGATTCGGCACTGCATCGCTTTAACTGACAATTGCGCGATCGTGCGACGTGGCTCCCAAAAAAAATTGCCGTCCTTTTTTTCCCACAAATAGAGCTTTCTTTTGGTGGTATTTTATCATCTCTACAGTTTTTATTTTTTGCGCTATAAACAAAAATATAGCGACTATTTTGAAAAAAATTCAATATTTTTTACATTTTGCTATAATAAATATCCCCAAAAAAGATATAAAAAAACATTTTTTTTCCTCAGTTTAGGCCGATACATATTCTTCTACATATTTTTCGTAAAAAAAAAATCGCAATTAGCGTTTATTGATTGGTTTGCGCAAAATTTATAGCGTTTACAAAAAAGGGGGTAGTTTTATGGCATTTTTATTAATATATTTTTTTTACTAGTAATGGCGGCGATCAGCGTTTTTTTTCAGTACTGCGATATTATGGCGGACACATCGGACACTTTTGACACATTTTTGGGACCATTGGCATTTTTATAGCGATCAATGCTATAAAAATGCATTGTTAAGTGTGTTTCTGTTTTTGTTCTAACTGTATGGGGGGGTGGACTCACTAGGGGAAATCACTGATCTTCTGTTCATACATTGTATGAACAGAAAATCAGCGTTTCCCTCGCTGACAGGAACGAGAACTTTGTGTTTACACACATAGCTCTCGTTCCCCGCTCTGTACCGAGCGATCGCGTGTGCCCGGCGGCGATTGTACCCGCCTGGCACGCGCGCGGGACTCGGGGGCGTGCGGGCCGCCGGAGGCGCGCATGCGCCCCCTAGTGGCCGAGAAAGAGAGGACGTAGAGAGAGAGCTACGTGCTCCCGCGAGACAGAGCCACCGTCCCGCAGTAATATGACGGCGGGCGGTCGGGAAGTAGTTAAAATCATATTCCAGCTTCACCCATCGTTATAGTAGGAATATTTCCAATCAGCAATTCTAGTAAAAATTATAGCATTGTGATATATTTTTTTAATCAGTCATTGCTAGACCTCCATGGTTTTTGGTTTTAAAAAAGAATAGTAATTTGATTAGAATTATTTTGAAGTTTGATACATTTCCAACTCTGGAGAAAGCAGATATTAGACTCAGTAGAGTGATTAGGGGTTGTTGAATATAAAAAAGAATATAGTTTGCGTAAGTAGCATATTTACAGTATGTTCATAATCTCCTACACATAAACGGTAGATATTGGGATTAGATTTAATAATAGATATCAAGAAAATATTCCAATATTTAAAAAAATGCTGTTTAAATATTGAAATCTGTTTAATGTGAAACAATAAATATATGCTTTTAACGCAAATAAGTTGGTGTACTTGTTGCCCCTAAAGTCCTGCCTGCCAATGGGTGTCATTCTTTTTCTTGATAATTACCTGGGATGTTGGCAACATTCACCTTGTCTTTGAAGGGTGGGGATATTTCGTTTTTTAATGATGGATAAGAATGGCTCCAGTAATAAGCAGAAGAGAAATGGGGAGAGCAGGTTACCCTGTTGGGAGTTGTTGTGTAAAGAAAAGGGGTCACTTTTCCATTAACATAAATTTCCATTAACTCTTATTCGGGCAGTTGGGTTATGATACAAAGCAAAAATTCTATGTATCATTAAAGGACCCAAACCCAGGAAAGATTATACAATCAGTAGATAATCCCAGTCTACCCTGTTGAACACGTTTTCATTGTCTGTAGATATGAACAGGGTGGACTGGGAGTTGTAACAAGCAAAGGCTATGAGGGAGAGAGAAGGTAAGAAATTATCCTGGCTTCCCTACCAGGTTCGAATCACTGTTTAGGGAAAACCATTTTGACATAAGAGGTAGTAATCTATTTGCTAGAACCTTTGTTTAGAGTTTTGCATCAATATTCAACAAACAAATGGGCCTGTAGTTGCTACTCCCCTGCTTGGGGAGTATGGTTATTTGGGCATGACGCATCTTGAGCCTAAGTTCCCTACAACCGGAAACAAAGTTTGTATAACATGTCAAATGGGAAATCAAAGTAGTTTGAAAGGTTCTGTAGTGTTGTAGTATAACTGTTTTTTTCTGATTGTGAGATATGTGCCTCTAATTCTTGCAGAGTCTCAGGTGGTAGTCAAGGGGGCCTCACCCGAGGAAGATAATCTTGTATCAGAGAGTGGTGAGATTCTGTGAACTATGCAGGCGGTAGTAGAAATCTTGGAAAGTATAAACTACTGTTTAACTTTCTACGTATGTCCTATGTTGTTATTAAACGTTTTAATTTTGGAAAAATATAAAGACGATTTTTTAGCTTGAAGAGCATGAGCCAAAGTTTCCCAGATTTGTTGTCACACTCGTAAATATTATGGGAAACCAAATGGAAATCCCATTTTGTCATAGTGTTTTATGCATAATTTGTTTATTGGGGTTTTCAATTTTTTTACAAAAAAGAAGTTGGGAAACAGCAATGTCAGCAGTATAAAAGCATACAAAGCAAGTCAACTGTATAGAAAAGACAGGGTAGTACAACTATATCATCTAAATACCAAGAGGTACAAAAACATGTGGTGATGAAAAGCCTTACATTGTAACACATCAAAAAGGATGAGGCCTGTGAGATGCCAATAAAGTGAAACCAACCTAGAGATTCACAGTGCCTTAATACGATAGGATATGTGAATTTGAATGACGTATCGTAATGGCATATGTTATCTATAAATCAGAGAGAAATCATTAAAAAATAAAGCAAGACTTGCATTATAATTAGGTCCAAATAGTCAGACCAGCAGTAAATTGTACATATATAACCAATATAAGGCCGCGTACACACGATTGAACATGTCGGCTGAAACTGGTCCGCAGACCAGTTTCAGCGGACATGTTCAATCGTGTGTACGGCCTATCGGACCGTTTTCCAGCGGACAAAAGTTTCAAAACATGCTTAGAAACCTGTCCGCTGGAAACCTGTCCATCGGACATGTTCGATGGTTAGTACACAAAATCATCGGACCAAAATCCCACGCATGCTCAGAATCAAGTCGACCCATGCTTGGAAGCATTGAACTTTGTTTTTTCATCACGTCGTTGTGTTGTACGTCACCACGTTCTGGTCCGAGGGGATTTTGGTCTGATGGTGTGTACGCACATCAGACCAACAGACCACTTCAGCCTGGTCCGATAAAAACAATCTGTCGGACATGTTTTCTTGGACATGTCTGATCGTGTGTACGCGGCCTAAGAAGGGGTGGTTGCTGTGGACATTTATGAATGCTCTCTAACTCTCCAACCTGTCAAAGCAGCTCAGATTGCGGGATCCCAATTCAATAAGTTTACCTCTCACAAATGTGTTGTGAGCTTCCCATAACGCATGAGAGGAAACAGTATTGTCCGATAAGTACTGTTGAAGGTGAGTAGTCAGTTGAGTTACCTCTATTGGATTTTAGAGGAGAGAGTGATTCAATTTCCAGTTATTTTTCCCTAGTAGGGTGGGTAGGAATTTGAAATTGAGTCATAACAGGAACATGGTAAGATATAGTAGTGACTTCAATAGTGGCTTTACACAGTTGTTTCAGTAGTTGATGATTTACAAACATATAATCGATTCTAGAGTAAAAATCATATGTTGGGGAATAGCAGGAGTAATCTCTATTCCATAGCACAAAATAGTGCACAACACACCCACAATGGGTAGTATCCTGAAGGGTAGATGTTCCCACCCAACAAGTGTCTGTTTTCTCTTTTTTTTTTCTCACAATCAAAATTTTATTGAAAGTAAACATGTTTTCTTGCAGACTTAGACGTAGTAAAATTTCTACTGATTAGAGGGTCTTTCTGGTGGTGTGGATAGTGGAAAAGAAAATTATTCCCTCTCTTATTGTGTGGGTACACTTGTTTATGAAAATTGTGTATCATGATGAGGTAGGATCAGGGATAAATAAAACAAGCTAGCAAGAGTCGACCCAAGAGCAGAATTACCACTGTCAACTTTAAAATGTGAATGGAGAAAACACATTTTCCTGACTGCTCATGCTGCTACGCTCTTCTCACAATTATAATAGTGTCAATCCCATCATAAGAGAAGCATACCTATAGGAATAAAATGTAGTGGCAAATATTTGAATCTCTCTTTAATGTAACTGAAGGCTAAAGTTTTAAGGATTTTTTTTTAAATGTTGGTGATGATGAGCCTTTCAATGATATGAGAGAGTTCAAAGGAAATTTTGTCTTAAATCTTTTAATTATATTTGGAACTTTATTCTCTGAATTAACATTTCAGCCTGATTTTTAATTAAAAGTTCTGATCATTCTAAACTAATGGAATGTGAAATGTAATTACATACCGGAGGTTACCTGACATAATTTCTCTTGGCTTGCTCCTGTTAAATAAGCCTGATAATGTATTTAGGTTTTTTTTTTTTTTTGCAATTTAGTGTTCTTTTTATTTGGGTTTTCTTTTTTCATTTGATTAATACGTATCGGCCTAAACTGAGATCAATTTTTTTTTATTTTTTTTTAATGGGATATTTATTATAGCAAAAAGCAAAAAATGTTGTGTCTTTTTTCAAAATTGTCGCTCTTTTTTTGTTTATAGCGCAAAAAATAAAAACCGCATGGGCGATCAAATAGCACCAATAGAAAGCTCTATTTGTGGGAAAAAAAGGACGCCAATTTTGTTTGGGAACCACATCGCACGACCGCGCAATTGTCAGTTAAAGCGACGCAGTGCCGGAAGCTAAAATTTGGTCAGGGCAGGAAGGGGGTGTAGGTGCACAGTAGGCAAGTGGTTAAATCTGTTAAGTTACCTATATGCCTGAATGTATTGATTGTCAATGTTTTATTTCTGAAGAGAAGAGATTGAAGGGGTTGTAGGTCCTACAGTGCTTTTGATGGCTTGTGCCAGCATACTATTAGGCCTGGATTCCAATGATATGATCTCATGAGCCCCTATGACAGGCCATCAGTTCTATGCTCCATGTCAGCTATTAAAGTTGAAATAAGAGATCGGGTCATACAATGAAAGAAAGGCAACCTTGGGTTTTCCTACTTAGCCTAGGCATAACTGGACCTTATATACACATACATGCCTGTTAGTCAACACTGTTATGCAGGCTAAAATATCTCAGATTCAACAAATAAAATGATCAATGTTATTTTCAAAACTTGTTATATGTATCACCAATTCACTGTCTGAATTCATAGGGTTAAAACCTATTTATATTCTAGGTCATTTTACATAACATGATTCAGACCATACTAATGTAATCTAATACTCATCTTAAATTTACAAGTTGAAATTCAGAATTATTTTGCCATGATGATGTCGTTGACTCATTGTATTGTTACATTTTTGTTGCCCTAAATACATTTACATTTGCCTTTTTTATGACTTGTAAAGTCTGAAGATTTCTAAATGTTGCTGATCAAATTCCTAAATAGAATGTAAGGCTCACTGACTTAAATGGCTTAAACACTTTAAAGATGAAAAGATGTCTGCCTTGCACAGTTAAAGCTTTTACATTTTCTTTCCATTATAATACATTGCCAGAATTCAGTATCAAGCATTATCTCATTTTATGTTTTCAGATGACCACATGTTTCAAAAACACCAAGTGACATTTTTATGTTGTTCGTATGTTTTACTGTATCTTACACGCGTCCATAATGCTTGTTTTTTGTGTGGTGAAATATGCTTTTTTTCCTCTTCGTTACCTCGGAATCTGTACCAGTTTGTACAGATGAGAGTCATTGCCTTCCTTTGTTTTCACATCTCTTGCAAACATTCTTATTGCATTTCGCAGGTCCTCCAGTAAACGTTACTTGCAATATTTTTATAAACAGTTTTGGATCAGTCACCGAGACCACAATGGTAAGTGCTATTCTGTGCTGGCTAAAGCCAGAGATGAATGTATGTCATGTACAAAAACTGTCATTTTCTTTTTTCTGTCTGTTATTTTAACTTACAGGTCCACCTGTAAATGTTACCTGCAACATATTTATCAACAGCTTTGGTTCAATAGCAGAAACCACAATGGTGAGTGGGGCTGATCATTGAAGCTTCTCTGCCAAGATGATGGACATGTTACCGTAGATCAGACTAAATGTGCATTAACTTAAAGTTAATGTCAAGATGAATAACTGTTAATATATTGTTAATTGATACTTAAACTTAATCAATTTAAAACAATATTTTGTAATAAATTAAAATTTGACCACAGCACCTGACTCCTCCGTGTTGCAACATGGAAGACTGTAATCCCTCAATGCATTTCCTGCTGCATTAAAGTGTAGTTAAACCCTTACAGTGATTTTCTTTTTTTTACCCCTTTTAGTCCGTTTAGTATACAATTGGTATATTTGTTCAAAAGCAGTTAATGTGACATTCATCAAACGTTCATAGGAAATTACGCATTCTCAGTGCACATGCATTAGGAAGAATTACCTGCAGTGAATCTTTGGTAATTGTCACATTTATTGCTTTATAAATATGTCCTCAGGGAATAAGGTGAATCTATCATCAGTTTGAATACTCAATTATGTGCAAGGGGGAAAAAAGACATGTGCTTGCATATTATTGCACAACTGAAGTGAACGTATCTTTATTCTTGTTTACTAGGCTAAAAAAAAAAATACTCACTTTGCAGAATGAAAATTCAGTAAATCTTTAGTAAATCACCCTTAGAGAACTCCTATGTTTTGCAATGTTCAATTAATTTGGGTTTGCATTGATCAGCTTAAAGTGGAACTTCACTGCATCTGAGCACCACAAACCAAAAATGCTTTAATTTATTTTTGACATTCAAAGCAAACTCACACATCCAACCATGTCTTCATGCTTTATTTTGCTGAGAAATCACTTTGAAAAACACTCCTGTAGCATTTCTGGCTGTGATCATCTTGAGTAAGAGCAGACGATTCATGTAGCATTAACCTTCTGGAATCCATCTGCCCTTAGCACAGGCATGCAGGCAGGAAAAAGGGCTTAGCTGAGAAAACCCCTACTCCCCTCCTGAAGACTCCTGGGATGCATGACACTATTTGCCTAGGCATGCAAACAAGTAAATAACTGCAGAAGTGTAAAAAAAAAAATAAGGAAATATGACATAATTTCCTATCTATTTACTAATGCAGCATAAGGATTAAAAATAGCCAGTGTTGACTGAGTGGGTGAAGTTCCGCTTAAGTAGAATAAAGAAAAATCATTTTGATTAAGCTGATAGGATGTTTTGAAGTAAAGATTCCCATAGTTGCACACAGATGGGTGTGGAATGCATGCAGTGTTTCCTTACAATGGAATTAGATGCAGTTGTCAAATTAAAAAAAAAAATTGTGTTAACATAATAAATCACTTTATTACTTAAAGGACCAATAAACCAAAAAATAAGGCTTACATAAAAAGATATTAACTTAACATATTTACACACACGTGCTTGTCATGCGTCAGTGACACCAGAAATCACAGCCTATCTGCAGAGGTCAAAGAGTTGCCATAGACGTGCAAATGGCTGGATTTTGTGATACTTCATAGCTCACTGTGAATCATCATGGTTAGGAGATGTGCCCTGTGTATATCTACAGTTATACCTAGTTGACCTAAGAGGGTATGCATTGCACATTCTGATATTGGTGTTGTACCTCACTTAATCTGCCTGGTTTCAATTCATTAAATATTCACTGAACCCTGTCTGAAATTCACAAAAACCGAACTTAGCAGTGCATCCTACTAAAATTCTAGCCAGGTTAAGGCCAATGAGCAATATATTGTCAAAAAATGGGATCGGGAGCTGGGCACCACCATTGGGAGCATTTAAAAAAGCAAAAAAAATATTAAAATGTGAACACCATACAGCAGGGAAAGGGTCTTTTTAACGTGTCTTCAGGGAAAAAAAACAACCCTATAAATTACATGTTTGGGGAATGCCTTTAACGACTTGCCTAACTGAGATATATTGATATTTCTCACATAACGTTTAAGTCAGCATTTTTTTTCTTGCTAGAAAATGATTTAGAACCCCCAAACATTATATATTTTCTGAAAGCAAAGGCCCTGGAGTATACAATTATGGCTGTTTCAATGTTTTATGTCACACAATATTTTGTGCAGCCCTTTACCAGTGAAAATACTTTAAAATACATTTTTGTTTCACAAACACAATATATTACACATTTTTTGATAAAATATGAAATACGATAGTGTGTTGAGTAGATACCAAGCATGTCAAGATTTAAAATTGTGCACTGCACAACTGTGGAACGGCTACAAACTACGGAACTGTCCATAGACAACATTTTAAAAGCCTTTACAGGTTATCAGTCTAGAACAAAAAAAAACAAAAACATTTTTTTTAGGCAGTTTTGGCTGGGAAACCTGATTTATTTTTATCAAGCCACAAAGGTCTAAAAGCTATAGGAGAGTTCACTCTTAAAAAAATAAAGCTAAAGCACTAAAGAAGTGTGCACCACATATTCATTCCTCATATTGCCATAGCTGCCTTTACATTGAAGCAACACCCTTTATTAACCACTTGCTTACTGGGCACATAAACCCCCTTCGTGCCCAGGCGAAATTTCAGCTTCCGCCACTGCGTCGCTTTAACTGACATTTAAATGGTCGTGCGACTTAGCTCCCTAACAAAATTGGCGTCCTTTTTTCCACACAAATAGAGCTTTATTTTGGTGGTATTTGATCGCCCGTGCGGTTTTTATTTTTTGCGTTATAAACAAAAAAAGAGCGACAATTTAAAAAAATATATATATTTTTTACTTGTTGCTATAATAATTATCCCAATTTTTTTTTTAAAAACTATTTTTTTTCTCAGTTAAGGCCGATACGTCTACTATGTATTGTTGTAAAAAAAAAAAAAAAATTGCAATAAGCAACTGCTTTGCGCAAAAGTTATAGCGCCTACAAAATAGGGGACAGAATTATGATTTTTTTTACTATTTTTTTTTTTACTAGTAATGGCGGCGATCTGCAATTTTTATTGGGACTGTGACATTACGGCGGACACATCGGACACTTTTGACACATTTTTGGGACCATTCACATTTATACAGCGACCAGTGCTATAAAAATGCACTAATTACTGTATACATGTGACTGGAATTGAAGGGGTTAACACTAGGGGGTGAGGAAGGGGTTAAATGTGTATCCTGGGTGTGTGCTAACTGTGTGGGGGGAGGGGGTGACTGGGGGAGGTGACCGATTCTGTGTCCCTATGTACAAGGGACACAGATCGGTCTCCTCTCCTCTGACAGCATGTGGAGCTCTGTGTTTACACACAGAGCTCCACGTCCCTGCTCTGTCACCGCCGATCGCATGTACCTGGCGGACACTGCGGCCGCCGGGTACAAGCATCGAATCCTCGGCGATGCGACGGCACTGTTTTCCCCCGCCGCCCGCCACCCAGTGGCGCGCGGGGAATTACAACAACATTGACGTCCAAAGACGTGACCCCGGCAGCTCAGGTCCGCGCTGTTGACGTCTTTTGCCAATAGCGGGGATCTGTAGTGGTTAAAAAAGTCAGGCATACCTACAGTAATGTCAAAACCACAGGTTCTGTATGTCAAAGGCACAGGTTCTGTATGCTTTTGACATTAGTCCTACCTGAATCTTTTAAAAAATGGTGTTGCCTTTATGAGCGTAATTAGCTCTTTATCCCTGAACTTGTGTTGAAAATGTGGTGTCAGTGGACAATTTGCCCAAGACCCAAGGCACAAAATCTAAAGAGCTGCCTGGCATTCACCCACTCATCCTGCAAAAAGTAATAGTAACTGGAGCTCCCAGTTTGCGACCCTTGGGTAGAGACTCGGTGGCATCTTTGCTCAAGGTTTGACTAAAAGAAACCTGCCATGACTTAGTGTTACTAAAGTGTTACTAAATCCAGTAATATGAAAATAGTTCATCTGACCCCCCCCCCCCACCCCACAGTGCCCACAGCTTATAAATCTTCTTTTTACATTAACATACTGCCATTATATACCGTTTTGGCTGATATGTATACCACGGTCAGTGATAAACGTCACAGTTTCTCCAGTGCTGAGAGTTCAGGTAGGAGGAGATTTTTACTTCAGCCTGTATACACTCCCACATGTGTGATGCCAATATCATGTGATCTGGCTAGCTCTGAAAATAAGTAATTATTCTCTCAAGCATAAAAGACACAACTGAGCATGTTGGCTACCCTGCCTGTGTTAGCTGGCCTTCCCCAGATAGACAGTGCAGGAGGGGGGGGGGGATCTGTACATACAGGACAAAACAGCCTTTTTACACAATGCAGAAGATTAAACCTCCTTAAAGGAACACTAAAGGGTCATTTTTTATTAGATGAATTGGTTGCTGTGAGCTAGAGCATTTAAATATCACTTACCTCGTTTTTCCTTTTGACTTCCAAAATACAGTAATCCAGGTTTGAAAATGCAATTTCCTGTCTCCTCTTCTTGCTTTCCACCAGCATCTGCATGGTGGAAAGCAGAATGTGCTCAACCCCTCCCCACAACTACAGCCCTGGGTGAAGATGCTCTCTTATCCCTCACAGGCATGGAGGCTAAGCCTAATAGGAACTGTAGTTCCCATTAGGCCATGGTGTAGCAAAAATGAATGCGCACCTCTAACCAGGAAGTCAGTGAGAATAACAATTCAGGAGTGACGGAGGTGAATAAAACAGCTCGATTTCAACAGGTATCAAACTAGTTATAATGCAAAACATTACTTTTTACTTTATCAGCTACTGTCAGACTTTAATTTAAGGGGAAAATATTTTTGTCTTTACAACCCCTTTAAGTTCCACAGTGAGTATAACAAGCATGCTATGCTGTATGTACAGACTTATTTTACTGTTGTGGCATTAGTAAGACATTGTGGCCTATCTTCAATTTTCTTACAAAACCTGCCTGCTGCAGGTCTTTTTCTTTAAAACACCTCATTTGTTTGTATATCCACATTTTAGCCTATTCTGTCTGGTCATGTTCATGTGCTGTCCTGTTGCCAGGCCAGTTTAAAAAAAAAAACATGCCTAACCGTTTTTTCCTCTGATTTTTTTTTTATTTGATATATGGGGATACAGCAGTGGTTTTGGCAAATGTGGGGTGTGAGGTATTTTAAGTGCACAGTGTTTTTCTTTTTTTCAAAGGATGCAATGTGGTGCTGCCAAAAACGGTAGATTTTAAATACGGTAGTCAGTGACAACTGCCTAAATAAATTGATTAAAAATCTGCAGTAACCATTGTAGGATTGGTTTACTTCTCACAAGGTTTCAGATCTGTGTCTAAAGTCAATTTTAAATAATACGGCGAGTATAGTAAAAAGATAAAAAAAATATACTCTTCATTTACATATTATAAAATTCAAGCCTGTTTGCAATACAGAATGATAAAAATACACAACCAGTGTCCAAGTTTAAAAAATTATGACACACACACTGTTAATAGGGCTTATTTTTTAAAGGAATACAGTAGACATGGGTCGAACACCCCCCTGCAGCAGAACTCCCAATCAGGGGAAATGTTCTATCCCAAACAGCGAACTCCATTGGAAATCTAAAAAAAAAAAAATCTAAAGTGCTCATTTTGAAGGCTTATATGCAAGTAGTTGTCCATAAAATGTGTATGGGGGGGGGGGGGGGTCTGGGTCCTGCCCTGTATCAATGCAAAAAATGCTTTTTAAAAACATGTGTTTTTTTCAGGAGCAGTGATTTTAATTGGTGCAACAATAAAAATAAAAAAATCCTGTAAATATAATGCCTGGTCCCTTTAATGTGCCTGTAAAGCGCCACATCTGTAGCATGCACAAAAAATACTGCAGCAAAAATTACATTCATAAGGAAAAAAAAAAAGAGTCAAATCCCATTTACAATGAATCACAGTTACAATTGCCAGCAACCGGATATTTAAAAAACCTTTGGAACTGGTATGGATTTGGATTTACACCAAAATGTAAAAAAAAACAAAACAGTGTGGGGTTCCCCTCCCAACTAGACCTTAATCTGGGCATGCAGCCTGGCAGGTCATCCCCCTTCTGACTTGTGCATGCTGGGCCTGTGACCTCAGAAGGGGTGGTGACAAAGGGGAGGTAGCCAGGTGACCCCACCCCTTACCTATATAAAAAATGTCAAAGCGCTGTCCCAGGAGGCAGAGTGTTTTTAGATTTTTTCTATTTTTTGGGTCAGCGTGATTGACGATGGATTTACATCGAGGGACACAGGTTTTTTTTCATTTGTTTTTTTAATAAAGGAATTGTCAAAAACGTGTCTTTTGTTTTTGTTACTTTTTGACACTTTTTTGGTGAATGGGTAGGGGTTCGATGTACCCGATACTCATTCACATAGGGGGGCCGGGAACTGGGGCCCCCCTGTTAAAGGGTCTTTCAGATTCTGATTAGCCTCCTGCTCGCAGACCCCCACAACCACCGACCCTTGACAGAGCCCCCCTCTGCCCCAAAAGCACCCACCCCCCCATGTTGAGGGCATGTGGCTGCTTGGTATGGTTCAGGAGGGGGGGGGCGTTGGCTCATCCCCCTTTCTTGAAGTTCCAGGCTGCATGTTAGGGGCTAGAATGGATTTTGGGAGGTACCCCATGCCATTTAATATTGAAGTGGGCTACCCCTTCAAATCAATACCAATATCAATATTTTCTTTATTTTTAACTGGATGTTTTGTTTTGTTTATTATTCAGCTGATGACTCATCAGTTGTTAAGGATGCCGCAGCCGGCTTCCCGGCTCAGCTCCTTAACAACCAGCTTACACTAAAACTGTGCCCAATCACAGCACAGAATGGTGATTTGGCAGGTATTCGTCGGTAGGCCGAACAGGCAAATGTTCAGCCCAAACTCATGCTCTTTCCGAACCATTCGCCCATCCCTAGATTAGAGCAATGACTATTCATTCAGCTTAGTGTATAAGATGAAACTATGTTAATTTACAGTACCAAATCACTTGCAAGGGAAGTATAGAATACATGATTTCTGCTTCCTATTGATTGGATGCTAATTCGCTAAGCTAAGAATATTCTCTATTTCCATAGTATATCAGCCACTAAAAATTACCCAAATGTAATCTAAAAAAGAAATAAGTTACTGAGTGAACCCCAAAGGACCACACAACCAAGTATGTGTAAAGAAGAAAGGTGGCAATTTGCATTGATCATGGCTCAATGTTGCTTTGTCTAAGGCCAGCTGTTTAAACATGAGTCAGGTATCTTTAACGATCACACTAATCCTGCAATGGTTACTAAATCTGTTTATCAATTCTGATATAATGGGTGAGATTGTACACTGGTTCATAGTGTTTAAAAGGGAGTTACAGTTTTTTTTTTATGTTTTTTAAAAGTTAGCAGCTACAAAAAGTGTAGCTGCTGGCTTTTAATAAACATACACTCACCTGCTCCACGGTCCAGCGACGCGCCGCCCGGAGCTTCATCCTCTCCCCCCTTTCCGGCCGGCGTCTTCATTCCAAGTGTGGGCACCCGGCCGTGACAGCTTTTGGCTTCACAGCCGGGGACTCACTGCGCATGCTCGAGCGGCGCTGCGCTCTGTGAGTGGTCAGACGATCGCCTGGGACCTGTCACGTGTCCCAGGCGATCACCTACAGGGAGGGGCCGCCGCCTAAGCTGTCCCTGGGCAGAAGGAGGAAGTGGGACAGGAAGTCTCACTCCTACTAAAGCCCCCACCCCCCCCCCAAAAAAAAATTACATGCTAAATGTGGCATGTAAGGGGGGCAAGGAGTGGTTTAAGTGGAAGTTCCACTTTTGGGTGGAACTCCGCTTTAAATGATTTATTGGTAGCTTATTGTTTTTTATTTTCTTTTGGGGAAGTATAATTATATATATGTGTTTTTTTGTGAATTTCAATTGATTTCAGTAATTTATATAAAAAAAAATCTTTATAGTTTCAGGTCACAGTGCTGTAACAATTGTTATTAGTCATAACCATTATTATTTTGAACAATGCTTGGCAAAGAGAACTACAAATAAGAATCTGATTGCTGAAAATAACTATTGTTATAGCATATGACATTATAACTGAACCATTTCTGGTCCATGCAACCTTCGGTTTCTATTTTTTCTCTGTGATTGTCTGAAACTGCATAACTTGTGTCAGGTCCCAGCAGATTATACAGTATATTTCATCAAACACCAACAAGCATATATTTTCTAAATTTGTTAGAATATACTTTAAGGACATTCTTCGCAAACTATTAAAATGAAAAACATTTGTAGGGGTGTGAGCTGTGGTGGCTCAAAGTGATTGGCACTGCGCTGACAAGCCGTTCACCTCTGCAGCCAAGGGTTCGGATCCCCGTCTCGGCTACATGTGAATTGAGTTTGGTGGTCTCAGCCCGGCTCCCGGTGGGTGTGCTATGCAAGGTACGCCTCTGCTTAGTATGCCCACCCCCCCCCCCACAAAAAAAACACCACACTTGCACGCACACAAAATTGGTTTAATACGCACGCACTTTGGCCATGCGGTCTCCTAAAGAGAGGCGAAGGACCTACGGGGCTGGCTTGGTGGGTCAGGCCCCCTCACTCCCTCATAGGGGGGAGTCCCTCTGCCCCGATGGGGTCCTGTTGGGCCCCAGTTGGGCTCCCAAGTGGAGCAGGTAGGGCGGGGTGAGTGGGAGGCCCCCCCTCACACCCGCCATTGCCACCGGGGGCATGGAGAAGGATGGCGATTGCCTCCGGGGGGAGGGTCTGCCTACTCCCAACTCCTGCAGTCCGGCTCCTCTCTCTCGAGTTCACGCACAAAATACACTTTAAAAAAAAATGTAGTTGCTGCTGCAGGTCTCCATTTAAGTAGTTCCACACATGAAAATTTCAAGGATATGCACACTTCTGCAGGGGCAGGGTTTTATAGAAAGATAGACAAATGGATAGTTACAGCATAGATACAGTAAATAGACAGATAATGTAAATAGCTTGTAGATAGAAAGATGGATGCTTAAATACATAACTTATAAATGTCACCTGAATTTGAAATGTTTTGGTTTACCGCAGTCACAGCTTTTTTAACATCTAATAAATTAGATACCGGAAAGTTCCTAAACATATTTAAAGTATATTTGTATATATTTTAATATCTCCTTTAATTCATTTGGGTTAAATTTTAGGTTTATTGGTCCTTTAACTTTCAAATATAACAACCACAAATTCACCAAAAAAAGCATATTGAGCTCTTTAAATTAAAATGATAATTTACAGAAGGTAGTCATATAGAGGGAAAACATGTCATCATCTTTGCAGAATGCTGTTCAATGAGAATAAAGGCACGCGCTTACTATGCTTGTATTACTACATTTCTTGTCCTCTCATTGCATTTTGCTGTATATTTTGGAACGTACCTGTGCACATGTCAATAGTCATTACTGCCTCCATATGAGATCTAGCATATTGATTGGTGGAATTGTGTCTGAAGCAGAGGAATTACTCAGTCTTTTGTTATCATTCCAGACACATCCAGCTTTCTGTGTATCAAAAAACTGAGATATTGTCATATTGCAGGCAATATTGCATTTTTTGACATTTTGAGCTGTTCCTTGCTTTATATGTATAATACTAACACAATGAAAATGTTTGGCACTGTGCAATGTGATTTGTTTTGTACTGGCCACCCCCTTTTAATGAAAGTGAACTTTTTCATATTTATATAATTCAGGAAATCATCTAAATGTTGTATATTTGGATGGTATATTAGATTTGTTTTAAAAATTACATATTAATGTGACATATTTTGAATTGGTTTAAAATTTTGGACAATGACCTATTTTCTGTGGTCATCATTTGGTGAAAGACAACCAAACCAGCAAAATCCAGTGTTCCATATACAACATGTATAGTGTATTTAAAGACCATTTTATATAGTAGGATCATTGAATAGTAGAGAATTTTGGGATAGTAGTGATACCCAGATAGCAAGGATAACTTGTCACAAATTTGTCACAGTGTTAAATTGTAAGTCTGTTAAGCTGCTGCATGTTTTCACTGGCAAGCCGTACATTTGCAGAGCACTTGCAGCACAAGTCCAAGTTGGCACTTTTCCAATTTGTGACAAATTGCATTGCAAATCTCTAGCAAGAGCAAAGTTTGCAATGGTGAGTCTACAGCAAGAGCTCTGCAAGTCTACAACATGAAAATTCAGCCACAGTGACCTTTGTGGTGGGATGACTATCATAACTGAAACAGAACTTGCAGCAGACTTGCAGAATATTTGCAAAGAAAGTTGATCTGGAGTCATGCAATGCGGACATGCTGCAATTGTGCAACATATTTGTTAAGCCTGACAAGTCTATCAATAGCTTACTAAATAATTTTCAAACTTGCAGCATAAGTTCTTGCTATCTGGATAGTAGTAATTGGTTTAAAACTCATGTCAACTTTATTTGTTTTGCCATCTGTGTCCCATTCAGAAGAACTACATTTAGTTCCTGTAGACACGACAGAAAGTGAAAGGCTTTGCTCTAATGTGAAGGAAAATCTCTCCAGTTTCAGTAAATAACCCCACAAGACTACTCAGAAAAATGAAGCCATTGACAAGACTACCAGGGTTCTTATGTCCATTATGTAGGTGGCCACTTCTTCACACACAAAACAAGAACGTGCTCTACAATTAAGCCCCAGTACGGGGGGGTGGGGGGAAATGTTAGAGAAAGCTGTCTGGGTGAAGTGCCCGTGCATGTTTTGTACAATAAACCTACTCTATGGAAGTACTTAAACCATGGTAAAAAATAACAATACAAGGGTACAAATACATATTGAATGATCAATCAAAGCAACATTGAATGATATGCGAGAATAAATATGAAGTGAATTAAATATGAATAAAATATAAATATGGTAGTCCAATGTGTCAAAAAAATGCAAGTGCACTGGTCATGTGACTCAATCAATCATCATGACAAACCACCATACAAAGTGAGTCTGGGAAAGGTTAAAAGGTGAATTTCCACAAATATAGATAGTACATCAAAGCTAATTAGTGATCCATCACCAAATGTATAACCAACACGCTTACAAGAGCAAGTGAACTCATATACCATTGATATTGAGTCGATAGAGCTGTTTGTGATTTCCATTCACTTCAAGAGTGGCTTAATCCGACCGTAAGGGCTATTTGCAGATCTCCCAGCACTTCAGGATAGGGCTATTGTAGACGGTCACCACACTCACAGGTCAACCTCCCATCTCATGAATATTAGACATGTGCATTCATTTTCGTTCAAATGCATTTTCGTCCGAATTTCAGGTATTTTCGTTATCGAAAAACGAAAGATCCAACATAAACAAATGCTTTATTTTCATTTTCGTTGCGGTCGAATGTGCCTAACCTTAACTCTATTAGTCCAATATTATTCTACATAGAGAGAAAAGATTTGATATAGAGAGAAAAGATTTGACACAGAGAGAATAGATTCGACATAGAGTAACACGAAGAGTCAATTTTTTTTTTTTTTTAAGATTCTGTCGAATTTTTTTTTTTTTCTTAGGATCCTTTTTTTTTTTTTTTTTCTTAGAACATTCGACAGACACCATAAGCCTTCAATGACAGATTTGACATAGAGAGACATGAAGATTAGACATAGAGAGACATAAGGATTCAACATTGAGAGACATGAAGATTCAACATAGAGAGACATGAAGAGTCGATTTTTTATTTTATTTTTTAAAGATTATGTCGAATCTTCTTCTTTTTTTTTTCTTAGAACATTCGACATACACCATAAGCCTTCAATGACAGATTTGACCTCAATTTGGAATTTCGGGAGTAACTAAATAAATGTATTTTTCGGACGAAAACAAAACTACGAAACAAAATATTTCAGTGTTCACATGTCTATTTGAATATATGTGTAACAGCACAGGTGAACGGAGAGAACCACAACTGCGGTTAGCAAGGATTTCAATGCGATTCTCTATGCAACAACTCAGTATTGGGCCCCAGGCGTCACTCCTCACAACAGGAGTTAGGGGGATCTATACATCATCTCTGTGTCACATAAAGAAAGGCGTTGAACTACTAAGCATGGACGTATTACGACATGCAACCAGGGTTTAGCGATTAAAATTATAGTTCAAGATAAATATTCCAATACACCTCTATATGCAAGTGATTATCAGTAAGGGACCCCAGGCATCACTCCTCGCAACAGGAGTTTGGGGGTTCTCTACATCATATCACCTTAAGCATATAGGGATGTATTAGGCCACTAAGGGAGATGCTATGAAATAGCATCAACTCTTAGCATAGAAAAGTTAGACGAACATGTTCAAACAGTTAGGACAAGGCCTATAAGTATTTTATACTTCTGTCAAGCACGTAGTAAATATGTGTTGTAGTAACAAGTAATAGTTGCGTATGAGAGGCAATATAGCTCAGGTACTTTGAGAGTTCACGTAGTAATACAGGAGTTGTACTGGCAACCAACAGTAATGTATGCGAGGCAATATAGCTCAGGTACTTTGAGCGTACATATAGTAACTAGGAGCTGTAGTAATAACTATTAGTTACATGTGAGAGGTGAATAAAGCTCAGGTACTTTGAGAGTGCATATAATAATTAGGAGCTGTAGTAAAAACTATTAGTTACATATGAGAGGTAAATATAGCTCAGGGTATTTGAATGTAGATGTGCCTTTAACATATTCCTTAGCGGACAGTCCTATAACACAACAGCAGAAGACATGATAAGCAATAGCAATTGTATAGCTGGTATATAAGTAGCAGGTCTTGCTATAGCACTACAAGTAACAGAATAGCAACTTATCCGTTTTGCAGGCTTCAGTATAGGTACTAGGGATCCTGTAATGAAGGATGTTCAGTAGGGAAATCTGAAAGGTTGTCCCCAGCAATGGCTCCAAGTAGCAGTAAGTGTAGATGGTATTAAAGAAGTAGTTGAGACTGGAGCGGTGTTCCGGCATGGGGAGCAATGGCACCCATCTCTGTTGCGTGGGCCAAGCTATGGCTGACAATACTAGAACAGGGGCTGTATGAGTAGTGAATGGCTTTATAGCCAACAACCAGCTGTAGTGCATGGCACTAATTCAAAGAGGATGGCCGAGCGTAACAGCGCACTTCCGCGTTCCCCGCTGGAAGCGCCAGATTACAGGAAAGTAACAGGCGCGCATTTACACAGTGTAAAACCATCACTAAATTTGTATTAAAAAAATTACTAAACACTTACAATAGACTGGTGAAACACAGGGCTGTATAAAACATCCACCCCAAGGGTAATGAGGAGAAAATCCTGAGATTGCAATGACGTCACAGACACATGCTCCACCCAAAGCATTTCACCATAATTGATATCATCTGGGGTGTAGGAGCTGTGTCCGGTCATTGCATTTATATATATATACCATAACAGTCATCCAATCGAAATCATCTGTTCAATGCTTCAATAGTTTTTATATTATTACCTTCCGTAAATGCCGGCTCTATTAATGGAGCTAAGCTCAAAGCAAGGCTTGCATTACATACCCTCGCTGGTCGGAGCGGCATCCAGATCGATTCTTGAAGCAGGCATCATGTGTGGTGTCAGCCATCAGAGCGAGGCTTGAAACCCACGGCCGATGCCATCTTAGATAGCTATTGTGTATATCAGGAGCTTAGAGTGAGGCTTAAAACGCACTCCTGACATAATCTTTGATGGCTATTTTGCACATTGACAGCCAGATCGTTACATTATTGAAGCATTAGGAACAATTTCAATTGGATCTTATGATATATATAAATGCAATGACGAGACACAGCTCCTACACCCCAGACATTGTCAATTATGATAAAAAGCGTTGACTGGAGCTTGTGTGACATCATTGCGTTATTTGATTCAGGATTTTCACCTCATTACCCTTGGGATAGATGTTTTATACAGCGCTGTATTTCACCAGACTAAGGTAAGTGTTTAGTAAATGTTTTAATAAAAGTTTCATTTTTTTTACATAATGGCACAAAACAATGCAGGAGCCATGCCCTATGCCATTTGGCATCTTCATGCCCCTGATGTCTATTTACTTGCTCCTATCGCTCGTTCTTTTGTGCCATTATATTACCCGAGAACTGTGAGTTTTACACCTTTTATTAATAAAATATAAACTTTTCCGGTACACACTATGGATTTCTTTCCCCCTATAAATGTCATATAATCCTGTGATTGGGAACCTATTGAAGGACTTGGGGCGAAACAGCAACATCCCAGCCATAGGAGGTTGTCTATCGGAGGCTTGGCTATCAGCCCATAGTGCCTAAAGCCCCGTACACATGATCAGATTTTCCATCAGAAAAACCTTGGATGGTTTTTCTGACGGAATTCCACTCAAGCTTGGCTTGCATACACACGGTTACACAAAAGCTCTCTGAAATTTTGTCCATCAAGAACGCAGTGATGTACAACACTATGGCAAGCTGAGAAAATTAAGTTCAATGCTTCTAAGCATGCTTTGAAGTGTTTCCGAGCATGAGTCAGAATTTTGCGCATGGGAATTGCTACAGACGATTGGATTTTCCAATAGGAATTTTTATTTGAGAACCAGCTCTCAATCTTTTGATGGCGGAAATTCCACCAGCAAATGTCCGATGGAGCATACACACGGTCGGAATTTTCGTTCAAAAGCTCACATCAGACTTTTACTGGTGGAATTTCCGATCGTGTGTATGGCGTTTTCTGACTTCCCTATAATAAGGTCACAATCATTTGGTAAGCCTTGCTGATAACTATAGAGTGGTGGAATCAATCTCTCTATCTTGAGGACAGTTTCATCATCTGTGTTTGCTATTTTCAATACTTCATGAACTCAGTTAATTTTTTCTCTTATCACACATGCTTAGCACAATACATTTGTATTACTGTCTATAAACATATATTAAATATGTTTAATGAAGTTGTTTCACCTGCCAAAAGATTTGCAATTGTATTACTCCAGTCCTGAGATTTACACATCCCCGATAAATAGTGTAGCCAGGGGAATAGCACCACTTTCTCTGTTATTATAGGTACTTATATAGCGCTGTCAATTTATGCAGTGTTTTATACATATTTATTATACATTTACATCAGTCAAGGAGCTTACAGTCTAAGATCCCTAACTCACCTTCATACACATGTTAGGACCAATTTAGACAGGAGCCAATTAACCTACCAGCATGTCTTTGGAGTGTAGGAGGAAACCCACGCAGGCAGAGGGAGAACATGCAAACTCCATGGAGATAGTAGCATGATTGGTATTTGAACCGACAACTCTATTGCTGCTAGGCGGAAGTGCTGCCAGCAAAAAAAAGAGGATTTTTTTATTTTACTTATTTTTTGGGGGGACCCAAGGAGCTTTTAGGCATAATGGGCTAGTATGCATATTAACATATTATGGGAGACTTACCTTACATATACTGCCATCTTCTCCTAGTCTTCCTTCTGGGTTCTGACTCTCTGGCTGCTTGGTTGGCTGGTCTTTGATTATGTCACTCCTGTGCATGCGCATGCATAGCTCAGTGTACACACGCACTGACTGTCAGAGAGAGCGCCAATATATTATGTGTAAGAATTTTTTTAATTTCTCACACCTGATTACCTACCAATGACCTCCCTCTATCTTCCAGTCTGGGCCCTATTTATACCTACACAAAACAAGCCACTGAAGAATCTAGTAAATTGATTTAATTTTGCTTCACCTCCGAGCAGCATTTGTAATCCAGTTTTGCCAACACTGTGCAAAAAAATATATCAGATTGCGGTTCTGATTACAGGTTTCCCCCATGCACTTCCTGTCTGACAATGGCTCTGTGCAGGGTGACAGACCATCTAATTACTGTCACTGTAGGCACAGGAAAAAACAAACAACAATTCAAGTACCACACACTAAACAGATTCAGACTGCTGCTTTACTTTGAAATTACATCTGAGACTTCAATTACATTTTTTAACAACCCATACGATACAAATTCATGCATTGAAATTATACTATAAAACCAAATCCATACATTTGTAAATCTATAATATCAGGAGGTAGGGGGAGGAGGAAGTTTTGCATTTTAGACTTAATATGAAATTGGAATAGGATCGTAGGCAGAACTTATTAATCATTAAAATAATCACACTTGACTCCAACCTGTGGATTGAATAGGCCATGGTCCTTTAGTGTAAGTATAAATAATTAATTTATTATCTCATCACCAAACAAAGTATAACTATATATTTATTTAATTAATGAATTAAATTATTTATCAAATAATAATAACATACAGTATCTCACAAAAGTAATTACACCCCTCACATTTTCGTAAATTAGGCCCAAAGTGTCAATATTTTGTGTGGCCACCATTATTTTCCAGCACTGCCTTAACCCTCTTGGGCATGGAGTTAACCAGAGCTTCACAGGTTGCCACTGGAGTCCTCTTCCACTCCTCCATGACGATCATCACAGAGCTGGTGGATGTTAGAGACCTTGCGCTCCTTCACCTTCCATGTGAGGATGCCCCACAGATACTCAATAGGGTTTAGGTCTGGAGACATGCTTGACCAGTCCCTCACTTTACCTTCAGCTTCTTTAGCAAGGCAGTGTTCATCTTGTAGGTATGTATGGGGTCGTTATCATGTTGGAATACTGCCCTGCAGCCCAGTTTCTGAAGGGAGGTGATCATGCTCTGCTACAGTATGTCACAGTATGACAGTATGTCACAGTATGTCACAGTACATGTTGGCATTCATGATACCCTCAATGAACTGTAGCTCCCCAGTGCCAGTAGCACTCATGCAGCCCCAGACCATGACACTCCCACCACCATGCTTGACTGTAGGCAAGACAGACTTGCGATAAGCAAATGGTCCATGGAATGTTTAATTGATTATGAAACACCATATATTGTGCAATATATATTCAGTCCATAAACCACAAATGTGTGAAATCTTGAAAATGTGAATTTCAACACCACCACAAACTTGTGTACCTCCACCACATAAAGTGCACACTTACCGGAAAGCAAGCTGTATGAGCTTGTGGCTATTTAACCCAGCCAGGGCCTTTATCCAGGAGGCTCTAAAACAGTAACTCAAAGACGCTTGATATGATAGGTATAGGCACACAGCAGATCACCAGGTAGACTCGATCATTAAATAATCATTGGCGTAGACCAGGCATTACCCAGAAATAGAAAGGAGCTCACCATAGTATAAATAGTAACTTAAAGGAACACTAAAGGCAAGATTTTTTTTTTTAAATAACAATCATGTTATACTTACCTCCCCTGTGCAGCTCGTTTTGCACACAGTGTCGCCGAATCCTGTCTTCTGGGGTCCCTCGGCGGCTGTCTCAGCTCCTCTTTGCAAAAGCTTTCTACCATCATGCGAGCGAGCTTGCATGGTGGAAAGCTTTTGCAAGCACGCTCCTGTGATACAGCGGTGGCCATAGCCGCCGACTGTATTACTCGGCCCCGCCCCCCGGCGCGTCGCCTCATCCGCTGTGATTGACAGCAGCGCCAGCCAATGGCTGCGCTGCTATCAATCCGCCCAGCCTAGCCAATCAACGGCCAGGCTGGGAACCAAACAGGATGACAAGAACGCACCCGGGAATTTTTGAACGGTCAGGTAAGTAAAACGGGGGCATAGGATGCATTAAGGTAAAAAAAAATGTAACTTTACAACCCCTTAAAAAAAATTATTAAGACTAAAAAATACACTTACAAAAAAGTCAAAGATAAAAAATAAAGATTCAAAAGTCGGCCAACTTGAAAACACATGTCCATTCGAATTCACAACACAATGACGTCAGCACCATATATAATTTATATACAGAGTATATCCAGAGTTTCTGTTCCAAATTACATGTTCCAGCTCCTGACTCCGAATTTCCTGCTTTCTGCTCCCTGTGACAGTGGACTTGGAATCTTCTCCCCACACCTGCTGTCACAATTTAAAAACAGCGTGCCAGGCAGTGCTCTGCCCACACAGCTGCTTCATTTACAGTTTCCTGTGAAATAATGGCTACAAGTACCATCAGCCATTGTGGCTGATGACTTGTAGCTCTCAATAAACTGCAAGGGAGCCGGTGAGTGCTCTTATAGTCCAATGATTCTTCCTGCCATTCAGTAACTGCCTGCCCATATTGGAGTACCGGCAGATAGCTTACGGAGTGTTTGCAGAATCCAGGGACCTGCTGATCGTGGGTGCAATGACTTACAGACTGCATTAAAAAAAAAAACACATTTATTTTACTGGTAAAAAGATGTGTATTTTTTTTTTAAAGTGAATGTATCCTTTAATGTAGCTCTGTACCCATTAATAAATGTAATTTTTAATTTCAAGAAGAGTAAGTACCTAAGTTTGACTTTGTCTCTGTCCCTGTATAGCAAGGCTTGAGTGTGAGAGGAAGACGAGGGTGCATTTACAATCAGGTTGATATGGCCACCAGCTAGTCAGTCAGTCAGTCACCGTGGTGCATGCAGGACGCTCTCACACGAGTCGGCTCACCGAGACAGATTAGTCAGGCAGGTGTTTCCTCCAGCCCCTGGCTGCATCCAGGAATCACAGCCTTTCAGCTCTCCTTCCACCCTTTTGCCCAGTACCTGTCTTCTGGGGTCTCACAGGTAAGCCTGTTCTCGCCGGGCGCTTGTGTTCCCCCCGCCCCCCTCCTCTGGGACAGCGCGGCCGTCCTTCTAAGGATAAGCCGCGGCTCTGCCCACCGGAGCAACGATCGCACTTCAGTTGCCTCCCATTCTCCTCCCGAAAGCCATCAGCAATCGAGCCATCCCCCCGCCGCCTCTCCACCTCAGTTACACCCTCTCCAACCATCCGCGCCGACCTATGGTGATTTGCGGCGGCCGAGTCTAGGAAAGACCGCGGCTTCACCCGCGGCCTAGTGGCGCGCCGCACAAACACCCAGGAGATTCCCCTAAAGCCACCCAGAAACCCCCTCTTACTATAGGAGGACCTCCATCCTCTCCCTGATCGCCCACCAGCCTTCCCTAGGGACCGATCCACCAAGCTGACAGCCCCCAGCTTAGGTCCTTTTTCCTGAATTGTGGCCATCTTGGTACATCTCCCCCTATTCTGCCCCACCGCATATCCACCACCTCTGTGGCACTTGATCCAGGGTTTCAGCTGATCTCCCTTGAGGGGTCAGGAAGGAATTTTTTTCCCTTGCCGCAGCACATTGGATAGCGCGACCAGGGTTTTTTTTGCCTTCCTCTGGATCAACCTGGGAGTGAGGATTTAAAGAATCTTCCCCCCACATCCCATTAAAAACCTCACTGGCACCCCCGATGCTTGGCGACAATGGCTAATCTGCGATACTCTGCAGACACCATTCGGAGGCTGAGGCGATTCGCCACAGTATTACCAGCCATCACCAAAAGGGCCTTAAGAACTGAGCAACTATTGATAATCGATCGACGATCGACTGTCAAAAATTTCAGTCATCCATCCCAACCTGAGCACATATCTTGTGCTTTGATCAACACAAGATCGGCAGTAAAACACCGACTAGAAATCCATGATTTCATACTACAATATGACTTAGACTGCCTTTTTATTACAGAGAGCTGGCTCACAGCCGACTGTAACACCATTCTAGGAGAATTGGTGCCAGAAAACTACCGTATTATCACGGAAAACAGAATAGGGCAAAGAGGAGGAGGACTGGCGGTGATCCACAGGACTCACCTTGCGATCACTAAACCAGTCCTTCAAAACCCTCTTCCATTCATGGAAACCCTTACTCTACAGCTGCAAACAAATCCCCAGGAGACCGTCCGTATTCTACTCTGCTATAGGCCACCCGGGCCAAAATCGCAGCTTCTACCATCGCTGACGGAGTTTATCTCCACTTATACCCTAAACATCAAACACCTTTTGCTGCTCGGGGACTTCAATCTCTGGGCCAATTCCTCACAGGATCCCGTTGCCGACGCCTGTATTGACCACCTGGAAGGTTTAGGGCTACAGCAACTAGTCTGTGGGCCCACACATGCCTCAGGCCACACACTCGATCTTATTTTCAGACAAAATCTGAAAATAAATACTTTGGAAAATGAACCATTGCCATGGACAGATCACCATGCAATTAAATTCATAATTTCCAAAACTCCCCCATTGATAAAAACACCCAAGCCGGTGACAACACACTGGACTAGATCTCAGAAGAAGCTCCATTCGGAACTCTTCAAATCTATTTTGGAAAATAAAATTAAAACACTCCAACCATTCCGAACAGCCTCAGAAACACTGGATGCCTTAAATGCAGCCCGACTACAGTCAGCCGACTTAGTAGCGCCGAAACGCAAAGTCCACATCTGGAAAAACAAGTCCGGCTGGTTTAATAACCAGCTGGTGCTACTGAAGCAAGAGCGCAGAAGGGCAGAAGCCGCCTGGAAGAGAAGCACTTCAGTGGAGAACCTCATCACCTACAAGGAAATAACAAGAAAATACCATAAAGAAATCTTCAAAGCCAAGAAAATTTATTTTTCTGAGGCTATCAACAGCGCCCTAAACCGCCCCCGGGAACTCTTCAAGTTGGTCACTCAGACCATGAATCCAGGCTGTCTTGAAGCCCCCAATTCAGATACCCAAGAATTTTGCAATGAACTATCGGATTTCTTCATCAATAAAATTGAGGGAATCCGGGAAAGCATTCAGCAAAACAACACCCCCCTCAACGCCACCCTCAACCAGGCCCACAACACCCATAGAAACATTCTACATTAAACAAAGTTTACTCTGGAACCCATCACCATCGATGCCACAAAAAATATCATCAGTGCTTTGCGAAACAGCACAGCACCTAATGATATTATCCCTACTAAACTGCTGAAGGAATGTGCCGACATCTTGGCACCTCCTATCACACAGCTTATAAATCAGTCGTTTAAGGAAGGCATAGTGCCCTCCCTGCTGAAAGAGGGCACAATCAAGCCCATCTTGAAAAAGCCTACGCTGGATCCCAAGGACCCAACCCACCGCCGTCCCATAACAGGCCTCAACGTTCTCTCCAAGGTAATGAAAAAAGTAGTGGTACAACAGCTGCAACAGCATCTAGATACCCATAATCTACTTGATCCATACCAATCGGGTTTCCGTCCCGGGCACGGGACAGAAACAGCATTACTCAAAATATGGGACGACGCTCTCGAGGCCGCAGACGAAGGAGAATCTTGTCTCCTGGTTCTGTTGGACCTAAGCGCAGCCTTTGACATGGTAGACCACAAACTATTACTGACTAGGCTAGCTGAAGTAGCCAGAGTCGCAGAAGGTGATTTACCATGGTTTTCCTCCTTTTTGAAAAACCGATCACAAACAGTGAAATTGGGACCTTTCACTTCTGAAAAACGCACGGTGTCATGTGGAGTCCCTCAAGGATCCCCCCTGTCACCGGTGCTCTTCAACATCTACCTTCGCCCTCTCTTTGAAATCATTAGTAGTCAACAACTACTTTATCACTCATACTCAGATGACACGCAACTGTATTTTCGCATCTGCAACAAAAAGGATCATCATTTCAGTTTAGAGAATTGTCTCTCTTTGAAAGAAAACTGGATGACCAAGAGTTATCTTAAACTCAACAGTTCCAAAACAGAACTTCTTCTGTTTCACGCCAGTCGCAAGAGTCAACTGGCAACAACCTGGACACCCCCGCCCATTCTGGGCCAAATCATCACCCCTAGCTCCAAAGTCAAAAGCCTCAGAGTCATCTTTGACACCTACATGACAATGGATGCACAAATAGGGTCAGTAGTCAGCGGATCTCACCATCTGCTGCGCCTACTACGCAGACTTATTCCCTTTATCCCCAAAGAAGACGTAGCAGTCATGGTGGGAACAATTGTGAACTCCAGACTGGACTATGGACTTCCCAAGTACCAAATCGCTCGTCTGCAAGTCGTTCAGAATACGGCCGCCAGACTTGTGACTGGGAAAAAACCCTGGAAATCAATCTCCCCTTCATTGAGAGCCCTTCATTGGTTGCCAGTAAAAGACAGAATTTCTTTTAAAGCCCTCTATCTGACACATAAGCGCATCCATGGGAAGGCCCCGCAATATCTATGCGAAAAGATAGAAGCCCACAATTCCAATCGCGTTCTGCGATCCACCGACCAAAATTTGGTCAAGATACCCAAAGCCAGATACAAGTCCAAAGGAGAAAGAAGGTTTGCTTTCCAAGGTCCCAGACTATGGAACGCTTTACCAACCAGCATTCGGTTGGAGGAAAACCACCTGAGCTTCAGAAGACAGATAAAAACTCTGCTCTTTTGAGGCCCTGAGAGACAGAAACAACAAGCGCCCAGAGGCGATTGAGTTCGCATGTGCCGCGCTATATAAGTTTTTCATTCATTCATTCATTCAAGAAGCAGCTCTAGAAGCCAATCAGTTTATGTGCTGATAAGGAGCATGCTAATATGAGGTAAAGGAAGTGTGATGGAAAATGACTGTCCAGTCACAGGCAGGTTCATAAAGGTGTGGGTTCAAAGGATTGAATAATACTGACTGTCAGTGTGAGGAAATCTAATAGCAAAAAAAGCACTGCATGGGACATCTCTGGGGTGAAGGCAAATATTACAGCAAAAACTGCTTTTTATTTTATTTTTTAATGAACTATTTATTTCTATGTCTTCAAACCTCCTGGCAGGTTAACAGTTCCTATTTATGTATTTAAACTGTGAATTTAGTTTACCAGAAATTTTAGGCCATTAAAAAAAAAACTTCCTATTTATCCAAACAGCAAGAAACTCCAAGCCAGCAATCCCATATGGTCACGAAAATAATTTGTAAGATAGACAATGAGGAATCCTCAATCTGGCGCTGAGTTCACAAAGGCTTGCACTCTTTAAGCTTAGGATTAGGGAAAAGGGATACAGTGCTTTGACTAAACTGTTGTGGCATTACTAGGATAACAGCGTCTATTATTCACTGATCTACATATCTACATATCATATGACATATGGAGGGCATTTAAAAATCCATCAACTCATTGTAACACTATTGCTCCCAAAACTGCAATGCATAATTTGTTCATATCAGATTAATTATGGTGGTTTGTTGTGCATTACTGGAACGCAGACTGTTGTGCCTTGGCATTTTTGCACATGCAGTTTAAAAACCCTGTACGCATGATCGGATATCTGATGAAATCTAATCCGATGGATTTTTTCGTCGGATAGCTGATGAAGCTGACTTTCATCAGTCTTGCCTACACACCATCAGTCAAAAATCCGACCGTGTCTAAACGCGGTGACGTAAAACACTACGACGTTCTGAGAAAAATTAAGTTCAATTCTTCCGAGCGTGCCTTGAATTGATTCTGAGCATACGTGGTTTTTTGACCGATGGACTTCCACAGAGACAATTGTTTTTTTTTCATAGGAAAAATTTAAAACATGTTCTATTTTTTTTTTAACGATGGAAAACAAACCGATGGGGCCCACACACGATCGATTTGACTGATGAAAACAGTCCATCCGTCTGTACAGGGTTTTAGTGTTAGTGAAAACTATATTCACATTGTGAAAAGAGGGCAATACTCTTCAGGATTTAAAAAAAATAACAGTTTGTTTTATCTAATCTTCATTTAACCACTTTAGCCCCGGACCATATTGCTGTCCAATGACCAGAGCACTTTTTGTGATTCGGCACTGCGTCGCTTTAACTGACAATTGCGCGGTCGTGCGACGTGGCTCCCAAACAAAATTGGCGTCCTTTTTTTCCCACAAATAGAGCTTTCTTAAAAATAGAGCGATTATTTTGAAAAAAATGCAATATTTTTTACTTTTTGCTATAATAAATATCCCCCAAAAATATATAAAAAAACATTATTTTTCCTCAGTTTAGGCCGATACGTATTCTTCTACATATTTTTCGTAAAAAAAATCGCAATAAGTGTTTATTGATTGGTTTGCGCAAAAGTTATAGCGTTTACAAAATAGGGGGTCATTTTATGGCATTTTTTTTTTTTACTAGTAATTGGCGGCGATCAGTATTTTTTTTCAGTACAGCGACATTATGGCGGGCACTTCGGACACTTTTGACACATTTTTGGGACCATTGGCATTTTTATAGCGATCAATGCTATAAAAATGCATTGTATTACTATAAAAATGCCATTGGCAGTGAAGGGGTTAACACTAGGGGTTAAGTGTGTTCCTGGGTGTGTTCTAACTGTATGGGGGGTGGACTCACTGGGGGAAATCACTGATCTTCTGTTCATACATTGTATGAACAGAAAATCAGCGTTTCCCCCGCTGACAGGAACGAGAGCTTTGTGTTTACACACAAAGCTCCCGTTCCCCGCTCTGTAACGAGCGATCGCGTGTACCCGCCGGGGGCGAGCGGGGGGGCGCGCACGCTGGCCGGCGGCGGCGCGCACACGCCCCCTAGCGGCCGCTAAAGAGCGGACGTATAGCTACAGGCTCTTGCGTAGCAGTGCCACCGTCCCGCAGTAATATGACGGCGGGCGGTCGGCAAGTAGTTAAAACATGAAAAACTTGAAATGAATTTCACTGTGAGGACAGAAACATAGATTCCTGGAGTATTGAAAGATTTTATTTATTTTATGTGTTTTGACCCTACTTTACCTTGGAACAGTCTAGAATTTTAAAACTATGAATTATGGTCCAATACACAAATAATAAATGATAGTATTTTACAGCTGTATATATAATTATTAATAGATTTTTTTCCTGTTTTAGGGCCGGTTTACACTGCTGCGAATTCTATTGCGAATTTGATCCATTGCGATTGCTCAAATTCGCAAGTTATTTTACTAACATAGTTTTCCATTAGTGCGGCTCACATCAATGTATTGCGAATCTAAGCTGCTTTAAAAAAATATATATTTTGATCCATGTGTGATGTAAATTTAGCTCTATAGAATGGCATTCCCTGAAATCGCGGCCGCAAATCGCATCAAAATTGCTGTAAAATCGCGGGAAAATCACACGATTTTGAGGTCGCAGCAGTGTGAACTGGCCTTAAAACAGGAAAAAAATCTAATAATAATTATATATACAGGTATACAGAGGTCATTAGACATCCATACATGATAGAATGTGATTAAAGAGATGCAGGTAGATTATACATTGTCTTTCTAGAACTTTTATAGATTGTTCTTAAAATTCCTGGTTCTAAACCCAAAATCATAGTGATTGATTTACTAATAAATTGGATAATGTTCTTTTAACTTAATAAATAGCATGAATAATAAATAGCTTACTTTAAGTAATCAACCATGTGCAGAAGAATTCAAAAATACAGGATTTGGCCAAACACATAATTAGATGACGGAATATATATGCATATACATTTTTTAGTTTTAGATAGTAGGGAAGGGTTAGACTCTTTCTCAAGGTTTTTTGCTGTCTGAGTTTTCGCTTTGCCATTATGTATGTCCTGTTGTACATTGTCACCAAGAAAGAAAGAAAGAAAGAGGAAATCCAAAAATGTTGGGTTGTCACTAGAGGGATAATCCTCCAGTGCTTTAAAGCTACGTTTTTGGGGCATACAAATCTGAATTACTAGTGTGCAAAGTATTTATTATACAGTGACCACTAATTAATATGCTGTCTGCATCTGTTTAATTATAAGGGTAATTTGTAAGGTTGACCATTTGCCAAATGTTGTCTGGTTTTCAGCCATGTAAATGTGCGCTGACAATGTGGTCCTTATTGAAACAAATTAAATGTGGTTCAGGAGTAAGGTAGATGAAGTCACAATAGCGGCCACATTTTAAATGTAAATGTAAATGCATGGTGACTAACTGCTTGCTACACAAATGTGTATGTGCCCTTTATCTCTTCTAGTTTACCTAGTATTTATCTTTTTTCTTGATCCTAACCCTACTATCTATTGCTCTCTGTTTAAACCCAAACCCAAATCTAGAGATGCTTCTCCTGCAATGTCATCTGCTGGTGAATTATAGGGGAGAGATCTACTAAAACTGGAGCACTCAGAATCTGGTGCAACTGTGCATGGTAGCCAACCAACTTCTAACCTTGGCTTGTTCAATAAGCTTTGACAACTAAACCTGGCTGGAAGCTGATTGGTTTCTGTGCCCCCCACCCATGACTATAAAACACATGGGCCCAGATTCACAGAGCAATTACGCCTGTCTAACTGGTGTTAGACAGGAGTAATTTCAAATTTTGCGCGCCGTATCACTAGTTTAAATCCTCAAACCATGATACGGCGGCTTCGGGCTTCGATCCGAGAGGCTTACGTCTTCGTAAGCCTTCGGATCTACGCTGCGATATTTTTGCGGCCGCTGGGAGGAGTTCGCGTCGTTTTCATGCGTCGGGATATGCAAATTAGTTTTTACGGCGATCCACGAAGGTACGAGTGTCCCTCGCAATCGCCTACGTCATTTTTTGGCTACGTAATGTTAGAGGAGCTTTTTGCTGGTCTAACAGTGCGTAACCCATGTAAAGTATGGCCGTCGTTCCCGCATCGATTTGAAAATATATTTTTTTTTTAACGTAACTCGTTCGGGAATAGGAATGTACGTAAACGACGCTACTACGACGTAACAACGTGATTTCGCGCAATGCACGGCGGGAAATTTGCGAACGGAGCATGCGCAGTTCGATCGCCGCGGGAACGCGCCTATTTTAAATGCTTCACGCCCCCTACTCGCGCAGATGGATTGCGACGGGAGAAATACACTACGCCGCCGTCGTTTACTGGATAAAATCTACCTGGATACCACGTAGAGCCAGGTAAAAAACAGCGGCGTAGTGTATTTCTGATACGCTACGAGAATCTAATTCTCTCTGAATCTGGGCCATGGTCTTTTAGAAATAATATCTGTGAATTATTAGGTTTTAGGCTGCTGACGCTAAAAACAACAGCCTTCAGAAGTTCCTGCTATCACATACAAGAGCTTTCAAGAAGGGTGAATGATATAAAGAGATTATTCCAGCTAACTGTGGAATCACTAATATATGTCTTGCCAAGTATACTATAAATGGTATACTGATCAGTTATCACACACATATACTTGTAGCAAGTAAACAAGGTGTATATAGCAGTCCCACTCTAAAGAGCTGATGACTATCAAAAATAGATTGTGTGTTGTGGTAATTGGATGGATAGTACATAGAAACACTAGTGAACAATCAGGGACGCCATCAGGGTGGTACAAGCAGTACACCTGTAAGGGGTCCCCAGGGCCCCGGATGGCAACCCCCCCTTTTTTTTATTAAAGGGCCCAAAGGTCTCCAGGGGCCTGAAGGTCCCCAGGGCCCTGGATGGCAACCCCCCTTTTTTTTTTTATAAAAATGTATTTTTATATATATATATATATATATATATATATATATATATATATATATATATATATATATATATATATATATATATATACATATATATATATTTGTTTTTATTAAAGTGCCCAGAGGTTCCCATGGCCCCGGATGGAAACCCCCTTTTATTTCTTATAAAAAACATATTTTTTTTTATTAAAGGGCCCATAGGTCCCCAGGGCCCCCGGATGGCTACCCCTCTTTCATATATATATATATATATATATATATATATACTTTATATATATACATATATATATTTTTTTCATTTCTTTTATTTTGTAAAAGCCAGAGGTCCCCAGGGCAACCCCCCAATTCATGGCACCCACCGCTTCACAATTCACGTCCCCCCCGCTTTTCAATTAGCTTTGGCACCCCCTGCTTCTCAATTCGCGGAAGCCCCCCCACTTCTCAATTTGAGGAGGAGCTGCTCCAGGGGCCCCATGCCTGAAGCTGTGTAAGGGGCCCCATAATTCCTGATGGCGGCCTTGTGAACAATATATCTCACCATCATACAACATTCTTACTTGAAACTGTAGTTTAATAAATTTGAAAACCAGTCACCCTAAAAACTCCAGTCCAGCCATAAAACAGCAAAATCGCCCTCAATTTGCAGCTTTATAGTTTAGTTGGTGTATTATTCCAACCATATAAAAAGTTACTATATACTGTACATTTATTGTATTTTGTGGTCTTGTTGGAATACCCAGTTTCAACAGTAAGTGCTGCATTTAGTTCAGTCAAAACAGGGGGATGAGTACCTGTGTTCTTACACAAAGAAGTCACAAACAAGAGATATCTATTTTTCTTTGAAACCCTAGTTAAGGTAAAACATGGTTTGTGGAGTTTACAAAAGAAAAGAACATTTGCAGCTGCGATGAGAATGATAAACTGCTTATTATCATTACCATACATTACCATACATGGTAATGTTTCATTACCTTGGTAGGATTATATGTTTTGCTTGAAAGTCTAAACTTTTGTTTTGTGGACCATACATACAGTAGTCTTGAAAGAGTATCCAACATCTTCCACTACCGTTCCATATCGAAAAACTTTACTTCCAGAGGCACCTACATGTATTCCTATTGCAGTGCAGGGGTCACTGGCAGTAAAGAGTTTAAAGTGCCACATATAACCAAGTCTCAGCCATGATATTAACTTGTTATTTACAACTTTTCTAGGATTACCGAGTGAACATTTTTTTGCGGCAGCAGTGGAATGACCCTAGACTTTCCTACAGCGAATACCCAGATGACTCCTTAGATTTGGATCCTTCTATGTTGGATTCTATTTGGAAACCAGATTTGTTCTTTGCTAATGAAAAGGGGGCAAACTTCCATGATGTCACAACAGACAACAAACTGTTGAGAATTTTCAAAAATGGAAATGTCCTGTACAGCATCAGGTACTATGTTTATTGGGTTAGATGGATGTGGGTTTTCTGTGTATAGTTCCTACAGTGTTTACTTTCCCCTTTTCTACACGTGTGTTTTGATTACTCATCTAAGTTTTTACCTGGCTGTGTCCTGTTATCCACATCAATTTTTTTTAAATGTTACCTGTTGTCATGAGTCATCTATAAATACTTGGCAACAACTGGGAAAATATGACAAGACATGGCTAACAAGCAGGCACTTGTTATATTACATTGGTAAAAAAAAAAAAAAATCCTTGCAATATCTGGACAATCATGACAGTATATGGGCAGCAAACAAGCAGCCATTATACTATGTGACAAGTGTAATAATACATTATAATGCTACTCCAGATCATTTCAGTTATCATGATAACTGAATAAAACAAAATATTAAAACTGAATAAATTATAATAAATGATAGTAAATACTACTGTCATTGTTTAAATTAACAAGTTATAATCCTTGACATTATTGAATAAATTATGAAATTATATTTTTTAACACATAGTAAAAGAGCTTTACAACAAGTCCTTTCTCACTTCTCTTGCTGCATTTAATGTAAAATTATTTATCCTTGAAGATCACAACAAAAACTTTAAACTTGGCATTAGTTGCTTTTTTACAGATTAGAAATAGTGGCTGTTTGTTGGCATTAGAGGGCTGTCAGACTGTTAAGATCTGCTCTCCTTAGAACAACAGATACGTTTGTTCTTGAATTTAAAAAAGAGTTACTCCACAATGCTTGTAGATACATAGATAAATAAGGGATTGTTAAAAAGTGCTTTGGATGCTTGTTCAGAACTCAGTTAGTGTTGAGAGACCTTCTTACGTTAGACTCTGTAATCACAGGTCTCAACAGGGAGCATGTAGCTGTACAATGACCAGCATCTGCCACTGACTACAGGTCACTGTGGGGGAGATTTACTAAAACTGGATCACACCGAATTATATAGAATATAGAAAATTAATCAGAACCGTCAAACATTATATATATTTTTTTAGCAGACACCCTAGGGAATAAAATGGCAGTCATTGCAACTTTTTTTCTCACACGGTATTTGTGCAATAATTTTAGGGAAAAAAACATGCACCTGATGACGGCGGGAGGGGGACGTCCCCCTCCCGCCGCCTATAGGAACGATCAAGTGGTAGAACTCCCGCTTTGATCATTCTTATAGTGCACAGAAGCGGCGGCTGAAGGCGGTGATATCTGAATGATGCCTGTAGCTGCAGGCATCATTCAGATATCACCGCACAAAGCCGAGGCCGTTAAAAGACGGCCTCCGGCTGTAAATGGGTTAAACATAAAAATGTATATTTAAACCCTGAAAAGTCATTAACCATTAAAAACTGTGTGAAGTTGTAGCTTTGTAAAGTAAAGGATACATTTGCTTTCCTTTGAAATGTGATTTTTTTTGTGTCTGATGTCTGTCAGCACATTGTTACATTCCAATATACAGCTGTGAACACCATTTTGCATAAGTTTTCAGAATTTATAACTTGGTAAAATGTCAAGTGCATTATTCAGTTCATTTGACAATGGCACCCAACTGGCTTCTATTTCTCAATGAAATGACATTTGATGTCACTTAGGCTAGAAGTACCATTCCATCTAATGTAATGGTTTGACAGACTGATTGTAAGCTTTCCCTTTGTAAATAAAGCTATGCCGATGAGTCATTGAACATCAGACTGAAATTTATTATGATTTGGATTTTTTTTATTCTAGTCTTCTTACTGATTTAAGCCCATTTTCTTTGATAAAATGTTACCAACAATAACCTCTTCAATTTAAATTCTAGAATGATTTAGACCTTGTGTGTCAGTATTCCCTGTGATTTTCATAGGATCTGACTATTCCTCATGCTCTTCTAGTTTTTAACCTGTACTAAGGGGGCCACTTATATAGCATCAATGGACATAATATGTTTCTATTAGAAGCTTCTATTGCACATTTATAAGGTTCTACTGTATTTATATTTTCCGAATCCACAGTGCGGTGTGCAAAACTAACCATCAAAAGTGAACAAAAAAGTGCATGTGAACACAAACAGAAAAAGTGCACTTAGGTGTGTCTTTTAGCCCCTTTTGAAAAGGAAGGACCCTTCCCTAATCCCCTCAAGATGCAAGACCCCTAACTGGGCAAGGCACACTCAGGTCCACTCAGCCAAAAGGCCTGGCAGACCCTTCAACTCATGGTTAGCCCAAGCAGACCAACAAGTATTAAAGCGGAACTTTAACCATGACAACTGGATATAAAATAATGTTCTTTAGCAGGTAACAAACATTCCACATTAATACCATATTTATCGGTGTATAACACGCACATGCGTATAACACGCACATGCGTATAACACGCACATTAACTTTAGGAAGGGAATTTTTTTTACACAGACCCCCTGCACAGTACACAGACCCCTGCACAACACACAGCCCCACACAGCCCCCTGTACAACACACAGCCCCCTTTCTTAAAGACCCCCCTGCACTCCCAGGACATCCCCAGTCTCCTGAGACGGCACTGCCAGTACACAGACCCCTGCACAACAAACAGCCCCACACAGCCCCCTGTACAACACATACTCTATAGTTAAGAGGACTTCACACTGTCAGCCTGTCATCCTCTTCTTGTGCGCTGTGCCTCCTGTGTCACTCATTGTGGATCGGGGCTTCTGGATACCTCCATTGACGCTGGACCCGGTCATGTGACTGCTCTCTTTTCTTTCATTGACAGTCAGATGACCTCTCTCCTCATCCAATCAAAAGCTACACATGAGGAGGATGCAGAGCGGGAGGAGGAGGAGAGCAGCCACAATGAGTGGAGTTGGTTGAAGGATTCAGAGGCTTGGATTTGCGTTGAGAGTTACATGGGAGGAGTGGTGTATGACAGGGGGCTGACAGTGGTGTTTTTTGGACTTTGGGGTTTGCTGGCAGTGCTGTCCCAGGGCCAGGAGAGGTGGGGTGGCCAGCCGAATCCCTGCCCCCTGTTGGTAAAAAAAAAAACAGATGTTGGTGTATAACACGCATTTCCCTATTTTCAGGGTTAAAAAGTGTGTGTTATACGCTAATAATTGCGGCAATTTTGCCAATTATATAAACTGGCAAGAGCAGGGGCCTTTGTTTTTTTATTTTATTTAGCTGCACGTGGTATTAAAAGGGAAGCACAAGAATGCATATTTTTTATGGTGCTTAGCTTAAATAAACTGAGAATAAGACATAATGAAGGCTGTAATATCGGATCTCCCCACCAGAAAACGCTAGGTTGGTCACTTTGTAGCTTTCCTTTTATTCAGTTTTTAAAACTGCCCAAAATATTCCTTTTTATGACAGATCAGTAATAATGCAATATCATAAAAAACTGTACTAAATGTACTAAACAATTATGTATCATACTACTGCAAATATAATCGTGACATTTCATCATATTCCTGTTATAGAATTATTTGCTAATGAAGGCATTCTGAAACATGTTGGCATATTTACCTTAATTAATAAAAAATCCCAATTCAAGAAGCAACATGTATCTAACATAGCTGAGGTAATCATCCATTCACAAAAATATATATACTATATAACTATATAACACTGTGTATAATGTAGCCTCTGGTTTGCTGGCATATTATATGATGCTTTCACAATGTTTGTAATTGACACAGCACAGTTTAGGCTTATTTCATTAGAAGTCACTTTCAGTTTGCTGACCTAGATATCACATTCATCTGATAATACAGTCTATAGTGACCATTCAAATCACCCACAACAGCTTGTAATCTGTCATTGGCTCCTAGTATGCCCTCTAATGGAATCCCTAGGGTAATGGGATCATGTAAGCCAAAAATATCTTAGGAAATCAATAGTAGCTATGCCGTTCCAAACTTTCCTCTTACCGCATACCTCCAGATCCCATCACGTGCAGGCCCAGGAGCGGATCTCCACTCAGCTGTTCTGCTTATCAAGCAAAAATTAATAGGCAGCATGCTGATGCCATCAATGATGTAAAACCAGATAATAAAAGGTTCACAACATATAATCTTCTACTTCACTACGTTTCACAACACAAAAGGCTCAATAATGGAGCTGATTTTATATTGGTAATGGCATCAGTGTGCAGATCCATTTCAACTTGACAAAATCAACAATGTCTTGATCATTTGAAGACTAAAATATAACAGCTTTCCCACACACACTGCCACCACCACCTTTCTCTGCAGACCTGGACGTTCTCCACTCATTGGTTCCTGGGATAAGCTACACTATGGGGGTTATTTACTAAAGGCAAATCAACTTTGCACTACAAGTGCAAAGTGCACTTGAAATTGCACTGGAAGTGCACTTGGAAGTGCAGTCGCTGTAGATCTGAGGGGGACATGCATTTTAGCTTGCACATGATTGGATAATAAAATCAGCAGAGCTTCCCCTCATTTCAGATCAGCCCTTTAGATTTACAGCAACTGCATTTCCAAGTGCAATTTCAAGTGCACTTTGCACTTGTAGTTTGCACTTGTAGTGCAAAGTGGAGTTGCCTTTCGTAAATAACCCCCTATATGTCCGATTTAGTGACAGCCTGAAGATGATACCCATTAATTAGCCAAAAGTATGTGGACATCTCTCTAAATTATTGAGTCCAGGTGTTTCCAGTGAGGATACTGATATTGTTACAGCATACAAAGACATTTTAGCCAGTTGTGTTCTACCCTTGAATGTTCAAGCATGAATGTGCCCTGTGCACAAAGCCAGGTACACAAATAAATGGCTTGACTCATTTGGTGTGAAGGTACTAAAGGGACCTGCACTTGCCTCCAACCTCAACTCCACTATGCACCTATGGTGGTCATGCACCTATATAGGTGTGTTCTTCACCTATAGCAGCCACTTTTCTATAAGGCGAGCAGGCCTACCGGTACTCAGTTGCCCCCAGGTATTATACACAATGCTATAGTGCCTGGATGCCATACTGAGTCAGGTGCAAGCTCAGTACAGCATACAGGTACTTGTGTTTGGCACACATGCAGAGTGGTCCAATGGGAGTCCGGGTTCAGGACAGGCAAAGTTCAGAGAGTAGTCAGGGTCAAATCCATCGCCAAAAGGCAGGCAGAGTTCAGAGTCCAATCCAAGGTCTAGAAAAATAAAATCCAAACTAGCAGGCAGGGCGGTGGTCAGGCGAAGTTAAAGGCATGGGAACAAGGCAGACAAACAAGGAGCTTGAAGCATGTTTTGCAAACATTATCACACACATACAGTAACACTAAGGGCTTGTCAGCGTTAAAACAGATTTGGTCTCTACACAAAGGCTACATCAATCACACTGTAGGTGGACAATCAGACAGGGAAATCACAGCTCAGCCAAAACCAGGATGCTGGAATGAGACCAGCAGCTGCCATTAAACAGGAGAGTTATGCCGCGTACACACGGTCGTTTTTTGCGATGAAAAAAAAACTACGTTTTCTGTGAAGTAAAAAATGACAATTTTGCATACACACCATCGTTTTTTCACAAAAAGCAAGGTTACGTTCACCACTCTTTTCCATTGAAGCTCGCTTCATAACTAGCTTCTGGGCATGCGCGGGTTGAAAAACGTCGTTTTGAACGACCTTTTTGCTACACACGGTGACTTTTTGTGAAACAAAAAACGACGTTTTGAAAAACGACACAAAAAATTCAAGCATGTTGGAATTTTTTTTTGGACGTTTTTTTGAAGACAAAAAACAACGTTTTGCCCACACACGATCAATTTAAATGACGTTTTAAAAAACGTAGTTTTTTTTCATCGCAAAAAACGACCGTGTGTACGCGGCATTACAAGTTCATAACAGTCAGATCTTCTCACCCAGCAAGTTTACCCAAGTTCATATAGAAAGAATGATAAGGGGGATAATTTACTAAAGGCAAATACACTTTGCACTACAAGTGCACTTGGAAGTGCAGTCGCTGTAATATCTGAGGGGGACATGCAGGGAAAAAAAAAATGTTTTCCTTGCAAATGATTGGGTGATAAAATCAGCAGAGATTCCCCTCATTACAGATCTTCCCCTCAGATCTAAAGCGACTGCAATTCCAAGTGCACTTGCAGTGCAACTGTATTGCAAAGTTGATTTGCCTTTATTAAATCAACCCCATAGTGTCTACAGATCTTTTGAATTAAAATGTATGTCCGGATCCTGACTTAATACTGCAAAACATCGGGGAGATGTGGCTTCAATCACTCTTTAAGTTTAGCCACTGCTCTGTTACCCTAGAGATAAACATGCAATGTGCAGTAGACACAGGTAAACATAATGTTGTAGCATTAAGCACAATAAAGTTGGGTTTTCAAGGAGATACACCTGGTGCATGTTTCATTATACTTTATCATTTACCTAAAAAATTAATTGTGGAAATTTAAACATAAACTGAATGTTCTTGTTGATCTTTTATAGACTAACATTAACGTTGTCCTGTCCAATGGACTTGAAGAATTTTCCTATGGATGTACAGACATGTGCAATGCAGTTGGAGAGCTGTAAGTCTTTCATTATTTTTTTTTTTGCAGTTAGGAGTATAAATGTCTTATCAATATTGCATATTAGGAATGATAATGTTCTTTGTTCCAATGAGGAATATATATAGTTGAGATATAACTAGAATTTACTAGCATGTACTGCCATTTCTATGTTTTTGGAAGTGTCTCCAAGGTGATGCTTGGCTCCATTCACAAAAGGAACTTGCATGCAATATTTAGGATTCTGGACAAATTTTGCCTAAATATTACATGCAATCCTGTAACTGTCAATTCACTATACTGTTCTACTGTATTTACCGCAAAACACTCGGTTGAATCCGCATGAACAGGCATTAAACTCAATTCACAGAAGAAGAAAAAAAATTAAATGCATGCAGTAATTAAAGAGGAAGCAAACCCTGATTTATGTAGGTTTTACTTCTTCTTTATTCCCCAGCAAAGTAAAAACATAATGGGCTAGTATGCATCGCATACTAGTTTATTATGTACCACTTACCTGCAAACGAAGCCTGCAATGTCTGCAATGTCCCCACTGGTGGCCGCGTCCATCTTCACCCCTCTTTCTTCTGGGGCCATGAACTCAGGCTCTGTGACTGGCCAGAGTCACATGATGTCACTCCCGCCCATGCACGAATGAGCCCTATCTTTAGTATGCATGTACCGATAACTTTGGCGCAAGTGTATATGGTAAATATCTCCTAAACTGTGCAGGTTGAGGAGATATTTCCAGTACCTACAGGTAAGCTTTATTATAGGCTTACCTGTAGGTAAAAGTGGTGTGTAAGAGTTTACAACTACTTTAAGTAGTGTCCCAGGCATGTGATATGTGTGGAATGTGTACTGATTAAGGAGCAGGGGCTGCCCACTCATTAACCACCAGTAAACAAATTGTTTGTTAAGAAACAGGCGGCTGTCACGTTCCTAAAAACTGATGAGCCAGCAGCTGTCAGCGATGATCCCAGCTGACAGCTGAATGTAAATAAAAACGAACAATTGCTGGCAATTAAAAAATGTGGGGGGAAAAAACGGTGTGGAGTCCCCCCCAGATCCATACCAGACCTGATCCAAGCATGCAGCCCGGGAGGTCAGGAAAGGGACGGGACAAGTGAGTGCTCACCCCCTTCTGAACCATACAAGGCCACATGCCCTCAACATTGGGTTGGTCCTTTGGGGCAGCGGGGCTTTGCCCCAACAAAGCAACCTGTCCCCATGTTGATGAGTAGGGATGAGCCGAACACCCCTGGGTTCGGTTCGCACCATAACCTGCGAACAGACCAAAAGTTTGTGTGAATTTTAGAACCCTGTTAAAGTCTATGGAACTCGAACGTTTGAAATCTAAAGTACTAATTTTAAAGGCTAATATGCAAGTTATTGTCCTAAAAAGTGTTTAGGAACCCGGGTCCTGCCCCAGGGGAGTGTTTGGGGACCTGGGTCCTGCCCCAGGGAACATGTATCAATGCAAAAAAAGTTTTAAAAAACTGCAGTTTTTTCAGGAGCAGTGATTTTAATAATGCTTAAAGTGAAACAGTAAAATTAGGGGGTTGTATAGTATGCCCGTAAAGTAGCGCGTGTTTCCTGTGCTTAGAACTGTCCCTGCAAAAAATGTAATTTCTGAAGGAAAAAAGTCATTTAAAATCACTTGTGGCTATAATGAATTGTCGGATACCAGCAATATAGAGAAAAGTCATTCATAAAAAAATAATGCGTAGGGGTCCCCCAAATTCAATTACCAGGCCCTTGGGGTTCCCCCCAAATATCCATTCCAGACCCTGAAGGTCTGGTATGGATTTTAAGGGGAACTCCACCCCAAATAAAAAAAAAAATGCCGTGGACCCCCACACATTTTTTTTTCATGAATGACTTTTCTCTGTATTGCCGGGAGCCGACAATTCATTATAGCTGCGAGTGAATTTAAATTACTTTTTTTCCCTTCAGAAATTACACTTTTTGCAGGGACAGTTCTAAGCATGGGAAATAAGCGCTACTTTATGGGCATACTATACACCCCATCCCCCCTAGGTATGAAATTTAAAGGAATATTTCACTTTTATTTCTTCACTTAAAGGCATTATTAAAATCACTGCTGCCAAAAACCTGTCCCCTGGGGCAGGATCCAGGTCCCCAAACACTTTTTATTACAATAACTTGCATATTAGCCTTTAAAATTAGCACTTTAGATTTCAAACATTCGAGTCCCATAGACTTCAACAGGGTTCTAAAGTTCACACGAACTTGCTACGAACACCCTAAATAGTTCGCTGTTCGGTGAACAGGCAATGTTCGGGTCAAACATGAGTTTCTTCTCGAATTTGAAGCTCATCCCTATTGATTAGTACAATGGCCTTTTCCCCACAACCCTGGCTGGTGGCTGTAGGGGTCTGCGGGCAGGGGGCTTATCGGAATTTGGAAGCCCCCTTTAACAAAAAATGTGTACTATAATGAAGACATTAGACAGTTTTTGACATTTCCTCCGTTGTAGATCCATTTGCAATCACAACGCCTGCAACCACCACTGACCTGAAAAAATTTAAAAAAAGGTACGTTCGCACTGAAGGCTCCTGCTAACTATGTTCTCCATGTCCACCCCACTCCTCCATTCATAGAAGCTTTACTATAGCTTCCATGAATTAAAGAGGCCTATGAATGGAAAAGGTGGACCTTTCATTTATCTGTCCATCTTACATTCATAGATTGTTTTTCATTCAATTCACCTTTAGTACAGCTTCTATAAACAGAAGAGAGAGGCAGAAAAGCAGAAAGGGCAGGCAGAGTCGACAATCTTGACGAGTGCCTGTGACTGGCTCTTGGCTCTGTGGCCCAAAACTGAAAATTACCAGCAACGCTCAAGGCTCCTCCAGGTCCTCTTGTATAACAAACCGCTGGGAGTGCAGACAAGAACGAAGCTCATCCCAGCTCCAGGCATCTAGTGAAAAAGAAAAAAGTCCTTGAAGTCGAACATCTCTGCAAATTGCTGTGCAAGAGTCTATGAAAGCCCCAGCCGGGCTACAACCAGGCCACATCCTCAACATGTTTCCATCCTGACACATGACCCCCGTGACTCTAGGGGCTTAGCGAAATGGCTGAGGCTGTCATACACTGGTCATTTGGCTCTATTAACCTCCATGGCAACAAAAAATAATGGCTTCAGGGGTAGGGGGGAGATCAGAGGGAGAATAAATCCAGAGCCAGTAGCATAAGGGACAGTTTAGTTTATAAACAAAGCATCACATATATATATATATATATATATATATATATATATATATATATATATATATATATATCTACTGTATATACATATCATTTTTGTATATGAACTGCAATATACAAATTAACTGATTGCCGACCGCCCGCCGTCATATTACTGCGGGACAGTGGCACTGCTACGCGGGAGCACGTAGCTCTACGTCCTCCCTTTAGCAGCTTGTCAGGCGCGCGCGCGCGTCTCGCGCGCGTGCCTGGCGGGTACGATCACCGCCGGGCACCCGCGATTGCTCGTTACAGAGCGGGGAACGGGAGGTATGTGTGTAAACACATACCTCTTGTTTCTGTCAGCGGGGGAAATGCTGATATTCTGTCCATACAATGTATGGACAGAAGATCAGTGATTTCCCCTAGTGAGGCCACCCCCCCATACAGTTAGAACACACCAGGACCACACTTAACCCCTTCCCTGCCCCCTAGTGTTAACCCCTTCACTGCCAATGGCATTTTTATAGTAATACAATGCATTTTTATAGCATTAATCGCTATAAAAATGCCAATGGTCCCAAAGATGTGTCAAAAGTGTCCGATGTGTCCGCCATAATATCGCAGTACCGAAAAAAAAACGCTGATCGCCGCCATTACTAGTAAAAAAAAATAATAATAAAAATGCCATAAACGGCCCCCTTTTTTGTAAACGCTATAAATTTTGCGCAAACCAATTAATAAACGCTAATTGCGATTTTTTTTAACGAAAAATATGTAGAAGAATACGTATCGGCCTAAACTGAGGAAAAAAATGTTTTTTTATATCTTTTTTGGGATTTTTATTATAGCAAAATGTAAAAAATATTGCATTTTTTTTCCAAATAGTCACTCTATTTTTGTTTATAGCGCAAACAATAAAAACTGCAGAGATGATCAAATACCACCAAAATAAATCTCTATTTGTGGGAAAAAAAGGACGCCAATTTTGTTTGGGAGCCATGTCGCACGACGGCGCAATTGTCAGTTAAAGCGACGCAGTGCCGAATCACAAAAAGTGCTCTGGTCTTTGGACAGCAATATGGTCCGGGGCTAAAGTGGTTAAGAAATTCCGCTCTAATCATTAACTTTTAGGTAATTCAGCCATAGACACCAGACTGATCTGCTTTCTGCAGCAGAATCATTACAAGATGCCATTTTCTTTATAGCATTTCATCATACCAGATAAAACCTGGGACAAATTAAACGTCAGCTTTAATAAATGTATTTAAAAGGCCAACATTTCCTTTACTCATTCCCATGCTGTTGCTTTTGCATCATTGCATCCTAATGAGAAGTATTTTAATTTATTAGTAGAGTATGAACATTTAAAAAAAAACTTTAAATATATATTTTTTAAATATGTTATATTGTATGTAGAAAGACTTTTGAAAAGCAAGTCTACAAATGTTATCAATAACTGTAGCAAAATAATCAGTAGATGGTTTTATTACCATACAACATGTCATATTTTGTATCCACTGTATCCAACATGGAAGGTTAAAACTATGCTTGATGGTGCTGAAGTTCCCATAATCCAATGAAGATAGCTATAGTAAGTCAAAGACAAACACATATATCAACATAAAGGGCGTATATTTTTCTCAATTGGGGCAATAGAGATGGCTCAGTAGCCTAGGGAACAAACGGAATAATTTGCAGATTACTGTTTCATTGGCATGGCTTGATATAGCACCTATGGCAAAAGCTCTGATGCCTGAAACAAACATAAAACACTTTCCATTACTACCGGCTCACAGTGGAATTTCCTTCTTAATGGTGTTGGCATAAATATATACAACACTTCTGAAATCTGATTGGTGTGGTGTGGTGTATTCCACATCACCATTCATATCCTTCTTAGTACTGTGTATTATTGGTTAGCACTGTGGACATAAGGTCATGGTTTACATCTCCACCAGGGACAATGGGCCAGATTCAGAGAGCCATTACGCCTGTCTAACTGGTGTTAGACAGGAGTACTTTCAAATTACGCGCGCCGTATCACTAGTTTGAATCCTCAAACCATGATACGGGCTTCGATCTGACAGGCTTACATCTTCGTACGCCTTCGGATCTACGCTGCAATCTTTTTGCGGCCGCTGGGTGGAGTTCGCGTCGTTTTCAGCGTCGGGGTATGCAAATGAGCTTTTTCCGGTGATCCACGAAGTTACGAGCGTCGTTCGCAATCGCGTACATCATTTTTTCGCTACGTAAAGTTAAACCAGCTATTAGCTGGTCTAGCGTTACGCGGCCCATGTTAAGTATAGCCGTCGTTCCCGCGTCGACTTTCAAATTTTTTTTTTTTTGCGTAAGTCGTTCCGGGAATAGGAATGTCCGTAAACGACGCTACTCAAAAAAAATTACGTAACGACGTGATTTCGCGCAATGCACGGCGGGAAATTTCTGAACGGAGCATGCGCAGTTCGATCGCCGCGGGAACGCGCCTAATTTAAATGCCTCACGCCCACTAATTACATAGTTTGATTTCTGCCGGGAGAAATACACTACGCCGCCGTACCTTACGGGCCAAAATCTCTCTGAATTCCTCGTAGAGCCAGGTAAAGTACGGCGACGTAGAGTATCTCTGATACTCTGCGGGAATCTAATTCTACCTGAATCTGGGCCACTGTCTTTATTAGGGATGAGCCGAACACTGCCCCCCCCCCCGGGTCTTGCACCAGGGAACATGTATCAATGGTAAAAAGTTAAAAAAAGGGTCGTTTTTTCAGGAGCAGGACTATAGACACCCAGCAGGTACAATATTTAAAGGGGTTTTTTTATGTTTTATTTAAGCATCATTAAAATCACTGCTCTTTAAATTCCTTAAAATATTGTACCTGCTGGGTGTCTATGCCAGTGATAACGTCTTTAAATAGCACAATCACCTGCCTGCCAGTAAATTAGGAAGAACTGATCTAGCTAAGCTATACAGTGTATAAATATATGTAAAACACCTGGGATGTATATATATCCTCTACACACTGCAACATTAACTGACTAGCCTGCCTGCCTGCTCTATCTACCTGCAAAAAATGACACTCTCTCTGTCTCTCTCTGTTCTCTGTTAACTGCCATAACAGATAACAACAAAACCTTGGGAATGCCAAGGAAAAAAACAGGCCTCCTTACCGACCAGCCTGCCATAACACACTACACAAGTCTGCCCTGCAGGCGGCCTTTTATAGTGTGGGGCGTGTACTAAACCCCCTGAGCCATAATTGGCCAAAGCCACCCTGGCATTGGCCAGTTATGGCTCTCCGTTTTTTTGCGCTCTGTGATTGGCCAAGCATAGTGCATGCTTGGCCAATCATCAGCGCGCAATGCCGCAGTGAATTATGGGCCGTGACGCGCCACTGGAATTTAGCGCGAACGGCCCAAATTGTTCGAATTTCGATGAACGGTCATCCCTAGTCTTTATATATTCCCTTTTTATATTTTGTGGGTGTTCCATAGGAGTGCTGGTTTTCTCACACAACCCAAAAGTTAGCTGACTTCTACTGGAAATTGGCCATTTAATAAATGTTTTAATTTTTTATAGACAAAAGGTAAAAACTGTCCAGGACACCAACTTTTTCACAGACAATTCAAATATGTTTTGCTAGAAAGAATCAGCACCCGCCTCTTTACTCAGAATGAGAATGAGAAGACAGGCAGAAAGTCCCAACCTTATTGCTGTACACAATGTCATGAATGTGGCTTCACTAATTAGGGGAATCATTACTATTTTTGGTTGTACAACAGGCCCAGGTTTCCCAGTTGGGGTGATTTTTATTGATCACCAAAATAGATAAATATAACATTCTAGATATATATCTATAGGGGCATTGTGAGTTCTTACATTATGTTGGAAGTTTTTTTGAATGCCAAAACCCTTTTTTATTATTGTAGAATGTAGAATAGTGTTTTTTCTCAAGTGGAATGCTGTTCTTTCCACTGGCAGTTACATATCGGTATATTGTTGTCCCTTTTAAAGTGATGGAAGGTTGTGGAGCTAATTTTATTATATTCTGCCAAATTTTGACTCTATCTAATTATTCAGTGATGGTCTTTTATACCACTGAGGCTCAATATTATGGTTCTTTGACAGTAATGTTTCTTGGTCCTGTCTTGTTTTGTATATGTTGTTAGGATCCACACTCTACCACACCTACTGCAAAACGTTCTACTCATTACTGCAAACTGCTGAACATTATGTTGGGACTATAAAAATCAATTGGGGACTTTAACTTGAAACTTTAACTTATAGAGGGCCCCCAGCACATTTTTGCAACTTAATGCCCAAACTTGTTGCTGCTTTACCACAATGCACACTGAACATTTTGGAGTACAATAACCCGCCGGTTTGATGTCAGTCAGTGCAAAAATTACCCAAAGCATTAGTGTCAGTAGGTGCAATAAAAACCCTCAACATTGGTGTCAGTAAATGCAATAATTCCCCAGACCTTGGTGTCAGTTTGTACAATAATAACCCCCAGCATTGGTCTGAGCAGAATCAATACTAAAAAAAATAAAATAATATTGGTGCCAGTGGATGCAATATTAACCCCATGAATTGGTATCACTGAACACAATAATAATTTCCAACATTGGTGTCAGTGGACACAATAATAGCCCCCAGCGTTGGTGTCAGTAGTATTAACCCGCCTACACTTGTGATCAGTGGCAGTGAAATGTAGCCAATCCCAGAGAGTGACAACTAAATGTAACCTGTTCCAACTGCATTGGTGGTCAGTGGCAGTGAAGGTTACCCACCCCATTCTAACCCTCCATCACATTGGTGGTCATCATGACAGTGGAAGTTAACTCTCTGTATTGGTGGTCATGGTAGTGAAAATGCCATGCCATTCTTGTGTGCTGGTGGTCATTGCATGGTGCATGGTGGACAGTGAATGTTAACCTCCCTAGCAATGAAACCCCATTGGCAATAAGATTTAATCCATCCTGTATTGTTGGTCATGGCAGTGAAAGTGTTAACCCTCAATCCCCCCATATTGGTAGTCATGGCAGTCAAAGTGTTAACCCACCCATTCCCCCTGTAATGGAGGTCAAGGTAGTGAAAGTGTTAACAATTGGTGATCGCTATCTGAACTATCAGATGCTCCTGCGCTCCTCCCAATCTTTCTCCCCAAGTTGGAACTTTACGTGTACTGTTCAGGAGATAACTCCACCCACAGTACAATCTTTCTTTCAGTGTCGGGCGCACACCCTGCTGCCACTCCATCTTCTGTATTGCTAGTGTGATGCTCGTAGAGGCCTGGTGGGCGGCACAGAGCTTGAGGCAATGTGCTGGGCACCAGGGATATAAATGAACAACTTAACATAACAAATGAGGTGCTAGAGGGGTTTGACTATATGTAATCACAGTCGCCTTTAAATTATGCATTGTATGTAAACAACATGTTTCTGAGTTCAGGTCATTGAGCCTCTTAAATGAGCTGGCAGTACACCTTTAGGAAAAAATTGGACATGCACTTTTTTTACCACAGTGAACCACAATACATGCCAGCTGTGTTGCGGTGTGCTGCAGAACAGTAGCTGCTGCTGTACTATGTGTTGGGGGGGCATTCATTATGGATGACACTGCACGCACTACAGTATGCAAATTGCTGTCCACTGCGGTAACAAACATTTTACTGTGTAATATCATAATGCAAAATTTGAATGGGCAATTATGGCAAAATTAGGGGCTGAACAAGTATTTCTGACAAATTATCACAAAAAAATTGACTGTAGATAATATGAAAAAATAGGGTATGCTAATGTCCATGGAGCAAACATGACAGTTTTTTTTTTCATCCAGAGAATAAAATGAACAGAAAGCAGTCATCTTGTGTTATAATGAGCATTTTATAAAAACATTACATAATGCAAATCATTCTGTTTTTTTTCCCCAAATAATGGGCAATAATTAGACCTGGCTTAGTGTTTAGTTCTTTGCCTGCTCCAAATGAAGAGAAAATGCTTGCTTTTCTTTCCATGAGACATTGATGTGGCTTCAATTTACAATCTAATCATCTGTGGTTTGTTTATCTTAGTTGGATACACAATGAATGACCTTATATTTGAATGGATGAGCAATAGCCCAGTGCAAGTCGCTGATGGTTTAACGTTGCCGCAGTTTATACTAAAAGAGGAGAATGAGCTTGGCTATTGCACAAAGCATTACAACACAGGTAAACAACTTTCCTTGTGAGTTCATTAGCTTTTCATTATCTTTTGCGCTTGTATATTTACTATTGATTATCATATTCACAACCATAGCACATGTACTGTATATCACATAGAAGAAAACGAAATGGAGGGTGATAAAGGATAGCAAGTGAAGACCAGCAAACATTGGCAAATATGCTCCACCAGATAAAATGAGTAGAGGCAAAGACTAGACTAGAAAGATATTTGTAATCTGCCCATTTTTTTTAATGATCTAGTAAAGGTTGGATCCTTTAATAGTTCACACAGAGAGCCTGTTATCAGTAGTGCAAACAGGACCCAAAAGGAGTCTATTACAAGTAGATGATGCAAGGGGATTTGAAGCAAATTTCTTTGCTGTCTGTGATGTCATAGTGACATCCTTATCACATATTACCCTAATAAAAATTATACTTTTTTGGGCTACAACATCACATGGAGTATGGCAAATTCTTTACCCCAACTCCCTGCACCCTCTTAAAAAAAAAAGAATCATTGTTACATTCTACTTACACTGCAGCAATGCTGTATCCTGGCCTAGGCCAACAAGGCCCAGCCCAAGATCAGCACTTTGCAGGGGGGCAGCACAAAAAGAGTCCCCATCGGCTTGCGGCCTTGCGCTAGACTGTTAGTGTAGCGCCAGTCTTATGGGGTGGACTGGGCTGAGAGGCAAATTAGTCTAGCGCTCTTATAAAGCTGCTTCCAGTATGTGGGAGGCCATCATTCTGCAACTGTGGGGGGGGGCTGCTATCATCCTGGACCACAAACCTTCCTCACTGTGCTATATGTTTTCTGATGCACTATTGGCATGGTCATATCTTCTTAGTCCTCTCAATAAATGTATCATAAATTTATGCTTAAAGTAGAACTATAGGCAACACTTTTTATTCCGTTTTGGATATAGTAAGGGAGGGTTATAGCCCCTGTCAGTTTATTTTTTACCATCCCTGTCCCATTGCAGAGATTTCCCTTCACTCCCTGCCCCATAGCTAAACAGGAAGTGGGAGGAAATCTATGCAAATTAAGAGAATTCATTGCCCCCCCTAGGCCCTCAGAACTAGTCCCCACTCAAATTTTTCAAGGCGGGTCTTAAACAGCAAGGGGTGTGGCCTTGACAGGAAGGGGTGGGTAATATTTAAATTAGGGGGTGCACATGTTTAGTCAGGCCTAAGGCAGCACAAAACCTAAATAAACTACTGCACTGCTGACAGAAAGTCTCTGGTGGGGTACCATTGAAAATTAGGCTTCCTATGTTTAGACCGCTTCCTACTCTAAAATTCAGAATTGAAATACTACAGATTGTCCCTTTATGAGTTCACAAGGCAGATCTGTTTAGGGTAGCATGAACTGGTAACCCACTGTGAACATACAATCACTGGATGGGGTTTAATTAGTGGTAGAGAAACCAGTTCATTGATTTCTAATAAGAACTTCATATTTTAAGTTGACATTTTACCATTTATCTGAAGGTAATATTTGATGTGACTTGATATTGTTTCTTCTTCATACTTCTATAGTTTCATTAAGGTATTTGATATGCTGATTTGTAGATTAGTTCTGTTGTGGCTAGCTGTATGTCTAGAAAGTATATTCAGGATCCTTACTAGGGTAGGACAATGTTATTCCTAAACCTCCTAAACCTCATGACTGTTGTCAGAGCCAACTGGAACATACAATGATCATATGCGTATTGAGATCTCAGCAAACCCACGCACTGTATGGCATGGAACTCGAAACACTCAGAATAGCACCACCAAATGCATTTTTAAATGTGCATCATATATAAATGTGATTAAAAATGTGGTGGCTGACTGGCAAGCATAGACAAGAAAATACTTAATCCTTTTACCTTTTACCCTACTGCAGAGCTTTTGCAGAGGCTTTGTAAACATAAACATATCAGAAGAGACTGTGAGAAATACATACAGCCTTGACAACACATTTAAATGGGGGACATTGTTGAAAACGTTGAATTTCTTAAGGATGTGAAAAAGGTTCACTAGGTAAGTATTTTCATGATATTGTGGTGCATATGACCACCTCCCAGGATGCAGTGCTTGAGGCCTCAAAGTTTAGTCACCATGCCTCAACACCAAACAAGATGACATCACCAACCCTTGTTTTTTTCCTACAATATCTGACATAAGCTTACATGGAATTTGACTCCTGGAGAAACAAAGTGGTGAGGCAGCTTAGAGAAGGTATTAGTGGGTTGAATGGTCAGCTGTAAAGGGAATATATGACTTTGCTTTTAAAGGGGAAAATACGAGTTTGTTTAACCACTTGCCTACTGTGCACCTACACCCCCTTCCTGCCCAGACAAAATGTTAGCTTCCGGCACTGCGTCATTTTAACTGACAATTGCGCAGTCGTGCGACGTGGCTCCCAAACAAAATTGCCGTCCTTTTTTCCCCACAAATAGAGCTTTCTTTTGGTGGTATTTAATCGCCGGTGCGGTTTTTATTTTTTGCGCTATAAACAAAAAAAAAGCGACAATTTTGAAAAAAGACACAATATTTTTTGCTTTTTGCTATAATAAATATCCCATTTAAAAAAAAAAAAAACATTTTTTATCTCAGTTTAGGCCGATACGTATTCTTCTACATATTTTTGGTAAAAAAAAGTAAAAAATAAAATCGCAATAACCGTATAGTGACTGGTTTGCGCAAAAGTTATATTGCCTACAAAATAGGGGACATAATTATGATTTATTTTTATTTATTTTTTTACCAGGAATGGCGGCGATCTGCGATTTTTTCTCGGGACTGGGACATTATAGCAGACACATCGGACACTTTTGACATATTTTTGGGACCATATACATTTATACAGTGAACAATGCTATAAATATGCATTGATAACTGTATAAATGCAACTGGCAGGGAAGGGGTTAACCACTAGGGGGCGGGGAAGGGGTTAAATGTTTCTCCTAGTTTGTGTTCTAACTGTGGGGGGAGGGGGGGTGACTGGGGGAGGTGACCGATTGTGTCCCTATGTACAAGGGACACAATCGATCTCCTCTCTCCCTGACAGGGACGTGCAGCTCTGTGTTTACACACAGAGCTGCACGTCCCAGCTCAGTTACACGGCAATCGCGTGTGCCCGGCGGCAATCGCGGCCGCCGGGCACACGCACGGGGGTCCCAGTGATGCGACGGGTGCGCGCGCGCGCGCCCCTAGCAGATTTCTATGACTGCACGTCATATGACGTGCAGTCGGGACAATGAAGTTATCCGCCCGCCGTCATATGACGGTGGACGGATGACAAGTGGTTAACATTATTTTAATAGCAAATAATGTATCCTCTACAAACCTGGTGCCTAACCTGTGGTTCAAAGGCCACATGTGTCCCTTTGGTGTTTTAAGTGTGCCCTTTGGACTGTCAGTAGTGGAAGCATTGGTTTGTAATTGAACCATTAATAGTAGTGTTCTCAAGGGGTTTTATGTCCCTAGTCTGTCTTTCTCCTACAGCATGACCTCAGTCTCCACACACTCCTGCAGTACAATCATTTACCATTTCCTCTATCAAGACTATGACGGTTTTCTGTAGCATTACATACAATAAATATTATATGCAACCCTTTGAGACATCAGGTGCTGTTTTTTAGCTCCCCTTTACCTTTTCAGTTGACAACCGCTGCCCTGCAATAGTGATGAGCCAAATTGTCCTGGGTTCCATTTGGCTGGGGTTCGGTGAACTTTAAAGAAGTTGGGATGCTGAGCCTAAACCCCAATGAAATCAATAGGAGCCAAAACTGTCAAACTAAAGATGCCAATTGTCTGTCCTAATAGGAAAGGGATGTCAAAAATAGCATAGGGGGAGGGGGGCTTGGCCCTGTGGAACATGTACCAATGCAAAAAAAAAAAAAAATTTTTTAAATCCTGTCGGCCAGCACTAGTGATTTTTTAAATGGTTCAAATGGAACAATATGCTAAATGTCATACCATACCAGATCCTTGATCCAAGAATGCAGCCTGGCTTGCCAAGAGGGGGGGGGGGGTGAGTTTTAACCATACTAGGCCAACCCTCCTGAACCATACCAGGCCACATGCCCTCAACATGAAGGGGTGTGATTTGCCAGTTGGGAGGAAATTCCTGGCCAAGTACTGTAATTGAGTAGAGCTGGTGGTATCATTGGATGTTAGAGACTTGGCAGTGCCTGCATCCTTAAAAACCATTGTCAATGGTAAGCAGTTATGTATAATAGCGGTAGTAATTCAGCTAAACCAGATTTTGCCCGAACAGTCAAACTTCATTTTGTATGTGAACATAATAGTAAGGCTGGATTCACACCTATGCATTTTTTGTGCTTTTTGCATTTTTCAGATTTGCACTACAGAACTTGTTCCATAAGAAACTATGTTAAATGGACTGTAGTGCAAATCTGCAAAATGCAAAAAGCACGAAAAATGCATAGGTGTGAATCCACCCTAAGATACAACTGTTCACTTGTATGCAGCTGTTTTACTGAAGTTCCGCTTTAAAAAATAAATTTTATTTTAAGAACTGTTAAAGCAGTAGTAGAACACTGCATCATATCTTGTAGCATTCTATTCTTTTTACTGTGTTCAGCGAAGGTCATAATAATGTTCCCATGTGTACTGTAAAATCAGATAGGGGACTCTCCGTGCATAAATATGCTGTGTGATCTATCTGCACTACACTGGTGCTTATATTGCATGTCTTTTTCAAATGCTTCCATAATAAGTCAAAAGGACCACTATCATGCAACAGAAAAACATCCCCCAGAGACTACTCAAAGCTTTCTTCTGACTGATGGGAGTTCATTAGATTCCTTTTGTTGAGAGAATCCAATGAATGCATAGACAGGCTCCTGATTCTTTCCAAATGAATACGTTTTAACCACAGCCATAATTTCCCAGATAGGCACGAGCGTATTCAAGTTGCATCAGTTGTGTCATTGTGCTCAATCTTATAATGAAATGTGGCAGATTCAGCCATATGTGTCATACTTGCATCTGTCACTGTTAGGAAAAAAAAATATCCCGTAGATCTCAAGTACAAGAGGGTCACATTTAGTTGAAAAAGTACAGCCACAATTTAAAAAGGAGAAGAAAAAAAATTACATGTATGGATAAGAAAGGTTTGCAGAGGGAAGACGAAGAATTGCGGTGTCACTATTAATCATTTTCCACTACAGTCCTGGAAGCGTGTAAAATGTTTAGACTTAATGCATGTCTATGATTTCTTGCAAAGCTTGGAAGATAAAAATATGTCACACAGAGGCAGAGTAATGTTACTGGAAATGCGGCTGTAGTTATCGCCAGGACATAGTTACTGCTGGTTCTGCATGCATAGTATTTTTACAAAGAATAAAAAAGCTACAAAGGCATATTCTCAAAGGGGCAATTTAATTGTAATCGGGTTCGCTTGCTAATAGGATGTATGACCTATTTCTAGTAAATTGGTATATGTATCATACAGAACTGCTGACTCACGACAAACCAAATGATTTATGTTTAATATAGGGCTGAATTTATAAAAATAAAAAAATCAAGTAAAAAAAATAAAATAGAATTCCAAGTTTGGCATGCTATCTTTATCCATTATAGTGTATGTAATTTGTCTTTAGATAAAGTAGGGAGGGATTAGAAACCCTTTGAGATTTGTATTGCTGTCTGCATATCCCAACTGGGTAGAGTTACCCATCTTTTTGTCCTCAAAACCATTATCAAGAGAGAAACTGAGGACAAATCCCAAATTTTAGAGTTGTCATCAGAAAAAGAGGTGAGAGGAAATCTTCCAGTGGAGATTTCTGTTCTAATGACAACCATCTAAGGAGAATTCCCCTCATTTTGTAGAGATTTCCTCTTACTTCCTGTTGCATCTCTGGGACAGGAAATGAAGGTAAATGTTCTCAACAGGACAAAAGCTGCAAAAATAAATAAATGTTTGTTGTTGAAATTATATGTGAATTGTTTATTTCCCTGTCAAAAGATATGTAAATTGTTTAGGTGCTCTCTTCATTCACCCCCATCAAACTGCCAGGGAGGACTCCTGGCGTGGTGGCTATCTGTAAGCCCGGGGACCCCATATTCTTCTATTGCCCGGGGGCCCCATGAGTTGTCAGTCCGTCCCTGATCCTCCATTCATAGAACACCTTTGGGAAAATAATGCACAGTGCAATTGTTAAAAAATAGTTTTGGCCAAAGTTTAGCTAATGTAATGAAAGAGAGAAAAGCTTTTCTAAACTGTAAGGTAATCTTTGACCTTGGGCTTTACCATTCCTCTACATTATGTAATAATTTAACATATGCAGTGTCCTTGTGCTCTCGAGAAATTGACCATTTTATTTTGGAGTGAATATATAAACGTAGCATTAGTAAATATTACTGGAAAACATATCTTATGCCCATGGGCGTCCGCTCATAGGAGTAAGGGGGGGCCAGTGACCCCCCCTGGAATCGGCAAGGGTCTGCCTGCCATGCTTGCATCTGTAGCTGTGCTGACTGTCTCTGTGTTTGTGCGAGTCGGCTCCACAGCTGTTGCAAGATCAGTGTCACTGAGTTACAGAGCTCTTTACTGCCACCTCTGGCTGCTTCCTGTATGTGCACCCTCCTGTTTGCTTTGCTGCCTGTAATGTATTTTCAAAGGGACATGTGGAAACAGGACTTGGGAGAAGGAAGACCACAGTGACCTTACAAGTGGGGACTGTGAGAACAAGTTAAGGGAGAAGGCTTTATGGGATAATGACTAAGCCCCTCCCCTTCATGACATTGTCAAAGAAGCGGAGCATAGGTGACCGTAAAATTATGCCCCCCCCTGGAAAAAGTTCAGCGGACGCCCATGCTTATGCCCTGAACAAACGATCGGTTCATGTGATGAAAACGGACCCATTTCATTGAAAGAACCGATCATGTGTGGGCCCCATCGTTTTTTTTCCCATCGGTGCAAAAAAATAGAACCTGTTTTTAATTTTTCTTATGGTTAAAAAACCGATAGAAAAAAAACGATCATCTGTGGGGAAATCCATCGGTCAAAAATCTACGCATGCTCAGAATCAAGTCGACGCATGCTCGGAAGCATTGAACTTCATTTTTCTCACCACGTTGGACACGATCGGATCTTTAACCGATGGTGTGTAGGCAAGACTGATGAAAGTCAGCTTCATCGGATATCTGATGAAAAAATCCATCGGTTCGTTTTCATCAGACGAACCGATCGTGTGTACAGGGCATTACAGTTTCTTTTAACACAGCTACACACAGAGTTAGAAAGCCTGCCCCTTGCCAATATTCTACAGAGAAGGACCCTTTGGGGTTGATTTACTAACATCAAATAGACTGTGCCCTCTGCAAGTGCAGTTGCTCCAGTGCTTAGTGAATGAGCAGAAGCTCTGCAAATATGCGGACGGTCAGCTTTCTTGTAATAACAACCAATGCGGTTGTTATTACAAGCAGCCACTCAGGTTTTATCACAAGAAGCGGGAAGGAACCCCCCTCCTTCCGCCTTCCTCCGCTCTCCTCCTGCCGCCTTCGCCAGCTCAGCCTGGGTCTCCCATACCACCGGGAGATGTTTACATTCCTTGTAACAGCAATAAAAGTGATAAAAAAAAAGTAGAAGCACAGTGTAAAAATAAAAACGTTAAACCTACGGAATATCAGCACCTGATATCGGCTATCGGTCTTAAAGGCAGCTGAAAATTCGGTATTCGTATTGGCCCTGAAAAACAATATCGGTCAACACCTAGTTCTATGTGAGTGCATATTTTTAATAAAGGGAGTGGGTTTATTTTACTGGATTATGCTATGTGATTTTTAGTACTTTTGGGATACTCATGCTTGGCTAACCGCGGTCCTGAGGTGTGAGACATTCACAGTAGGAGCCAGGGGCGGACTGACCATTGGGACTCTTGGGCACTGCCCGAGGGCCCCATGCCAGAAGGGGGCCCCATCAGGGTTGCCAGGCTCAATAAAACCAGGGACAGTATGTAAAAATCTGTGTTTTTTTACATCTGTCCCTGATATGTCCAAAACCTACATGCTTTTGATGTGAAAATCCTGAGATTTTAGCTGCCCTGCCTATGCAATGCCTTCTGGCGTGGTGGCCATCTGTAAGCCCGGGAGCCCCATAATCTTCTATTGCCCAGGGGCCCCATGAGTTGTCAGTCCACCCCTGGTAGGAGCTGAAGTGGCAAATACCATAACACATTCATTTATCCATATGATTTTTCATGACGTTTAAACCCTTATTTTTGGGCAATTCCAGCTGGTGAGTGTTTGTCCAAAAGTTAGTAATAGACTGCACTTTGGTGATTTAATCATTGGGGTGGAAATAATTTTTTTTTCACAAAGTCTGCTGTAAAGGGTTAAAGAGGAACTAGGCTTATATTCACTAAATGGACACTTTTTCATTTATGTTAATCACAGAGACTATATTTTGTAGTACCGTATTTATCGGGTTATTGCGCGCTCCGGCGTATAGCGCGCACCCCTAAAGTGGACCCGCATTCCTGTGGAAAAAAGATTTTTGTACTTACAGTTTTGGTGTCTTGCGCGGCGTCCATCGGCGGCCTCGTCGGGTCCGGCGTCCGTCTGTGGCTTCGGGTGTCCTCTTCGTCGGGTCCGGCATCCTTCTGCGGCGTCCTCTCCGCTCGATCCCCGCTTTCCTGTGCCAAGTTTGAATACTGTGCCTGCATATACCGAGCGCAGTACACTCGTGTATAGTCGGGCAGGCTCAGCTACTCTCCCGCTCACGTCCTGTACGTCCAGGACGTGAGTGCGAGAGGAGCCGAGCCTGCCCGACTATACACGAGTGTACTGCGCTCGGTATATGCCGGCGCAGTACACTCGTGTATAGTCGGGCAGGCTCGGCTACTCTTGCGCTCACGTCCTGTACGTCCAGGACGTGAGCGCGAGAGGAGCCGAGCCTGCCCGACTATACACGAGTGTACTGCGCTCGGTATATGCAGGCACAGTATTCAAACTCGGTGCGGGAAAGCGGGTATCGGCGTATATCGCGCACCCACGATTTTGCCCTGATTTTCAGGGAAAAAAAGATTGCGGTATACGCCGATAAATACGGTAAATATTTTAATTGTTTTGACACATATATTGGTTTGCATGCTGTTAAACTTAACATACACACGATCAGACTTTTCGACAACAACGGTCCGCCGGAAGTGTTTTTTCTGCACAATCCGACCTTCTGTATGCTCCATTGGACAATTGTTGTTGCTTTTCCCATGGACAAATGTTCGCTGTGAATGCTCCGATGAAGGATAATCCGATCGCGTGTACACAAGTCCATCGGACTAAAGTCCAAAGTACAAACACGGATGCTCAGAACCAATGCTAAACATCAGCCAACAATAGCAAACGTTGCCCAAAAGGTGGCGGTAAAGAGCTGAAAAACCCAGTGATTTAATGAAAGTTGGCTGAAAATGTTCTGCCGTGTGAATGCATACCAAATTCACGGCCAACGCCCATTTGTACAAATATCCACGGAAAAGTCAGATGGAAGTCCAATCGTGTGTATGATGCCTGTTGCACGTTTGTTTGAGTGGGGATATAATACGGCTGCTGGTATCACTTATTGTCATTTATTAATATATTTTTTTTGGTGGGGGGGGGGGGGTTTCCATTAAGTACAGAGTGTGGGTAATGTTTGAAACAATGTTCATTAAATGAGAAGTACAGTCAAAGAGAAAGAGCTGGGAACAGACTGCTCAAAGCCACCTGTGAGGATCAGATGAGCTGCTAAAGGGTACCAGGTGCCTGCCTGGTCCACAGCCGGGAAATCCAATAGAAACAAAGAAGAATGGCAACACATCCAGAAGTAAAATCAAAATAGTTTATTGAAAGTCCATAAGATCAAAGGAACATGACAAACATCATTTCAAAAAAAGGGCTCAGTGGACGTGTTTGATTGATGTTTGTCACGTTCGTTTGATTTTATGGACTTTTAATAAATTATTTTGATTTTAATTCTGGATGTGCCTCCATTCTTCTTTGTTTCCTTGTTTGGCTGTACTTCTCCTGTGGATCACAGGCCCATTTTCAGCAGATGCAGATGTGACAGAGCCAGCACAGACTTGGGCAAGATTGTGACAATGAAGTCAAGATACACTCACACGCCTGGACCAGCACCTGGCTTAACCTCTCAGTGAGCCGCTGAGAGCCTGAGCCAGCCACTCATGCCCCCTCCACAGCCCAGCACTCCAATGAGCGAGGGGGCAGAGCAGACTGCAGTGACTTACAGTCACCAGCTCTCTGTTAGGGGAGCTCTGAGAACCGATGTTAGAACAAATGCAGCATCAAACTAAGTATAATTCTATAATAAGAAACAAACCCCATACTTCTCTTTTAATGCAGGATATCATGCATTACCATCCATTTCCATAGGCCATAGTAAAAAAAATTGCTGCAAATAAAATAAAAAAAATATATATATATATATATATATATATATATATATATATATATTTGTTTTTTTTCTCTGCATTGCTATACAGGACAGTAATGTGAACATGAATCAACATGTTACAATATTTAGTAGCAGTATAATTTCTTTAAAAAATCTGTGCATTTTGATGTTAAAAAGCAACCTTTAACCACTTCCTGATGGCCGTACGACTTTGTACGGCCACAGGGTGGTTCAAATTCTCTGGGTCGCCGACTATATACGGCCTCCGCTCCTCCAGGCCACTGGGTGGGTTGCGAGCGCCACCGGTGGCGCGTGCGTGTCCGCCGCATCACTAAAATGCTGATGCACGTGCCTGGCGTCCGCGATGTCCGCCAGGCACTCGCGATCGGCGGTTGCAGAGACAAGGACGTGGATCTCTGTGTGTAAACACAGAGATCCATGTCCTGTCAGGGAGCGAGGAGACCGATCTGTGTCCCTTGTACATAGGGACCTAGATCGGTCACCCCCCAGTCACCCCCTCCCCCCACAGTTAGAACACAATTCAGGGTACACATTTAACCACTTTCTCACCCCCTAGTGTTAACCCCTTCAATGCCAGTCACATTTATACAGTAATTAGTGCATATTTATAGCACTGATCGCTGTATAAATGTGAATGGTGCCAAAAATGTGTCAAAAGTGTCCGATGTGTCCGCCATAATGTCGCAGTCCCAATAAAAATCGCAGATCGCCCCCATTACTAGTAAAAAAAAATAATAAAAATTAATAATAATTCTGTCCCCTATTTTGTAAGCGCTATAACTTTTGCATTTTGTAAGCGCTATAACTTTTGCGCTTATTGCGATTTTTTTTTTTACCAAAAATATGTAGAGGAATACGTATTGGCCTAAAAAATTGGGCTATTTATTATAGCAACAAGTAAAAAATATTGTTTTTTTTTTTCAAAATTATCGCTCTTTTTTTGTTTATAGCACAAAAAATAAAAATCGCACAGATGATCAAATACCACCAAAAGAAAGCTCATATTTGTGGGGAAAAAAAGACGTAAATTTTGTTTGGGAGCCACGTCGCATGACCACGCAATTGTCAGTTAAACAAGGCAGTGCCGGAAGCTGAAATTTCACCTGGTCAGGAAGGGGGTATACGTGCCCAGTAAGCAAGTGGTTTAAGTATTACTTAACCCACAACAGTAAAATCAATATGTACAGTATATGCAGTAAAGCATGCTTGTTATACTCATTGTGGAAGCTAATGAGTTAATCCTTTGCATTGTGTAAAAAGGCTATTTGATCCTGTCTTCTCTGATTTTCCCCTTCTTCCACTGTTCCCTAACCATCTCCTAAATAAGACTAAGCCTTTGGAGTCCCTCTGCACATGCTCAGTTTGATGTGTATTGCTAGAGAGTTTTTTTTTTCCCTTGGGAGGGTGCATGTGATCGGCACAGAATCTACACTGTCCAGACAGAGGGTCAGGGGGCATACAGCCTCATAGGACAGTCAGAGAAGAATGAAAACTCATCCTACAAGCGTTAAACAGACACTGATAGAAGTCACAAGACTGCTTTATACTGCTGATAAGAAAAAGTATTTAGCAGGTTATATTTACTAAAATAATTGCATTTCCATGTCCTATGTACTGTGGGAGACCAGATATGAATTTAAAGTAGAGCCTCTAAAATAGTTATACATAAACATTAAAGTAAAAAGTACCATTATCCTGGAATTTTAGTATAAAGAAATTGGGTCTAAGCTCCCTAAACCAGAGAACCAAAAGAGAGGTGGGGGCACAGTTGGACTATTGCGGTACTGGTGAAATTAGGTAACAGAAATACAAATGAACATATAAAATAATTTTAATAGATACAAAAAAAGGACATAGTACAAAACTTAAAATGGTGACGACCATACATAACACCAATATAATCATCCCGGAGGGTGGCAAAATAGTAGGTTAAGGGTCACGACAATCTTGACCGGTTTCGCGGCAGTAGCCGCTTCATCAGAAGCATGTCTACAATTACGTTGAAAAACAAACACACATAATAAAAGCTGCAAAATGTAGATTGGGGAATAGGGGTTCAGCTGCTTACATAAAGAGGCCCCGCAAAAGAGGGAGGCAGGGATCACCATACAGAGTCCCAAAGTATTACTAAACCCACAACAGTCAAATCAATCTGTATATGCAGTAAAGCATGCTTGTTATACTCATTGTGGAAGCTAATGAGTTAATCCTTCGCATTGTGTAAAAAGGCTATTTGATCCTGTCTTCTCTGATTTTCCCCTGGGACAGCAAGCAGTAAAAAAGAAGGGCCCATAATGAATAAATAAATTAAATATAACTATCACATAAATTAATAATGAAAGACAACTTTCTGGATTTTAAACGGCCGCGGCTGCTTTATTATTGGTTTCTTAAATATTATTTACACAATACTAAAAAGATAATAATACAAAATACAACTGAACCACCACGGCTCAGGCTGTATAAACATTTTTATTAACTTAAAACATCCAAAACCAAAAATAACTCGTAAACAGATTAGTCCCCCTTTGCCATATATACCTATACTTAGATACCTATATATTAACAAAGGTGACACATGACCACATAATAGCAGCTCGCGACAAAATGCAATTAAGGGGGTGGGGGGGGCGGGCAACACCACAGCTTGATGCCTTCTGAGGCGAATTGATTAGCCTCACTCTAAAACCTGCCTTATATAAACTTTATTCCCGCCTAATTCAAGAAAAAGACCGGGAAACACACGTGTACCTCTCCTGAGCACACGTGAGCCTCCAGGTGTAGACCTAATCTGCCTAGCTCCCCCAGAGATAGGGAAACTAGAAACTGCCCGTCCTGCTGCTATCCCATGGGAAAAGGGGGGAGGCTTGAAACCGTTTTTTCCCCCCTTTTCTTACATGGGACAGCAAGCAGTAAAAAAGAAGGGCCCATAATGAATAAATAAATTAAATATAACTATCACATAAATTAATAATGAAAGACAACTTTCTGGATTTTAAACGGCCGCGGCTGCTTTATTATTGGTTTCTTAAATATTATTTACACAATACTAAAAAGATAATAATACAAAATACAACTGAACCACCACGGCTCAGGCTGTATAAACATTTTTATTAACTTAAAACATCCAAAAGACAGGTGACATTAAGTCCACCTGTCACCAAAACCCACAACCGCGGCCAAGTCAATACAAGAACTTAAGTCAGTATTAAAAATGTCCAAACCTATGTTGGACAGGTGAACTCCATCCTCCCTAAAAAGCCCTGGAATGAAACCCTCCAACTCGGTGTGCCTAAAGCATAATATACCCAGTGGCAAAAGCAATTTTGCCACTGCCCTATTAACACGCCTCCTAATTTTCTCCAAAGGGCGCAGAGGGGGAAAAGATAACCACTTCAGTCTCTGCACCACTTCAGAAAAAACAAAAACCGTATGTGGCAAAGTCATTTGAAGCCTGTTAAGGTCATCCCTTATTTTAAAAAATAATGTCTAATGTCCTGTGTTTTCCAATGTCGTTTCCCCCCAGATGTACTATCAACACATCTGGAGGGGAAAATTGTTGAAGAAGCTTGCTCACCTCCCCGATTAGGCCTGCCCATAACATTCCTTTTCTGTCAAACCAAAACACTTTAAACTGTCGTGGATCCAGACTCAAATTGCTGGAGTAGGTTCTTTTCATTGCTCTCTGGTGAGCCCAGAATACAAAAGAATGACCAATAATCCATATATTTCTGACAGGACCTAAAATGAATCAAAAACATTGATTAGGCCGAATATATGACATATACGCACTTGATCTCCACCTACCAACTTTTTTTATCATTGCTTCGTTTAAACCCAACCTAGCTGCTTCCGTAGCAGCTCCAATCCTGAAAGAATGAGAGGACAATAAACCTGTATCCATATTAATAGCTCTTAAGCATTTGTGAAAAACACTATTGAATTGGAAAGTGGTCAACGGGCGACCGGATTCGTGCAAAAAGAAATTATTGGAAAGGCCTGGACGGACACTGGCGTATTGACTTACCAGTGAAACAGGGCACAGAGGGGAACCGGCGCATGCTGACAAATTAATCCAAACACCCTTCCCCATCTGGTCAGTTTTTGAGCGCCGTAAAAATAAACGAATCGACCCACCCACAATGGATATGTCTGATAGCTGAATGATGTTTAATTCGGACACCCTAAGTGCAGCAAAGAACATTAACGAAAATGCTGCTTTAAAAAGCAAAGCCTCGAAACGAGAAAAACAAACCCGGCTTGTTATAAAACATAACTGTTCTAAAAGTGCCGGAGTAATAGGCAAACGTCGATCTTTGTTAAAATTACGCCTCTTGTAACCTTTTAGCGATTGTCGCACCGAAAAGAAACTTAAACAAGGAGGTAGATTGTTAAGTTTAAAAAAGAAAGATACACCAGCCAATGTTTTGTTAACATATGACCAGGAGTAATTTCGATTAAACAGAGACTTCAAAAACAACAATATCAAATATTCCGAGAATGCGCCGGTCGGCTCTCGAATGGAATTTAGAAAAGATAGCCACATCAACCAAGCTGATCGGTATCCCGCCCAAGTTGATGGAGCCACCGACTGCACAATGAATTCAGCCATGGGTCTTACACCAGATCCCATAAATGAGGCGGACAAGTCAATCCCGTCGGCTCTGCTTCCGGAAACAGCCGAAAAAATCGCTCCATCTGCAGGCGAGATAAAGAGTCTGCCACGTCATTATCTTTACCTGCCACATGCACAGCCTTCAAACATATATTCAAACTTAGACATTTGAACAGTATGTAACGAAGTAACGCAATAACTGGAGTGGACTTAGAGGTTAAACAATTAAGTGCGAAAAGAACCCCTTTATTATCAGTTCTAATGATAATTCTTCTATCTTTAAAAACTGTACCCCATAGTTCCAAAGCTACCACTATGGGGAACAGTTCCAGCAAAACTATGTTTTTAAGGAAACCTTTTTTCTTCCAGCTGTGATGCCAGAGATCTGCACACCACCTCGATTGCCATATAGCACCAAAACCGCATGAGCCCGCCGCATCGGTATACAAACAGAGGTCCTTGTCTAGAATAAAGTCCTTCTGCCACACCATTCGACCATTAAAAACGCGGAGAAATTGTAGCCATACCAATATGTCTTCCTTTAATTCCGTCGTGACCCGTATGTGCGAAAAAGGGGACTTCAAACCCGAAATAGCAAGGTACATCCTTCTAGAGAATATCTTTCCCATTGGCATTATTCTGGTGGCAAAAGCCAAAGAACCTAATAAAGACTGCATTTCTTTTAGGCAAACTTTTTTTCTTCTAAGAATGGTAATAAGTAAAACACTAAGCTTCTCTAATTTATCTTCTGGCAAACGAAATTCCATTAGCTCTGAATCTATGGTGATGCCAAGAAATTCCAAACACGTAGATGGCAAAGCCGTTTTTTCCAAAGCCAATGGAACTCCAAAAAAGTGACAGATCCTGAAGAATAGGTTTAGCAACTCCAGGCACTCAAACGTATCCGCTTTTCCTAAGAATAAAAAATCGTCTAAGTAGTGAATTACAAAGAGGGAACCTGACTCCTTACGGACTACCCATTCCAAAAAAGTTGAAAAAGATTCGAAATAAAAACACGATAACGAGCACCCCATGGGGAGGCATTTATCAAAATAAAATTTGTTCCGAAAGAAAAAACCCAATGAGTTGAAACTGACGGGGTTGATTGGTAATAGGCGAAAGGCTGACTGAATATCCGCCTTAGCCAACAATGCTCTTTTACCTAAAACCCTCAACTGCACCAACGCATCTTCAAAAGAGGCGTACTGTACAGAGGAGAGACTGACATCAATTTGATCATTTAAAGAGTCCTCCTTGGGATATGACAAATGGTGAATTAAGCGGAAAGCGTTATTTTCTTTCTTCGGAACAATTCCTAACGGTGAAATCCTGAAATTTAAGAAGGGGGGCTGACTAAAAGGACCACCAACCCTACCTTCCTTGATTTCTTTTTCAATCTTTTCTGCAACAATAGAGGAATACCTATCAACCGATCGTAAGTTGTTAACAATAGTACAACCTGATCCAGAAAAAACCGGGAGTAAAAAACCATCCCGAAAACCTTCAGTTAAGAGTTGTGCTTTCCCCTTGTCTGGGTACATTTTGAGCCAAGGAAGCATTTCTTGCCATTTCACTGGTGTTACTGCCTTTTGAAACATTGCCTGACAACTGATTTGTGGTAGCCATCTTTTTAAAGCATTTGGATATTGAATGCGGTCCCGCACAAAAGGCGCATTCATGTCGATATCGACATGAATTGGGCCACTTGCATTGTCCATCGTTGAAATTAAAACAGATACCTTTTTTATATGTTGTTGATGTGACGGATTGAGCGACTGGTGCACCCTGCTTTGTATATGAGGGCCTTTGGGGGAGAAAAAGATTCAGCCAAAGGCCCACATCCTTAACCCCCCATTTCAACGACGGATGAACCGACAGCTTCTGACGAAAAGCCTCGTCATATGAAAACCAGGCAGTGCCACCAAAATTTTTATATGCTTCAAGAATTATGTCTAGATGTTGGAACAAGCCCTTACCTTTATCAGGAAAACGCTCACACAAAACACCAGAGAAAATACAAAATGACTGTAGCCAATTATTAAAAGACTTAGTAACTGGCCTCCTTCTGTCTTCATCCTCTTTTTTATCTTTTGACATAAATTCTTTTGCAGAGGGAAGAAGAGATAAAATATCTAAATATTCCCCTTTCCATATTTTTTCTTTTACAGTTGTCGCCAAATGATAACCTAAAGGGGATATCTCACACTGAATTGGCTCTTTTAAACATGTTTCCGGCAAGTTTTGGGAACGAGCAGCATTAAAAGAGGATGAAATATTTGATTCTAAAATGTGTAACGTGTCATTTGAAACTTGCCCACAAGATGGCGCCCACACTGTTTTTGCTGTCTCTTGTGCTGTAAATACCTGAGATCTTTCCTTCAAAGATTGAACATCCTTAACTAAATTAGCCAATAAATCGGATATATTAGATAATGCAGGCACATTAAAAAACTCACCCGCACCTTGTGTAGCTGTGTGTGAAATGGCCTGTGCTGACACAGCCTCCGCAATCCCCCGAACATCTCGATTTAGGATCGCGCTGTCAATTCCGTCACCTAGGCTGATGACATCCTCGTCCCGCTCCGCCATCCGCTGCCATCCGACCGCCTCAGTGACCTGTGAAAAAACAGGACTCCGCTCCCTGGACCTCCTTTGGCTCTTACTAACACCACTAGCTGTGAAAACAGCTGAGGTGTTTCTTACCCTTGCTCCAGGCGCCGCCACCGATTCTCCTGCAGACGCCAACCCGGAGCCTTTCCCACGACCTTTCCCTTTCTTCCCAGAGCTTTTTGCTGCTGTTGACCTCGGAGGGGAGGGCGAAAGCCTGAGGACCGGAAGGCGCCGCCTCTTCGCCGAGGAGGATTGGACCTCGGATCTAACGCTGCCGCTCCTCCCACGATCAGCTGCTTCCTCTGGAGAGACAATTTCGTCTTCTTCTGGGCACATCTCTGTCACACAGCTGCGCTCACCGGAACCAGCCGTCATGAAATCCGCTGCTGACACAGCCGACTCAGCTCCCGCCGATGCAGCTCCCACCGGAGCTTCTTGACTCGAGGTCCGTGGTAGGTTAAGGCATTCCTTAATCCAATCTTCCCCTCCTTCTTCTCCAGCTCTCTCAATCAGACGCCGAAGAAGGCTCATTTTCTGGTTGCAGAAAAAACGCTGGTTGCTAAGTTGAAGGGGTCCCTTGGAACACCACAGCTTGATGCCTTCTGAGGCGAATTGATTAGCCTCACTCTAAAACCTGCCTTATATAAACTTTATTCCCGCCTAATTCAAGAAAAAGACCGGGAAACACACGTGTACCTCTCCTGAGCACACGTGAGCCTCCAGGTGTAGACCTAATCTGCCTAGCTCCCCCAGAGATAGGGAAACTAGAAACTGCCCGTCCTGCTGCTATCCCATGGGAAAAGGGGGGAGGCTTGAAACCGTTTTTTCCCCCCTTTTCTTACATTCTTTCACTGTTCCCTAACCATCTCCTAAATAAGACTGAGCCTTTGGAGTCCCTCTGCACATGCTCAGTTTAATGTGTAGTGCTAGAGAGTTTTTTTTTTCCCTTGGGAGGGTGCATGTGATCGGCACAGAATTAGCACTGTCCAGACAGAGGGTCAGGGGGCATGCAGCCTCATATGAAAAAGTATTTAGCAGTTTATATTTACTAAAATAATTGCATTTCCATGTTCTGTGTACTGTGGGAGACCATATATAGTGAATGCAGGGTCCTGGGTTTAAGCTCCAGGCAAGTGACTATGCCTTGGCTGAGGTGATGCCATCAGTCTGCTGCGGGTAGGGGGGAAGCATTTCTTCTTCATTAGTTAGACTCTGTAACTTTGCAGCAAGTCAGAATGTGAGAGGCTGGAGCTGATCTGTATGAGACGTTTGTGAACACAGCCAAGAACTGTGCAGGGACCAGGATTTACATGACTGTCATCTTTGAGCCAGCATCTCAGTCCAGGAAATACATGGTGACCCTGGATGATGCCTGATCACAGATGACACCATTGTTCTGGACAGAAAAACAGTTGACATTGCCAGAGGGAGTATTGTGATCTCAGTGAGAGGCAAGACATATTTGTGTTACTTAGCATCCATGCACTTAACATGAAACAAAAGTAAAAATTGAATTTTGATTGACTACAATCTGGGAGTTTAAATGGCTCTCGATTTCAGCCTATACAGTTTCTCCTATCTTCAAGTACTGCTGTTATTTTTCTTTATGGCTCTTTACATATATCTGTCTAACCTGAATCTATTGGGCCTCAAAACAATATTAAAAGCAAACAAACATGATAATTGCTTTCTAATGCACAGTTCTGTAGCAAACTAAAGCCTTGTACACAGTGGCGGCTGGTGCTCAAAACTTGCCGCCACTGTGCATATTAAACGCCGCCAGTTTTCCCCTCAAATGCAACCAGTCTGTCCCCAAATGCAGCCAGTTTCCCCCCAAATGCAGCCAGTTTCCCCCCAAATGCTTCCAGTTTTCCCCCAAATGCAGCCAGTTTGTCCCCAAATGCAGCCAGTTTGTCCCCAAATGCAGCCAGTTTGTCCCAAAATGCAGCCAGTTTGTCCCAAAATGCAGCCAGTTTGCCCCTCAAATGCAACAGTCTGTCCCCAAATGCAGCCAATTTGCCCCTCAAATGCAACCAGTCTGTCTCCAAATGCAGCCAGTTTTCCCCCAAATGCAGCCAGTTTCCCCCCAAATGCACCCAGCTTCCCCTCAAATGCAGCCAGTTTCCCCTCAAATGCAGCCAGTTTGTCCCCAAATGCAGCCAGTTTGTCCCCAAATGCAGCCAGTTTGTCCCCTCAAATGCAACCAGTTTGTCCTCAAATGCAACCAGTTTCCCCTCAAATGCAGCCAGTTTCCCCCCAAATGCAGCCAGTTTCCCCCCAAATGCAGCCAGTTTCCCCTCAAATGCAGCTAGTGTGTCCCCAAATGCAGCCAGTTTGTTCCCAAATGCAGCCAGTTTGTCCCCTCAAATGCAACCAGTTTGTCCTCAAATGCAGCCAGTTTGTCCCCTCAAATGCAGCCAGTTTGTCCCCTCAAATGCAGCCAGTTTGTCCCCAAATGCAGCCAGTTTTCCCCCAAATGCAGCCAGTTTGTCCCCTCAAATGCAACCAGTTTGCCCTCAAATGCAACCAGTTTGCCCTCAAATGCAGCCAGTTTGTCCCAAAATGCAGCCAGTTTGTCCTCAAATGCAGCCAGTTTGTCCCCTCAAATGCAGCCAGTTTCCCCCAAATGCAGCCAGTTTCCCCCCAAATGCAGCTAGTTTGTCCCCTCAAATGCAGCCAGTTTGTCCCCAAATGCAGTCAGTTTCCCCCCAAATCCAGCCAGTTTCCCCCCAAATGCAGCCAGTTTTTCCCCAAATGCAGCTAGTTTGTCTCCTCAAATGCAGCCAGTTTGTCCCCAAATGCAGCCAGTTTGACCCAAAATGCAGCCAGTTTGTCCCCAAATGCAGCCAGTTTGTCCCCAAATGCAGCCAGTTTGTCCCCAAATGCAGCCAGTTTGACCCAAAATGCAGCCAGTTTGTCCCAAAATGCAGCTAGTTTCCCCTCAAATGCAGCCAGTTTCCCCCCAAATGCAGCCAGTTTCCCCCCAAATGCAGCCAGTTTCCCCTCAAATGCAGCCAGTTTCCCCGATTAGTGCCGATTGGAGTCCACAGGCTCTAATCGGGAAGCCTATTAGAGCCTCCGGTTCTAATCAGGCACTTCCAAAACACACCCACCGCTGTTATTCGGTTGGCCGACACTCAACAGGGGCCTGACACCTGAATAGTGGGCGGCAGCAGCGACAATAGTTATATTCATGCAATGCATGAATATATCTATTGTTGAGTGACGGGTGCGTGCAGAAGAGAGGGGGCGGCGCTCCTGCACCCACTATGGACGCACCGCCACTGCTTGTACATACGGGCCCAATGCCAGGCCTCACTGGCCGGTGCTGCCTGACATTCATCCCATGTGTACGGCAGCTGGGCCGACAGAAGCCAGCCGTTCAGCCGACTTTTGTTGAAGGGGCATGACCGAAAAAGGTCTGCCAATCAGCATCCAATCAGCGATGTCAGCCAATAGTTGAGAGCGCCGACTGGTGTGTTCTGACAGGAGGCATCCCTTCCTCGTCTCCCTGTCAGAACACAATAGCACAGCAAGGAGGAATGCTGTACTAACATCAGGTACTTAGTACAGTGGCTCCTTCTGAGCTCTTCAGTTTTTTTTTTTGTTCAGCCTGCTGGGTTGAAAGAAAATAAAACTCACTGGAGTTAATTTACTTAAACCGGGGCACTCAGAATCTGATGCAGCTGTGCATGGTAGCCAATCAGTTTCTAACTTCAGCTTGTTCAATTAGGCTTTGACAATAAAACCTGGAGGCAGATTGATTTCTATGCAGAGCTGCACCAGATATTGCACTCTCCATTTTTAGTAAATAACCCCCACAGTGTATACCAGGCTTAAGGGGTAGAAATATTAAAGGTTATTAGACTGTGCACTCTGAAATCACTGTAGCTCCAGAGATTGGTAAATGAGGTAAAGCTTCACTTTACAAATAATAGCCGATCACATGCAATTATTAAAAAAAAAACAGCATTTGCACATGATTGGATGATGGAAGCCAGCAGAGCTTCCCCTTATTTACTAAACTCTGAGGCAACTGCACTTACAGTAGTAAATCAAGCCCTGCATGTCTTCCATTTATTTTTTCTTATATAAGCTCATATACATGTATAACCTCATATATTTATCTGGGTGGGGGGGTTTGGGGGAGAGAGAGGTAAAATAGGTTGGGCTGTAGTTTTATTGCCCCTTAGCCTAACAGAGCATATGGGGGGGGGGGGGCGTAAATATGTTTGATTCACAGCCTCCATCAAATTTGGCAGGTATTACCACTGCCAAACCCAATCAAGTAAGTGCGGGGCCATGCCACAGCCACCATTCAAACGTGTGCACTGCATATGGACGGGCTTTTAACCACTTAAGGACCGGACCAATATGCTGCTAAATGACCCAAGGGGTTTTTACAATTCGGCACTGCGTCGCTTTAACAGACAATTGTGCGGTCGTGCGACGTGGCAGCCAAACAAAATTGGTGTCCTTTTCTTCCCACAAATAGAGCTTTCTTTTGGTGGTATTTGATCACCTCTGCGATTTTTATTTTTTGCGCTATATACAAAAATAGAGCGACATTTTTGCAAAAAAATCTATATTTTTTACTTTTTATTTTAAGAAAAATCAAATATACGAAATTGTAGTCAAACATTTAGGCCAAAATGTAATTAGCCACATGTCTTTAGTAAAAAAAAATCGCAATAAAAAAAAATAGCTACCTAGCGGGAACAGCGACACTAATACAGCGATCAGAAAAATGATCGCTTAGTGACGCTGGCAATAGGGAGTGAAAGGGTTAACTAGGGCGGTGATCAAGGGGTTAAAACTTTATTAGGGGGTACGGGGGCTACCCTGGACCTAACACTAACTGCCTGTCACAGTAACTGTCACACTGACACTAAATGCAGTGATCAGTACATATATGATCACTGCATTCAGTGACACTGTGACAGGGGGGTGATCACAAGGGGTTAAGTCTGCCTGCGTGTCCTGGTGTCAGTGTAGTGTTGTGCAGACTTACTATGTGATGTGATCTCTCCTCAGCGGCGGTTGAAAAAACCGCCGAGAGCAGAGATCACATCACTTCCCTCTTCCTGTGTTTACACAGGAGGAGGAAATGACACTGCAGGGGAGCGCGCGCATTAGCTGGGAGTGATCCGGAGGGGGCGGACTAAAACGAACCGCCGCCCCCTCAGCACGGATCGCTTGCACAGCCACCGGGACCGTCGCATGTACCGGGGGGGGGGGTCCGTTTGGACCCCCGACCCACGTCAAGGCAGCCACGTACAGGTACGTTGATGTGCCTGTCCGTGCCATTCTGCCGACGTAAATGTACATGCGGCGGTCCTTAAGTGGTTAAAAGTTAAAACAGGTGGTAAGGAGGCCTGTCAGCTGCCATGTAAAAAAAAGTAATACACCAAGGATTGTTTTTCAGAGGGGTGACAAGGGCTACCACCAGGGCTGTCTTAATGAGAGGGCACACCTGGGCACTGCCCGGGGGCCCCTTCACTTTCCTCAAAGCAGCTGGTCTGTGAGCCCAGGCTGCCCCAAAATTGGGGGCCCCATGATGGCACTGAGAGTAATAGATACACAGGGGAGGCAGTCTGCCTCCTACCTACTTGATGTCTGTTTACCTGCACTGTCATCATTTTAATGGCCCCAGAGCATTACTTTGCCCAGGGGCTCATGATGCTATTAAGACGGCCCTGGCTACCACCAGTATAAGGGCTTGTTTACACCGGTGGGAGATCTTGCTGCCCTTCTGAAAAACGATTTGCAATGTATTACTTTTCAGAGGGTGGTAAACAGGTGGCTGGGAGGCGATATATCACCTTCTTACAGCCTGTTTTAACCCTGAAAAGCTGAACCACATAGCCCCATTTATTTGATTGGGTCATGTTCCCTGGTATTGACTGCAGAACAGAGGGGTATAATATTTGTGGCATCTGCGAAGCAAAGTATCACACCCACATCATGTGTGCAACCCCCTCCAGGCACTGTTTTATGTTAGGGGAGGTGGTTGGGGAAGTAAAACTGGGGCTCGACCGCCTATTTTTAACACCCCTCTGGTCAATGACCCCCAAATGAGTGCCTAGGGTTTAGGATCTAATTTAATAACCACATTGCCCTCCATCCAAACTGATAAAGTTAAACTCTGTTTCAGGAAAATTTACATGTATCGAAGTTAAGTTTCACCTGGAGCGCCAAATGGGATATTACTTGATACAGATGTACATCCCCAGCTTGCTTATTGTCATTTTGTCTTGGGTATCATTTTGGATCAACATGGATGCTGCACCTGCTAGAGTGGCTTTGGGAATCACAACTGTCCTAACAATGACGACACAAAGCTCTGGATCGAGAGCTTCCCTTCCAAAGGTAAGGCTAGCGCTTTGCTTTCTATACAATTAATACGCAAGATCATTATTAAGGTGTTTCTTATTAAGGACTGCTGCCAAAAATTGAGCCATCTTTCCACTGTTTCTTATAGTCATTTTGTGTTTGCAAAAGTTGGAGCTATGAGTGAATTTTTGGACAGATGTCCATACAAAAAAATATTTTGTGTTGGCAGCCCCATCTGTGCCTCATTGATATCTGTTTTCAGTCTGAATTTTAAGTCCTGGTTCACACCTATGCAAGGTTGCAGTTTGCATATTCCAGGTGCATTTTGCATTTTTCAATACACTTTTTGGATCCTTTGAAGTCTATGGAACCAAAAACCAGAAAAAAGTCCCTGGCCCCACAAAAAAATGCATAGGTGTGATCCAGGCCTTAAAGTAAAAATACATTTTCTTTACAAAACAATGTGAACCAATTAGATTGAAGCTTTCATCATTTTACAAAAAGACAGACATTTGAAGACTGGTTTCCTCTGATTTTTTTTTTGTTTTTTTGTACTTTGATCAGTGCTTTTTGCCTTATTAAATGCATAGTATAAAGATGAAAAGTGTAATCATTAGTAATTTACAAGAGTAGCATAAAATATGCAGGTGACATTTTTATGTTCTATGTAACTATATAATGTAATTGGAACACTAATGCAATCTAAGTGTTATTTTTAAAGGTATTATTACTTTTTGCAACTAATGAATATTCATATTTATTTAAATGGCAGTAGTAACATTTTCTGATGGTTTTCTTTCTGGCTACATATAGTTTTATCAGATTGTTCTTTTTTGGCACTGGAATGTGGGCACTAGTAACTTGTCTGTAAACATTTTAGCTCCACTTGCACTGTAAGGTTCCTTTGTTAACTCCACTGCTGTTTATGTATGTAGTAAGTCACAGGCTGCCCAGGTTGGAAAGTGGTTAACTGTAAACCACCACTTTCTTGGCTTTTCAGGGCTCTGCCCACTACCCTGTGCTGCTGATAAAATGGGGGAGGCTTCTGCTCAGTAGTTCTCTCTTCCGCGTGGAAATACAAAGGAGGGACTGCTGCACCATGTAGTTCTGCTGGAGAACAAGGCCCCTCTGGGACAGCCTGCTGTGATTCTCCCTAGAACCATTGCTTTTCAAGAGATGGACTTGAGATAAATAACTATTTCTCTTGGGCAAGGTATGAGCTGGACAGCCTGCATTATGTGTTAGTTAGGGATGAACTATGTTATATGTGTACTGCATTATGGACTGTACTGCTGCAAGTCTTTAGTAAAGTTACTGTTAACCATTAAAAGCCTGGTCTGAAATTACTTAAAGGGGTGCATTAAGGTATATAGCCAGGGCCGGATTTGCTCTCCCAGCCGCCCCGAGGCCAGGCTCTGCGCAATGCACCCCCTCCCCTCCCCGCCAACCGAACCACCCCCCCCCAAATCAACAGAGAATGGCAACCGGATGGCAGTGGTTTTTTTACTTTTTTTTATCACTTTTTTTATTTTGTAGCTTGTTGTTTACTTTTACTTTTACTTTTTTTTTGTATAATTTTCTTATTATTTTTAATATTATTTTTCTTATTCTTTACTTTTTAATTACTTTTTTATTTTGATAATTGAATTATTATTTCTTATTTATTTATTTTTATATATTTTTTCATGCCGCCCCTCTGCACCCTGCCGCCCCGAGGCCCGGCCTTGGTGGCCTTGTGGGAAATCCGGGCCTGTATATAGTGTTTCTACAAGCCAGTAGTACCTGGTGTGGGTGACAGGTCCTCCGGTAGCCAGGGGGTCGGCGTTCTGACTCCCTCTCTAGCAGTCAGCAATCGGGTCCGAACCCATGGTACGGAGACCCCATGGACCTTGTCACATGGTACAGGAGAGCTGAAAGAGTTAATCAAGTGCACTCATGAGGTTCACACTTAGTGCACGGCAGGACCCCATTATGTCACTGGGAGTGAGGTGGCAGTGGAAAGCTGAACTGGTGGCATGGGACATTGGCTCAGTGGTGTCCCCCTTTAAATTCTACATTTAGGAGATGTATGTTGTTACACAGCTGCACACAGTGAATTGGGTTCAACTTTATTGTTAGTTTGTACATCAATGCGGCCCCACCTGGTCCCGGTAATCAAACTTTTGCCACTTCTACCACCAAACAAGGTAAGTTCAGTCCTTTATTGGTTTATTGGTTAATTTAGTGGGTGAGGTTAGGAGTTAGGATAGAGTAAAACCTAGAACACACTATAAGAAAATTAGACGAATGATCATCCATTTTTCGACAAAAAACGAGAATGATTTTAACTTATACAAAAATTCACAAAAGACAAAGGCAAACATAGGCAAAAATAGCTAGTTATTAATTTCCTCTGGGTGAGTCTTTGTTTCCGATCATGCGTGGTATTTTCTTTTTGATTATTTCCGTACGATTACTGTACACATTGAATGAAAATCAGACATTGTGTTCACCCATGATAAACATTTGTTTTTTTCATCAAGTCGGAATCAGCTGTCAAAAGCAATACACCAATAAACAGATAATCAACCAATCCTCCCTCTTATGGAATTATACATCAAATTTTCTATCGCAGGTACTGACCTTTGGGATCAAGCTTACTCAAAATATGTAATTGGTGCATATTTTTGGTCTGGCCATCTAGGTTTAATGACCCATTGTCACAAAGGGTGGATCAAAAGAAAAAAAAACTCGTTGCAGCCCTGTATGTTTTCCAATGGCAGAGCGGAAGCCCCTCATTTGAGCCACACTAGTATTTTATTTCCTTCAACCCAGCAGGGCTGAACAAAAAAAAACTGACAGCTCAGGAGAAGCCGCTGTACTAACTAATCTAAAGTCAGTACAGCGATCTTCCCTGCTGTTCGATTTTGTTCTGACAGTGGGCCTGCCCCCCTGCCAGAAAACTCTGGTGAGTACCTTCAGTCATTGGCTGAAAACTGTGATCAGGAGCTGATCAGCAGACCTTTTTCAGTCATGCTAATTCAACAGAGGCTGCCCAAGTGGCCGGCTTCAGTCTGATCGACTCAAGAACACATGGGCCAAATGTCAGTTGATTTCTATTGAACCAGCCAATGACGCCCTACTTTCAGCCCGTGTGTACTAGGCTTTATCCTGTGCCATTTATGAGTGGCACGGATAAACAGCCTTCTCTTGGCTAATCCACTGGGTGGTTGCTGTGTACCCATTCATCTCTATGATGTATGTAGCCAGTACATTAACCCCTTCATTTTCTCCTTCCTTGGTATGTTTGGTGCACTATTCTCAAGCTCCATGTTTAACCCCATCAATACTGGCATGTTTCTTCATTTCCAAAAAAGTGTCAAAAAATGAAATTCCCTTGGGGTGTCTACTTTGATTTAAAAAAGGGTCATTTTGGGGTTCTCTAACTATTCTGACATTTTTATTTTGCCAGAAAGTAAGTCAAACTTGTTTTTTGTTCCTTGTTTGCTTTTTATAGTAAATAAATAAATAAAACCCACCAAAAGAAAGCCTAATCTGTCTAAAAAAAGACACAAAACTCATTTGGGTATAGCATTGCATAACAGAGTAATTGTCAGTCAAACTATCACAGCCTTGAAAACTGAAAAATTGCCTGGTAATGAAGGGTATTAAAGGCTGGTACCCGAGTGGTTATTCCCAGTCCCTACCACTATTACTTTTTGCTGGTCTGCATGTAACGGGGAAACATACTGTAAATAAATACATGTGCAATTAACAAAAGAATATGTTTATTGAATTTCTATCATTGCATGAATTAATAGCATAGAGTTACTATTAGGGTTGTCCCGATACCACTTTTTTAGGACCGAGTACAAGTACCGATACTTTTTTTCAAGTAGTCGCCGATACCGAATACCGATACTTTTTTTTAAATGTGTCCCCAAATGCTGCCATGTCCCCCACATATTGCAGCCATGTCCCCCCCACAGATGCAGCCATGTATGTCCCCCACAGATGCAGCCATGTATGTCCCCCACATATGCAGCCATGTATGTCCCCCACATATTGCAGCCATGTATGTCCCCCACAGATGCAGCCATGTATGTCCCCCACATATGCAGCCATGTATGTCCCCCACATATTGCAGCCATGTATGTCCCCCACATATTGCAGCCATGTCCTGTCCCCCACATATGCAGCCATGTCCTGTCCCCCATATTGCAGCCATGTATGTCCCCCATACCTGTAGTAGTGCACCGCCCATTGCATTACAGCGCGCAATACAAGCTTCCGTTTGAATACTTGTAATGCGCGCCGCACCATGTATAGACACTCCCCTTCTCTGGATTGGACGGATCAGTGCATAGACACTCCCCCTTGCTCGGGATTGGACGGATCCAATCCCGAGAAGGGGAGTGTCTATACATGGCGCGGCGCGCATTACAAGTATTCAAACGAAAGCTTGTATCGCGCTGCAATGCAATGGGGGGTTTAACGCGGCGGTATGCGGTATGCGGCGGTGGCGGGGGGGGAAAGTATTCTATTTAAGTATCGGGGGTATTTGCGGGAGTACAAGTTCTCCCGCAAATACTCGGTATCGGTCCCGATACCGATACTAGTATCGGTATCGGGACAACCCTAGTTACTATAATACAGATTTCATCATTGGGGTCATCCAAGATTGGTTGTTTGAATATATCGGTAGTGTGTCCTACATTGAACAGTCTGATACAATTAGGATTGTTGTGTAGTAAACTCTGCATGGCCTCTTCCTAAACCTCTGACTATGGCGCTCTAGGGTTCAAGTTCAGGTGTCCCAATATGAAGATGCATTTCCTTCTGCTACAGAGTTGTTCTTTCTATATGTAAATGCTGTTGTCTGATAATAATAGAACACACTAGACAGTTAGTGACCCGGGGGGGCTTGGGAAGAATGTATATATCAAGAGCTCATCTGACTTGCAATAAGAATAACTGTGGGATATGACTCGCACAGGTGAAAAAATAAAGAATAAAAGTGGAGTGCGTGTATAGAAGAGGATATCTGCTACATCTTTTTTTAGGTATTGCTTCTCGCAACCAGAGTCAGTTGTCATGGAAACTGGTCTTATCAGATTGCTAATGGGCCAATCAGAGGTATCTCCAAACAAATCTCATCACTTGTATACCTAATCTGTCAATCCAGTGCAACATTCAAGCTTTTTTAATATGCTGTATCAGGATATTGTGTTGTAGGTGTCTGCTTCGTGAGACATTTTAATGGGATATGTGGTGAGATTTTTTTCCGAGATGACAGAGAATATAGTGAGGGGAACAATACAAGATAGATGTGATTACTGAGTAATCAAATACATCTACAACTCAAGCCTTGCCAAACAAATTACTTCTACAAGTTTTTAAAAGCTACAAGTTATAGCTATGGCATAGAGAAGCTGGTAGTTTTTTGGCAAATAAAAGCTGGTGATATATATAGATAGACAGACAGACAGACAGACAGACAGACAGACAGACAGACAGACAGACAGACAGACAGACAGACAGATAGATAGATAGATAGATAGATAGATAGATAGATAGATAGATAGATAGATAGATAGATAGATAGATAGATAGATAGATAGATAGATAGATAGATAGATAGATAGATAGATACTGGCTGGCTAATGACAACCCAGAAACTCAATATTTTGAGATTCGAGGGGCTGTAATATGATTTGTTCTAAAATATGAGCAACTAGATAATTCATTACATGCATTGGTATGTGCAAAGCATACTAAACATCAATCAGCCAAAAAAATAATATTTATTTCTGACAGAATACAGAAAAAAATGGATCCCATATTCCATTAAAAAAAAAGTATATGCAAACCAAATTTTTTTTTCAGTGTTTGGCATCATGTCTTTCTGAGTACAATTTTCTTTGCCCTCTTTAAAAAAAAGGTAACAGTCAGCAGCTACAAATACTGTACCTACTGACTTTAACAGCTTGCCAATCATATACTGTATATATACAGTGGCAAGGAGGCTCCTCTGTGCAGGATCGCAGCTCTGCATTTCCGAGTGTGAAGCGTGCACATGCCGCGCCGGCAACCTGATCCCGCTGTGATTGGACAAAGCGGGAGCCAATCGTTGGGCAGACAGAATGGCGATCTGCCTATGTAAACAAGGCAGATCATCGTTCTGTGTGAAGGGAAGGCTGTAATCATGTGTTCCTACAAAGCAGGAACACGGATCTCTGCCTTTCCACTATAAAAGCACCTCCCGCACAGTTAGCAAGCTCTCCCTAGGGACACAATTAACCCTTTGATCACCCCTGATTTTATCCCCTTCCCTGCCAGTGTCATTATTACAGTGACAATGCATATTTTTACCACTGATCACTGTATTAGTGTCACTGGTCCCCAAAAAGTGTAATTTATTGTTCGATTTATCTGAATCATTGTCACAGTCCCGCTATAAGTTACTGATTACTGCCAGTACTATTAAAAAATGTATGCGCAAACCAATAAATATATGCTTCGTGGGATTTTTACCAAACATGTTTAGCAGAATACATATTGGCCTAATTTGATGAAGAAATTAGATTTTTTACATTTTGTTATTGGATATGTTTTATAGCAGAAAGTAAGAAATATAATTTTTTTCAAAATTGTCTGTATTTTTCTGTTTATAGTGCAAACAATAAACCACAGAGGTGATCAAATACCACCAAAAGAAAGTTCTATTTGTTGGAAAAAAGGACATAAATGTTTTTTTTGGTACAGCGTTGTACAACCGCGCAATTGTCAGTTAAATAACACAGTGCCGTATCACAAAAAAAGCCCTGGTCATACATGGGGGGGGGGTAAACCTTGCGAAGGGCTGCCCACTACGAATGCTCAAGCCACACTGCGCATTGTGAATGGTTCTGCAGTCTTCTGGAACCTGTGACATGTCCCAGAAGGTTTCGGATAGGAAGAGGGGGGGTAAAGAACTTCTGGTGGATGTGCCAGTATGACAGCCAGGCAACTAGCAGAAATCTTTTCTTTGGATTCCTTTATGAGTCAAACACACAACAGTCTGGCAGGTTTAGCTTTAATTTCTGATGTGTTCTGAGTATTTCCCACTGCTTGGTGTTGAAGAATTGCAATAAGCTGAATGGTTGCTGTTCAAATAAATTGAGGCTGCAGAGACAGTTTTGGATCTGGCTGACAACACTGTTCCTTGTAGATTGTCCTCACCACATCACTTCTGTGATATCACTGAAAAGCATTAATGTGAAATATGCTGGCTATTTGCTTTGCTGTTGTTGATTTTAATACTAAATGGCTTGTTTGAAACATAATAAAATTTGGTAATAAAATGTTATATATACAGTAATAATAAAATAGATTATCAGCTATCAGTCACCAATACAAGTCACATTACAGCTTTTGGTTGAGATATGGCAATGTTACATGGATGTTTATTTTCTTAGCTTTTCAGCATTTAATTGACAATTTCCATCGATGATCACATACCTTTGTTTGAAGGTTATGAAATTATGGAGATAACTTATTTGTACCTTTATTTCATCAGATATACATTTCTGTCTTGACGCTAACATTCTTACAGTGATATTAAAGCTTAATGTTTTTTAAATAAAATAATAAACAGATCATACTCAATGGTTTTGCACAGAGCAGCCCTGATCCTTCTCTTCTTGGATCCCCTGCCAGTGCTCCTGGCTCCTCCTCTTCAGTGAGTACCCTGATAGAAAGGATTTAGTTAACCGCTTCAGCCCCGGACCATTCGGCCGTTCGACATGGCTCCCAAACAAAATTCACGTCCTTTTTTATCACAAATAGAGCTTTCTTTTGGTGGTATTTGATCACCTCTGCGATTTTTATGTTTTGCGCTATAAACAAAAAAAGAGCGTTCATTTTGGAAAAAAAAAACAATATTTTTAACTTTTTGCTATAATAAATATCCCCCAAAAATATATAAAAAAACATTTTTTTTTCCAAGGTTTAGGCTGATACGTATTCTTCTACATATTTTTGGTTAAAAAAATCACAATAAGCGTTTATTGATTGGTTTGCGCATAAGTTATAGCTTCTACAAAATAGGGGACTGTTTTATGGCATTTTTATTAATATTTTTTTTTTACTAGTTATGGCGGCGATCTGTGATTTTTATCATGACTGCAACATTATGGCGGACACATCGGACACTTTTGACACCATTTTAGGGCCATTGTCATTTTTATAGTAATCAGTGCTATAAAAATGCACTGATTACTGTAAAAATTACACTGGCAGTGAAGGGGTTAACCATTAGGTGGCACTGCAGGGGTTAAGTGTTCCCTAGGAAGTGATTCTTACTGTTAGGGGGTGCGGCTACATGTTGAACATCATTCAATGACCGTTCCCGATCACGGGCAGAATAGGGAAATGAATACAGATGGTGCAGCGCTCAAATAAAATAAAAGATGAATAGAAAATCAAAAAAATCGCAGTACACTTCCAGTGAGTGCCAATGTAGACAGACAGATGACTGTGTAGATAACTTCACACGTGCTAGACACACATCCACCACCACATGAAATGGCCTCTCACCTCACCACCTGGACCCTTTGATTATGGAGGGTCAAATGCGCTTTATGTGTAAATATCAGCAAATCCAGAAGTAGTAGAGATGTCACAGCGAAACCGATAGATCATCCCAGGTCATGTAATAAACAAATGCCAAAACATAGTGCTCTCCGTTTGGATAAACAATTTAATCGTAATAAAAGATTAAAAAAACACTCATAATGAAGGCACCACGGTCGGTGTCGATGTATACAGCGTGTATATTGAGCAAAGTGATAGCCGCGGGTGACGTCACGACGCTCCTCCCGTACGCATTATGTCCTCTATGGGCAGGGACTTCTTCAAGATCTACTCTTGCCGACCGCAATTGCCATTCTGTCGACATAAATAGTAAAATCAGCCTTTTAGTGCCACACCCCAGATTGAATATATTTAGGATTTTAAAGACACAACAAAAGAATATGTAGTTAACCACTTAAGACCCGGACCAATACGATGGTAAATGTCCCAAGGTGTTTTTGCGATTCGGCGCTGCGTCACTTTAACAGACAATTGCGCGGTCGTGCGACGTGGCTCCCAAACAAAATTTGCGTCCTTTTCTTCCCACAAATAGAGCTTTCTTTTGGTGGTATTTGATCACCTCTGCGATTTTTATTTTTTGCGCTATATACAAAAATAGAGCAACATTTTTGAAAAAAAAAAACAATTTTTTCCTTTTTGTTAAAAAAAAATCAAATAAACTAAATTTTAGTCAAACATTTAGGCCAAAATTTATTTAGCCACATGTCTTTAGTAAAAAAAAAAATCGCAATAAAAAAAATAGCTACCTAGCGGGAACAGCGACACTAATACAGCGATCAGAAAAATGATCGCTTAGTGACGCTGGCAATAGGGAGTGAAAGGGTTAACTAGGGCGGTGATCAGGGGGTTAAAACTTTATTAGGGAGGGTGGGGGGGCTATCCTGAACCTAACACTAACTGTTTTTACACTGCCTGTCACACTGACACTAAATGCAGTGATTAGATCACTGCATTCAGTGACACTGTGACAGGGGGGGTGGGGGGGCAGATCGCAAGGGGTTAAGTATGCCTATGTGAGTGTATGTCAGTGTAGTGTTGGTGCAGGACTTACTGTGAGGTGTTTCTCCCATCGCAGCGGTTGGAAATACCGCTGCGATGGGAGATTACATCACTTCCCCCTTCCTGTGTTTACACAGGAGGAGGAAGTGACAGAAGGGGGAGCGCGCGCATTGGCTGGGAGCGATCGCGGGGGGGCGGGTAATCACCGACATCCGCCCGCTCGTCCCGGATCGCTCCCGGAGCCAGGGGGACCCCCGCACGCCGCGGAGGGGGTCCCGATGGGACCCCCGAACCGCACGAAGGCGGGGACGTACATTTACGCCCTTGTGCCTGTACGAGCCATTCTGTGGCCGTATATGTGCGTGCGGGGGTCCTTAAGTGGTTAATAAATACAAAATGTATTACAATTTTTTTTTAAAAGGACAAGTATTAACCACTTAAGACCCGGACCAATACGCTGGCAAATGACCCAAGGGGTTTTTGCGATTCGGCACTGCATCGCTTTAACAGACAATTGCGCGGTCGTGCGACGTGGCTCCCAAACAAAATTTGCGTCCTTTTTTTCCCACAAATAGAGCTTTCTTTTGGTGGTATTTGATCACCTCTGCGGTTTTTATTTTTTGCGCTATAAACAAAAATAGAGCGACAATTTAAAAAAAAATGCAATATTTTTTACTTTTTGCTATAATAAATATCCCCCAAAAATATATAAAAAAACATTTTTTTTCCTCAGTTTAGGCCGATACGTATTCTTCTACATATTTTTGGTAAAAAAAATCGCAATAAGCGTTTATCGGTTGGTTTTCGCAAAATTTATAGCGTTTACAAAATAAGGGATAGTTTTATTGCATTTTTATTAATTATTTTTTTTTTTACTACTAATAGCGGCGATCAGCGATTTTTTTCGTGACTGCGACAATATGGCGGACACTTCGGACAATTTTTACACATTTTTGGGACAATTGTCATTTTCACAGCAAAAAATGCATTTAAATTGCATTGTTTACTGTGGAAATGACAGTTGCAGTTTGGGAGTTAACCACAGGTGGCGCTGTAGGGAATGTGTACCTAATGTGTGTGTTTACTACTGTAGGGGGGTGTGGCTGTAGGTGTGACGTCATCGATCGCGTCCCCCTATTACAGGGATGACGCGATCGATGCTCCGGCCACAGAGAAGCACGGGGAAGCCGTGTGTACACACGGCTCTCCCCGTTCTTCCGCACCAGGGACGGATCGCCGCACTGCAGCGGCGATCGGGTCCGCGAATCCCGCGGTCCCGGTCCTGGAGCTTCGGACCTGGTAGCGGGCGCGCGCCCGCGGGCGCGCGCCCGCGACCCACGGCTGGGTACTAAAACCAACGTATATATACGTTGATGTGCCCAGCCGTGCCATTCTGCCGACGTAAATCTGCAGGAGGCGGTCCTTAAGTGGTTAAAATGTACATTGTTCATTACATGAATTATTCTTGGGAATCTGCATGCGTTCTAGACCCTTTCAGAAATCCGCTTTCTATGGGGAGACTCATGCAGGCTCGCTCCCAAGCTGCTCTGTCTTTATTTATTGGCACAGACACTCTCTGTTCCCTCGTCACATCATTTGATTGACAGCAGTAGGAGCCAATGGCATGAGGAGGGAGAGAGCAGAGAGAGCTTCTGCTCTCATGCACAGCGCTGGATTGAGACAGTTTTTTTGTTACTTGAATGCATAGAATGCATTAAGGTTAAAATAAACCCTTTAGGCTTTAGAATTCCTCTAAAGTGATCCTAAGAGCAGATTTGAATTATATAGTTGCACAGTCAAAACCTGGAGTAGATTAAATAGAGATGATGGTATTTTCACAGCTTTATAAGTTAATGTGACCCGCTTGATGTAAATCAGCCATTGTGAATTAATAAAAAAAATGTATTTAAAGTTTTATAACAGTAATTGCTCAAGCTGACAGCTTTGGACTTCACAGCGCGTTTGTATATACTTACTGAATGCAAGAACGATGAACATTTCTTAATGCAGAAGAACTTATGCTTTTACAGGCAGTGATTATTTTCAATTGTAGTGCAATGACTGCTCTTCCCTTGTCGGATTGACCAATGTTTCTCAAGTTCAGTCCTCAAGGCGCCCCAGCAGGTCATGTTCAGGCTTTCCTTTATTTTGCACAGGTGATTTAATCAGTTTCACAGCCTTAGTAATTACCACAGCCGTTTTATCTGAGGGAAATCCTGAAAACATGACCTGTTGGGGTGCCTTAAGGACTGGAGTTGAGAAACACTGTGATAGACTACTGACTTTAGAATAAACCCAAAGAAAAGAATTGAGTGGTGCTAGGTGTGGACATCTAGGAGGTCATTCAACTGAACCTAGCCTTCCAACCTACCTGTTTGCAAAAGTTTGGTTTAAAAGTTTCTCACAGCAATAGCAGAATGTGATGGGACACCCTTTTGATAATTTAAAGACAAGAAAAGACTGTGTCCCTCTCTCTGTGTCAGAATGTACTGAAATATTAAAACAATATTATATTTATGGAATTATGTAAACATCTATGTTTAAGGAGATTTTTAATTTTTTCCACAAATACAACCAAGTAATTCAAGTTAGTTTATCCGTGCTATTTTGAAGACTAGTGATAATACAAAAATGTATATACTTTCAAATATATATGAATATATATGGAAATACAAATGATAATCACATTTTACCACACTCTTTTTACAAAATACCATATTTCAATACTTGAATGATAACTTGGTAAATTTAGACTTAGTAACTCTTAGGCCGCGTACACGGACCGCGGACCATTTTTTATCAGACATGTCTCCTGGGATATTTTGGTCTGATGTGTGTACACACCATCAGACCAAAATCCCCACGGACAGAGAATGCAGTGACGTAGAAGACACCGACGTCCTCAAACCAGGAAGTGCAATGCTTCCACGCATGCGTCGAATCAATTCGACGCATGCGCGGGATTTCTGTCCGATGGTTAGGCGTACTAACCATCGGACATGTCTGACGAACATGTTTCCAGCGGACAAGTTTCTAAGCATGCTTAGAAACTTTTGTCTGCTGAAAACCTGTCCGCTAGGCCGTACACACGATAGGACATGTCCCCGGAAACTGGTCTGCGGACTAGTTTCAGCGGACATGTCTCCTCGTGTGTACGTGGCCTTAGTGATTAGCATTCCGTAGCTCCACGGACAAAAGCTCCATACACATTATCAGCTTTCCTGCAGGTTTTCTCTTCAGGTTTACCAAAACCATATAATATGAGGTCAAACCTCAAGAGTTTAAATTTGTATCCAATCAGGCAGGCCCTTGTACTACATGGTTTTGGTAAACCTGAAGAGAATATCTGCAGGAAAATTAATAGTGTGTATGGGGCCTTATGCAAACAACTAGGTGTTGGCTTTGACACTTGTGACTTCTTCTCAAATCAAATAGACCTTCAAACTTCCTCTTTAAAAATGCACAGACAACATTTTATACTGTGCACATAGCTTGATAATTGATAATTGAATCAAGATTATTTTTAAATTTAGAATGAATCTATTTTTAACCACTTAAGAACAACCGCACGATTATATATATCAACAGACTGGCACGGCTGGGCACATGGATGTATATATACGTCCTCTTCTAGAGCCGAGCCCGGTCCAAAGCTCCATGGGGTCACAGGAGCTAAAGAACAGGGAGCGTTCTTCTCTGTGGCAGTGGCAGTGATCATCTGTTCCCTGATACATGTATATTGAACGACGATCACTGACGTCACACGTCACACTTAACCCCTTCACTGCCATTGGCATTTTCACAGTAATTAGTGTATTTTTATAGCACTTTTCGCTGTGAAAATGGTTTCAAAAATGTGTCAAAAGTGTCCGATGTGTCCGCCATAATGTCGCAGTCATGAAAAAAATCGCTGATCACCGCCATTAGTAGTAAAAAAAAATATTAATAAAAATGCCATAAAACTATCCCCTAATTTATAAACGCTATAAATTTTGCGCAAACCAATCGATAAACGCATATTGCGATTTTTTTACCAAAAATAAGTAGAAGAATACGTATCGGCCTAAACTGAGGAAAATAAATGTTTTTTTATATCTTTTTTAGGGATATTTATTATAGCAAAAAATAAAAAATATTGCATTTTTTTCGAAAAATTGTCCCTCTATTTTTGTTTATAGCGCAAAAAATAAAAACCGCAGAGGTGATCAAATACCACCAAAAGAAAGCTCTATTTGTGGGGGAAAAAAATTACGCAAATTTTGTTTGGGAGCCACATCGCACGACCGTACAACTGTCAATTAAAGCGACGCAGTGCCGAATCGAAAAAAGGGGCAAGGTCCTTAACCTGCATAATGGTCCAGGTCTTAAGCGGTTAAACACAAATCATGACAAAATCATTGTAAGACTTTAGTCTTAACTTTGTAGAGACAGACAAAAATGTGTATGTCTCTTAATATTTTGAATATAATTATATCATGCTGCAGGTAGAAATATCTCAACTCCAGTTTAATACTTTACCAGGACTTAAGAAATCTGTTGTTTTGAGAAGCATCAAATTAGGTGTCCCCCAAGGGACCTCTTCCTACACTCCTACATCTCTGCGTTTTCAAGATCTCAACACCCTCTTGCCTTCCAAGACTCTTTCCGTCTCCTTCAAGCTCCCTTTTTCAGCTAGGTGTAACCACATTTATCCCACCAAAAAAGTGGATGTATGTGTCACTACTACGTAATTAATTATGTAAAATTATAGGTTGTTTCCGGTGTAACTATGACAAACACGTCTGGCGCCATCTTGGACTCTTACAATTTTCACAACCAGGGTGCAGTGTTGTATTAGAATTGATTTTATTTAATAATTTAATAACCTTTTGACCTTGGCTTAGCAAAAACTATAAACTATCAAAAACGTATAGAGAAATGTGTAAAGTTTGCGCCACGGAAAAAGAAAATGTTAATTCTCCCAATTAATGGGTAGAATAACAAGTGAACAACCTAAATATATTTAAATATACCAGTTTGTGAGCTGCCACCTAGAAAATGTTCAGTGTGTGAAAATACAAATGGAAAAAAGTGTATAAAGGGGCGCTGGATGCACAAAATCAATACAAGGTATGTTATAACTATGTATACTCAAGTGCATATGTATACATTAAATTATATAATCTATTATACAGACAAAGAAAACAGCAAAAGTGATATATATTGTGAACTAGTGTCCATACGGTAAAGTGCAAAGAAAGTCCCAATAGTGCTATGCGATAAGCACCCAATAGCAAATCACAGCCAAGGTAGGGTATAAATTACAGTTCAGGAACCACCACCAAATTGTTGCACCCGATGTGATCAATAGAAATGGCTCCTTACCAATAACAATGGACTCTTTTAATTAAAAAAGAAGTCATAAAACGCTTTTGTCAATGGGATGACTCAGAATGATCCAGTTAGGCAAATCAGATGATCCAATATTCATATGTATGAGAGCCATAGAAATAGAAAGGCAATCATAGTGAAGTATTGTTTATTAAAACATAATATAAAAAGTAACACGCCAAATGGCTGCTTACTTGGGTTGTGCCCTGATCCCGGCACTGAGGCTTGTTGCGTGTATTCAATATCCAATCGAACGCGTGGATTCGGAGAAGGATCGGTGGTCCGTCGCGCTGCTAGTCCCACTAGCCGGCGTGCATTCTACCGTGGGAAACCAGCGTGGATTCGGAGAAGGATCGAAAGTCCGTCGCACTGCTAGTCCCACTAGCCGGCGTGCGTTCCACCGTCGGAAACCAGCGGACCCGGAACTCGGAAGTGGTATGGAAATGCGTGACTGGTTAGCGCCTCGACGTACGTTTCGTAAGTTTACGTCATAAGGAAGCGTTTACAAAAAAGGGGATAGTTTTATGGCATTTTTATTAATATTTTTTTTTACTAGTAATGGCGGCGATCAGCGTTTTTTTTCAGTACCCAGACATTATGGCGGACACATCGGACAATTTTGACAAATCTTTGGGACCATTGTCATTTTTATAGCGATCAATGCTATAACAATGCATTGGATTACTATAAAAATGCCATTGGCAATGAAGGGGTTAACACTAGGGGGCAGGGAAGAGGTTAAGTATGTCCCTGGGTGTGTCTAACTGTATGGGGGGGTGGACTCACTAGGGGAAATCACTGATCTTCTGTTCATACATTGTATGAACAGGAGATCAGTGTTTCCCCCGCTGACAGGAACGAGAGGTATGTGTTTACACACATACCTCCCGTTCCCCGCTCTGTAACGAACGAGCGTGCGTGCCCAGCGGCGATCGCACCCGCCGGGCACGCGCGTGGGACTCGGGGGACGAGTGGGGGCGCGCCCCCCTAGCGGCCGCTAAAGGGAGGACGTAGAGCTACGTGCTCTCGCCCAGCAGTGCCGACCTGCCGCCGTAGAATGACGGTGGGCTGGTCGGCAACTGGTTAATATAACTTCTTAACATACCAATTCATATACAGTGTTTGAACTATAAAACCTCTCGTATACTAAAATGTTCATGATTAGTATTCAACAAAAGATAATAGGTACAGATATGAGTATTATAAAAAAAAATATTAAAACAAAAATGCACAAACCAAAATATGTGACATTGTTCAACTAATTATGTATATAATTACTTTAATATCATATAACTTTTGCTAATATGATTATTTTTACTTGAAAAGGTTTGTTTATAAGGCAACATTTTAAAATAAAGCCTATTTTGGTTTCTCAGTCCTGAGAAGGAAAAAAATACATCTGTAAGATCGTGGTTCCCTTATCTTGTTTATTTGACTAACACTTCTCGAGATTTAAACAGTGCCTTGTAAAAGTATTCACCCCCTTGGCATTTTTTGTGTTTTTGTTTCCTCACAACCTAGAATTAACATGGACTGCTTGAGGATTTGCATCAGTTAATTTACAGAACATGCCCACAACTTGTTTATTGATGTTTATTTACTTTTTTTTGTGAATCGAAAAAAAAAAGGACAAAATAACAGAAAAAATCAATGTGCATAACTTTTCACCCCCCCCTAAAGTAAATACTTTGTAGAGCCACCTTTTGTGGCTATCACAGCTCCAAATCTTACCACTGGGATTTTTGCCCATTCCTCCTTGCAAAACTTCTCTAGCTCATTCAAGTTTCTGAACAGCAATATTTAAGTCTGACCACAGATTTTTGGATTGAGGTCTGGGCTTTGACTAGGCCATTCCAATGCATTTACATATTTCCCCTTAAACCACTCAAGTGTTGTTTTAGCAGTGTGTTTGGGGTCATTGTCCTGCTGGAAGGTGAACCTACATCCTACCCTCAAATCACACATGGAGATGGTATTCTTTGGGTGATGTGATGTGTTGGGTTTGCGCCAGACATAGCGTTTTCTATGATGGCCAAAAAGTAAAATTTTAGTCTCATCAGACCAGAGCACCTTCCTCCATACATTTTGCGAGTCTCCCACAAGCCTTTTCGCAAACTATTTTGTTTTTTTGCTGAAAGTAATGGCTTTCTTTTGGCCACTCTGCCATAAAGCCCAACTCTATGGAGCGTACGGCTTATTGTCGTCCTATGTACAGATACTCCAGTTTTTGCTGTGGAACTCTGCAGCTCCTCCAGTGTTACTTTAGGTCTCTGTGCTGACTCTCTGATTTATGTTCTTTCTATTTGGTTATGATAGATTTGATGGTACTCCTAGGGATCATCAAAGATTTGGATATTTTTTTATAAGCTAACTATGACTTGTACTTCTCAACAACATTGTCCCTTACCTGTTTAGAGAGTTCCTTGGTCTTCATGGCAGTGTTTGGTTAGTGGTGCCTCTTGCTTACGTGTCACAGCCTCTGGGGGCCTTTCAAAAATATGTGTATATGTAGAGATCATGCTGTGATTGCCCCCCCCCCCCCCGATTTGTGATCAGAGTGCCCCTTACTTCCTGCTGCCTACTCTGCACATATTGACTTTCAATCTGAGAGAACATCTTTAAGCAAACATCCTTGGCTTTGAATTCTGTTTACAAATCCAACTGCTTTGTGAAAAGTATATTTGTAAAGCAATATTTTTAGATACAAAAATATAACCTAAAAATATTTATACAAGCCAATAATTTCTCATTAGAACAGAACTTCACTCTCTCAATCAAAATTGACTATTTGTAACCCTTTGCTGTTAGCATTAGTAAATAGTTAGGATGATATACTATATTTTCCTGTTTTATTTTATTTTTTACATTTCTTTGGTTGCCTTCTGGTTTCTGGCCTAGGCCAAAATGATGTCATCCCAGGAGTTGTCTTTTTCCCTGGAGAAAGGGTTTTCTCAGCAAAGCACACCCTCCTGACTGCATTACTGAGCTAAGAGCAGGTGGAGACCTGAAAGTAAATTCTACATGAATCATCTGCATTTACTCAAGATGGCTGCAGCTAGAAATGCTAGGATTTTTTTTTCAAAGTGAATTCTAAACAAAATAAAGCATGGAGACATGGATGGGTTGGTGATTTTGCTTTCAAAATTAAAAACAAATTAAATAGCAATTTCAGTTTGTGGTGCTCAGATACAGTTTAGTTCTGCTTTAAGAGTTAAAAAAACATCAGCAGTAAAACAGTGGTGCATCTGCCATTTCTCTGCATAATGTATGTTACTGTGATGTAATTAATGTAGAGGAAGTGGTCCCTATGCACAGAAGTGCTCACACTGGCTCTTGCACACACATTCTCTCTCTAAGTATGGACTCCTGCCGCCCAAATGCATGATAGATGTATGAAAAAAGCCACGATGACTATTACATTTACAGGTCATTGATCCAACCCAGCTGGAAAAAGTGCTACTAAAACACTAGCTAAAACCAAAGCCATAGGAAATAGCTGATGGCAGATTGCTCTTTCCTAACAAGAGAATAATATGAGTGTTCATGTTTTATAGGATACATCTGCAACAAGAATCACTAATGTGGGATTACAGTACCACATGTGTTCAACCAGAGAGATAAAAAAGACACAAAACATTTTACAATATACTATGTGTTTGGAGAAAATATATAAATTGCGCTACCCCCTAACTAATGGTAATCCTGGTAGAAACTTGAAACACCAAAAATTTAAATTTCCACAGAAAAAATCAAGTATTGATAAATATATCATACTAGTGACATCTAGTGATGTGACTCTTAATATAGCCAATATAATAAGTGGGAATTATAAAGTGACCATAACCAAAAGTTTTGAACTAAAATTCAGGTGACAAAATATACTCCATAAATGTATTGAATGCTTCATCAAAGTTGCTGACACCAGTGCTCTGTGACGAAATCCAAAGTCTAAAAGTAAAAGTGTCCAAAAAAGTGATGATCCTCCACCAATCAATTAAATGGCTCCTTACCAGCTAACCAGGATCCCATATGACAGGGGATCATTAAAGCCTGTAGTTAAGATGCTTACTCCAGCCAAGCAGCTCAGTCAGATTCAGCCTTAACAGCTCATCCAATATTAGTAGCAGATCACCAGAAAATATATCCGACATGCCCCTGGAAGAAGTATGTTTTTTACGAAACGGACGGACACACTGACGTCACCTCGAGCTCCAAATGATCCCCCAGCAGGACGGGTGTCTGGATTTTGTGTACTGGCCGGCACACCAGATTTAAGGCCTATTTTTCGGCAAACTGTGTAGGTGCAATACTTATTTTAAATAAACTTTTTATACGTTCAATGCGCTATGTGGAGCAATTGTTGTCTCTTGCATTTCGGATATATTTGCTGGTGATCTGCTAATATTGCAGACTTTGATGAATCATTCAATATATTTATAGACTATATTTTGTCACATGAATTTTAGTTCAAAACTTTTTATAGTCACTTTATAATTCCCACTTATTATATTGGCTATATTAAGAGTCACATCACTAGATGTCACTAGTTAGATATATTTTTTCTGTGGTAATTTTTAATTTTTGGTGTTTCAAGTTTCTACCAGGATTACCATTATTTAGGGGGTAGCGCGATTTATATATTTTCTCTAATTTACGTTTCCTGTACTAATTGTTTACATGCTAATCGCAGCTTCCTCATTGAACACACTGTGACTCGGTTACAGGGGTTTATTCGTTACTATCTTTGTTTGAATATTTTTAGCGCAGTTTTTCTAATACACACAAAAAAATTAAAACTAGAAATTCCACCAGCTTTACCTTAAAACTAAACAAAATAATATAAACAAGCTTAGTACAGTATTATTTTTCTTTTTAATGTAGCAGCCCAACAGGGGCCTCAAAGTCCCCCTTTAAAGTACTGAGTGGGTAGCAGTTTTTTGGAATGAAGACTGATCAATGCTGCTCTTTCCATGAGCAGCGTAATAGGTCTTGTTACTGCCCCCAGTGGCGGCCTGCCCATTAGGGGAGCAGGAGCATCTCTCCCTAATCCCTGCGTCCAGTCCCTAATCTACATGCAGGGCGCCAGACACATGGATTTCAACAGGGTTTTTTTTAAGCACATTATTAGAGCCTGAAGTTCTAGTTGACTTCAAAAAAGGGTGGGCTTGGAACACAGAGCACTGTGCCCTGAGCCCACACAGTTGTGTGACAATAGTGAATTAATATTCACTTGTCTTCCTGATTCTCTTCCCGGCCAATCAGTAATTGGGTCCTGAGACCCAATTGGCCAGGGAGTCTTAGGACTCCCGGCCAGTCAGGTCTCAGGAGGACCCACTTCCTATTTGACCTGGAAAAGAAGTAAGGGCCCCGGCTCTTCCCTGGAGCAAGAAGCAATATCGGCCTCCTAAAGTAAGGCCACTGATTGCTACTGTCTCCTGCACAGGGGGGTGTGATCCCCACTGTCCGTCTCCTGTGGGGGGGACTGATTGCCGCCATCCATCTCCCGCTGGCGGGGGGCAGTGATCGCCTCCATCCATCTCCCCGAGGGGGGGCAGGTTTGTTTGCTGCCCCCTTTAAAGTGTTAAGCACAAGCACCAGCCGCCACTGACTGCCCCCTTATGTAAACTGGAAAGGCATGTCCCTTGCACCACTGCACTCCACAGTCACAAAGAGCATCAAAGACCTTTACTTATCATACTGTATGCTTACCTAAAAATAATTTAATGTCAAATTTTTAGCAATGATAAATCTAATTTGTACCCTTACCATCCCAACCTAATCTTATCCTAATGTGATGCTTACAACTTATGAAAAACATTTTTTATACTGCATGTGTTGCAATGTAGCATTGAAAAGAGGAATCAAGCTTTCCTAAAGTAAACTGCATACTGTACATTCAGTTTGAGCTTTACCATTATTCTACACTACATAAAGGGCACACTAACGTGATATCGAATCAGCAGACGTTGATTACATTTTAATATATGGGTATTGGCACGCACAAACTACATAAATTAAGCAATTTACATATCATTAAAAAAAAATATATCCTTTGTGCTGAGGTTTATATGTTTCTGTAAGGCCGCGTACACACGATCAAATCTGTCTGCTGGAAACGGTCTGCCAGATCGTCCCAGCAGACAGATTTGATCGTGTGTACGGGCGAGCCGACGGATTTGGCCAGCCGACAGATTTGAAAGCATGCTTTCAAATCTGTTGGCTGGGAACCCGTCCACCCGACATGTCTGCTGGTTAGTACGCTAACCAGCAGACATGTCTTCTCGCACACGCGTCGAATGGTTTCGACGCATGCGCAGAAGTGTTTTACTTCCTGGTGCGGTGACGCGGCGGCGTCAACGTCACCGCCACGTCAGTGCGCCGTCTGCCAGCGGGGATTTTGGTTTGATCGTGTGTACACGATCAAACCAATACGTCCCCAGCAGACAGATTTGTTCAAATCGGTCTGTCCAACCAATTTGAACAAATCTGTCTGCTCGTGTGTATGGGGCCTAAGACTCTTATTTGTGCCATTGTAGTTAAACAGTTTTCCATGAATACAAGGACTGCAACATATGTGTGTGGTGTAAGTTCAGACTCCACGGCTAAATAATAATAATGATAATGATAATTTACCACACCCAATTTTCATCACAGTGCCATAGCATGTTACAGGTTCTAATTTATCTAAGTACACACGTTCAACAGAAACCAGGCGACATTTAATCACAGCGTAAAGCAGCTTGTCTGACAGAGGCTGGTCTAACGATCGTTTTTTGTCGAAGGGACATGTTGGAAAACCAGAATTCGATCAGTGCTCCCAGCCAAAAGCTGTGAATGCTAATCAGTGTGTTCTTTGAGGGGATTCCCTTTGTCAGAACACAAAAGCACAGTAGGGGAGATTGCCACACTAATGTCACTTGTGTTAGTACGGCAATCTCCTGGGTCCTTGTTCCCCTTCTTCCCATATTTTTTTTTCCTGACGATTTTTAAATGATTTAGGCCGCGTACACACGATTGAATTTGTCTGTTAAAACTAGTCCGACGGACCATTTCAGCAGACAAATCCGATCGTGTGTATGGGCTAGCGGACATGTCTGACCGGCGGACAAATTTTAAAGCATGCTTTAAAATTTGTCCGCCGGAGACATGTCCGTCGGATATGTCCGCTGGTTAGTACACTAACCAGTGGACATATCTGCCCGCACATGTGTCGAATGGATTTGACGCATGCTTGGAAGTGTTTTACATACTGGTGCGGTGACGTGGCGGCGTCAACGTCACCTCCACGTCACCGCCACGTCTGCCGGCGGGGATTTTGATCTGATGGTGTGTACACGCCGTCGGATGAAAATGCAGCATCGCACCGATTAGGACGGTGCCATTTCCGACAATTGCCAGCAAATGCCACCGATTTGAGATGCGATTTGACATCTCAAATCGCATCTCAAATCGTACCAGTGTGAACCAGGCCTCAATGACAGATTCGACATTTGTATGTTTTTTGCTGCTTTGTCGAATCTTCATTGTTCATGTCGAATGGTCTACCCCAACAGTGTCTCTATAATGTCGAATCTTTCCTCTCTATGTAGAATAATCTTGGACTAATAGAGTTAAGGTTAGACACATTCGACCACAGATTGCTATTGTCAGCGTCATGTCGAATCTTCTATCTATATCGAACTGTTGTAGCAACGGAAAAATAAAAAATAAAGCATTTTTTATGTCGGATCTTTCGGATTTTGCGCGTTCGTTTTCGTTTGTTAAAACGATAACGAAAATACCCAAAATTCGGACGAAAATGCATTCAGACGAAAACGAATGCATATGTCTACTAAATAGTTAATGTCCACAGTGTGGGCACAGGTGCACTTTAAGGAAAACTTACAAAGCTTTATACAAGGTTAAAAATCTTTAAGTTAAGTCATTTGTTGTTTTAGCACACACAATAAGTACATTGAGATTTGGAAATCACTGTCACATTTTGGAAAATAAGAATCATTATCCTAGTGTTTTTTGGCTTTGTAAATTGACCCTATTATCTTACCAAAACTCAATGTTTCACTTATGTACAGTGCCACTGTGAAAAAAGCAATTATTGGCATGGTAGACGGGTTCTCTTGAATCCCCCCCATTGCATGAAACAGGCAGAATTAGTGAACAATGCACTGTGTGCATTAAGAGTTCCTGTCAAACTAGATCAGGCTGACTGTATCGCTATTTAAGCTTTGCCCATGACCCCGGAAATGGTAGGCCAGTTACCTTGCAGCTTTTCTTCAGGAGGTAAATTGTTGGAAGTTCATGCTATTATTTGAGACATTCTTAGGGATCAGTGTCAAGCTTGGAATAATCAAAGGCAGGCAGCAGGGTGTAGAAAGATCATATCTATTCTTCACAGGTTACAACATAGCACTGTGTGGCAGTTTTTCCCAGATGTGAGTTTAGATAATTGTTTTTATTGCCAAGCTGTTTTTAAGACTATAAGGAACATGTAAAAATTACAGTTTTTCTTCTAGAATTCTATATGAGAAGTCAGCACAGGCAGTCTTTATATTCATCTCATTATGAGTTTCTTTTACAAAAATGTTTTTATTAAACAAAAAAGTATTTGAGAAAATACTTTTATGGTCAGCTCTGGAAATTGAATTTTGTAGTTTTCTGTTTTGCTTGTGAAGTAAAATACTTTGCAGTTTTGTGATTGTTATGTTAGACTTTTACATTTATGTTTATACATTTTTATATTGTTATTTTATTTTTATTTTTTTATACTATTCATATTCTAACTTTATTTTGCAAATAATACTTAATATTACATATTAATAATAATAATTCAACAAAGCATCGAAAATCGTCGTTCTGAATTCAGTGAATATACCTATTGTGAAATTGTGAAATTGAACGACGGAAATTCGACAAAGCATCGAAAATCGTCAGATCTCAACAAAAACGAAAATAAAGCATTTTTTATGTCGGATCCTTCGGTTTTCGTTTCTTGCGCTTTCGTTTTCGTTCGTTAAAACGATAACGAAAATACCCGATTTTCGGACGAAAATGCATTCTAACGAAAACGAATGCACATGTCTAGTGCAAACTATACAGCAAAAGTGCAGAAAACTACAAGTACGTTTAGGTGCAAACTACACGGCCCAAGTGCAGTAACACCAAGTACGTTTAGGTGCAAACTATATGGCACAAGTGCAGTAAACTACAAGTACGTTTAGGTGCAAACTTTACAGCACAAGTGCAGTAAACTACAAGTACGTTTATGTGCAAACTATACGACCCAAGTGCAGTAACACCAAGTACGTTTAGGTGCAAACTATACGGCACAAGTGCAGTAACACCAAGTACGTTTAGGTGCAAACTATACGGCACAAGTGTAAAACAAATGGTAGTCAAAAACAATGCGCCCTAATGACTTCCACCGCTGCGCTCAGATGAAAATAAATATACAGGAGTTCACAGCTGCTGTTTTTGAAAAAAGTAATAGTGATAAAGCATATATAATGTATTAAAACATTGTGGTTTAAATATCAGATATATATAAACAGCGCTCATATGTGGATGATCCACATACGTGAAAAACGGCGCAAGGGTGTCGTTTTACCCGGACTTCTCGGCAGAAGTACAGCGCAGGAGAGCCAAATTTGCTGATGTCAAGAAGCGCCTACAAAGGCTCCAAATAACCTACGCCATGCTGTACCCAGCCAAGCTAAGGGTCACCGCCAGAGACCAAGCAACATTTTTTGAAACCGCTGCGGAAAATGCTGACTGGCTGGATCGCAACGAACATGACCTGAGGAGGAGACGTGATGCGGACGAGGGAGACTGAAGCCCTGAACCACACTCGGTGGGAAAAGGTATGACACTTGCTGAAGAAGGGTGTCTTCATTCACCACTTTATTTTTTCTGGTTAGCGCTGGCTCAGTGCATTGAAAGTTGATATTTCCCTGAGATGGACTCTGAGGCCTCGTACACACGATCAAATCTGTCTGCTGGAAACGGTACGCTAACCAGCAGACATGTCTTCTCGCACACGCGCCGAATGGTTTCGACGCATGCGGGGAAGTGTTTTACTTCCTGGTGCTGTGACGTGGCGGCGTCAACGTCACCGCCACGTCACCGCGCCGTCTGGCGGCGGGGATTTTGGTTTGATCGTGTGTACACGATCAAACCAATATGTCCCCAGCAGACAGATTTGTTCAAATCGGTCGGCCCGTCCGATTTGAACAAATCTGTCTGCTCGTGTGTATGGGGCCTCAGCGGCTGTGGAGGAGGCTCCCCCACTGCGTCGCGCAAATTCGAGATCGACCCCGCTTGAAGGGGTGGACTGTTTGGTGCCCAGTTGGCACAGAGTTACAGAGACTGTGTTTTTTTGTTTTTGTTTCTTTTTTTGCTCACCTCAGTACACGTTTTGCTGCCTCTCTCTCCCCCCATGTGTTTTTGCTCCCCCACCCACCCCACATGTGGACGGATCCGTGCAGGCCTACGAGTCCCTCTTCTGACTTCTGTGCCCAAAATAGGCGACCCATACCACTAACTTGGCCCTGGACTATGTTGCAGGGGCATAGTGCCTGCGGCGCTGCCGCTTTTCTCCACTTGCCATGGCTACTACACCAATAGTGACATGGAATGTCCGCGGAGTGCATGATCCTCTGAAACGCACTATGATCGGCTCCTGCCTGAAAAAGTTTCACCCGGCCATTGTGGGCCTCCAAGAGACTCACCTTACAAGAGACACTCTGGGCTGCCTGGGTTTTTCCTGGGTGGGCAAGGCCTACCACTCCACTCACACCTCTTACTCTCGGGGGGTGAGTGTGCTGGTACACAAATCCTTGGCTTACCAGGAAATCGACTCAGCAGTAGATTCTCATGGGCGATATGTTTTTCTTTACTGCAAATTTTTTACTGTAACATTGATACTTGCATTTGTTTATATACCTCCCCCATTTTCTAGAGAGGTTATACAATATCTTCTGTCGTACCTAGTCAATAAGCCTGATGTGCCTGTTATGATTATGGGGGACTTTAACGGCTGTCTTGATCCCAGACTGGAGGGGCATCCGCCAGTCTTACCACCGCTGGGGGGAAGAGGTACCATTTTGAGCCGCCTCCTGGCGGAGGTGGGCTGGATAGATGTGTGGAGAGCCAGAAACCCGGCGACCAAACAATTTTCATGTTTCTCTAAGACCCATGGGTCGCTATCCCGCATTGACATGTGCGTTGGGTCCTCTCAAATGTTGCATATGGTGTCCAAGCTAGAGTATCTCCCCAGAGGGGTGTCTGACCATTCCCCCCTGGTAGCACACTTAATCACCCGCCCAGCTTCCTCCTTGCCCAGGGCCCCCTGGAAATTGAATGCTTTCTGGCTAAAGCTCTTTACTTCTCATGAGCGGATAGGACTACAAATAGAACAATACTTTGTAGAAAACGGTCTGAGAGGTGTTACTGTAGAGGGATGGGATGCGTTCAAGGCATGCCTTAGGGGCACATTCATAGCTGAAATTACCTCCATCAAGTGCAACTCTGCAGCCCTTTTAGAACAGGTGGAGGACCAGGTAGGAAGGTTGGATCTGCAATTTGTAACAGACCCCTCGGACTCCGCGAGGGAGGCGTGGATATCGGGCCAGGACTCTCTGGACCGGTTGAGGGCCTCCACCGCGGAAAAAAATCGCTTTTTCACAAAACAGGCCTACTATGAGGAGGGGGAGAAGACAGGCAGACTTCTGGCCAGGATTTCTAGGTCCCAACAGGCGTCCCCAGCCATCGGAGCAATCCGTGACTTCCAGGGACGGTTAGTGAATGACCCGGAGCAGATTGTTTCCGTACTGACAGCCTTCTACACAGATCTGTACAAATCTCGGGATGGCTATTCCGATAGTGAGTTGCAGGCGTACATGGACTCTGTGGCTCTCCTGACTTTGAGCGGGCGGGCCCGGGCTGAGATGGACACTCCCCTTACCCTTAATGAGTTAATGGAGGCGGCCGCCTCCTTCCCTACCTGCAAAGCCCCGGGAGATGACGGGATTCCCATGGAAGTTTACACACAGTACGGGGGGGGGGATCCTTCCCAGGTTACTGAGGGTTTTTAACGCCTCGTTTGACCTGGGGAAGCTCCCTCCATCTATGACAAGAAGGGCAAATATTATCCTTTTGTTGAAACCGGGCAAAGACCCCCTCGACCCAGGCTCATACAGGCCCATTTCCCTACTCCAAATCGATGTTAAAATCCTTGCGAAAGCGCTAGCCATCAGAGTGAACAAGGTCATTCTATCCTTAATACACCCCGACCAGGCAGGGTTTATGCCTCGTAGCTCCACCGCAACAAACCTTAGACGCCTATACCTTAACATGCAAACTCCCTCGGATTCCGCCGGCCATAGGGCACTGTTGTCACTTGATGCCAACAAGGCTTTCGACAGTGTCGGCTGGCGGTATCTGTGGGCTGTGTTGGTCAAGTTTGGCTTCGGCCCCAGGTTTCTCAGATGGGTGAGACTGCTGTATGATGCACCACAGACGGCCATAGGTTTATCAGACAGGATGTCTCAGGCCTTTGCTCTGGGCAGGGGGACCAGGCAGGGATGTCCCCTGTCCCCTCTGCTCTTCGCTCTGGCAATTGAGCCACTGGCGGCCCTGGTGCGGGATTCTGCCGCGGTCAAGGGCTTCCGTTATGGTGACATGCATGAAAAAATCATGCTTTACGCCGACGACATGCTCCTGTTTTTGGAGGATGCGGAAGACTCCCTGAGCCGAGTGATGTCCTTGGTGGCGGGGTTCGGCCATTTCTCTGGCCTCACCATTAATTGGACTAAGTCAGCCCTGATGTATCTGGACAGGCCTCCCCCGTCCGATGGGAGTCCCACATGTCCTGTCCCCATAGTAACTTCCTTTAAATACCTGGGGGTACATGTCTCCCCTAAGGTGACCGATTATTGTAGCTTGAACGTCTTTCTCTTACTGACCAGGTTCAGAGACAAGATCCACATATGGAATAGGTTAAAAATGTCCCTAGCGGGCAAAACCAATCTCATCAAGATGATTCTGATGCCGCAGTTACTCTACCTACTTCACAACTCCCCGGTAGTCATCACCCTCAAGACTTTTAGAATGGTCAACTCGCTTTTTAGGCAACTGCTCTGGCACATTAAAGCTCCCAGGATAAAACTGGAACAAATGCAGCGCCCCAAGGAGGGTGGGGGGCTGGCTCTTCCTAACCCGTGGATCTACTACCTGGCTGCACAGCTACAGCACCTGATCTGTGCCATGTCCCCGGCCCCTCCGGCTCCTCGGCCAGGCTATTACTGCTTGGCTCTGGGGCTGCGTCGATACCGGAGGGTCTTGAGGCCCAGCGGTTTCAGAAACAAGAAAATGCCTACTTTTGCGCTCATCCAGAAGGTTTGAAATAAGGCAAGGCAGCTCCAGGGGGGCACGGGGTTCACTGAATTTAGCCCAATCTGGGAGAACAATACCTACACTGAACTGGCCAAGCTAGATCAGGGTCCTAGGTGGTGCCTTCAGGGCATAACGCTCCTCAAACAGGTATTCCGAGGTGGTACACTACTCCCGTTTGACACCCTTCGGTCCAGATTTGCACTCCCTCAATCCATGTTCTTTTACTATTTACAACTGAAACATGCAATTAGGGCCCAGAGAGATGCGGTGGAGTGGGCTCAGTCCCCCACTCCAGTATTCCGCGACTTAAGGGCCACATCTGAGACTAGAGGTATTATTTCACAGTGTTACAACATGTTGCTAGACTCATTTTTAGAGGCACATCCCATGAAAGTGGCGGAGCAGTGGGAGACAGATGTAGGTCCGATGACAGGGGACATGTGGGAGGAAGCGCTGATGTCAGTCAACAGCTGTTCGCTCAATGTAGCACAGAAAGTTTCATAGCTGTACATTTTGCTGAGGGTCCACTACACCCCAGTAAAACTTTTTAAAATGGGCGGGGTTGCAGACCCGATGTGCAACAGGTGCAAGGTAATGTCTGGCGATCTGATTCACTTGCTCTGGCGCTGCCCCAAGCTCCACAGGTTCTCGAAGGGAGTTGTGGACACACTTAACTCTGTGTTCCAGGTAGCCGTGCCCCTGGAGCCGATATACTGCCTGCTTGGAGTGTTGGAGGGAGTGGTAACAGAGGAATTGACTCGAATGGCATTAAACAGGGCACTGTTCCAGGCCAGGAGGGCCATTCTCCTGAATTGGAAACTGGAGGACCCCCCCACGCTTAAATCTTGGGTAATGCATATTGGCAGGATGCTTGTCATGGAGAAGTACATATATCAGCACAGGGAAAATGCGGGCAAATTTGACAGGCTTTGGGATGCATGGCTGGCCACACCTGGCTTGAGCCCTATGCATGTTACTGGATATTACTAGAATGTTCTAGATGCTGGATGGAGAGGTACATGTGAAGTGTACTATATATGTTGTGGCTGTTATGTCATATTGGTTTTCTTTTCCTGTATGTTATGTGAGCAATAAAAACTTTTTTGATTTAAAAATATATATATATGTACAACTCCTGGGATGTATATATATCCTCTACACACTGTAAATTTAACTAAACTGACTAGCCTGCCTGCTCTATCTATCTATCTATCTAGTAATAAATAGTGTTGAGCAGAATATGCCATATTCGAATTCGCGATATATCTCGAATATATAGTCGAATATTCGACATATATTCGCTAAATACGAATATTCGTGATATTTTTTGGAAATTAAATGATTGCGAATTTTTCGCGAATTTTCGTGAATTTTTGCGAATTGCGAATTGCGAATGCGAATATTCAAGAAATGCGGAATGGAGCACTCTGATTGGCTCAGAATATTCGTGATATATTACAATATAAAATAATTGCGAATATTCGAGAAATGCGGAATGGAGCACTCTGATTGGCTCAGAATATTCGTGATATATTACAATATAAAATAATTGCGAATATTCGAGAAATGCGGAATGGAGCACTCTGATTGGCTCAGAATATTCGTGATATATTACAATACAAAATAATTGCGAATATTCGAGAAATGCGGAAGGAGCACTGTGATTGGCTCAGAATATTCGTGATATATTACAATACACAATAATTGCGAATATTCGAGAAATGCGGAAGGAGCACTCTGATTGGCTCAGAATATTCGTGATATATTACAATACACAATAATTGCGAATATTCGAGAAATGCGGAAGGAGCACTCTGATTGGCTCAGAATATTCGTGATATATTACAATACACAAAAATTGCGAATATTCGGCAAATGCGGAAGGAGCACTCTGATTGGCTCAGAATATTCGTGATATATTACAATATAAAATAATTGCGAAATTTCGAGAAATGCGGAATGGAGCACTCTGATTGGCTCAGAATATTCGTGATATATTACAATATAAAATAATCGCGCGATATCGCTATTACCGAATAATCGCATTGCGATTTTTCGGCAATATAAAATGAGCGCTGCAGCTACTCGGCCCAAGGTCTCTAATCATACCAGCAATGCTTTTAGACGTCGATGGGGATCTCTAGGATGTGATCTGTTCCAAAAAAAAATTTAAAACATTCGAATATTCGAAATAGCGAATATTCGCCGCGATATTCGCGTTATTCGCGAATACTCGAATATGCAATATTCGTAGCGAATATTCGCAATGCGAATATTCGTGAGCAACACTAGTAATAAAGACACTGTCTCTCTTTCTCTCTATAGGACTGATCTCTTTAACAACGCCGCAACACACTACACGAGGCTGCCTTGCAGGCTGCCTTTTATAGTGTGGGGCGTGTGCTAAAGCCCTGAGCCATAATTGGCCAAAGCCACCCTGGCTTTGGCCAATTATGGCTCTCCGTTTTTTGCGCGCTGTGATTGGCCAAGCATGCTGTATGTCCCGCATGCTTGGCCAATCATCAGCGTGCAATGCCACAGTGAATTATGGGCCATGGCGCGTCACTCGAATTTGGCGCGAACGACCGATTTTATTCAAATTTCAACGAACGCACGAATCGACGATGTTCGAGTCGAACATACGTTCCACTCAAACACAAAGCTCATCCCTACTCTCCATCACACTAATATAAAAATAAAAGGAGCAATCCCACAGTGCGGTACCATTTATTAAGATTTCATAGAAAACTCAGGTGACTGTTTTTTTTTTTTATTTGTTATGTTTATGTTTTGGTTTTAATAAATGATAATGCACTATGAGGTTTCTTATTTTTTTATAGTTATCTCATGGAGAGCACATTCCCAACTATGTGGGGAGTTGAGCTCATCATATGGAGTGGAATCAAGTGATCTCTTCCCTGTATCAAAGTGTTTGGCTCTTTGACAAGGAATGTGTTCCTGGACAAAAGAGATTGTTGACGAAGCTGCTTGCAGTGGAGATCCAGGTTACTGGATCTCCACCCCAACTTAAAGAATTTCTCCTTCTGGTGAATAGGTATGTGTCACATACCTGGTCGTAGGCAGAAGTGCTGAGAGGGCCACTGTAGGTGGTGACAGGGAGTGCTATGCCCAAAGAAGCAGGGGTTTCCAGCTACGACAGGCTGAAGTGAAGAGATGTCTGCTGGATGGCGGCTAAACAAGCAGGATGCACTGCTGGGCAGGAGTCCCTCAGGTGTAACAGACGAGACTTGGCAGAAGGGAGAGGCAGAAGCAGGGCCAGGAGCCAGGCCAGTAGTCAGAAACAGGATATCAGTCAAGGGTAAGGCAGGAAGCAGGGTCAGGAGTAAGCTGGAATCATACGTTGGTAATCAGGCAGCAGAAGGGTCCAAAGAGCAAGCCAAAGGTCATACACGAATAAGCAGGCATAAGCGGAGTTAATGGAGCAAGCCAATGGTCAAATCTAAGAATGGAGAAAAGACAGGTCAAAGGCAAGCTGGGTCAGTAACAGGAAATCCAATAATATCAGGAATAGGAACTCAGGAACACACGTGGGAGCTTAAGATCATCCAGCAACTAGTGGGTCATGCTGCTTTAAATAGGCCACTGGGCACCAGAATATGTCACCCATTGAGTGCCCCTTTGCGCACGCGCTTGCACAATTGCACATTATTCTTCGCAGCCGTTCGCACCCCGCCCACCCAATGCACATTTCCACTGGTGAATGGGTAGATGCCAATCTGCGATTCCATTGGCCATTAGCAGATGTACCAGTTTTCTGACTGTTCTCTGACAGTATGTCACTTATTTCAGATCCACTTCAGAAGACTTCAGAAGATTTTCTCACTTGCTGGATTTTTGTAAATAACTTTTTTGCTCACCAAACAAAATTCTATGAAATATAAAATATAAACCGGAGTGTATAAAAAGCTGCTGCATTAGATGAGGAACCACCTTTTGCATATGAAAAACTTTTATACCAAGCTAATACTGTTGATATAAATGTGACTTAAATTATTTAAAAATGTAACTAAACTAAACCACAATTTTGGAAAGCTTAAAAACAGTTGTTTTCCAGTCAGTCCCATAAACACATTCTCCAGTCCAGCTTGTCCACAATATTTCAGACCTTTTATAGTTTAAACCGGTTCCCGACCAGCTCACATACTTACACTGTGGCACAATGGATCTCCTGGGCAAAACCCTGTATGGGTACATCCTTCCCTTCAAGAGCCGCCAGAGGGGGGACCTGACACACGTGGCCGAGGGCACGATTGCCTCCGGCCACACGCGATCGCGTGCGTGAGAGCCAGCACAGGGATTGTGTGTGTAAACACAAATCCCTGTTCTGTCAGGGGAGAGGAGACATATCGTTTGTTCCTATTAAGTAGGAAAATGATATGTCTCCTCCCTCAGTCAGTCCTATGCCCATACAGTTAGAACACATCTAGGGAACACACATTTAACCCCTTGATCGCTCCCTAGTGTTAACCCCTTCCCTACCGGTGACATTTACACAGTAATCAGTGCATATTTATAGCTATGTTCCCAAAAATGTGTCAAAAGTGTGTAATCTGTCCATCACAATGTCGCAGTACCGCTAAAAAATTTTTATTAAAAATTACTAGTAAAAAATTTACAAATAATGAAAAATGCCATAAAAATGCCATAACTCTTTACCATAGTTTGCAGGCGCTATAACTTTTGCGCAAACCAATCAATATACGCTTATTGCAATATCTTTTATCAAAAATATGTGAACTTATATAGCGCAGCACATTCAAACTAAATCGCCTCTGGGCGCTGGTTGTTCCTATCTCCTTTGACATCAAAAGAGATGAGTTTTGTTCTGAAGGGCAGGTGGTTCTCCTCCAACTGAATTGTGGTTAGTAAAGCGTTCCATAGTCTGGGACCTTGGAGAGCAAATCTTCTCTCTCCTTTGGACTTGTATTTGGCTTTGGGTATCTGGAGCAGATTTTGGTTGGTGGATCGCAGAACGCGATTGGAGTTGTGAGCTTTTATTTTCTCGCATAGATATTGGGGGGCCTTCCCATGGATACAGTTATGCGTCAGACCGAGTGCTTTAAAAGCAATTCTGTCTTTTACTGCCAGCCAGTGAAGGGTTCTCAGCGAAGGTGAGATTGATTCCCATGTTTTTTTCCCAGTCGCAAGTCTGGAGGCCATATTTTGAACGACTTGCAGACGAGAGATTTGGTACTTTGGGAGTCCGAGGTAAAGGGCATTTGCATAGTCAAGTCTGGAGTTCACAATTGTTCCAACCACGACTGCTATGTCTTCTTTAGGAATAAAAGGAATAAGTCTATGTAGTAGGCGCAGCAGATGGTGAGATGGTGTAGAAGAATATATTGTCCTAAACTGATGAATAAATTTGTTTTTGTTTTTGTTTTTTTATAAATTTTGGGATTATTTATTATAGCAAAAAGTTAAAAATATATATATTTTTTAAAATTGTCACTCATTTTTTGTTTATAGCACAAAAAATAAACACCACAGGGGTGATCAAATACAAATACTACCAAAAGAAAGCGCTATTTGTGGGGGGGAAAAAAGAATGCATTTTAGCATTGCATGGCGGGGCAATTGTCAGTTAAATCGATGCAGTGCCAAATTGTAAAAAGGGCTCTGGTTAGGAAAGGGGTCAAATCTTCCGGGGCTGAAGTGGTTAAGCTCTAGCTATAGAGAGCTCCAGTTGTTTTGCACAGAACTCTGAGCATGTCACTGGAGGTTCTTTTAAAAGCAAAATTTTTGGAAAATAGCATACTTATGGACCACAACAGTTGTTTATGTTAGTAATTGGAACACAATTGTTTTTAAGTTTTTCACAATTCAGGGATAAAGTGCACTTTTTATTTTTTATTTATATTTTAGTAATATTTAAGTCACATTTATAGCAATGATTTTTACTAGGGTTGTCCCGATACCACTTTTTTAGGACCGAGTACAAGTACCGATACTTTTTTTCAAGTACTCGCCGATACCGAATACCGATGCTTTTTTTAAATGGGTCCCCAAATGCAGCCATGTCCCCCACATATGCAGCCATGTCCCCCCCAGCCATGAACCCCACATATGCAGCCATGTCTCCCCAGCCATGTCCCCCACATATGCAGCCATGTCTCCCCAGCCATGTCCCCCACATATGCAGCCATGTCCCCCCAGCCATGAACCCCACATATGCAGCCATGTCCCTCCAGCCATGTCCCCCACATATGCAGCCATGTCCCTCCAGCTATGTCCCCCACATATGCAGCCATGTCCCCCCAGCCATGCCCCCCACAAATGCAGCCATTTCCCCCAGCCATGTCCCCCACATATGCAGCAATGTCCCTCCAGCCATGTCCCCCACATATGTAGCCATGTCCCTCCAGCCATGTCCCCCACATATGCAGCCATGTCCCCCCAGCCATGTCACCCACATATGCAGCCATGTCACCGCAGCCATGTCCCTCCAGCCATGTCTCCGCAGCCATGTCCCTCCAGCCATGTCCCTCCAGCCATGTCCCTCCAGCTATGTCCCTCCAGCCATGACCCCACAGCCATGTCCCTCCAGCCATGTCCCCCATACCTAGCCGCCGAAAGCCGCTGCCGCCGCACGGGGAACATCACAGCTTTCATTTAAATAGCTGTTTTGCTCGGGATTGGACAGATCACGATCACCCATCCAATCCCGAGCAAGGGGAAGTGTCTATACGCAGCGGGAACACTACAGCTATTCAAATGAAAGCTGTGATGTTCCCGCACGCTGTTTAACCCATGCGGCTGCGGCTTTCGATGCGACGGCGGCTTTCATTGCGGCAGCGGCGGCGGGGGGGACGGGACAAGTATTCTATTCAGGCATCGGGGGTATTTGCGGGAGTACAAGTACTCCCGCAAATACTCGGTATCGGTCCCGATACCGATACTGGTATCGGTATCGGGACAACCCTAATTTTTACTTGATGGATTGTTTTGGGTTTTACTTTGTGTTACCACGATCATCAAATATGTGAAATTGTGTACGTGACTAACTTTTTCCTTTTCTTGATCTGAAAGTTTAATTTATTTTGATTTGACACATGGTATATGTAATTGTTTATGTACGATTGCCAATTTTGTCACTATTTATAGATGATTTACATAAATTTGACAATTTTGTCACTATTTATAGATGATTTACATAAATTTCCTATTTCTAGCAAACTACATTTTCTTCAACTTGAAACTAGTGTGGACAAATTGTTTATTTATACAACAGACACCATTTGGTTTGAGGCTTTACTAAATAATAAATAAGAGCAGGGATAAACTGTTAACTGGGCCATCCCTTCAAAGCTCTGTTCCATAAACTGTGACTTCCATGAGCATGTGTGGGAGTGATGTCATCGTGGCTCAGCCATTCAAAGGACCGGAGCCAGGGAACCCTAAATGAAGACCGGGGTAAGATGTAAGCCCTGTCAGCGGTGATACTAGCACATTTTGCTATTGCCTTGCAGGTGATTTTTTTTTTTGAAAGGCTGCAGTTCACATGCACAGCTTTATAAATTTACTTTTTAAAGTAGTTTTGTGAGTTTTGCTCTGTCTTAACTGATTGACTGTGGAAGCCTGAAATAAAAAGCAAACAGCACAATGAAGAATTGTGATATTTCATTTTAAAAGGAAGATGCCAAAATGATGGCCAAGACAGAAGAATTTGCTTTATAGTTCTCTTTCACAAAGCCCTCATATCAAGACCTCCTCCGGTATTGTGATACCAATCAAAAGGTTGGCTTGGTGACAAAAAGCAAGAATGTGTAATTTTGCCCAGATGGAACCAGTTATTCTGCAAATTATACTGTGCATCCTTAAAGTATTCATAGCCATTCACTTGTTCCACATTTGTTATGTTACAGCTTTATTCCAAAATTAATTAAATTCATTATTTTCCTCAAAATTCTGAAAACAATACCCCATAATGACAACGTGAAAGATGTTTGTTTGAAATATTTGCAAATTTATAAAAAACAATTATAAAATAAATCCCATGTGCATAAGTATTCACAGTGCTCAATACTTTGTTGTTATACAGACTCAAGTATTTTTGATTATGATGCTACAAGCTTGGCACACCTATTTTTTGCGCAGTTTCTCACATTCTTCTTTGCAGGACCTCTCAAGCTCCATCAGGTTGGATAGGGAGCATCGCTGCACAGCCATTTTCAAATCTCTCCAGACATGTTCAAACGGGTTCAAGCCTGGGCTCTGGTTGGACCACTCAAGGGACATTCACAACATTGTCCCATAGCCACTCCTTTGTTATCTTGACTGTGTGCTTAGGGTCATTGTACTGTTGGAAGATGAACCTTCACCCGAGTTTGAGATCCAGAGCGATATGTAGCAGGTTTTCATGTCTCTGTACAATGCTGCATTAATCTTTCGCTCGATACTGTCTAGTCTCCCAGTTCCTGCCAAAAACTGCTGAAAAACATCCCAACAGCATAATGTTGCCACCACCATGCTTTACTGTAGAGATGGTATTGGCCAGGTGATGAGTGGTGCCTAGTTTCCTCTAGACATGACGCTTGCCATTCAGGCCAAAGAGTTCAATCTTTGTTTCATAAGACCAGAGAAGTTTGTTTCTTATGGTCTGAGAGTCCTTCAGATGCCTTTTGGCAAACTCCAGCTGTCATGTGCCTTTTACTAAGAAGTGGCTCCCATCTGGCCACTCTACCATACAGGCCTGATTGATGGAGTGCTGCAGAGGTTGTTCTTCTGGAAGGTTCTCTTCTCTCCACAGAGTAATGTTGGAGCTCTGCCAGAGTGACCATCCGGTTCTTGGTCACCTCAGAGACTAAGACCTTTCTTCCCCGATCGTCATTTTGGCCGGGCGGCCCGTTCTAGTCCTGGTGGTTCCAAACTTCTTCTATTTATGGATGATGGAGGTCACAGTGTTCATTGGGCCCTTTAATGCTGCAGACATTTTTCTGTACCCTTCCCCAGAACTGTGCCTCAATACAACCCTGTCTCGGAGGTCTACAGACAATTCCTTGGACCTCATGGCTTGGTTTTTGCTCTGACATGCACTGTTAACTGTGACTGTGTTATTTTTCCGGCGTTCAATATTTATCAACAAATTTTGAAATAAATATCTGCTGCAGTTTTAGTGAACACCCCAAGTGCCAGGTGCTATAATGAAAAATGTATGTGTTTGTATATGTATATCATATACTACTGCGCTGATCCTGAAAAAAAAAACGTGTTTTGTACACTGTAAATACAAAAAACATTTAAATAACAATCATATATATGATTGTATAAATGACACCAATGTGTTCCAACTGTGGTACAACCCACAGTGTGCAATCCCATAACCAGAAAGTTTATAATGAAAGAAAGTCCAATATTCTGCTCCAAAAGTTGCCAGAAGATTCAACAAAAAAATCTGTGACTTTGTGCACCCTTATTTTGTGTATCCACCACCTCTTACTGTATGTGCTATGTGCTCACCAGATTAAAGTGTGTAGCCTGTATCATAGATCTCCTCAGGTTGATGTATTGGGGCCGTGTTCCCTCTGTGTGTTATCCGACCAAAACATGCAGGACAATGCTCAATATCAGCACCCGTCTCTCACTCCTTTCCTTCCTCCAGAAAACAAGGATCATATGGTGTAATACGTTTAAAACAGTTTTATTGAGAAAACCGCACACCAGTCTGTCCAGCGTTACTACCCGATCTGCATCTAGCGTGCGTTCCACGCCTCGCCCTGGATTCTCAGTATGCAGAAGTGCCGAAGAGATGGTGCGTGATGTAATTACGTCGAAAAATACCCATAAGCCTCTGCGCGTTTCGCATTTACGCATGCGTCATCAGGAATCAGGAACCATAAGAGGTGGTGGATACACAAAATAAGGGTGCACAAAGTCACAGATTTTTTGTTGAATCTTCTGGCAACTGTTGGAGCAGAATATTGGACTTTCTTTCATTATACACTTTCTGGTCTTTGGGATTGCACACTGTGGGTTGTACCACAGTTGGAACATATTGGTGTTGTTTATACTCTCTTTTATATAATTTTTATATGATTGTTATTTAATTGTTTTTTTGTATTTACAGTGTACAAAACACAGGTTTTTTTTCAGGATCAGCGCAGTAGTATATGATATACATATACAAACACATACATTATGCACTGTTAACTGTGGGACCTTATATAGGCAGGTGTATGCCTTTCCAAATCATGTCCAATTAACTGAATTTACCACAAGTGGACTCTAATCAAGTTTCAGAAACATTGCAAGGATGATCAGTGGAAACAGGATGCACCTGAGCTCAATTTGAGTGTCCTGGCAAAGGCTGTGAATACTTATGTACATGTGATTTCTTTGTTTTTTATCTTTGATAAATAATTTTGTTTTTTTGTTTTTGTAAATTCTGTTTATTAAATTCTAGGGCTGTGCAAATTAACTTTTAATTGATCGATTAATCTTTAATTTTTTTTGATCGATCAAAATCTTTTTGATAGATTACAATTCTTTTGATTGGTACTCACCTCTCCGCCAGCTTCTGGGCCTTCAAGGAGTTCCGTCGGATGTCCGGTAACGTCACGGACACCGGCGGGACTTGCCGTGTCCATCTGAAGGGCTCCTTTGCTGTGCCTTCATATCTGCATGCTGGCGGGACCTTACTATCTGCCACACACAAGGGCTGTTACACTTCCCTCTATCAACCTGGGATTCTACAGCCATCCACTGGGAGTTGTGATAGTTCCCTCCACGGGACATTTACATGCCGACGAACTGATGTTAACCCCTCCTCATCTGGATTCAGCAGTGGTATCGGTGTACACATTTTTATACCAGTATCATACTTGGCTACATGTTTTTATGACTGCTTTTGGTACTGTTTGGTATTACTCGCACCAGTTTTACAGTTTATGTAGCTACATCGATTTTATCTCCAGTGCAATATTTATTTTGTTACCTACTTGAAGACTATAAAAGTTTTATTGCTATTCCCATCGAGCACTGCCTTTGTGAGTTTTTTGTATCCTGCTATCCATTTTTTCAGTGGTTGGTAGCTGCACTGGGAATCAGCTAAAAGTAGTTGGATCTGTATGTGCGTTATAATTAATCGAAATTAGTCGATTAATCGATAAAAAAAAAAAACGTTTAACCGAACAAAAAAATTTTGATCAGTAACAGCCCTATTAAATTCTAAAAGTAAAAAACAAATTACAATACAGAGCCTTTGGACATACCCTGGCTCAAAAACAAAAACAAACATCAAACAATTGCTTAGTAAAAGAATAGCTCTACTAGCTAAAGATAGAACCCTAAGTCCTAAGAAATATTAACACTGCTCATCTTGTATTTCAAATGACATGGCATCTGTGGAGTTATTTGTGCACAGTAAGAAAACATGCGTAAGTTATAAACATTGAGGAGAGTTTATGTGTACTAGGCTTCAGAATCTATATTTGGTGACATAGAGACCCGCTACCCAGAGCCATAAACAAGGGCTTAACCATTACCACCTCACTTCAACTGTCTTATCTGACCCTAGTTAGTGGCATTAATTTCTAATGATTCCAACCAAATAGTCCATATCTTATCAAATTTGTTCAAATACCCACATGAAAGGTTTGTAGCTTTATCTAGGGGTATTGACTAGTGTCTTCCAGAAATTTAAGGATGGCACTTCTGTTTGTTTCCATTTTAAAATGATTGCCTTCCGGGCATAAAACAACAATAGCCCTATAAGAGTCTGTGTTACTCGGCGAAGTGCCAAATCACTGACCAGGCCCAACAAACAGACTGAAATTGTCAGGGGAATCATAATCATCACCAGGGAGGATATAAATTGGGTTATCGACGTCCAAAATAATTGTAGCTTGGGGGAGGACCATACCATGTGACAAAAGTATGCTTCATCTCCACTACACTTCAAACAGCAAGGGTAGGCCCCGGGTAGATTGTGTTCAATTATTGTGGAGTTAAATAAATTCTGTGGATAAGTTTGAACTGAATCAAATGATCCCTTACTGCCACTAACTAAAGATATGGATATTCCCATATGTATTCCCAATCCTCTGCATCCATGACAGGGAAATCCTCCTGATTTCAAACAAACTTCTTTCACTTGTAATTATGGGGAATTGTTTTCAGAATTTTGAGGAAAATAATGAATTTAATCAATTTTGGAATAAGGCTGTAACATAACAAAATATGGAAAAGGTGAAGTGCTGTCAATACTTTCTGGATGCACTTTATGCGGCATCTTCGGTTTGGGAAAATGAAGCTAAATGTATACAACTGAGTCACTTTCCTGATTCTAGCGTGTAGCAAAAGACAGGCAATGGCTGCCTCTAAGACAGATTAAAGCCAAACACTTGCAAAACAGCAACTTTGGCTAAAATACCCACCTCCTCTCCAGCACTTCCTTTTCACCACTAGAAATTGTCAAAGTCATTCACCTTGGAAAATTGAGCACATCCCTGAGTGCAGGGTGTCATGAGGGATGAAGGATCCACCCTTTGAGGGAGCATCATATTGGGGTTGATTTACTAAAAACAAATAGACTGTGCACTTTGCAAATGAAGTTGCACTCTGCAAGTGCAGTTGCTCCCGAGTTTGCTGACTTCCTTCATCCAATTAGAATTTTTCTTGCGTGTGATTGGGTATTCTTTGTAATGTGAAGCTGTACGTCATTTACTAAGCTCTGAAGTAAATGTACTTGCAAAGTGTACAGTTTATTTGTGTTTAGTCAATCAATCCCAGTGACTCTTTACACTTAAATACAATGTGAGAGCAGTGGTGTATTTTGGTTTAGTGCTGCCCTAGGCAAGACTAAAATCATGCTCCCCCATCTAAATTTACCCCACCCCTTTATCTTTAAACCCCACCCCTTATTCTTTAGGTTTAACCTCTCCAGAGGTGGGAGGAGAGGAGGGGTGAGAGAGAGAGGGGAGAGAGAGTCAGGAGAGGATGAGAGAGAGAGTGGGTAAGGGCAAGAGGGGAGTGAGAGAGAGAGGAGGTGAGAGAGAGTGGTTAAGGGTGAGAGGGTGTGAGAGAGGGGGAGATAGAGCAGGGTGAGAAAGTGAGAGAGAGAGAGAGGAGGTGAGAGAGAAGGGGTGAGTAGGAGAGAGAGAGAGAGGGGTGGGGGTGAGAAAGAGGTCCACCCTCTGAAAAATTGGCTATGGTCCAGTAGTCCTGAAGAACTCACCATCTGCCAAAGTGGTGCCTCTTTGTAACGTCTCTCGAGTGACTTTTCACTAAGTACAATTATACTTAGTTCTTCCCCAGTTAACTCTCATCTGTTACTTCCTTCCCAAACCTCCTTCCTGAAGAACCTCTCACTTCAAAGTTCAACTATAGTTACTTCCTTCTTTCTGATTAGCCTGTCACTTCCTGTTAAGTTGCTGGGTGGCCTATTTAAGCTCCCAACACTGACCAGGAAGTGTTGTTATGCATTACTGTCCCGTAAACTGCCCTGCCTGCTAAGTTATGTATGCTAACTATACCAGGAATTACTGCAGCCATAGCCTCTCTATGTTTGGTACTTCTAATATGGATCCTGCCATGATTTCTACATTCTAAGTCACCAAGTATAAACAGAAATCTTTCATGCCTATGTACCTCCTTCTCAAATGTTACTGTGTGCACATATACTGCCTATTACTTTGAGGACTTTGCCGTTAAGTTTGTTACATGCCACGCATGCTCGGCTACTTCTGCATTTAACTAGAGCCTGGTCTGTAGTTTCCAAATATTAGCGGAACGCTGCTTTCATGGCAGTCCCTCAACACTGCTGCACTGTGACCAGTCCATTACTCTTGAGGCATGTGGTGTTAATACTATTTACCCTGCTATTAGAGATTGTATTTGTATCCAGTATTCGTGCAACCTCACTCCCCAGGGTATTACCCTAGTGAGCCTGAACTATAATATCAGTTCTACCTGGACTTTATATTTATATTTGTTTTGAGTTTTCACTGGCGCCTATGAAGGAATATGCGCCATATGTCTTGACTGAGACTGATGCTAGGATCCCAAACTCTCTGCACAAAAGAGAGTGAAACCTGGGTCCGAAACTGAGAAGTCTCCGCAGTTGATTTTCTAATTCTCAAATCGTATCCGGCGTAACTAACACTCTTATACTGTGGGTAGTATCTAACGAGAACAGATACGCGCAGCAGTGGTAATGAGTAGCTGCTTGTGTTATGAAAACTGTGCCGCCCCCTCCATGCCTCGTCCCACTTCCCATGTACTGTACAGGGTTTACACTGTGAGATGTTGGAGTGCGGGACTTTCGTTGTCAGGGTGCCAGCAACTGTTCTTGGTGTGTGTCAGGGAGAATCCCGCTACGTCTGGACCATGGGGTCTGTGCTGAGGGACAGCCAGGGACTGCCAATGCCAAGAAGAGATGACATAGGGCAGGGCGAAACTGCTGCTTACACTGTTTGCTCTGACAGTTAAGTAACCCAGGGGCAGAAAGGTGTAAATGTTGCCAAATGCTGTGTCAAATGCCAAACAGCAGCAGAGCAGGCAACCACCAGGAAGAATGGAGGCCATCTGTGGCAACCGACCAGGAGCAATCCCTGTGGTGCAGCCCCAATAAAAAGTACCGCTCAAGGCAAATGCCTTGTTTGTCTTGTAGTAAATACGCCCCTTGTAAAAGTTACATCAGTAGAACACATCAAAAGGACACATGAATATGACCAGCCTTAAGACACCTGAAAAGGAGAAAACATACAATACATACTCCAATAGGGCAAAAAGATCACGAGGGTGGGGGGTGGCTGGAGTTGGGCATTAAATTGAACCTGTGCTTTGCCCATGGACAGAAGATCTAAACATTCTCCTTAAAAAAGTATTTTTGTTATTCACTAACTGGAATTGTGATATTTTGACACCCCCACAAACGTAACACCTACAATAAGCTGAATGTCATTTATGAATTAACAAAGCAAGGGTAGATATTTCTGTAACTATTTATAGCAATGCAGCTTTTGTAAGAGATGAGAAAGTCCTCATTCTGAAGTGACAAGGACATTGTAGGTTTACATATGTATTTTTCTGTTGCTTTTGATCTTCATCTAAACCATTATAAGAGGAGGTACAATGAAATACATGCTTGAAGGAGAAAACATAATGCGTGTTCATTCAGCACACATTTTTGATTTTATTGCAGTATTTACCTTAAAGCAAAACTTCTATGAATACGCAAGATCTGCTTTATTGCCTCAGCAACACAAATGGCTTTAATAAGCCACTGACGGAAATGTTTCCTAACATTTGTAAAAATGCTTTCAATACTTCTAAGAGGGAAGGTAATGTCTCAATACCTCCTGGCAGAGCTAGGTGCTCAAAATTGCACAAGAATGTACTCCCGCTCATTGCTGGAGTGCACTCTTATGAGATTTCATGTGTTCAGTAGGGATGAGCCGAACACCCCTGGGTTCGGTTTGCACCAGAACCTGCGAACAGACCAAAAGTTTGTGTGAACTTTAGAACCCTGTTAAAGTCTATGGGACTTGAACGTTTGAAATCTAAAGTACTAATTTTAAAGGCTAATATGCAAGTTATTGTCCTAAAAATTGTTTGGGGACCCAGGTCCTGCCCCAGGGGAGTGTTTGGGGACCTGGGTCCTGCCCCAGGGGACATGTATCAATGCAAAAAAAGTTTTAAAAAACGGATGGTTTTTCAGGAGCAGTGATTTTAATAATGCTTAAAGTGAAACAATCAAATTGAAATATTCCTTTAAATTTCGTACCTATGGGGGTGTATAGTATGCCTGTAAAGTAGCGCTTGTTTCCTGTGCTTAGAACTGTCCCTGCACAAAATGTAATTTCTGAAGGAAAAAGGTCATTTAAAATCACTCGTGGCTATAATGAATTGTCGGATACCAGCAATACAGAGAAAAGTCATTCATAAAAAAAGAATGCGTGGGAGTCCCCCTAAATTCAATTACTAGGCCCTTCAGGTCTGGTATGGATTTTAAGGGGAACTCCACCCCAAATTTAAAAAAAAAATGCCGTGGACCCCCACACATTTTTTTTATGAATGACTTGTCTCTGTATTGTCGGGAGCCGACAATTCATTATAGCCACAAGTGATTTTAAATTACTTGTTTTCCTTCAGAAATGACACTTTGTGCAGGGATAGTTCTAAGCATGGGAAACAAGTGCTACTTTACAGGCATACTATACACCCCCCCCCCCAGGTATGAAATTTAAAGGAATATTTCACTTTTATTTTTTCATTTAAAGGAATTATTAAAATCACTGCTGCCAAAAAAACTGCAGTTTTTAAAACTTTTTTTTCCATTGAAAGGGCAGGATCCAGGTCCCCAAACACTTTTTATTGCAATAACTTGCATATTAGCCTTTACAATTAGCACTTTAGATTTCAAACGTTCGAGTCCCATTGACTTTAACAGGGTTCTAAAGTTCACACAAACTTGCCGCGAACACCCCAAATAGTTCGCTGTTCCGTGTTCAGCTCCGCCAGTAGACAGGTCACCCGTTGGAAGCTGAAGCCAAAGTACGTTTTTAACTTATTTATTCATTTGGAAGGGGGGCAGATTTTGATCAATAGCTTTAAATGTTATTACAGTAGTTTTTTGTGTTAGAGGGGGCATGGGACTGGCAATAAAATGCTGGCAATACTTGCTTCTTCCGCCACTGTCAATCCAACTTCTCTACTATCTAAACACAGAAACAAATATCTAATATATTGCAGCTTACATCTACATAGATATTGTGGTTGGATTAGTTAATTTCTTTAAGGCTTTTTTTTCCATCTTTTCCCTATAAACTCACATATAGCTCAACATAATGGGATTGATTTACTAAAGGCATTTGCACACTTCTTACAGGGCTGATAATAAAATTAACCATCACACTTACAGTTCATAGGCAGTAGGTGTTATGCAATGTGTGTGTCTATACCCATCATGGCATTTTTATTGTATCATTAAGGACCGGTTGACACCATGCTTTTCACAGGAACACATTCCTGCACAATTCACATGCCTTCTGGGTGCAGTGCAGTTAATTTGTGTTTTAACCACTTACCGACCGGCTCACATCGATATACGTCGGCAAAGTGTCACGTTCCCGCGGATCGCTGTATGGTTACGTCTTTCCCTTTAAGACATATAGCAGGGGTCCCAATGGGCTTTGCCGGCAGGCGCGATCGCCGCCGGCTACCCATGATCACAGGCACAAGAGCAGCACAAATCACTGTTCTGACAGGGAAGGAGATACAGATCGTCTGTTACTACTAAGTAGGAACAATGATATGGCTCCTCCTCTAGTCAGTCCCATCACCTCACAGTTAGAAACACACTTAGGGAACACACTTAACCCCTTGATCGTTCCCTATTGTTAACCCCTTGCCTGCCAGTGACATTTACATAGTAATCAGTGAATTTTTATAGCACTGATTGCTGTATAAATGTCAATGATCCCAAAAATGTGTCAAAAGTGTCCGATCTGTCCGCTGCAATGTTGCAGTCCCGCTAACAATCGCAGATCACTGCCATTACTAGTAAAAAGTAATAATAATAATAATAAAAACGCAATACATTTTTCCCATAGTTTGTAGATGCTATAAGTTTTGCACAAACCAATCAATATACACGTATTGCGATTTTTTTAACAACAAATATGTAGAAGAATATATATTGTCCTAAACTGATGAAGAAATTTGTTTTTTAAAAACATTTTTGGGGGTATTCATTATAGCAAAAAGTAAAAAATATATATATATATTTTTTTCAAAATGATCACTCTTTTTTTGTTAATAGCGCAAGAAATAAAAATCGCAGAGGTGATCAAATACCACCAAAAGAAAGCTCTAATTGGACATCAATTTTGTTTGTGTACAGCGCCGCACGACCTTGCAATTGTCAATTAAAGCGATGCAGTGCCATATCACAAAAAATGGCCTGGTTGGGAAAATCTTCCGGTCCTTAAGTTGTTAAACACAGTTGAGGAAATACTCACGCAACACGGGTTGCCTTCACCATGTTTTGGTGTGAATATCCACTAAGTTCCTTTTGGTTTATTGGTTGGGACTTACTCAGCTATGATTCTTGGGAAGGGGATTGCTATACTTAAGTGCGTACAGTACCGTGCAGGACAAAGTGATGGTTTTTCTAATTGTAAACAGTTGAGAGTAATATTATATTCTCAGTGGAAACCTGAGCGATTCTAGTTATCAAAAAGTAATCTATTTTATCTAATTCTGAACAGTTGCTCGGTGTTGTGTAACTATATCCTACTTCCTCTATTATCAGCCCAGATCTGGGGAAGACAACGGCTGTGATTTTCAATTCTCAGCCTAATATCAAAGCAGCAGGTAGTTAAGCCTTTTCTATAACTTCACACTATATATATATATAAGCTTTAAACTTTGTCAGTGAGCAATAACCAACCTGTGACTCAGACCCTGTTGAGAATGGCTGATGACTGTGTCACTGGGAAGTTGAATAGAAATTGCTAACCTAAACATTTTTTTTTAATGTTTGTACTAGACATCTTATCTAGGAAAAGATTATTTTTATTATTTCTTCCTCTCTATCTTAGGCCCTGTACACACGATCAGACCGGTTCGATGAGAATGGTCCGACGGACCGTTTTCATCGGGCCACCCCTGAAGTGGTCTGATGGTCTGATGTGCGTACACACCATCAGTCCAAAATCCGATCGGGTCAGAACGCGGTGACGTAGAACACAACGACGTGCTGAAAAAATGAAGTTCAATGCTTCCAAGCATGTGTCGACTTGATTCTGAGCATGCGTGGGTTTTTGGTCCGATGCTTTTGTGTACTAACCATCGTTTCGGTCCATCGGACAGATTTTAAAGCAAGTTTTAAAACTTTGGTCCGATGGACAATGGTGCGATGGGCCGTACACACGATCAATTTGGTCCGATCGTGTGTACGCGGCCTTAAAGTAGAACTTCTGGCAAAGTGCTAGATACATACATGTTTACTGTCTGGTTGTAATTTGGACAGCTTTTTTGTGTTACACACACTCCTAATAGCTAGTGTAACCTGAAATGTATCTGACATCTGCTGCAGATCTTCGTCCTTTGTTGCTGCTGAATTATCCTTCTGCAGTGTGGGCAGGGTTAAACTGAATATTCATTAATAGACATGTGCACTGCATATTCGTAAATTTGAAAATTCGTAAGTTCGTAAATTTCGAAAATTAAAAAATTCTAAAGAATAACTAACTAATTAGCTAATAATAACTAACTATTCAATTATAGATATTGAAATTTCCTTTACAATTTGGCTGTTAGTGAACGTAACAATTACACATTTATCTGAAGTTACGTATTATCCAAAATAACAAATGTTGCATCTAAACGAATGGAACGGAACACATTCATGATAAAAAAAATAATAATAACAAAAAGGTTTTATTATTATTATTGTTATTTATTATTATTAATTTGTTATGTTCCATTGATTTAGATATGACAATTTAAAAGGAAATTCCAATATCTATAATTTAATAATTAGCAATAGTTAAGTAATTATTAATTAGTTATTATTTCAGATTTTCTAATTTTCAGGTTTTCAGGTTTTTCAAATTCCGAATTTTCTAATTTATGAATTACCAAATTTTCTAATTTATGAATTTTTGAATATTCTAATATTCAGAGAAATTTGTTAAATGAGTTTTCATTAATTCGGATATTTCCGAATTAACAAATTTGTTGAAATCCATTAAAAATTAATTCAGAACGAAACGAATTGCACATGTCTATTCATTATCATTAATGCATAAATGCAGTACACATCTTTATGGGAACCACTTTGCAAAGCTTTCTCATGGAGTGTCTTCTGTGAAAGGGGGCAGCTATCTTGGATGGGTCTGTGTGAATCCTGGAAGGACGGTTATTGGGAAGAGAAAAAGAATCTGTACTGCTGGCAGAACAGAACCCTGCCTTAGATGACAACAATCGGGTAAGACCTTAGACACTGTTCGCTGCACATGACCTTGCATCAGAGAGAGGAACTTTCCCCCTAGGAAGGTGTAAGGTGTGATTTTGATGCTTGCTGAGATCAGACTGTACTAGAGAGCACCCCATCACTTGTAAGGAAGAAAAGAGGGTCTGTCTAAGCAGGACTGAAAGAGAGACAACACAACTCCTATCCCTACCTGAGGACTTGAACATGTCTAGAGACCCAGAAGAGAGCATGCAATGACGTTTTTTTTGTATTTATTCTTAGTCGGGATACTGCAGGTGTTTAACCATATCTCGAGTGACATTGTTTTCTTATGATTGTTTGTATAAGTAAACTTGCTAATCCGTTCTTCATTTAGACTAAGCATGGGCTAGTACGTTCTGTTGTGCTTTTTTAAGGTCATTTTTACCCGCACAGTAATTTATTTTGAATTATTTTCTAACGAAGATATTTTTGAATACAAGTCAATTTATATGACATAGTCTATAATATGAAACTTATTCACGGAGACGTATGATCATACAAAATAGCTAATTTATTGGTAGACAAAATATGAATATTTACATGAAATTAAAATACCAATTGCGTTACATGAACGACTTGAAAATCAGTAAAATACCCCCAAAATGGGCATACGGTACACCTGACATTTGTGCCATGATAGGTTCTCATTATGGTTACAAAAACTTTATGTGAATGACAATGAAACAAAAGCGTCTATTTCACATATCCAACCGTTACTATGCTGCAGGTAAGTAAGTGATTAACAATGTGAAATATATTGGACGTTTGTTTTGTCAAAAAAATTGGAACTATGTAAAAATAAAAAATAAAAATGTAATGAAAAAGTGTACTCTTTAAGGAAAAATATACCAGTTATTGATTATGAGAACAAACCATAACTACAAGATATTTAATACTTTAGTATTTAGTACTTAGTACTTTAGTATTTAGTACTTTAGAGAACATTTTAGGGAACAACAATAGGTTCAAAATAAAATCAAAAATTGCATAATTACCGATTCCAAAATGACTATTTCCTACTGGCAAGTGACCAGAGCTAAGTGGCTGCAGTCTTTCTATGGATCTTCATGGGATAAGAATATGTCCTCATGCATTGTGCTAGTGTGCCAGTGTGCCCCTCCCCCTCGGAGACAATCCTGAGTCATCCACCCAGTCATACTTCCTGCTTCTCTTCTCCTTTCATGGGGTGATCCCTCTATGCTCCTCTGATCTCATCCTTAATACCTGTCAGGACAATAAGACTATAAAATTATACCAAGTTCTGCCCAGCCGACGTGTGTCCTTAATTCATAGGTTCGTGGCCCATATGGGAGTTCCTGTCAAGATGTCTGGCTTCTATTGGCTGACAACTTAATGATTAACTGTTCCCTTGGCTTTGAGGATCCTCAAGTAATATCACTTTCAACCACCAGGTGTCTCACATTTATTGTGAGATTATCTATACATTAATATTTAAATTATTGGGGAGATTATCTACATCTATCTATCTATCTATCTATCTATCTATCTATCTATCTATCTATCTATCTATCTATCTATCTATCTATCTATCTATCTATCTATCTATATCTATATCTATCTATATATATATAGCTATATATATATATATAGATATATATATATATATATATACTGTACATACATACACATATACACACTCTGGTAACTTTGTATTACTGTATATACGATACACTTAGTATATTTTTGATTCCTACATAACATGCTTCTATCTTCCTTTATAAACGTATGTCTTTTTAAAAACAGTTTTTCTAAATATGCAGAGGTTATATCCCTCAATCAATGCTAAATAATTATTGATGTGGATACATGAATCATTTTGATATGTGTTTGATGAATATGTGTTACAGGTTATATTTTTATAATTACAATTTGATATCTTTCATAATGTTGGTTAGCTCTTTGAAATACTTCTATTTATAAAATCAAATTTCAAATTTCTCATATGTTTCTTTCTTCTAAAAAAATGTCTTATGATAACATTTAGATATTTTAACATATTTCTGACTTTTATCATTTCAAATTTCTTCCGCTATATGATTGGATGGACTTAGGCAGCATTCAAGGATGTTTTAAAAGTGACACAGCTTGTTTAAACAGTTCCTTACTTGAACACAATGGTTTTTCTTAGAATGGGCTTGTTTCCATGTGATAAATGCTTGGTTAGCTATCAGTAAGGCCGCGTACACACGATCGAAATTATCTGCTGAAACTGGCCCGACCGGCCGTTTCAGCAGACAAATCCGATCATGTGTACGGGCTAGCGGACAGGTTTGTCCATCGGACAAATTTCAAAGCATGCTTTAAAATTTGTCCGCTACAAACCGGTCCGTCGGATCCGTCCGCTGGTTAGTACACTAACCAGCAGACAGAACTGTCCGCGCATCTGTCGAATGGATTTGACGCATGCACGGAAGCATTTTACTTCCGGGTTTGGTGACGTGGCGGCGTCAACGTCACCGCCACGTCACCGCGTCCTCAGATCGAGGGGATGTCAGACATGTTTCAGCGGACATGTCTCATCGTGTGTACGCGGCCTAAAACTTTTCCTATGGCAGGATTTCTAACCAACAATGATAGTAAACATTTTCTTGTTAGTCTATTAAAGCTGGGACAACATTTCTTTGTCCTGTGACGAGAACCGTCATTGTTTCAACTTTCAACCCAAGCTTGTAAATGTTATAGATAACTAATCCAATTGTTCATGTCTTGGACGCTTGTCAAACATTTTTTTTTCTTTTTGAAAGATCCCTAAAAGGACTCATAGTTCATCTAAGGCAGGCCATACACGATTCGAATTTCGAACGAGCCGTCGAGCGATAAACGAACGCGGCGCTCACAAAAGCATGCGAGTGTACCATCAATTACGTACGAAAATCGAGCGAGAAAACACAATGTTTTCATACCATAGAGGAAGTGATGTAATCTTCTGTGACCTTTTAAACATACCCCGTACTGTCAAAAGTCGGGTCGCGCCAACTTAGATCATGCGCAGTTATGTTTCTTGGGAAAAATCGTCCAACTCTACCATTAACGATACGATTTTTGGACGTTTTTCAGAAAAAAAAAACCAACATGTTGGTTTTTGAAATTTCGCCTGTCGTACGAAAATCGCGTGTTGAACAAGCACACTAATGATACGAAAATCGTCCGATTTCACGCTCGTATGCGATTTTCGATCGAAATTCGAATCGTGTATGGCCTGCTTAAGCGAATCTCACAAATATGGTTTAGTAAATATTAAATTATTATTTCTCCTGGAAAACCCACGACAGTTCTTCTTCTCCAATGGTAGTGCTACATTAATATGATCAGTTTTATTGATTTGAGTTCACCAGTACTGCATCTTAAGTCAGCTCACTATACAGAGGTGATGTTTCTCATTTACTCTCCAATGAGGAGTATGGATGCAGGGAGGTCAGGGAGGTATGGCAATAAGCTGATATATATATATATATATATATATATATATATATATATATATATATATATACCTACCTGATTCCTCACCTAAAGCAGCACTGTGCCCATCTGTCTTGACTCTCCCTGATCTCACTGTCTTCGCTGAGGCAGTGGGAGCCATTGGTTGCTGTCAGTCAAATCGTATATGAAAGAATGGGGCAGGGCCAAGCTGTGCTGTCTGTGTCTATGGCTTGGCATAGAATCGAGCCTGCAGGTGTGCCGCCATAAAAAGTAGCTTCCTATGGTGACACACCTAGAAGAGGAGAAGCTAGGACCGCCTACGGGACTGAAAACCCTAAAAGAGGAAGATAGGGACTGCTCTGTGCAATTCTTTTGCTCAGAGCAGGTAAATATAACATGCTTGTTATTTATGTAGCACCCACCTAGTTTAGAGCAGGCTGCTAGGTAAGAAATGCTGGCTCTCCTGTACTCAGTGGATTATTTAGGTCTGCTCAGTGTTTCACAGGCTGCTGCTCTGCTGTTTCCCCCTGTCTTCTAGAATATTCTACTGTAGGAGTTTAGGGGAAGAAGGAGCAGAACAGGCAGCCTAAATATTTATAGGAACTCCAGCCAATCCCCCGGAAGTGTGCCCAGAAGGTAGAAGGATGGCCGATAAATAGTCTGAGGCCTGGGCAGCAGGGTGCAGTGTTCTTGGGTCTAGCCCTGCAGGAGGAGACCCCTGTGCAGGGGAACAGGGAAGCTTTGAGGAAGATACTGAGTTCCCAGCTAGGTTTATCTGGTGGGCCTATTTTCAGATTCAGGTCTAGGGATCAAGCTAGGTCAGGAGAAAGTTCACTGAAGAGGAACATGGAGGAACCGAGGAAGAGCCTGACAGATATCAGCAGGAGGCACCCTTTGATCCTGTGGATAAATGAGTAAATGCTGAAGGGAAATTACTGTGCATAGCTTTCAAACTCCTGAGGGAGTACAAGTCACCAGCAACATTAGGAATCCTGTGGACATTCAATGTACAGTACAGCAAGCAACTTTGTATAGCAGTGCAGCCAGCATTTTGTGAAGTACATGCTCCCTACTCCTACTCCAAAAAAAAAACCTATAAAGAACCCCTAGACCAGTGATGGCGAACCTTGGCACTCCAGATGTTTTGGAACTACATTTCCTATGATACTCAACTACACTGCAGAGTGCATGAGCATCATGGGAAATTAAGTTCCAAAACAACTGGGGTGCCAAGGTTCGCCATCACTGCCCTAGACTGTTTTCTGAGCCAGTGAAATAATTAAGAAAATGCTGTGTGCACTCCAAAGGGGGAAATAGGACCAAATTCACCAGCGGCTCCTCAGGGAGTGTGCTACATAAAAATAGACCTTACAATCACTTTAAGGTAAAAAAAAAAACATGCCTTTAAAACCGCATTAAGCATATTCTGGTGATTTTACAGTAAATATCAGATATGCAGTTTTCCACTAGAAATTCAGAAAGGTTGCATAGTGGTCAAATATTCCTGATTTGTCAGTATAGCACTAAATTTTGAAAGTCTATCCCTGAGAAATATTGCTCTTACATGTCCGTAATTCTGAGCACCGAGCTACCTCATAAATATATCTCATACAGTCTCTTAAATAAGATCATTATTTTTCATTATGTGTAGTTCTAATAAATTCAGCAAGGTGTTTTCAATGTTTAGCACCTTAGCAAAGGTGGTTATACAGTGGATGAGGCAGGGTTCAAGCTTGCTGTGCCGACGTGCCTTGTGGGAGAATATATTATATATGGGTGTCAGAATTGGTGCAGTACTTCTTGTGGTAGAATATAGTCACAAGGGTGTCAGCAATCAGTGGTATACACAACAGGAACCATGGTGAAACAGGTTATATGTGCCTGTATGTGTTTTTCTTCAAACTGGATGCTGACAGTGTAATTAGGTGAGGCATTTGGGGTTGGTTCATTTTTTTTTCTTAAAGATATATTTATTGCACTTTAAAGGCTAAGTTCCAGGTACCCTATGTACCAGTATAGCATTAATGTACTTATTTTGCAAAAAATAAAACAGCTTTCCATTCATTCTACCCACGTTTACCTCATTCTCTTCATGGATGTTTAAAAACCCTGCTTCATTACTTCTGCCTTAGGCTGGCCAAACATACAATTTTCTTATTCAATTTCCTTAAGATTTACTGTACCTTTAACTATGTAGTGCAAGGGCCTGCCTGATTGCATACAAATTGAAAGGTTTTAGGTTTGACCTCATATTATATGGTTTTGGTAAATCTAAAAGAAAAGTTGAACAAGAAAAAGGTATAGGCCTAGATTCACAAAGCGATTACGCCTGTGTAAATGTTGTTAGACAGGAGTAATTTCGATTTACGAGCGTTTTTACGCTAGTCGAAATCCTCAAACCATGAAAAGACACCTGCGTGCTAAATTTCGACTTTATTACGTGTTAGTACGCCTTCAGATCTACGCTGCCTGAAAATTGCGGCCACTGGGCGGACTTCCTGTTGTTTTTCACCTTCATGGTATGCTAATGAGCTTTTGCCTGGAATCCACAAAATTTCGCTCTTCAAACGCAATCTCTTACGGCACCTTTAGTCATCTTTTTTTTCCGTTTCACTATACCAGCTTTTTGCTGGTCTAATATTAGACAGCCCATGTTAAGTATGGCCGTCGTTCCCGCGTCGAATTTCAACGTTTTTCGATTTCTTTTATTATTTTTAACGTAAGTCGTCCGGGAATAGGAATGTTCGTAAACGCCGCTACTCAAACAACGAATGACGTCACGACGTGATTTCGCGCAATGCACGGCGGGAAATTCCTGAACAGAGCATGCGCAGTTCGATCGTCGCGGGGACGCGCTTAATTTAAATGCTTCACGCCCCCTACTCACGTATTTCGATTGCGCGGCGGAAAAAAAATACGATACAATAGCGTACGCGCAAAAAAACTACCTGAATTCGGCGTAGAGTCTGGTGATAGACGGCAGCGTAGCGTATTTCGATTACGCAGCGGAAGATTACATCTATGTGAATCTGCCCCATAGTGTATAGCCAGCCTTACATACTGCACAGACTTTAGGCCATGACACAGGAAGGAGTTGACCAGTAGATATGTGCATTCCCGTTCGTACGAATGTTATTTTTGTACGAAAATTTTCGTACCCGTGGGATAATGTGTACATACAAAAACGGTAAAGCACCAAAATACGAAAACTACGGGATAACGGATGAGCCGCATAACGAACGACCGCAAATACGAACAAACGAAATGAAAATCCACAGAAAAGTTTATTTGGCTTCACTGTAGATTTTCATCTGAAGGGAGATCAGTTGGCCAGATCTCCCTGAAAATATGAACAGAAAAAAGGATTTTCATCATTTTGTACTTTCCTAAATATATTGTGGGATTCGCGGCACGTTCAACATGTGGCTCATCCATATTAACTATTGTTAAGCCCCATACACTTGGTCAGACTGTTTTAACAACAAACATAAAAACTATCTTTTTCCGATCGTTCTCAGAAAATTTGTTTGTTTTTAAATTGCATCAGAAAACTATTTTTGGGTTCAAAAGTCTGGCCAACTGATCTCCCTTCAGATGAAAATCCACAGAAAAGTTTATTTGGCTTTACTGTACTAGTGTACTCACTACTCAGCACAAAAGAGAAGCTGGTTTCAGTCACTGAGGCTGGCCATACATGTTCAATTTTCTTGTACAATTTTCTTTTAGATTTACCAAAAACCATATAATATGAGGTCAAACTAAACAACACTTTCAATTGTATGCAATCAGGCAGGCCCTTGCACTACATAGTTGAAGGTAAATCTAAAGAAAATTGTACAGAAAATTGCACAGAAAATTGTATCATGTATGGCCAGCCTAACTCTCTGGCCATTCAAAAAAACGATAAACAAAAGATTTGCATTTGAATCCGTTTTCTTTTGTTATTTTCGTATGTTGATATGACACCTATAACAAAAGATTTGCCTTCAGTATTTTGAATACACAATACGAACAGAAAAAGGAATTCATTCAATATACATAATGAAATTCTTTTGTTATAGATGTCATTGAACAATGAACATACAACTGACACTAACAAAAGAAAAGCATTCAAGATACACAGAATGCAAATTGACGAAAATTCACGATAATTATTGTCTAACAAGTAACGAACATGAATTAAACAGAATAACGAACCATCCCGCATGTACGAACGGAAACGAACCAACGGGACCATACGAAACGGAACAAAAAAAAACGAAAACATTTTCTGTGCACATGTCTATTGACCAGCTAATCTCATAGCACACACCCTTTATCATCTACCCTCAGCTGGTAAACTTCTTCATGTGTCATGACCTAAAGTCTTTTTAGGAAATAAGGCAGAATTAATGTATAAGGGTTTTCAAACATCCATGAAGAGAATGAGACAAGCCTAGGTAGAATAAATGGAAAGTTGTTTTATTTTTGCAAAAGATGTACATTAATGTTTTATTGGTACATAGGGGAGCCGGAAATTTTGAAAAAAAAAAGTGAACTTAGCCTTTAAGCAAAGAAATGTACAAAAAAAAAAAAAAAAACACCAAAAAATGTACAAATGTATAACAAGCAAATCCACAAGAGAACATAATTAAGGCTGTGTTTTTTTCCTGAGTTCAAAGATACGTTTTTCCAGAGGTAGGCAGTTATTGACAACTTTTAGATAAGGAGCTAACATAGGTGATATCGACTCTTTCCAGGATAATAAGAGTGATTTATTTGCATACAAATATAGGCCCAGATTCACAGAGCGATTACGCCTGCGCAACAGGAGATGCGCGTGCATAAGTCGAAATGTGCGCGTGCGTTTCGTTGCGCGGCATCAACAGAACGAGATACGCAAAAAAGCGACTTTTTTTTGTCCCGCGTAATTTCGTTAGACTGGCGCATCCTTCCGCGCAAAAGTGCGCTAGACACACCATTGATTTGCTAGTCAAATATGCTAATGAGGGACCTACGGGGATCCACAAAACAACGTTGGGGCAGCGCAGGCGATGCAGTGTGCGCAACAGCAAAATGTCCTGTCTAAAATTAGAGCATATAAAAGCTGGTCTAAAAAGAGAAAAAAAGTCTACTTGTTAGATAAAGCAACACTGTTAGTGAGCAGCTCAGCAGTCACACGTGTTGCACAACAATCTGTATGCCAACATGCCAGGGGCATCGTCGCACATAGCTATACTACTGACTTTAGATGAACAAAGAAGTATGAGGGCACGGAGGATGGCACGGAGGGTGGCACGGGAGAGGATATACCGCACCCGCATAGACCTGTTTGGCATGAGTGATTCTGAGGTGTTTCGCATCTTCAGATTCACCCCTCATGTCATCCTGGAATTAACCCCAACCCTGCAGGAGGACATCACCAGCCCAACACACCGCTCACATGCAGTGCAGCCACTGGTCAAGGTCATGGCAACACTCCATTTCCTTGCCAGTGGCTCTTTTCAGCGTACAAGTGGAGTGGTGGCTGGGATGTCACAATCCTCCATGAGCAGATGTGTGCACCAGGTTGTCCCTGCAATTCTCAGACGCATGGCCAACCAAATCATCAAACCCACCACTGAGGAGCTGCGGCTGAAGGCAATGACAGATTTCTACAGAATTGCCAGATTCCCACGCACTGTGGGGGCCATTGATTGCACACATGTGGCACTCCAGCCCCCCCAGGAGACAGAGCACATGTACCGCAATCGGAAGCATTGGCATTCCATCAATGTACAGGTGATAGTCGATGCCCAAGGCCTCATATGGCACGTCCGTGCCAAACACCCAGGGTCCAGCCATGACAGCTACATATACAATCAATGCCACATCCGAATGGAATTCGATCAGAACGTGTATGGGGACACCTGGCTGGTTGGTGAGTGACATGGGTGGCAGGCATGACCATCCCCTCCCATGATGCACATCACAAGGGGCACATGCATGACTAACATCCTCCTGTATTTTCCCTTCCAGGTGACTCTGCATATCCACTGGGACCCCATCCCATGACTCCTATCCGGAAACCCCCAAACCCCAGGAGAGGAAAGATACAATCAAGCACATGCCCAAACACGAGCAGTGGTGGAGCGCACCTTTGGCCTCCTAAAGTCACGTTTCCGATGCCTGGATAAGTCTGGGGGTACCCTCTTGTATTCCCCAAACTTCGTGTGCCAGATCATCGGTGCATGTTGCATGCTGCACAACTTCGCAGAAAGAAAGGGCCTGCAGATTGACCTACGTGATGACCTGACCCCTGAACCAGACAATCCTCCCCTAACCGAGGCTACCTCGTCTTCTGAGGGTAGAGCAGCCAGGAGACAGCTCACATTAGGCATCTTTGCACGTTAAACACACCTATTAATCATGGCACAATGAGAATGCATGCATGCACACCACTGTGGTCCCTAGCACACACACCCCACATCCACATCAAATTGGATTGGCACCAGTCCACCATGCAGGACTTGTGAGCAGCAACGCCACGCCAAGGCTCCAATTATGTCACTGTACATTTATACACCATTCACACGGACCTGGGGATCACTTCTCCCTGGTCCTGGGGAACCCTTCTCCACCAAAATAGAGGGTGACACCCCTTTTCCGGCAGGAATGTCACCCCCACATTCACACAGCATTCACAACCCAAAAAAAAAAAATGACCTGCAAAAGCAAAAAATTTCCAGAAAAAAAAAAAAATAATTAAAAAAAAAAAAAATGGGGAAAAACAAATTATTGCCCTCTGCTTGAGCCACGCCTGGGGCGCCCCCGGCCACGGCCCCGGCTTCTCAGGGGAGACTCATGGGGAAGGGGTAAAACCGGGGAAGGAGGAGCAGCCCCTGATCTCTGCCCACCTGGCGGCCTGCCCTCCAAGGCCACGGCTATTCTGTCCAGGGCAGCACCAAGTGTTGCCGTGTTGGCCTGGATAGCCAGGGTAAGGGCCCTCACATCCTGCCCAACGCCTGCTGATGTCGTCTGCAGTTCATTTAGGCAGGTTGTGAAAGCCCGGGAGTGGGAGTCCAGGTTCCCCAGCGTATCCTTGATGGAGGACAGGCTCTCCTCCATCCGCACCAATGTCTGGCTGACCTGTCCCAGATGGCGGGTCTGGAGGAACTGGTCCCTTCTCAGAGTGGCGGGCAGGAGATCGGCCACCCCCCTGGCCGGGGAGAAGGGGAGGCCCTTGTGAGGGGAGCCATGTTGGGGGAGGAGGGGGGGGCTCCCCCTTAGGGAGGCCTGCCTGCTGCCAGCCAGAGGGGAAGAGTCCTCAAAACCCAAACGTCCAGTGCCTGACATGGACTCCTCCTCCTCATGATTCTCCTCCTCCTCCTCATGATTCTCCTCCTCCTCATGATTCTCCTGCTCCTCTTGAACCTCCTCCGCGGACTCTTGCCTTGTTGGGGGGGCCTCATTAGGCTGCTGTCCTGGGGTTGGTGCGGTCAGGCCAGATGGCCCTGCACCCTCCTGCACATCTGTGGATGACACAAAACATTCACAGGTTGGAGGATCCACACACTTGCCACATATTCCCTTTCACCCCCTCCCCCACACATGCTACACACCTGATATTAAAAAAAAAAAACGTACCTGGCACCACGGGCTCCGGACTTGAGTCAAAGCCGGGCAGGCCCGCAACTTCATGCCGATGAAAGGTCAGGGCCACCGCACGCTCCTCCGCTGTCAGGCTAATACGGCATGGTGGGCCCCCTCCTGTGCCCCTGGCATGGGCATGCATTCTGGCCAGCTTCTTTTTGACCAGACGCCGGAGGTCATTGATTTTTTTGTCAATCCCAGACCGGGTCCGTGTCTCCCCCTGCCCCGCTGAATTCACCTGGTCAGTGATCCTATCCAAAATCTCCCTCCTCCTGGCCGGGGTGGAGTTGGCACTCTGTGGGCCGTGGAGGTAACGCCCATACTCGCTAATGGCCCGGGCAAGAATCTGTTTTTCCACAACTGTAAAATTCAGCTTTCGTTTTCTCTCAGTCATCCTTCCAAAAAAAAACAGTCCCAGTCAACAAAATTCACGCACACAAACAAGCACAACCAATCAAAAAAAACCACACACACAGAGAAAACTACTCAGCAATAAACAGTCACAAAAAAAACAAAACAAAAATACAGCAGGAAAACAAACAAACACAAATATATCAATCAAACAAACAGTCTCTCAAACACTTATCAAAAACCACTTTCAAAAATCTACTAGCAAACACTTGATCACACAGAACACTAATCTGACAACTACAAAACACACCGCAACGAACAACAGGACAAAAGCACTTGGTTAAATGGGAAGGGACAAAGGGATGTACTTTTGCAATGCAAGTGCGTTTGTGTGTGTCTATTTATGCTGTCTGCGTAGTTCACAACGTTGCCCTAGTCCATTTCCAATTTCACTGATTGCGCCGCTCCCGAGTTGTGAGCATGCGCACAGCGGAGCTGACATGGTCTCCTTCAAGCGCGCATGCGCGAGCCGGCCAGCCCTTCATTTGCATGGGGTCACGGCTCATTTCAATGTAACACGCCCACGTCCTTCCCAATTTGTATTACTCCTCCTTACGCCTCTGAAAAAACGTTACGTATGCACAATTTTCTGCGCAAAAGCTACGAGAATAGGGTGATTACGCGACAAAATTGCGCAAGTCTAACGTAAAGGCGGTGCGCTACGCCGGTCCAATAATGCGCAGATGTACCTGAATCTGGGCCATAGTATCAATCTTTTAGCATGTGAGGAAAGTGTCACATCCCCAAAAATACCAAGGCAATTCTTGGGGTACAAAATATTTGGTAGACCCAAAGCGGAGACGATAAAGGAGACTATTTCTGCCCAGAATCCCTGAACTACAGGGCAGGACCAGAAGCAGTGGAGGAAATCAAAAAGTTGAACACAGCCTCTAAAGCACTCTGCTGATGAGCTCAAACCCATCTTGCATATTCTAGCAGGAGTAAGATGGGAGTGATGGACATTTTTTAGCTTTATAATCCTGTCTCTAGATAAAATTACTGATTTTTAATAAGTTTCACAAAATTCAGTCCAATCCGCTTCTGTAACTAATATATCCAGGGAAGTCCATTTCACCTGCGCAGCATTAAATCTATGATTGGAGTCCATTATAATTGCAGAGTAGTAAACAGAGATAAGTTTAGTAGGGTCAGGTCATCCTAACATTTTCTCTAGAGGTGGCACTTGAATGGGGTTCGCTAGGGACCCAAACTGTTTACGGATGGCATACCAAAGTTGGTAATAATAAAATATGTAGTGAGGGGGTAAATTGAAATCCAGTCATAACTGGTGGAAGGACTTGTGCTGTGTATAGGTGACATAAGTATTTAACCCTCCTAGGCCACGTACACACAATCGGTCCAAACCAATGAAAATGGACTAAAGTCCAGTTTCATCGGTCCAAACCGACCGTATGTACGGCCCATCGGTCCGTCGTCCGTCAGACCAAATTTTTAAAACTTGCTTTAAAATCGGACCGATGGACGCCTGACCATCGGTCCAAACCGATGGTTAGTAAGCAAAAGCATTGGTCCAAAAACCCGTGCATGCTCAGAATCAAGTCGACGCATGCTTGGAAGCATTGAACTTCGTTTTTTCAGCACGTCATTGTGTTCTACGTCGCCGCGTTCTGACCCGATCGGATTTTGGACTGATGGTGTGTACGCACATCAGATCATCAGGCCACTTCAGCGGTGACCCGATGAAAACGGTCCGTCGGACCATTCTCATCGGGTTGGACCGATCGTGTGTATGCGGCCTTAGAGTACCAACTTTAGGGGTCTGGTAGAGAATACAGTTCATTAAGAGGGTTAGGCCACGGGGGTTGTTAGGGGACGCCAACCATGACTGTATAGAAATGCGGGCCACTGTTGTTTTAAGGGGTTGGTTTATTAAAGGAATATAGCAATATAGGTTTTCCACTTTGCACTTTGCAAGGGAATGTTTCCCAGAGCTTATTGATTGTGGTCAGATTTCTCTAAGCAAAGAATAACAATCACATTCAAGCAAGTAAGCTGTTTAATTGCCGTTAGTAAATCAAATCCATTGTGTTACTTTTTTTAGAAGTACAGATAGCATTCAGACATAGCAACAGTTGTCATGGTGGTATGCAACTGAGCAAATGTTGGAAACATTGCATTGGAATATGGAATAAAAATATTAGAAAATAATGTCAGAAATATAAAATTATAGGGCCAGATTCAGCAAGACTTGCGCTGGAGTATATCGATATGCGCCGCGTAACAGTCAAGATGCGCCGTAGTATCTATGCGGCCGTACCCACCAAACTAGATGCGACAGAAAACTGGCTTTTTCCGATCGGCTTAACTTTCCCTCGCCAGAGTATCGTAAGCGCATATTTTCGCTTGTCGCATCCGTCGCGCCTATTGATTTCCCATGCAAATATGCAAATGAGGGAGATTTCCCGATTCGCAAACGGATTAGCACCAGACGCTGGCTACATGCGCCGCGCGTATGTCGTCCATCTGTCGCAAAGTTATTCCTACAAATAGCTGCTTTATCTTTACTCCAGACGGCCACAGGTCAGCAGGAGAGCAGCTACAGCAGCAGCGTTACTGACGAAAATAGCAAGCTGACCAACCACACTTGCAAGGACAACACCTCTGTGTGTCAACATGCCAGGGGCAGCCGTGGCCCTAGCACTACTAATGGGTCCCCCGGAACGGAGGAGGCGGGCACGTCAGAGGATATACCGCACGCGCATGAGCCTCTTTGGCATGGGGGATGAGGAGGTGTATCGCCTCTTCAGATTCAGCCCAGATGCAATACTTGAACTAACCACAACCCTGCAGGATGACATCACCAGCCCAACACACCGCTCACAAGCAGTGCAGCCACTGGTGAAGGTACTGGCAACACCTAATTTCCTTGCAAGTGGATCATTCCAGCGTACAAGTGGAGTGGTGGCTGGGATGTCACAGTCCTCCATGAGCAGATGTGTGCACCAGGTTATCCCTTCAATCCTCAGACGCAACCACTTCATCAGACCCACCACTGAGGAGCTGCGGCTGAAGGCAATGCAGGATTTCTACAGCATTGCCAGACTCCCATGCACTGTGGGGGCCATTGATTGCACACATGTGGCACTCCAGCCCCCCAGTGCCACAGAGCACATATACCGCAATCGGAAGCATTGGCATTCCATCAACGTACAGGTGATAGCCGATGCCCAACGCCTCATATGGCACGTCCGTGCCAAACACCCCGGATCCAGCCATGACGGCTTCATATACAATCAGAGCCCCATCCCAATGGAATTCGAACAGAACATGTATGGGGACAGCTGGCTGGTTGGTGTGTGACATGGGTGGCAGGCATGACTGTCCCCCCCAATGATGCTGACATCACAAGGGGCACATGCATGACTAACATCCTCCTGTCTTTTCCCTTACAGGTGACTCTGCATATGCACTGGGACCCCATCTAATGACTCCTTTCCGGAACCCCCAAACCAGAGGAGAGAGAAGATACAATGAAGCACATATCAAAACTCGTGCAGTGGTGGAGCAAACATTTGGGCTCCTGAAGTCCTGTTTTCGCTGCCTGGATAAGTCTGGGGGGGCCCTATTGTATTCCCCTACCTTTGTGTGTCAGATCATCGGTGCATGTTGCATTCTGCACAACTTTGCCATGAGAAAGGGCCTGCAGATTGACATACGTGATGACCTGACCCCCCAACCAGACAGCCCCCCCCTGCCAGAGGAGACCCAGTCAGCTGATGGAAGAGCAGTCAGGAGGGTCCTCGCCGTAGGCATCTTTGGACACTAAACAAAAACATTGATCACACGGACAATGCACGCATGCACACCACTGATGTCCCTAGATCACACACACCACATCCACATCGCATTGGATTAGCCCAAGTCCAACATGCAGGACTTGGGAGCAGCAACGCCGGCGTCAAGGCCCCAATGATGTCGCTGTCCATTCATACACCATTCACACATCATTCACACAGCCGTGGGGATAACTTCTCCCCAAACGGCCGAGGGTGACACCCCTTACTGGCAGGAGTGCCACCCCCTCACATTCACACACCATTCACACTGTCCCCTGCACTCCTGACCGTGTGCAGTTAAACTTAAAAGAAAAAGCTCATAACCTGAGCAAAAACCGAAATAAAAATAAAAACTCATAACCTGAGCAAAAATAAAAATAAAAACTCATAACCTGAGCAAAAATAAAAATAAAAAATCCTAACCGGAGCAAAGTTCAAATAAAGAATAAATACTCATAACCTGAGCCAAAAATATACAAAAAAAAATGCCCTCATCTGGGCTGACGGGGGCTCTTTCTTGTGGGCCCTCTCTGGCTCCTCAGCTGCCTGGAGGGAGTGGGTGGGGGTGGGGGGCATCTAGAGGTGGCTGATCCCCGGGTGGGCCACTCCTGGCAGGTGTTGGCTGCATGCCCTCCAAGGCCACGGCAATCCGGCTCAGATAGTGGTTGGTCTGGGCCTGCATCCTCAGCTGGCGGGTCACATTATGCCGCTGGTCACGCTGCCTCTGCCTCCCCTGTTCCCGGATGGCAGCAGTGTTGGCATGGACGGCTGCAGTGAGGTGATGAACATCAGCCTGCACCTCCCCCAGACTGGTCACTACTGCAGTGCAGTTGCAGCTGACGTCCTGCACAGCGTTGGTCAGCTGGGACACGGAGCCCAGGCTGTCAGCCACTCGGTCTAGATGCCCAGCAATCTCCCCCATCTGCTGGGTCTGCCTGGCCTGGTCCTGGGCCATTTGGTCATGGACCAAATCAGACACCCCCCTGGTCTTCCGGGTTGCCTTCCTGGGGCCAGGAGATGGTTGTCCCCGGGGGGATGGAGTCGCCCTTGAGAGGCTTCCTAGAATGGGGGAGGGGATTACAGAGGGCTCTGCAGAAGGGGAGGACTCCTCCAAAATTAAAACAAAGTCCTAATCTGTAAAGCCAGGCTCCTCCTCAACCACCTCATCAGGCGAGGTGTGGGCACTCTCCTCCATCTCATGGTGTTCACCACCCAGGGGGTCGGGCTCAGGATGCCGTTGGGGGGTTGGGTCGGACTGGCCGCCGACATATGATGGCCCAGCTCCATCATCTGTGGATGACACAAAGCAGACACATGTTGGGTGGTCCCACACACTTGGCACATGTACCCTCCCCCCCACATGCAACACACCAAATAGGGGATACAAATCACTTACCTGTCCTGGAGCCTTCCTCCACGGAATCATATCCCGGGACCCCCTCCAACTGCTCCCTCTCCAGGCAGCGGGCGACCACCTCCTCCTCCGTGGTCAGGCTGACCGCATATGGGGGTCCACCACCCGTGGCCCTCTCATGCCTCCTGATGGTGGCCACCTTGCCCCGGACTTTCCGCCTCAAGTCATTAATTTTCTTGCCGATATCGGCAGCAGTCCGGGTGGAGTAGCCCAAAGCATTGACCCTGCCAGCAATGGACTCCAGGGTGCCCTGCTTCCTATCCTGGCTGGTTTTCCTGCCGTGGAGAAAGTCGTTGTACGTCTCCATAGCGGAGATCACTAGGGTGAGCTCCTGGGCATTAAAATTGAGGTTTCTCCTCTCTTTGGGGGGAACGGGAGCAGCCATCATACAGCAAAAGTTACTTGCCTGGGGTGGGGGAAACCGGATATACTTTTGCACTGGAAAGGCGCATCTACGACCGTTTTTATACGCGCAACGGAAGACATTGCGCTGGCGTTTCCCATGAAGTAGTGCCAACGGAAGTTGTGAGCATGCGCACAGGGGAGCGAGGGGAGCCCTCCCTCACTGCGCATGCTCCGTGGATGATGCGATGAACGTAAGTCACTGCACTGGGCTCTGCCTATCATTTACATATGATCACACCCACTTCCACTTGCGTCGGGTTGCGCCAGCGCTTTTTCGTTACTCCGCCGCAAAGTAACGAACATGCGCTTGGTGAATACTGGACTTGACTCACTAGTTCGCATCAGCGTAACGTATATGCGTTTCGTCTGGAAAATAAATGTATTTAGTTACTCCCGAAAATCGTTTTGATTTATTTTGTTTTTTTTCGTTGGGGAATAGCTTTCGTCCGACAATCCAATAATACTTGGTTTCTGTCGAATGGTCAAAGAATGTTCAACGGAACTTCGAAACTTTACGCCGAATCGTACATTTCCGGTCGAATTTTCCGCCTACAAGAATTCTAATGTTGTATGACTAGTAATAATAATAATAAATATTTATATTATTTTTACTAGTCATAGTCAACCAACATTAGAATGTTTCTATAGCCTATGGGCGGAGCATTAAAATGTAAGAGTGCACTATATCTTCTCCGTCGAATGTCAAATCTATTATTTCTATAGTGTCGAATCTTTTCTCTATGATGTTGAATCTTTTCTCTATGATGTTGAATCTTTTCTCTATAATGTCGAAAAGTACCGTATGTGTGTGTATATCAGGTTCGATAGACAGATTGCTATTCTGTATTCAGTCAGCGTCATGTCGAATCTCTCTATATCTAATTTTTACCGCAACGAAAACGAAAATAAAGCATTTTTCATGTCGGATCTTTCGGTTTTCTTTCTTGCGCTTTCGTTATCGTTTGTTAAAACGATAATGAAAAAAACTGATTTTCGGACAAAAATGCATTCTAATAAAAACTAATGCACATGTCTATTACAGAGTGGCAGTATACTTTTTAGAAATTATCATAAGTGTCATGATTAATGTGTTACTGAGCTTATACCTTGCAATAATTACACCATGAAAATAATTTACATGAGAAGTGAAGTCAAGTGAAGGGAAAATCCCTCTTAAGGGTTGTCACCAGAACAGTTGTCCTCGTTGGAAGATTTTTACTCTACTCTTATTTCATTGACAACTGCAAAAATTTGGATTGCAGAAACAGCATTTCTTATAGTCAGGGCCGTCTTTCTGAGCAGGCACCCCTGGGCACAACCCAGAGGCCCCACGTTCACCTAGGGCCCTATGCAGGGCCGGCGCGCCGCTACCTGCAGAAGTGTGTACCATAGGTGGAGAGGGAATGCATGCTGCCAGGATCATGCAGGGGCACGGGGAGGGAACTATCGCATGCAGTACGCTGACAGATCCTTCCCCCGACACCCCCACCTGCAGAGCTGTTCGGCAGCTCAGGGCTCTGATTGATGATGACTCGGAGCTGGACCACCTCCTTCTATGTCAATGGTCTGGACTCGTGAGGGGGTGTGGCCAGGCAAGGGGTATCACTAGGGGGGGCGGAGCGGGCGGAAACAGGGAGGACCGCACTGTCCTTCTGGGCAGAGCAACATGGAGGTAAAAAAAAAGGCTCTAAAAATGCGGATTTTCTTTTTTATGCAGCCACTGGACTGAGAGAAATTGGGTTGAAAACTGCTCTGCTTGATTTATTACACGCAAGGCAGTGCTACAGAAAAAAAGCAGATACCATCTTGATCTTTGTCAACTTTATTACTTCTATCTTTAGACTTTTACATAGAAGTAAAAAGTCCAGTTAGCTGACAAAGATCAAGATGGTATCTGTTTTTTTTCCTGTAGCACTGTCCCGAGTGTAAGTTTTCAACCCAATTTCTCCCAGTCCTCTGCCTGCTGTCACCCAACCCTCTGTCGCCAAGTCCTCTGCTGTCACCCAGCCCTCTGTCACCAAGTCCTCTGCTGTCACCCAGCCCTCTGTCACCAAGTCCTCTGCTGTCACCCATCCCTCTGTCGCCAAGTTCTCTGCTGTCACCCAGCCCTCTGTCACCAAGTCCTCTGCTGTCACCCATCCCTCTTTCGCCAAGTTCTCTGCTGTTGCCCAGTCCCCTGCTGTCAACCAGCCCTCTGTCGCCAAGTCCTCTGCTGTCGCCCAGTCCCCTGCTGTCACCCAGCCCTCTGCTGTCACCCAGCCCTCTGCTGTCACCCAGTCCTCTGCTGCCACCAAGTCCTCTGCTGTCGCCCAGTCCCCTGCTGTCACCCAGTCCCCTGCTGTCACCCAGTCCCCTGCTGTTGCCAAGTCCTCTGCAGTCGCCCAGTCCCTCTGCTGTTGCCTAGTACCTCTGCAGCCTCTGCATCTCCTGTACCATGTCTGCAGCCCCTGACATGTCCTCCTGTATCATGTGCGCAGCCTCTGACATCTCCATCTGTACCATGTCCACAGCATCTGCATCTCTTGTACTATGCGTGCAGCCTCTGCATTTACTGTACCATGTCTGCAGCCTCTGCATCTCCTGTTCCATGCCTGCAGTATCTGCATTTACTGTACCATGTCTACAGCCTCTGCATCTCCTGTACCATGTCTGCATCCTCTGCATTTCCTGTACCATGTCTGCAACCTCTGACATCTCTTGTACCATGCCTGCAGCCTCTGAATCTCCTGTTCCATGCCTGCAGCATCTGCATTTACTGTACCATGTCTGCAGCTTCTGCATCTCCTGTACCATGTCTGCAGCCTCTGACATCTCCCCCTGTACCATGTCCACAGCCTCTGCATCTCCTGTACCATGTCCACAGCATCCAATATCTCCTTCTGTACCATGTATGCAGCCTCTGACACCTATGTGCTTTTATATCTGTCTTATCTATATATAACACACTCTTCAAATGTGCTTTAAAATGCATGGTTTATCCTTTTATGAACAAGAAAATAATGATGTTATGCTGTTGGGCCATCATAATAATGCTATTGGGCTGGTATGAAATTATTTCCAGAGCTGTTTTTTTATTCCCAGTCCGCACCCTGGCTCCAACAGCTATGTCACGTTAAAAATCACTTAAATCCCCTTTCTTCCACATTCTGATGCTCAGTTTGAACTTCAGCAAGTCATCCTTACCATGTCTAGATGCCTAAATGCATTGAGTTGCTGGCAATTGAACAATTGTACCTAATAAAGTGGCCGGTGAGTGTACTTAAAATATACAATGTGGCCCTCATACTGAAAAGATTCAAGACTCTTCTCATATGATTACAACATTATTGCCTGCACTGCCCTTAGGATTCCAGGCCTTTTCTCTTTTTTTTTTTTTTTCTTGTTTAATACTTTGTAAATCAAAAGTAGATCTGCATCTAAAGCAGACCACATACTGCCTACCAAATCATATTCTTGTAGTAGCTTTTATTAAATCACATAACTAAAAGTGGACAAGCTTGTAAAAAAAAGGCTTCATCGATCATATATACCTAGGGTAGCACAATGTGTAAATTAAGCTCTGACCATATGCTCATTGTTTGTGAAAAAAGAAAGAATAACAGATAAAGACTGAAGAAATAAGGAAAAGGTAAAAGATTGTGTATTATGGACAACTATGGATAGGAGCAGGGTTTGTCCCACAAGATATATAATGCCTAGGTTAATCAGCCAGCATCATTCATCTGTCCCTGGGTAGATTGCAAGTAATAAAATATGTACAATCAATAAAATAAATAACAGCACAATTACATATTGACACTGAGACATTTCATATTATCTGTAATGATTTTGACTTTGGTTTGACAATAGACTAATGCAACATTTTAGTTACATTTATATTATTTAACCACTTCAGTTTTAGCTCCCCTTAAAATTTCTGCTATAGGCCCAGTGATTTAACAACAAATTTGTCATCAAATAAGATGACAAAGTTATACATACATGTTTTTTTTTAGATATCAAACCTTTCTTTTGCCAATATTGTCTCAAATTTATTTACAAAAAGCAAATTGAGGCATAGCAAACAAAAATAATTAGAGCCGGTTCACACACAGGCGGCATGACTTTGGGGGCGACTCGGCAAGGCGATCTCAAGATGACTTGAGTGTCAAATTGCAAAATGACTTCTGTATTGAAGTCAATGCAAGTCCCCCCAAAAGTCGTACAGGAACCTTCTTCTAAGTCGGAGCGACTTGCTTCACTTCTATTATTACAGTTCCATTGAATAGAGCAGACCACAACTTGTCAGGCGGCTGAGTTGCCTGACAGGTCGCCCCTGTGTGTTTTTCTACTTTGACCCATGTTAAAATTAAAACAAGTCCTATTGTTGTAGATAAAATCCTATTTATAATGACATTAAAATTACACGTTGATACATGGCAAATCAATGCTATTTGTAAATTAAAAAATAAAGCCAATTTTTTTTAGCTTTAGATAGAGTAGAGATGGATTAGAATACCTGAGATCCACCCTCTAAATTTGTCCTGTTTATCATTATTATCAAAAGTGAATTTTCCCCAGAACAGTAATGGAGTGGAAATTTTCCAATGGGGACACTAATTCCGGTGACCTGGGGGATCCCAATGTATTCCCTTGATTTTTAGGGATTTCCTCTCACCCCTTGTTTTGAGTATAGGACCGGAATGAGACACTGATAGCAAAACAAATTACCAGACATTATAATCCCCCCTCACTCTATCCAAAATAAGAAAAAAAAGTTTTGCCTATAGTTTTACTTTATGTAATAACAAAGTTCTTGACGAATCAATAGGCCAACAACAGAAATTTAAAATGTGCTCTGGTCCATATGTAATGTACAGGTGTGTGAAATGAAGTCGAAAAGGGGTTATTCGGTTGTTTTACTTGTGACCCCTGATACCTTAAAAGTCCATTGTTTTGACAGATATGTTCACAGAAATTGGGGATGTGGTACTGTGACCATAAAAGCGTATGCATAAATATTTCATGTGAGCAACTTATAACTCTAAATTCTGTTTAATATAAGCAAACTGCTACTTGATTGCCATTCAGCATTAACATTTTATCAGCATGTCTCTTTTTTTAAGAGTTTTTATTAGAACTTCCACAATCACTAACTTTTCATTCAGTTTACAGCTATACAGTCCCCGCTGTTCCTGGAACTGTGTGAAGTTTTTCTTTACTTTGACAATTTTTGCACTTCTAGCATCATTCAAAAGGCTTCAAGATTTGCACCCGGAGAGCTTTTGTATGAGAATTATGTGTTACTTTTTTTTTCTGTGAGTAGAGAAAATGCAAAGTGGGAATGTTTAGAGTTCTTGGTCCATTCTGTTCATATTGAACGGTGTTGAGTTTTGTTCTGTGCTAAGATATGATTTTGGTGAGTAATGGATTTTTCTACAGAGAGAATTAATTTAAAAGATCAAAACTTCTCTCGGTTCACAGTAAATCAATTGGGCTTAGTCATATAAAGAATGAACACAAACAAAACTCCAGCCAATATCTTTTTTGGTTTTGGACAAAGTGTGGGAAGGAATGGAATCATTGTAAGGTTCTTTTGTGTTCTGTGATCTAACAGATGCACTGTTATATAAAAGTAAGCTACAGTTTAAGCAAGCCTGGCCTTAATATCATGAGATGGAAAGTGTCAGTTCTGCTTCTGGCCAGGGATTTATCATGCTGGTCCCTGTGAACGTCAATGTTTTTCATGTGAATCCTGTTTACTACTCTATCCATAAATGCTGCCTGTGTTCTAGTTTCTATTTGTTTGCACAATCTCAGTTTCTAGCTAGACTTTGGTTGAATGTCAACTGTCCAATGTTTGGCAGTTTATAGGCTATGCTTGTGCCTATTAAGTTTGTAATTTATTTTGATTGCTTCTCAGCATGCTCTTACCAGTTGGGCTAACCCAATACAAATCCATACCCTACTACAGGGGCTTAGAGGAGCCAAGATTTACCATGGCTAGGGATGAGTGCATGTCTGGTTTAATTCATGGGGTGTTCATTGAACCCATTATAAAGTCCAAAAATTGCAAATTTAAAGCATTAAAGTCTATGGGGGACAAATCTTGTAAATTAATTCTGCCCATCCATTTCAAGGCTAATACAAAGGGATTGTCAAATAAAGCACATGGGGAACTAGGCACTGTTATGGGGAACATGTATGAGTGCAACAAAAGATAAAAGAAATACCATTCAGTGAGGAGAGGTCTCTAACACTACTGACCCCAAATTAAAAGAAGGCCCTAGCCAAATTATATTAAAATAAATCATGCATACCTCAAAGAAATACAACCTATAACTCCAAATACCAACCATGAAATATTAACCCAAACCCTAAACCTAAAACACTAAACCCCAACTCTATATTAATAAAAAACAAACAAAAAACTGCAAGGTGGGGCCAACAGCTTGACAGCAACTAAATCTTCTGCTGACACACACACACAGAATGGTAATCCTAGAAAGGACTGTTGGGTGTATGCATTATGAACACGCAGGCAGGCACACTCAATGTAGCTCACCACACTAACTTCCCTGTAATGTAGCACAATACTGCACTGCATATAACACTTTATATAACACCATATAACACAACAACTGTCTGTCCCCATAAAAACTCAACTCTCCCTATCTTATCCAAGTTTCCACACACTGCCAAAAGGGTGCTAAGAACCCTGGGTTTTCACAGAGAGGAGGCTGGCATATAAGAAAACCTCCATTATTGGCCCATCTAAGCTACCCGACCACAGTTCAGTGGCCAGAAAGTACATTATTTGTATTTGGTTGCATTAGCAATGAAAATGCTGCCACATTAAACTCATCCTTTATCCACCCAAAGCTCACTCTATGGTGGGGGCAGGTCAAGACATAGTCCAAATGACTCTGATTCCTCCAATTTAAGGCATTATAAAGGAAATACAAGGACTATTTTAGAAATAGAACTATGCAAAATGTGTAAGCCCAATCACTAAAAGCTCATATATATACACATAATAATATTACTCCAAAGGTCATGTTTGATATTTTGCATTTTTCATCAAAATAATACCTAGTGATCTTGCCATGAATAAACTTATTCAGGCACTTCCTGTTATAGGGTGAAAATACCAGTAGTGGTTGTTGCAGCAGATTTTATGCAGGCATGGTCCACTGTTATCACCATCCGGAAACCCACCCTGTGGTATGGTGTGGCATTTTCGGTTATATTACGCCTACAGGTTTTTAATAAAAATGAAACAAAAGTGAAACTGTTATGAATTAAATGACTATATGTAATTAATTATTTTACATTTTATTTTATATTATTTCGCTATTTTTACACACTGTAATGCGCAGTAACCACACAAAGAGAAAGAGATAGGGACAAAGTGACAGCTGCACCTGGCAGCTTTGTTTGTGAACAAACCTCATATGATCACCAAGATTGTTATGAGATTACATGATTATTATGTGATTACATGGTTGGAACCATACTGCTTGCTTCCCAATCATTTGTTTGAAACCAGAGGCTGTAACTATGGTCTCAAGTCTTGTTATAAAATGAAACATAGATTAATGTTCTCTTTGCATGGGGAACGTTAATCTACGGCGTGCAGTTCTGAAGAGTTTACATTGTTAACAGTATTTAGAAAAAAAAGTTGAACATTAGAACTGCGTTATATAAAATATTGTTTATAAATAATGTATTCAATCCTACAGTCTCAGCTTGTCTGCTTCTGTGAAGCCAGTAGATGTTCATTTACAAAAAATTGAAGCATAGGAATGTACAGTATTGTATATAGTTTCACTGTACAGTATATACAGTACAGTGATTTCATCAAAGATGCTTAAAGGTACAGTGCCTTGCTAAAGTATTCGCCCCCCTTGAACTTTGCGACCTTTTGCCACATTTCAGGCTTCAAACATAAAGATATAAAACTGTAATTTTTTTGTGAATAATCAACAAGTGGGACACAATCATAAAGTGCAACGAAATGTATTGGATATTTCAAACTTTTTTAACAAATAAAAAACTGAAAAATTGGGCGTGCAAAATTATTCAGCCCCTTTACTTTCAGTGCAGCAAACTCTCTCCAGAAGTTCAGTGAGGATCTCTGAATGATCCAATGTTGACCTAAATGACTAATGATGATAAATAGAATCCACCTGTGTGTAATTAAGTCTCCGTATAAATGCACTAGTCTCAGAGATCAGTTTAAAGCGCAGAGAGCATCATGAAGAACAAAGAACACACCAGGCAGGTCCGACATACTGTCGTGGAGAAGTATAAAGCCGGATTTGGATACAAAAAGATTTCCCAAGCTTTAAACATCCCAAGGAGCACTGTGCAAGTGATAATATTGAAATGGAAGGAGTATCAGACCACTGCAAATCTACGAAGACCTGGCCGTCTACGGAGACTCTGTCCATAGGACAACAATCAGTCGTATACTGCACAAACTGGCCTTTATGGAAGAGTGGCAAAAAGAAAGCCATTTCTTAAAGATTTCCATAAAAAGTGTCGTTTAAAGTTTGCCACAAGCCACCTGGGAGACACACCAAACATGTGGAAGAAGCTGCTCTGGTCAGATGAAAACAAAAATCGAACTTTTTGGCAACAATGCAAAACGTTATGTTTGGCGTAAAAGCAACACAGCTCATCACCCTGAACACACCATCCCCACTGTGAAACATGGTGGTGGCAGCATCATGGTTTGGGCCTGCTTTTCTTCAGCAGGGACAGGGAAGATGGTTAAAATTTATGGGAAGATGGATGGAGCCAAATACAGGACCATTCTGGAAGAAAACCTGATGGAGTCGGCAAAAGACCTGAGACTGGGACGGAGATTTGTCTTCCAACAAGACAATGATCCAAAACAGAAAGCAAAATCTACAATGTAGTGGTTCACAAATAAACATATCGTGGCGTTAGAATGGCCAAGTCAAAGTCCAGATCTGAATCCAATCGAGAATCTGTAGAAAGAACTGAAAACTGCTGTTCACAAACGCTCCCCATTCAACCTCACTGAGCTCAAGCTGTTTTGCAAGGAGGAATGGGCAAAAATTTCTCTTGATGTGCAAAACTGATAGAGACATACCCCAAGCGACTTACAGCTGTAATCGCAGCAAAAGGTGGCGCTACAAAGTATTAACTTAAGGGGGCTGAATAATTTTGCATGCCCAATTTTTCATTTTTTTATTTGTTAAAAAAGTTTGAAATATCCAATAAATGTCGTTCCACTTCATGATTGTGTCCCACTTGTTGTTGATTCTTCACAAAAAATTACAGTTTTATATCTTTATGTTTGAAGCCTGAAATGTGGCAAAAGGTCGCAAAGTTCAAGGGGGCCGAATACTTTTGCAAGGCACTGTATATGTTTTTTCACCTTAATGCATTCCATGCATTACCCCCTCGGGAAAGAGCTTCCTTCGTGGGACCCCAGAAGAGGACATTCGGGGCCACTCTGTGCAAAACGTTTGTTATTTTTTTTTAAACCACGAACCTATAGTATCACTTTAAGTATCCTTCAAGACCCCTTGCACGCTGAGGCGGTTTTCAGGCACTTTTCAGATGCTTTCACACTCGGGCGATGCACTTGCGGGGGTAGATGAAAAAAGTCCTGCAAGCAGCATATTTGGGGCATGTTTGGAGCACTTTAAAAGGTGTCTTGTGTTAGCTTTAAAAATTCACAGCAGGTTGACCTAATTAAATCCTGGTACACACTATTAATTTTTTTTTACATTCAACCGAGCGGGCTAAACAAACAAAAAAAAACTGAATAGCTTGTGAGGAGGCGCTGTACAAGCGATGCAATGTCAGTACAACGATCTCCCCCTCTGAACTACTGTGTTCTGACAAGAGGACAGCCCCCCTGCCAGAACACACAGGCCATTGGCTGAGAGCCATAGGTGTGCGCAGCCTATTGCATTAGGGTGTGCACCCCAAAGCTCAAACACACTCTGCCGATCACTCATGATGAAAGGGAAGGGGCCGGTAAGTTGCATATTTACCGTTCCCTTCCCCCACTCATCCTAAAACATCCCTGCAGCAACAGCCAGGGAGGGAGATGAGAGTAGGGAAACTGGCAGCGCTGCAAGGGGAAGGGGGAGGGGAACCTAGGCAGTAGGGGAAATCTGTGCTGCACAGGGTGATCAGGGTGTGCCTGGGCACACCTGGCACACCCTGTGCGCATGCTTATGCTGAAAGCGCTAATTGGATGCTGATCGGCAGATCCTTTTTTATTATTGCCCCTTTGATAGAAGCTGGTCGAATGTTCGCTTCTGATAGGCCAGCTACCATACGCACGGGCTGAATATCGGATGGTTTCTATTGAACCAGCCAATGCCGCCCGATATTCGGCCCATGTGTAAAGCCCATAATTGTCATTTAGCTGTTTTTACAATGTTTACATGAACATAGGGGCAGATTCAGGAAAGAAATAAGCCGGCTTATCTCCAGATAAGCCGTCTTATTTCAGCGTCTGGTCCTCCTATCTATGCTCCTGATTCATAGAATCAGTTAAGCATAGATTTCCATAAGATCCAACAGGCATAAGTATCTTACACCGTTGAATCTTATTTTCATATTTTAGGCTGGCCGCTAGGTGGCGTTCCCGTCTAAAATATGTAAATGAGCCTATACGCCGATTCCCGAACGTATGCCCGGCGCTATTCTTTTACGTTGTTTGCGTTAGCGTAGTACCGTCGTAATGTTATTCCTGCTATATGAGGCGCAGGAAATGTTAAGTATGGACGGCATGTCGACGCTTTTGTTCCCGTCGTTTACGTCGTTTACGTAAAACGTTCGCGAATAGGGCTTTGCGTAAGTGCCGTTCACGCCGTTTACACGTCGAATTGACGTCGAGATTTGGAGCATGCGCACTGGGAACCAATCACGGCCGGCGCATGCGCAGTTCGTTCGGCGCGGGGACGCACTTCATTTAAATGATACATGCCCCCTACCTGCCGAATTTGAATTTGGCCGGGTGATTTACGCTGCGCCGCCTCAAATTTTCAGGCAAGTGCTTTATGAATAAAGCACTTGCCTGAAAAAGTAGTGGCGGCCTAACGTAAATTAGATACGTTAGGCCAATTTAAAGATAGGCTCTCCATCCTGAATCTACCCTATAGTGTTTAATGTAATTATCTATTTTTTAATGCCAGATATAGCATACAGTAAAACCTTGGTTTGCGAGCATAAGTACAGTAGTTCCAGAAACATGCTTGTAATCCAAAGCACTTGTATATCAAAGCATTTTTATACAGGGTATAAAAGAGAAGAGAGGCAACTCTAAGGCCGCGTACACACAATCAAATTTGTCCGCTGAAACTGGTCCGACGGACCGTTTCAGCAGACAAATCTGATCTTGTGTATGGGCTAGCGGACATGTCTGACCGGCGGACAAATTTTAAAGCATGCTTTAAAATTTGTCCGCTGGAGACATGTCCGTCGGATATGTCCGCTGGTTAGTACACTAACCAGCGGACATATCTGCCCGCACATGCGTCGAATGGATTAGACGCATGCGTGGAAGTTCTTTACTTCCTGGTGCGGTGACGTGGCGGCGTCAACGTCACCGCGCTGTCTGCCGGCGGAGATTTTGATCCGATGGTGTGTACACGCCATCGGACCAAAATCCGATGAGACATGTCCGCTCTAAACGGTTCGTCGGACAAGTTTGAGCGGACATGTCTCATTGTGTGTACGCGGCCTAAGTGTAGCAATAAATTGCTAAATGTTGTACCTTCATTAAATGTAACCATATTGCTACAAGCTCCTCTCTTCTCTTTTATAGTCAGTTGCGACATGACGCTACTCTTATATCAAGACATCACTTGTATATCAAGGCAAAATGTATTAAAATATTTTGCTTGTCTTGCAAAACGCTCTCAAATCAAGGTTTTACTGTATTTTCAAGATTGTGTTACTTATAAGGTATGGACGCTTGGTTTTTCGCTCTACAGGCTTTTTGAACATCAGACAGATGATATATCTGCCGAATGACTGCTAAGATGAAAAATAGGCCACTTAGTCAACTGTTTTTTTATGGTTTGAGCAGACTGAATTGGGCGAGGGAAAGAGTACACACAATCATTGTGTGGCAGGAGGAGATGCCTAAAAATAGATTATACTGTATGCATGGAAACGTATAGGGGTTTATATATAGGGGTTGTGTGTGTAAAAATAACTGAAAGAATGTAGATTTTACTAAAAAATAAGGTTGTGCTTTTTCAGCAGTACAACCTGGAAAACCACCAATAAATATAATAACATTTTTTTTTTAATTATTGAGTGAAACATGAAAAGGTGTCATTCATTTTATATCCTTAGTATATCTTGGCATACACTATTTGCAGTTATTGGTTATATTTCTGGTTTATATAAGTTTATTACAAAATCAGTTATAATATAATATGCGGCCATCTGAGACCCACGGTATATATATTTAGTAGAGAGTAGGGTTCCCCAGGGTCCAGTATATGAGTGTAGCATTATTATCTATAGATCTCATAGAAGTTGTAACCAAGAATTGAATGGTACATGGATCCCTTGACATCTTTGTTATTTTCTTTTGCAGGTATCCTATGTGAAAGCCATTGACATCTGGATGGCTGTTTGCCTTTTGTTTGTCTTTGCTGCATTGCTGGAATACGCAGCTGTAAATTTTGTGTCAAGACAACACAAGGAATTCCTGAGGCTCCGCAGGAGACAGAAAAGACAAAGCAAGGTAGGATAGTTATTATTATATACATCGCTACTTTCTTTTTAAAGGTTTAATTTCATTATGACAGTTATTTCTATGGTATACACTGTTATCTTTTATTTTCCATTTTCTGTTCATGCTGATATAACATAATATGCATGCTGCAGGTAAGGGATCAAGAGGACTTGTCCCTTTTCAAGAAACCATTCTGCAGTCATGGGCGTCCGCTTCATAGGGCAAGGGAGGGTGTTTGCCCCCCCTGGAATCGTGAAATAGTGTTAACAATGACACGTCGCCTCCCACACATCGGTGGACCATTTACTCCGCGGCCCGCTTATGTTTGCCAGCGCCAGCTAATATGAACATCGCGCTTTACAGCCCCACCCGTCCTGGCGGCGTGGCGTCACTCACGTTGGGAGGAGATTATCATTCATGGCAGGGAATGATGGAAGGAGCATAGAGAGCTGCCTGCTAGAGGAGCCAGCGCTGTCGAGGAGGAACCAACCAGCAACAACATCTTCATTACAACCACACAGCACAGCAGCGTTAGTTGTGTCAGTGTCACTGCAAGTAAGCACTAAACTAAAGTAAGCTGGTGGCATGCGGCATGCCATATGGAATGGTGCAGTTTGAAAATTATTAAATGTGATGATGACTGTGATTTTTTTTAAATATGCAGCATGGCAGCAGGGTAAATGTCCTGCACTGGTCATGGTAACTCATGTATTAATGTCCTGCACAGTGCAGGACATTAATACATGAGTTACCATGACCAGTGCAGGACATTTACCCCCCACCCCCCTGCCGCCATGCTGCATATTTAAAAAATCATATACAGTCATCACAGTTAATAATCTTCAGACTGTATTCCATATGACATCATGTGCAGGGTGCTGTGTAATGTAAAGGGGTCCAGTGATGCAGGGTGCTGTGTGATGTAAAGGGGTCCAGTGATGCAGGGTGCTGTGTAATGTAAAGGGGTCCAGTGATGCAGGGTGCTGCGTAATATAAAGGGGTCCAGTGATGCAGGGTGCTGTGTAATGTAAAGGGGTCCAGTGATGCAGGGTGCTGTGTAATATAAAGGGGTCCAGTGATGCAGGGTGCTGTGTAATGTAAAGGGGTCCAGTGATGCAGGGTGCTGTGTAATGTAAAGGGGTCCAGTGATGCAGGGTGCTGTGTAATGTAAAATGGTCCAGAAGGTGCATTTGTGGAGAGGGGGAACACAGTAGTGACAAAGAGATATTGAAAGATGCAGGGGGCACATTGGGTGTTTTTACATTTTAACTTGTGGGAGGGGGGGCTTTTAACCCCCGCTAGCAGTCGAAAAAAGGGTAAAATGTGACTGTGTATCGCCACTGCCGAAGCACCCCCCCCCCCTGAAAAAACTTCAGCGGACGCCCATGTCTGCAGTGGATATGGTGATGCAGCTAAAGCTCATTGCCTATAAGCACAACATATATTGTAGGTAGACGTAAGCTTCTTTTTATTTACAGCCTTCTTTTACTATAATAGAACATAGTGTGGGTCCAGGGACAGCACATCACATTAGGTCAGTGTTTCTCAACTCCAGTCCTCAAGCCCCCCCAACAGGTCATGTTTTCAGGATTTCCCTCAGATGAAAAGGCTGTGGGAATTACTAAGGCAGTGAAACTGATCAAATCACCTGTGCAAAATAATGGAAATCCTGAAAACCTGACCTGTTGGGGGGCCTTGAGGACTGGAGTTGAGAAACACTGCATTAGGCACACATTTTTACAAACTTGCAGTTTTGTGCGCAATCCACTGACCAATTATCCACTGACCCATTCTTCTTTTCCATTTTAAGCCTACGTATGTTCACCATGAACATACCAGGCAGGAAGATCCTTTTGAAAAAGTTTATCCACTTTACCCATCTACAAAGGCCCTGAAATCAGTCTGTTTTTGTTGTTCCATTGACTGCAGCTTGAACCGATCTGGGGAGCTGGGAAAGGTTCTCATGTGATGTTGTGCTAAATCGCTTTACATTCAGGAAAACCAGGAAGTAGTCAGCTCCATGCTGTCCAGCTTGAACCGGAAGAGAAAATGATGTCACCAGCAGGGGGTGATGTACAGCGATTCAGCACAACATCACACCAGAACCTTTCCCAGCTACCCTGATGGTGCGAGGAGCCTGTGGGCCACAGAACTGCCAGGACTACATACTTATGATAAGCATGACTCCCACTTTTATCTTGTAAGTGTTTTTATTCTTGTGCAATAAATGTTACTGCTTTAATACTACACTTAGAGAGACCCCCCCCCCTGTTTCTTTTATTTATTACATAGTAAGTGGGGTTGCAAAAAAAGTCCATCTAGTTCAATTAATAAATAACAAAAAAACATTGGCCCGGATTCACAGACATCGGCGCATATTTATGCCACTGTAGCGTATCTCTTTTATGCTACAGCGGCGCAGCGATGAGAGGCACGCATGGAATTCACAAAGCAAATGCTCCCAACTCGTATAACGGCATAACGTATATTTTGTAGGCATAAGCCGGCTTAAGTTGAAGTAGGTGGAAGTGGGCTGGAAGTGTGCGTGATCCATGTTAATGAAGCGTGACTCCATGCAAATGATGAGCCGGACGCCAGACAAGTACTTAAAATGAACTGCGCATGTGTCTGGACATGGACGTACCCCTGTGCGCATTCGTACAACCATGTTGGAACAACTGCCTAAGATACGCCGGATCACTGTGTACGCCGTGAACGTAACCTATGCCCAGCCAGACCCACGTCGGCCCATATTCACAGATGTCCAATGTACAATACGTAGGCTTGTGTTCCCTGGTCCATACCTTTGCATGGGTTGCACCTCATCTATGGGGAATAACTTTACGCTGAACGTAAAACTTACGCAAACCGCGCAAGTACGTTCGTGAATTGGCGTGTCTCCCTCATTTGCATATTTGAATAGAAAATCAATAGGAGCGCCACATGCGTCCAGCGTAAATATGCACCCACTCTACGCTGGCGTAGGCAAGTTACATCGGTGGGATGAAGTCTTTTTTTAGGCGTATTTAAGTTTATGGGTTCGGCACACAGATATGATGGTACATTTTTGTACTTACGCCGCGTATCTGGAGATACGTCGGCGTAAGTGCTTTGTGAATCTGGGCCAATGTAAATAAATAGAAAACCACAATATACAGAATCCTAAACACACAGTTGATCTAAGGGGAAGGCAAAACAAAAACTTATAAAGTATGATCCAATTTGCTCTAGTGGGGGGGAGGGATTCTTAGAATCAGCAATCCCAGATGTTACCTATAAATGTTAATAATCAGTTATATTTTGTGTATTGTGTTTTTAAAACACCCTAATGAACTGTCTAGAACTTGTTCCTGAGGGAGTCTATTCCACGTTTTCACAGCTCTTACTGTAAAGAAGCCTTTCAGTATGTGGAGGGTAAATCTATTTTCCTCCAGACGTTAAAGCGGATGTAAACCCACTCTCATCCTTTCTAAACTACTGCCATAGTGGTTATCTATAAAGATGTACATGCCTCCTGCATGTATCCTTACCTGTCAAATGTCCCACCACTGTCTGTTATGAGACCCAAAAAACTGCAGATTCTGTGGGTGGGTCTGTTCTGCAGGGCTCGGTGGGTGGAGTCAGGATGTTAGTAGACTCCCCGCCCTCCTTTACACTCCCCTTGTCAACATGCATGTATTTCACTGAACTTCTGCTATGATCACTAACATCCAGTCAAAACCCAGAAAAGTCACCACATGACTTCAGCATGCCTAAGGTGTGGAGCAGCCAATCCTGGGAGAGCTGGAGAAGAAAGGAGGGGGATGGGAAGTACACAGAATGCCTCTCTCTGGCTCCTGCATGAGATATGTAAATCACCTGTCACTCACAGCAAGGGGGAGAAACTGACTCCTATTTCTCTGTGTGTCCGTTTTTCTCTTACTGAAAAAAAGATAAGAGGATTGCTCAGAGCTGGATTAACTCTTTGTGGCAAGACTGGGAACAGATGGCATGAAATCCTATACTGTACAAGGTGCAAGCTTTAATTAAAACAAATTTTGGGTTTACATCCACTTTTAGGGGGCGCCTTAATGCATCTTATCAGTTTGGCTGCTCTTTCTCCTGTTCTACAATATCTTTTTTTGTGAACTGGTATTCAAAACTTAACTCCATTATCTAGAAGAGGTCTAATGCTTTGTACAGGGGCAAATTATATCCTTCTCTCTGATCAATACCTCTTTTAATGCAATAAAGTATTTTGGTTGCTTTAGAAATTGCAGCTTGGCTTTACATGCTATTAAAGTGACTCTAAAAGCCAAACTTTTTTTGCTTAAAAAAAAAGATGTTATACTTACCTGCTTTAAGACAAAAAAAATGACAATGCTTTAAAGGCAAAAAAAAATGACAATGCTTAAGTCAAAAAAAAAATTACAATGCTTTAAGGCAAAAAATACCGGTTGCGGCTTTGTTTACTTCCGGGTACCGGGCGTGACGTCATAACGTCACGCCCGGTCTTCCGACGGTCATAGAGATGACTGTGACCGTCTGGTCACCATGACTGTGATTCGCTCTCCGGGCCCCCGATGGCACGGAAGAGCCCGGAGAAGCACTGGATGGCAGCGGGAGGGGAGGGACGTCCCCTCCCGCTGCCTATAAGAACGATTAAGCGGCGGAATCGCTGATTTGATCATTCTTATGGTGCACAGAATCACCGGCTGAAGACGGCGATATCTGAATGATGCCTGTATCTTTAAAAAAAAAAAATTATATACTTACTTACCTGCTTTACGGCAAGAAAATTACAATGCTTTAAGGCAAAAAAAATCCAATGCTTAAAGGCAAAAAAATGAAAAGTAAAAAAATATTGAATTTAGAACCAATTTAAGTTTTACCAGTACACCCAGATCCTTCTCAGCCTTTGACTTCCCCTGACACCCCCCCCCCCCCCCCCCCCCGGATGATTTTTCTAGAAAATATGATGCATGTATGTTTTCAGCCCCCAAGTGCATACTGTAACTTTACATTTGTCAACATTAAACTTAATTTACCACCCAACTGTCATCCAACTACCCAATTAAACAGTGCATTAAAGCATTAAAGAGGAATTGCAGTCTGCTCAAATAATTTGTAATAAAAACCAAAAATGGCAGTTTTCTGCTACACACGGTCGGGTTTTCTGATGGGAAAAAGTCATCCGAGAATCCGGGCGGGAAAAAAGAGAGCTGGTTCTCTTTTTTTTGTCCGGCGGGTTTAGCAGTTTTCCTGTGAGGTAGCATACACACAGCTGGGATTCCCTGCCAAATACTCTCCTCGCAGTTTTCCCGACAGAAAACCCGGTCGTGTGTACGGGGCATTAGTGTGCGGCAGCTGCCGGACAATTTTCCTGGCATTATGCACCTTTTCAAAATTCAAGAGTGATATTAAAACTTCCAGGGATTCAGTACCATGTATCAATTCTCCTAATGAATAGAGTATGCCATCTATATCTCAGCTGATGTTTAGGTTAGTGCATATCACACTGTGCTCAGGACTCCCTAACAGTTAGATCTCTGTTTTAGACATTGGTACATAATGCAAAAAGTAGCTGATTTCAGATCAAATAGGCTAAGAATATAATATGTCACCTATAGTTTATACTAAGTAAACTCTATATAATAACATTTATGTGCCTCGTGTGGTAAAATTCAAAAGCAGAAAATGTCCATGTTGCTCACAAAGTCAAAACCATTAAAGTTGATGTAAAGGCAGGAGTTATTTATTTATTTTTTTACTTCAATTACCTCACTGCACTCTATGCAGTGAGAAAGAAAACCTTTTGCATACAGATCCCCCAGCAGCCCTCCAAATACATACCTGAGCCCAATCTCGATCCAGTGATGTGCACAAGAACAGAGGCTCTCTTGGCTCTCTCTCTCCTCATTGGCTCAGGTACGCAGGTACATTGCGCCAGCTGATCTGCCGGTCAGCTGGTGTGACCTCAACACTGCGCATGCGCAGATTATCAGAGGCAGTATCTGAAGATCAGCAAAGCGCGAAGCAGTATCTGATCATCAGATACTGCCTCGCTCTTTCTGCGCCTGCCACTTTACCATGTGGTCCACTAACCAAGACCCCAAAAATAATGGGTTAATGGATGACTCTAGAGCTACAGAGCTCCCATCACCACCACCACCACATATATTTTAGTTTGGCTGCTGGATACTGCCACATGTTCAGTGTTTGATAGCCAAGCTGCCCTACAAGAGATTTGACAGGCTGTGTTATTTGCCAGGATATTGTTACTTTTATTGATGTGTGGACTATTGAACCATGAACTAGTACTCATAAAAGTTTAACTGAGTTGTTTCTGGTTCCAGTAAGCAGATGGACGTTGAGTATTTATTTCTTAAAAATATACATGGCAGTGCACACAATGGATAAAATTGCTAGATAATGTATAGAAACGTGTGTATGTTTGGTTTGTGAATATAGTTCTTAAAAATGTTGAACTATGTTGCACGGATGAATTACAGTTTAAAAAAAATAGTGCTGGAATTATATTTCTTTTCAGAGACACATGAGGGGAAGTCTCCCCAGTGGCACACAAAGAGCAATAAAAACAAATCAAGCCTCCAAACCTTTCACACTCCATCCAAAAACCTCCTAAAAAAAGGTTTCGGCAGAAGTTTGGCTTTAATTGCGTATGCCTAAAGCTCTTAACTTATTTGTTGTAACCTCTGCATTGGGACCTTCGGAAGCCTGCTTAATTGTGTGGCACGATGAGCACATTTTCTCTGAATGAGACCCACTGGTACCTAAGATATTACAAAAATGTTGTCAACTACTCTATGGTTTGTTTTGTAATATAACAGACAACTATAAACCAAGTGCCATTATATAATATTGCTCCCTCTGTGGATACAATACTGTACTGCTGTACATGATTGCATTAACTATTGTATAAGTGATACATTTACTCTCTTGCTTAATAAACTGTTTAAAAAAGAAAAAAATCTGTATAAGCTTTGCACAATGCTCAACAAGTATTACACAAGTATGGAGTATTTAGTGTGCTTGGTTGTGCCATTTTGTATAATTAACATGTCTGAAACCCAAATACAAAGCTGCTTGGCTGCTTTGAACTTCATAAACCCTATCAGCCTCCATTTCTAAGCAATCTGCTAGCTACTGTGTAAAACATTGTTAAAGAGAACTTGTTTCTACCAAACTGATGCTCTGTGAATATGAGTGCAGTTTAATGTTAGTGATGTTGGGTTGCATGCATTTAGTTTTATTAACACTAAATCATCATTTGGTGCTGCTGAAGTCGGCCATGTTTGAATGGAACCATTTGAGATTCAACAGCCCTACTCTTGGCCAGGAAGCAGCATACATATATTCTGTATCCTTAGGATTTTTTTGTTCAGTAACAGGTTCTGTTGGAGGCTATAACTGCCTGGTCAATGGTAAATTTGATACACAAAAAAACAAAAGTGGGAAATGATTTAGAAGTTAAGCAATCCAGATTAAATTCATAAGCTTGTCAACCCAGTCTACTAACTGTGGACAACAATAGAAGGATCAGAAAAGTTAAGCACCAACTGTAATTTTTGTAGGTACATGGCTTCTGAAACAACAAAATGGAAAGTAAGATTCCAAGTAACTGTTGAAGACTAAATAATACTTTTACTTAAAATGTACCTATGGGGACTGTAAAAGTAGATAAACAGTCTTCAGGGCTATAGAGAATAGACTTCCAGAAGTCTGGACACTGGCTGTGCTCCAGGGTTTGGGAATCCAAATTAGGAAAATGTTTTTAGAAACCTGGAAATGCCTGTATTACTATTTTGGGAGTAGTTTACCTTCTTTATTGCCCATCGCTACAAACCTTCTGTTGTCACCATATTTTGCTGCCAAAAGTGGGTCAGGAGGCTGAAAAGGGTTCCCAGGGTATCGCCCTGAAAATAAATAGAGGATGCATTTAGGAACTTGAAGGTGCTGATCCCACCATCCTGGAGGTAGTTTATTCCCTTTGTAGCCCCACAGCTTTACTTTAGCTATGTATGTGCCAATTTCACAATTGCTCTTCCACTATTTTCAATTTTTTTAACAGTTTATTCCTTTGGCATTTGCACAGTATGAATGTAGATAGCAAAGAACCAAAATAAGTGAATTTTAAGGATATAAGACTTAGCAATCTTATAAATATTGAATTGAAAAAATGAGAGTATGTGCTGAATACCAAGTATGTTTCGCTGGAAAATAAAGCGTTTTGTACAGGGCTGTAATTTTCCACAACACATCCATGGCTTGATAAATTTTATTATGCATGCTTTAATTTAAACAAATAAATAACATGCTCATGAGAGCCTTGTTGACTTAATGTCTTATAATTTTATATTAAGTTAATTGTGTGAAAGCTTGTACCCTCCTGCAGGCATAGGGTCATGCAGACAATTGTGTTTACAAAGGAGTAGGATAGCGAACATAAGTACAGTAAGCAGTGATTAAATGGATAAAAGGCGTGCAGGAAACAGATTAAACAGTCTTCCCCTTCATAAGCTGCTTCGAGAGACAGAGGATATTTCTGCAGTTGGCTAAATGTGCAGTTAGCATATACCTATGGCTTTGTAGAAGTTATAATGCCACTTTACAAATGATAAAAGTAAACACCATGCTTCTCTTCCCCAAATAGGAACACTGTAGGGGTAAACTATAGAATGTGATCAGGATAACAATTAACATTTATTACAAGTTTTCTCTTGGAGAAAAAAGTTAGAATACTTACTTTATCCCTGTCTTCCATACTGCAAGGGATGACATCGATTTCCTTCCAGTGAGATTCCTGGGGAATGATGAGTACCCCAAATCTCATGAGATGATTCTCCAACATACAGTAGTGTCTTCTCATACGACTTGAGCTCCTCATCATTCCCAAGATCTGGACAGAAAGATTGTAACTTTACACTTGCCTAGGTTGCATGGGCAGAACCTGGTGTAAGGTAGGTAAAGATTCTAACTTTTTTTTCACCATGATTACATATCTGTACTCCTATTAAACAGGGGGTCTAATCTAATGAGCAGATGTTACTTTTTAGTGCACAGTCTGCTTTAAGGTGCCTATAGACTGTAGATAACTTTTTTTTGGTAAATTGGGGGACAATCCAGTGTCTATGATAGTTCAAAATGTACATTATTTAAAAAAAAATCCTACCCCACCATTTTCCTAAACAGAAGAACTCATCTGACAAGAGTGACCTTGTTAAAGAAGAAAATTACTGTGGTAAAATGTTGAAATAGTCTTCAAGCACATCCAATCCTTATCTAATGTCAATGGTCACCTTTATCCTGCTCTAGGGTGCTTGAGAGTGCCATATATTTGCCCCTTAATTTGTTTTGAAACATATATTAAAGTTCCATGTACAGTGTCCTTCCCAGTGCTAGCTCTCATAGGGACAACATCCTAGGACATTAAAGTTCTACCACCAAGTTTTTATTCCATAGACGGTCTAAAATAAACCTGTTACTAACTTTCGACAAGCCTGTAAACTAAAAGAGAAAACAGTAGTATATCCTGATTGCATCTGACAAAACAAGGAAAGACATCACCAGCCTATTGAGAGCTGCCCTATAATAACATTTTTTTAAAACAGTTTATGCTATTGTAGTAGAAGATGAGTAGCTGATTTTACAAAACTTGATTCTTTTTTGATTTGGAAGAAAATCATCTGAATTGACATTCTAATTCACCATGGGGCACTGCTAGGTAAAATTATGTAAAAAAAACCAAAAACATTTAGACATTTAATGCATTCAAACCCCACCTATAACTGCCTACACTCCTCCCCCATAGACTCCAAACCTAAAATTTTGGCAAAGCGAAAATTCACTTTTGCTCATCCCTAGCTGTAATATCTAGTTGTTCATGTTTTTGAAGGCCAGTTTATATATAATGTCCCAAAATGTATAGGGATTATGAAAAATGCATGCTAATCAAATATTCAAAATAAAAAAAACACTGCCACAAATAATACAATTCTGGACTTTTTGGCAGGAGTTTGACTGACACTCGGCCTTCCTGTCCATATGAAAAAGAGGCAAAGCCAGGACTAAATGCAGTTATGACACTAACCTAACATTAATGCAATTACATTACCAGAATAGCACGATGGTTCAAACAAACAGTTCTTTCTTATGTGAACTGGGATGTGCCTGCTATGTCATGCTGCTATATTACTGTGATTTCTATATAATAAATAGGTTAATCCCATAATTGCAGTGAGCACTTAGTTTGCCTCTTTTAACCAAATGTGGTCTGACTGTAGGTGTATTTTAAATGTTCCAGCTGTAGGGTGTTAGTGGGTATTTTGTTGTTTTGGCATGCTTTTCATTCACTGCTGTAAAACACATACTAGGAATCCATTGTGAGCAAGCCATTACTATTTTTTACCTTTTCAAATGACTTTCTCTAAGCTTTCATTAGGTAATATTGTTGTATTATATTTTGCTGCATTATTGTGTAACATGCATGTTTAATTTGTGCTTGTACTGTGTTCTATTTTATTCATTGCTCTGTTTTAAAGTATATATTCTGTCATTGTTTTTTGCATGTTTTGTGCTTCTTTTTGTTTAATCATTTTGCTGTTCTTCCATTCTTGCTGCCTGTATCTGTTATGACAATCTGTGGACAGACTGTGCTTGTTGGGAATGAAAGCACAGAGTCGGTACGGCGCATTAATGGATTGCGGAGTACAGATTCCTCAGCATACGGAACTTTGAATCAAATCTACAACCCAAGCTTAAGGGTAAAAAAGCATTGCATAAAAAATTAAGGGAGGGGAACATAAAGAAAACAATAGATACTTTACTATTTTACTCATAATATAGTGGAAATACAGTTTGAACAACATACAGTAGTTAATTCAGAATTTTTGATTAATGCTTTGTAGTAAAATGATCAGAAAACATATATATGTAATGGATACCAGGGATCATTTATAATAAAATACTAGGTAAGCAGCTAAGGTCACTTCATAGTGGCCTTACATGAGCAATATTTTCATGAATCTTAAAGCTGAACTTCTAAAAAAAATATAGAAGACAAGGATTAAAGCAACTCTTCATCCATTAATAAATTGTTCCTGAATTTGCCTTGGCATCCCCTCTTGAAGGAGGATACTGGGAATGAATCAGGTATGAAAATGCAGTGAAAGGAACATGGTTTTAGGTGGAGAGAAAAGAGTGAGCAGACCCCATCAGTCTGGTGCTGCTTTTATCTGTTAGCAGACTGGGGTCTTGACAGAGAACACCCCTTGGAACAAGAAAAAATGTAATAGAAGGCTTGGACTTTTTAGATACAACCCAATAGGTAGTAAATATATATATATATAAGTTTGTTATACATAGAGAAAATACATTAAAAAGTATCCACATTTAAAAGGTCAGTGCAAAAATGTTTTACACTTCATACTGTACAAAGCCACTGGAATACTCTGTACAAATTGGAGATGAAGAACAGTCATTCCATAATCATTTGAATCCAGGAATAAGGCTAAGTAGCAGATTAAAGTGGAATTTTTTAGCCAAAAACAAAACAAAAACAAATAATAGAAAAAAAAAAGTATACTCACCCGAAATACCTGTTGCTATGCGGAAGTCATTAATCTGTATAATAAACTTTTATATATTTACTACATATTGGGTTGTGCCTAAAAAGTCCAAGCCTTCTATTCCATTTATTCTTGTTCCAATTAATAGGATGCGGCAATGTTTATTTTAAAAGTATCCACAGGACCACTTTGTGGTGATACAACCAATATTGTTCAGAGAACACCCCTTAAAAATCCACTGTTTAATGGCCCCATAATATCAATTTTTATTGTGTTTTTTAACATCCCCTGTGAGACCCCCCCCCTCAACCTCTTGTTATTTGTAAGGGAGAGGTGAAGAGGTTCTATTTCTTACCTGACACCCCACTCTAGCCACTCAGATGTTCTCCTTCTCCCACAGTCTGCAGGCAGAGCCTTGGCATCATCATGTACAATACTGGGACGTTAACTCTGTATTGTAATTTGAGGGGGCTGGAGCTTTCAGCAATATTCAAAGAGAGAAATGCATGTAAATCAGAGATAACAGAGTTCAGAGAACAGAAGACAAGACATAACTACAGGACGGTTGTCCCAGAGTCCAGCATCCCCACCTTGGGGAGTGCAAGTAGTCCCAATAAATACCTCAATCTTTCTCTGGTTTCCTACATCTAGCGGGGAAGCCAACAAAACACATTAGGCTTTCTGTTAACATGATGATCTGTACTGTTGCACCCTCAATAAACCAGGATCACTCTACCTATGACATCTAACTACCAATCGAGCTCTTCATCATCCTATAGGCTACATACATTCCTTAACTTACAATAGTACCATTGAGTATGTACCAACTTAACAGAGTACTTAGAAGGAAACCATGGGCCAGATTCACATACATCTGCACATTATTGGACCGGCGTAGCGCACCGCCTTTACGTTAGACTGGCGCAATGTAGCGGCACAATCACCCTATTCTCGTCGGTTTTGCGCAGAAATTTGCGCCTGCGCAACGTTATTTCAGAGGCGCAAGGCGGAGTAATTCAAATTGGGAAGGACGTGGGCGTGTTACATTGAAATGAGCCGTGACCCCATGCAAATGAAGGCCCGGCCGGCTCACGCATGCGCGCTTGTAGCAGACCATGGTCAGCAACTCTGTGCGCATGCTCACAACTCGGGAACGGCGCAATCAGTGAAATTGGAAGTAGACTAGGGCAAATTAGTGAACTACGCAGACAGCATAAATAGACAGACACAAACGTACTTCCTTTGCAAAAGTACATCCCTTTGTATCCCTTCCGATACAGCAAGGTGCTTGTGTTCTGTTGTTTATTAGCGTTTGTTTGTTTGTTTGTGACGTGTCTTTGAGATATTTGGGGACTGTTTTGCAGAGTGATTTTTGTCTTTTATGTGTTTTCTTTGTTGTTATTTTGTTTAAATTAGATTTTTGCTGGTCAATTTTTTATTTTTTTTGTTCTGTTTGTGTATGATTTTGGAATGTGGGGGTGACATTCCTGCCGGAAAAGGGGTGTCACCCTCATTTGTGGTGGAGAAGTGATCCCCAGGTCCGTGTGAATGGTGTATGCATGTACAGTGACATAATTGGAGCCGTGTCATGGCGTTGCTGCTCACAAGTCCTGCATGGTGGGCTTGTGCCAATCCAATGTGATGAGGATGTGATGTGTCTGTGCTAGGGACCACAGTGGTGTGCATGCATGCATTCTCATTGTGCCATGATTAATGTGTGTGTTTAACGTGCAAAGATGCCTAATGTGAGCTGGCTCCTGGCTGCTCTTCCCTCAGAAGACGGGGTAGCCTTGGTTAGGGGGGTTCCGTATAGGAGTCATGAGATGGGGTCCCAGTGCATATGCAGAGTCATCCTGAAGGGATAAGACAGGAGGATGTTAGTAGTGCATGTGCCCCTTGTGATTTCAGCATCATGGGGGGGACAGTCATGCCTGCCACCCATGTCACTCACCAACCAGCCAGCTGTCCCCATACATGTTCTGTTTGAAATCTGTGGGGATGGGGCTATGATTGTATATGTAGCTGTCATGGGTGTCATGGGTGGTGTCATGTGTTGGGCTCCTGCAGGGTTGTGGTTAATTCCATGGTGGCATGAGGGGTGAATCTGAAGATGCGAGACACCTCAGAATCACTCATGCCAAAGATGTATATGCGTGTGTGATATATCAAGTGAAGAGTGAGGGGCTTGTATCAGATTAGATTATTATATCCATCAAGGTTTTAAAGGGCTTTTGAAAGATAGTGAGACCGTGGGAAAAGTAACCCACCTGTTGTTTTTGATATATATATACATGCATGCACATAATATTAGCATCACTGACAGGTAAAATGATTATCTCATTACAAAGGCATCTGAAGTCTGTGAAATGTATTATGCCGCGTACACACGATAGGTTAGTCTGATGAAAACGGTCTGATGGATTTTTCAGTTAACCGATGAAGCTGACTGATGGTCTGATGTGCCTACACACCATCAATTAAAAAAACGACCGTGTCAGAACGCGGTGACGTAAAACACAACGACGTGCTGAAAAAAACTCAAGTTCAATGCTTCCAAGAATGCGTCGAATTGATTCTGAGCATGTGTGGATTTTTAACCGATGGGCGTGCCCACAGACGATTTTTTTCTATAGGTTTTTTATCCATCAGATAATTTTAAAACAAAAGTTCCTATTTTTTTAACCTATGTATAAATAACCGATGGGGCCCACACACGATCAGTTTGGTCTGATGAAAATGGTCCATCAGACTGTTCTCATCAGACTAATCGTGTGTACGCAGCATTAGGCAGGAAGTAAACATATAGGCCCAGATTCATAGAGCGATTACGCCTGTCTAACTGGTGTTAGACAGGAGTAATTTCAAATTTTGCGCGCCGTATCACTAGTTTGAATCCTCAAACCATGATACGGCGGCCGTTGTCTCTGAAGCTGAAGTGTTAAAAGCAGAGAAATGCCTGCAGACCAGTCAGGGTGCCCATGTTGACCCATGTCCAGAGCCAAAAGCACCAAAAATGTGTAGTGAGGATCTGAATTGGATCAGGCCATGTAGGTGGCCTGGTTTGATGAGTCATGTTTTCTTTAACATCATGTGGAGGGCCAGGTGTTTGTGCATCACTTACCTGAGAAAGAGATGGCAAAAATGATGAGCAAAGCGCGGTGACGTACAACAAGTACAACGGCACTCTAAAGGAGAAGTTCCTTTCAAACTCCCATCTCATAACTTGCTTTTGAGCATGCGTGGGTTTAAAATGTCGTTTTAGCCCACACACGATAATTTTTTACAACCCCAAAAACGCAATTTTTAAAAACGACGTTAAAAAAAGCAGCATGTGCGAATTTTTTTTTTTGTCGTCTTTCAGAAGATGAAAAATTATGTGAAGCCCACACAGAGTAGATCTACTATCTCCAAATCATCCATTTGTGTTTTTTCATCAGTGGTGGATTGAAGCACAAGCCCTTCAATAAGGTTTATCATTCATACTGGCATTTTCTCCTAGGCCGCGTACACACAATCGTACATTCCAACAACAAAACCGTGTCTTTTTTTCCGATGGATTGTACACTCAAACCTATCTTGCATACACGCGGTCACACAAATGTTGTCGGAAATTCCGAACATCAAGAATGCGGTCACGTACAACACTACCCGAGCCAAGAAAACTTAAGTTCAATGATTCCGAGCATGCGTCAAATTGATTCTGAGCATGCGTAGAATTTTTGTACGTCGGAATTGCATACAGACGATTGGAATTTCCGACAAGAACTTTTGTTGTCAGAAAAATTGAGAACCAGCTCTCAAACGTTTTTTGTCGAAAATTCTGTCAGCAAATGTGCGATGGAGTCTACACACGGTTGGAATATCCGACCAAAAGCTCACATCCAACATTTGTCATCGGAAATTCCGACCGTGTGCATTAGACTGCAGGTACACATGCAAAATGTTATAGGTATACTTTAGTGCAGGGGTGTCAAACAGGCGGCCCTCCAGCTGTTGCAAAACTACAAGTCCCATGAGGCATTGCAAGGCTAACAGTTACAAGCATGACTCCCACAGGCAGAGGCATGATGGGACTTGTAGTTTCGGAACAGCTGGAGGGCCGCCAGTTTGACACCCCTGCTTTAGTGTGATTAAATTAGTGGCTAGGATCAGTGCAGCCGATAACAGGGTACCTCCAGGCCTCCATTATGGGGCCTGGCAATCAGTTTAGTAGGGGAGCTCAGGCAAAAGGGGAATTAAATAGTGAACAGAAGGGGTGATCAGTGCGGTGGGGGACATTTACTAGAACCAACACCCCTGTGTGGCTCTCCCTGCAGTAGCTGAAAGCTCGCTTCTCCTCTTCTCCCTCCCGCTGGCTTTCAGCTGCTGCAGGGAAAGGCACACAGTGGAATCAGTTCTAGTATTTGCTTCCCCACTGCATCAATAACATCCTCCTGTCCATGATCACCTTCACCGTACTGCCCAGGCCCCTTGTGTGCTTCTCTCCCTCCCGATGGCTGCTGTAGGCACACAGGAATATCTTTTTAGTGCAGAGAGTGGGGGAAGGGACTGGAAAATATGCCATTTACCAAACCCTTCCTAGTTTGAATTTACACAATAAGTGATTGGTACCAATAAACTGTGTTTACTATGCTTCCATTTGTAAATGAACAATAGCCTTAATATAGAGCATGCCTTTATCATTAATTTGTAGTGCAGTTGAGGCAGTAACAAAATGGATTGGGGATCTATGTCCCCTGTTCCTTTCTCTGTCTCAAATATTACATGTCTGGGGTCTGTTTAGACCAGGGGTCTCAAAGTACCGGCCTGCGGGTCATTTGCGGCACGCGGACTGGTTATAAATGGCCTGCAGGCAGGGCGGGGGGTGCTGCGAAAGTGGGGGAGTAGATTTTCTTCACATGCAGAGTAGTGCCGAAAGCATCTGTCATAAGTTCACTTCTCTGTCATGTCATACTGCGGCTGCTCCCCGCCCCCCGGCAGCCTCCCCCTCTCTTCTCGTCCATCCCCATTTGTTTGTGATATCACCTGGGAAGGACGAAAAGAGAGGGGGGCAGCCCGGGGGCAGGGAGCAGCCGCAGCGTGACATGACAGAGAAGTGAACTTATGACAGACGCTTCCTGCACTTCTCTGCATGTGAAGAAAACGTCAAGTAAACGCTGACCTGTGCCCCGTGTACCCTGATTGTGCCCCATGTACCCTGATTATGCCCGAATGTGCCCCATGTACCCTGATTGTGCCCCATGTACCCCAATTGTGACGTCATGTGCCCCATGTACCCTGATTGTGCCCTCATGTTCCCCATGTACCCTGATGTGCCCCTTGTACCCTGATTGTGTCTTCATGTTCCCCATGTACCCTGATGTGCCCCATGTACCCTGATGTGCCCCATGTACCCTGATTGTGCCCTCATGTGCCCCACGTACCCTGAATGTGCCCCATGTACCCTGATGTGCCTTAATGTGCCCCATGTACCCTGATGTGCCCTGATTGTGCACCATGTGCTCTGATGTGCCCCATGTACCCTGATGTGGCTGATGTGCCTCATGTGCCCCATGTGCCCCGATTGTTCCCCATGTGCCCCGATTGTGCCCCATGTACCCTGATGTGCCCCATGTACCCTGATGTGCCCCATGTACCCTGATGTGCTGGGCTCTGTACCCTGATGTGCTGTGTCCTGTACCCTGATGTGCCATGCGCCCTGTCCTGATGTGCTGTGCCCTGATGTGCCATGTGCCTTGTCCTGATGTGCCATGCCGTGCCCTGTACCCTGATGTGGCCTGTTGTGCTGTGCTCTGATGCGCTGGGCTCTGTACCCTGATGTGCTGTGCCCTGTACCCTAATGTGCTGGGATCTGTACCCTGCTGTGCCCTGATGGTGAGTGGTCATTGTATAGTGTAGTGGTCAGTGTGCAGTGTAGTGGTCAGTGTGCAGTGTAGTGGTCAGTGTGAAGTGTAGTGGTCATTGTGTAGTGTAGTGGTCATCGTGTAGTGTAGTGGTCATTGTGTAGTGTAGTGGTCAGTGTGTAGTGTTCAGTGGTCAGTGCAGTGTGCAGTGTAGTGGTCAGTGTGTAGTGGTCAGTGTGCAGTGTAGTGGTCAGTGTGCAGTGTAGTGGTCAGTGTGCTGTGTAGTGGTCAGTGTGCTGTGTAGTGGTCAGTGTGCTGTGTAGTTGTCAGTGTGCAGTGTAGTGGTCGGTGTGCAGTGTAGTGGTCGGTGTGCAATGTAGTGGTTGGTGTGCAGTGTAGTGGTCAGGGTTAATAATGCATCCACTGACACCAGTGCTGGGGGTAATAATGAGTCCGCTCACACCAGTGCTGGTGGTAATAATGTGTTCACTGACACCAGTACTGTTGTTTTGAAGTTTGAAAGTTTGCATGCGGCCCCCCTTGGGATATGAAAACTTGTCTTGTGGCCCTCAGGTAATTTGAGTTTGAGACCCCTGGTTTAGACCCTGATATTTCACCAAAGACCTTTCAGCATTGAAAGCCAGAACACAGGCAATTCATAGCGTGCTTAGCAAGTCTCCTACTCTCATCGGGTTGGACCGATCGTGTGTACACGGCCTAATAATACACTTACATGATGTGCATCATGTCCCTGAAATATTTCTGGTTCATGAGTGTGACATAATAAACTGATTTCATATTTTAGAATAATATATCTCTTCCTCTAACATAGCGGGCAAATCCTAAGGCCGCGTACACACGATCGGTCCAACCCGATGAGAATGGTCCGACGGACCGTTTTCATCGGGTCACCGCTGAAGTGGCCTGATGGTCTGATGTGCCTACACACCATCAGTTCAAAAACCGATCATGTCAGAATGCGGTGATGTAAAACACAACGACGTGCTGAAAAAATGAAGTTCAATGCTTCCAAGCATGCGTCAACTTGATTCTCAGCATGTGTGAGTTTTTGAACCGATGCTTTTGCGTACTAACGATCAGTTTGGACTGATGGTCAGGCGTCCATCAGTCCGATTTTAAAGCAAGTTTTAAAACATTGGTCCGAAGGACGACAGACCGATGGGCCATACACACGGTCGGTTTGGACCGATGAAACTGGACTTCAGTCAATTTTCATCGGTTTAGACCGATCGTGTGTACGCGGCCTTATGTTTGCATAGCGTGCAGAAGGCCTACATAAAATATTATAAAAACATATTAATTGCTACTGTCTGTTAAATTATGTTATTTTCTTAATAATGGCATTCCTTTTTTTTTTACATATGCTGCCCTAGGCCCCAATTGAACCTGCTTATATATTCCTTAGCTAATGTACCAAATGTTTGGCTGTCTCTAAAATACGTCACTGTAATTTTTTATTTTTAAGTTTGCCTAAACAGCTGCCTCATTTCTGGTTTGTAATTTTGATGTGTTTTAGTGCACTCTGGGTTGTAGACAATACAGTATGGTACTCAAAAGGAGATCACAAACTATGTTATGAGACTTCTATTGGCAGTGGTTGGTAATTTTTATGAAGTTGATACCATTAGTTTTTATTTTTTAGCGTATACTTTGTGATAGATTTTAGATACATTGTCCATGTTACTTCTAACGCTCAATTATGGTCTCTCACTGCTACACCAATCAACGCCTTTTTTCTACTGGAAAGCAATCATATTTGGTTGATGCTGCTGTATGTAAGCCAATGAATAATGTAAAAGTAAACTAAATTGTTACACAAGCAATTTACATGATACCACAATATGGGTTTACTGGTGGAGTCCCTGGGAATCTTAAAGTGTTACTAAACCCAGGACCCTGCATTCATTATATCTGGTCTCCAACAGTACACAGAACATGGAAATGGGATTATTTTAGTAAATATAAACCGCTAAATACCTTTACTGATCAGCTGTATATAGCAGTTGTGCAGTGTTCATTTCATCTATTAAATTAATACTATTTTAGTTGAACAAAATACGACTAAAACTAAACCAATTGAGATTACTAAAATTAGGCTAAGGTCACGTGCACACGATCAGACCGGTCCGATGAGAATGGTCCGACGGACCGTTTTCATCGGACCACCGCTGAAGTGGTCTGATGGTCTGATGTGCGTACACACCATCATTCCAAAATCCGATCAGACCAGAACGCGGTGATGTAGAACACCACAACCTGCTGAAAATACGAAGTTCAATGCTTCCAAGTATGCGTCGACTTGATTCTGAGCATGCGCAGGTTTTTGGTCCGATACTTTTGTGTACTAACCATCGTTTTGGTCCGTCGGACAGATTTTAAAGCAAGTTTTAAAACTTTGGTCCAGTTTCATCGGACCGGTCTGATCGTGTGTACGCAGCCTAAAGCTAAAATGGTATTTTAGTAAAAAAAACTATAAATAAAACCAAACTGAAATTTGACACCAAAATTAACACTGGGGGAATCTACTAAGCGGCTAAAAGACTAAAAAAAAAAAAAAATAAGAAAATTGCTTGATATTTAATGTTGGTTATATATTCAGGTAATATGTGCAATGGCATTACAGTCAATAGAGTTTACAGTTTTTTGGGGTTGTTTATATTTTTAAGCTTGTCAAAAAGTAAGATGTTTGTTTGTCGATGAAAATTGGTTTTATTTATAAAGACGTTAAATCACGGCTAAATCTGTGTTTGTAGTGCATGTTAAAAGCTTAATACCTTAAATAATAATATGTTGTTAGATTTTTTTATTCCAGGAGTATATAATGAGTTTGGCAATTCTAAAGAAATGCTTAAATAATGGATTCAAATTTAACTAAACCCATTCAATGTTAGTAAAATGTACTGGAGATTTTAGTTGACTAAAATATGACTAAAACGAAAACAATTCAGGTGACCAAGATATGACTAAAACTAAAATGACATTTTAAAACTAAATCGAAATTTGACTTCAAAATTAAAACTGCTGTCTTGTGACTTCTATCAGTGTCCAGCTTAAAGCTTGTAGGAGGAGCTTCACCTCTGCCTGTCCTTTGAGGCTGCATGACCCCTGTCCCTCTCTCTGGACAGTGCTGATTGGCCCTGTGCTGATCACATGCACCCTTCTAAAAGAAAAAGAAAACTCTCTAGCAATACACACCAAACTGAGCATGTGCAGAGTGCCCCCAAGCCTCTGAACATTCAGCATATGGATTGGGGATAGTAAAAGAAGGTGAGGATCAGATAAGACAGAATCAAACAGTCTTTTTACACAGAGTGGAGTATTAACGCCTTAGGTTCCATAGTGAGTATAACATGTATGCTTCACTGCATATAGAGACTGATTATACAGTTGTGGGTTTAGTAACACTTGAATGTTCTGTGAAACCATGTATAGCTTTCAGGAATTTCCTAAGCATGTCATTTAAAGGAGTTTTGCATTTGCAATGTTACCCTTTAAGCTGCCAGAAAAGACCCTCAGCTGATTTGGAATCTGAACTTTTGGTCATACTTTGCTGAACCTGTGTAAAACCAAACCCGAGTATGTTCAGCTCATCCCTAATCTTTACTTATTATCTCAATCCAATATTTGAGAAGACACTATATTGTGGTTTCATCTGCCTTAGATAATATATTTAAAGTTGTTGAATTATGAAAATTAATTCCCAGGAGTAACAATTGATTTAAATGTAGACTCTGTGATATATGACAGCTTTGTACAGTGAACACAGAACAGTTCAGGGGTATTAAAGAATGTAATCTACTGAATGTGGTATAGATGTAATGCTCCAAGAAAACCAAAATAAGTTATTGAAATGTATTCTATATCTACCCAGATTGCTTATAATCTAAAAACGAAACTAAACTTTTACATCAGTGTAAACTCATTAAGTATTTACATAAATTATAGTATTTTCTCTACTAATTAGGTGACTGGTAAGAAAATATTATATAAAGATATATTGCGCTACTCCAAAGTGTAAAAAATTTGTAACATACAATTATATTATACAAAATAAGTGAAAAAAAAGGGAGAAAAGGTAGGGGCAGCCAACACAACAATGGAAATGATTGTAAATGGATACTGTGAAAAGTGCAGCGCCAATTAAACCGAGGTATCCCTCACTGGGAATACACTGCACTTTTCACAGTAGGTGACTGGTAAGGCGGTCATTTATGGATCGAAAATTGACCGATTCAGCAGATCGACTTCTGTATAACAAGCCTGTCGAGTTTTTCTCGTTCGATCAGTGTCACTGGCTATAGTGAAGAAATGTTATCAGCACACCAAGGATTCCTCAATACAGTAGAGTGCAAACCATGTGACCTCTTTCTTGGTCCTTGGTGTGCTGAGGACACTTATTCACTTTGATAATCCCTGGTTTCCAGCCTATGGTCATTACAGCACCCAGCATTAATGAACAGCCATTTTCTTGACCGTGTACATAGGGAATATGGCATTTTCACTGGCTATAGTCCCCAACTGTCAGAATACAGAACCTCAGCGGGAGTTATTTGCCTGTCCACCTTGAATACATGGATGGGGAATTGGTTTATTTTTTTATGAATAATGTATGGGCTGCATTAGGGGTGCTCTGTAAATTTTAGGAAGGTGAAGTTGGTCACCTAATCTAATCATTGTTTTGCAATACAGCTCTGGGGAAAGTTCTGTCTATACATCTAACAGGGGGAACTTTCAGGGGCATTATGCATCTTCACCAATCTCTTGATAGATGTACATACTTGGAAAAGAGTTTCAATATTGCTTCAACCCTGGCTTTGGCACAGATCCTTGAAATCTGTATTGGGGACAAATCCTAAAACTATGGGGTGATATGTTCACTATTTTGCACCAGAAAGTAGGAACAACCCATAATACACTGCTTAGCTTTTGCCCCATTGTCAACTTATGCCCTGTACACATGACCGGTTTTCCCGTCGGAATAAACTCCGAAGGTTTTTCCAACGGAGTTCCGCTGGAATTCCGCTCAAGCTGTTTTGCATACACGGTCACACTAAAATCTGACTGTCAAGAACATGGTAATGTAAAACACTATGACGAGCCGAGAAAATTACACTTTAAGCTTCTGAGCATGCGTCGAATTGTTTGTAGAATTTTTTTTTCATCTGAAAATATGAGAACATGTTCTTTATATAATTCCTTCTGAATTTCCGACGGAAAAGCTTCCGTCTGACTTTTTCTGTCGGAAATTCCGATCGTGTGTACAAGGCATTAGTTATAAGAGCCAATAATCAAAAGCAATAGGGGCCACATTATAAAACAGTGGGCTCACATCAACCATATTCTCAGGGTGTGTTGAAGTTTTTTAAGCTAGATTTGACAACTCTGGGCCAGATTCTCATAGAATTTCGCTTGCGTAGCGTAAGCCATTTACACTACGCCGCCGCATCGTACTAGAGCAAGTGCCGTATTCTCTAACCATTTGCTCCGTAGTTTGCGTTGGCGTAGCGAAAATGGCCCAGCGTAAGCCCGCGTAATTCAAATTAGGCGGCTTGTATTTAAATTAAGCGCACCCCCGCGTCGAACGAACTGCGCATGCGCCGGCCGGGGAAAAAGCCCAGTGCGCATGCTCCAGCTCACGTCGGAAAGCGTCGTTGAAACCGACGTCAAAACGACGTGATCGTCACTTACGCAATGCCCTATTCGCGAACGAGTTAGTAAAACGACGTAAGCGACGGAAAAAGCCGACGCTGACCCGACGCCATACTTAACATGGCATCCGACGGCACCTGACAGCATCCGACGGTACTGCGTAAGGTTACTCCACATAGAAGCTGGGGTAACCTTACGCGGACGAAAACGACGTACGCGACTACGGGGCGGCGTAAAAGCGATCGGGAATCGGCGTAGTAGCCTCATTTGCATAGGCAAATGAGAAAACAACGTAAAGGCCACCTAGTGGCCGGAGTTGTCATTACAACTACGATCCGCAAGTGTAATGGTTTTACACTTGTCGGATGTTGAAGCGTATCTATGCAAAAGTGATGCTAAGCATCACGCGCATAGATACGAGGCAAAAAAAATGGCGATACGACGGGGTATCTGAGATACTCCGTCGTATCGCCGCTGAGAATCTGGCCCTCTGTGTAGAAAGAAATACTGACCTATACATTGAATTACAGTGGTGGGCTACAAATCCTTTGGTACCCTGTTCCATAACACCAAATACAACTTTAGGGCATGCACAAGCCCTTTAATTTAAAAAGGTTTGTGTATTTTAACCACTTCAGTCCCCGCTCATCGTCCAGTGACGGCAGCTTAGGGGATCTGAATATCCAAGCTGCCGTCAATTGACGGCATCGTTTTCTACGGCCACTGGGGGGCGCGTGCGCGCACCCGGCGCGTCCCCGAGATGCCGATGCGCGTGCCTGGCGGTCGCGATGTCCGCCAGGTACCCGCTGATCGTCAGTTTTAGAGCAGGGACGTGGAGCTCTGTGTGTAAACAACCTGTGAGGTTGTGGTTTTCTCCATTGTCTCATTGCATATCCATTTGCTTTTTAGAAATGATTAAAATGACTTGCAGTGATCAAACAGGCCCAGGATCAATTTGGCAATTTGCTATAAATCGGTCACCTCCCCCAGTCACCCCCCTCCCCCCACACAGTAAGAACACACCCAGGACTCACATTTAACCCCTTACTCACCCCCTAGTGTTAACCCCTTCACTGCCAGTCACATTTATACAGTAATTAGTGCGTTTTTATAGCACTGATCGCTGTATAAATGTGAATGGTCCCAAAAATGTGTCAAAAGTGTCCGATGTGTCCGTCGCAATACCACAGTCCTGACAAAATTTGCAGATCGCCGTATAACTAGTAAAAAAAAAAAAATTGTCAGAATTCTATCCCTTATTTCCTAGCCGCTATAACCTTTGCGCAAACCAATTACTATACGCTTATTGCGATTGTTTTTTTTACCAAAAATATGTAGAATACATATCGGCCTAAACTGAGAAAAAAAATATATATTTTTTTTTAAATTGGATTTTTATTATAGCAAAAAGTAAAAAATATTCTGTTTTGTTTTCTTAAATTGTCGCTCTTTTTTGTTTATAGCGCAAAAAAAAAAACCGCAGAGGCGTTCAAATACCACCAAAAGAAAGCTCTATTTGTGAGGAAAAAAAGGACGTAAATTTTGTTTGTAAGGCACGTCGCACGACGGCGCAATTTTAATTTAAAGCGACGCAGTGCTGAAAGCTGAAATTTCGCCTGGGCAGGAAGGGGGTATATGTGCGCAAGTAAGCAAGTGGTTAAAGCCACATGAAAAGGCCCTCACCCTGATGTATTGCATTTTTTTGTATGTTGCCATTGGTACATATTCCCCATGACAGTGCCTGGCTTAACATACCCTGTTTAACAATAGCTTGGTTATTAGCCCTACAGATTAGCACCTCATAAAATGTTATGGGGTTCACCAAAAGCAACATTAGTGAAAAACTTGCAAATTGATCCTGGGCCTGTTTGATCACTGCAAGTCATTTTAATCATTTCTAAAAAGCAAATGGATATGCAATGAGACAATGGAGAAAACCACAACCTCACACTGTGTTTTGCACAGTCCTTTATGTAAATAAGGCTGAAGATTCCCAAACATTGCTCATGGCCTTATCTAGTGATAATAAATGATTTCTTCTTGTTTGGTTCAGCCTTCCCTTTCTTTCAATTGAATAGAGGGTTGCCAGTCTGACTGTTGAGCTGCAATATCACTGACACAGGATGAAATTAAGATGTAATGACTACGACAGAGCACATTATCAACTGAAAAAAACCTCAATAGGAGTGGGATTTTTAAGGCAACAAATATGAAGCAAAAAAAATTCATAAAAGAGTATAGATTTATTACAATGCATAAATATAATAAAAAAAGAATATCAATAATGAAATAAAGAGCATTATAAAAACAATTAAAATAATACTGTCCGTCACAGCATGTCCACAGTCAACGAGCTGTAGACGTGCAAGACAGATATTCTGACGTGTTTCGAATGTGTGACATTCTTCCTCAGGGTAATTTACAGTATCAGATTCCTTTCCTCAAGGGGTATGTGTATCAATGTCTCAGGATGTACATCTCAGAAGAACCCAGTTGGAAATTTTCAAACTCGGTACCAAGCAAAAAATGGGGGGCTCACAATTCCTCCAACCCATAGAGGGGCAGAATAAAAGAATTCAAAAAAGATGCCTCCCAGTATATCACATATTTTGATGGAGAAAAGGTTATCCATATGAGGACCTATGTACTTTCAACCCCAACTAAGGAAAAGACCACAGGTATCCCCAATTGATTAAGGGATGATGGCAACTACATGCCAATGTACATGAGATAATTTCTTATCTCACATTAATCAAAGAATGGAATTTATGCTTTATTTTCTCATATTACAGCTCATACATAATTAACACAAAATATGCAGGATTTGTCTAGAAGCTGGGCACAGGAGGATGTGCCTAGTAAAAATAGCCAGCAACTTAGCAGGGCTTTTTAGGGATATTTTTGGAAATTGGCTTTGTGTCAAGGTGAAATTAAGCAAAGGCACACTTTGTCTATGTACGCTTATTTATTTATAACCCTATAGTACTGCTGAGTCCTTAAACATCAAATTTTGATAAAGTCCATCTATGAAAAATATAAACAGTATTGTATTTCTACAGGACTTGAGAATTAAAATGTATGCAATAGAAAATGGCTAAATCTAAAAAAAAAAAAAAAAAAGCATCATACTGAAAATATTAATTTCTGGTCACTTAGCTCTTTTAAATCCCAACTCCATTGTATTTTATTTTTGATAGAGCATAGACGGAAGAGAGCCTCTGTAGGGTTTGTATTGCCATCTGTGTCTCTATGTGTATTTAGGAGAGTTATGGGAAATCTATTCAAGAAGGAAACTTTAGTAAGTGAGAATTGATAAAAACTTCTGTCAAAAATGTTATTGCTGTCTGTGCCTTCCTGTCTTGGTGATGATCATACTCCCATGAGTGTATATGGGACAGGGGGTGAGGGATATTCTCAAAAATGAGCTCAGACAAAAGTTGGAGTTGAGTTTTAAATTCTGGTTGAGTCGTGTGAGTAAATACATTTTTTTTAATGTTTTTTTCTTTATTCTTTTTTGCATCTCAATGCTGCTGATCTCATCCACACCTTTTTTAGCCATTTCATGTCTATGTGCACCTTCTCTAAGTGCTGGTTCACACTACAGCGACTTGGGATCCGACTTGCAAGTCGCACGACATGAGAAATTTCATTTAAGTGAATCAGAGCTGTCACTCCGACTTCAGAAAAGGTTCCTGTACTACTTCAAGGCAACTTCTAGGCATATTCTGTGAATTCTTTGCTAAGAGAAATAGAGAGCTGCCTTTGTTGATTTTCTTTCAAAAATGCCAGTTGCCTGTTTTTGATTTCAGAAAAAAAGGAAGAAGAAAGTAAGGTCAAAGTGAAGTCATATATAGCTATAGCTATAGCTATAGATTTGCAGACATGTTCTAGTGATGTCACAAAAATTTGGCAACAAGCAACAGCAGTCTCTATAGTATTGAGTATGGGATAGTACTTTCCCATAGGAGTCTTGATGTACAGTTAGTAAAGATGTAAGTGCCCAATATTTTGGTTGAGTTAACTCAAGTGGAACATGGCAAAATCTTTGTTTTTGTGAAAGATTATAGTAATTTTATTGCAGATTTAATAAATGTGGTAGACTTATTACAATATTAACTTTATAAGCCAGTAAGGTTGTTGTCCTGTTGTATCTTTGATTCGTAAACTTGGAACAAGCATGCTGTAAATTAATGTCAGAAAAGTTTTAGAATTCATCATCTCTATACTTGTTCAGCCAAAGAACTAAAAATCTTTAAAAAATTCCACGTACACATGATTGTTTATACTGTCATGCAAATCATCTCAAAATGATTTGTCGTGATTCCTCTCAAGCCTGCCTTGCATACACACATTCATGAAAAAAAACGCTCAAGCAAAGTACGGTGAAGTACAACAGGTACGACGGCACTATAAAGGGGAAGTTCCATTCTAATGGCGCTACCCTTTGGGATGCTTTTGCTTATTTCTGAGCATGCTCTTTTTTTTTTCCTCGGAAAAGCATACACACGATCGGCTTTCACAATGAGAAAAAGAACGACGGGAAAAACTACGAGAAAAAATAGAGAAGTTTTAATTTTTTTTGCGGGCAGTTTTCTCGTTGAGAAAACTGCTATGGAGCATACACACGGCCGGTTTTCACGACCAATCTAAAAAATGGCAGTTTTATCATCATGACAAATGGTCGTGTGTACGCGGCATATGAGTAGTGGTAGCCTATATTATTCTCTTATGACCGTTGAAAGGCATTTTGATGTTTTGTTTTAATTTTTTAGATGAGGGCATAACGTATTCTTTGTAGATCAAATACTTTGAACATCAATTTTCAATTGCACTGCCTAAAAAAATATATATATGTATATTTCCACACGTAAATGTTATATTTCTAATCTTTTTAAATACCATGAAGTTCATTTACTGTGAACTGTCAAAGCCATTTGACTGGCATCAAATTTCTGATGAAGAATTAAAAAAAGGAGTTTTCTTTTTATAAAGAGGCTCTGTGATAGCAGATCATATATCTTTTAGTTACTCTATTCAAAAATCTTACTTCAAGGCTGTGGTAAAACAATAAAAAGTTTACCCTATCATTTGTGTCATTTGAGTAGATCCCTCATGTAATGACTGTACTGCAGTTAGAAAGAAAGCACATGCAGTAAATTGCAGAAGGTTGTCCCATACTAAATACCAGTAAAATTAATTAAACTATTTGCCCCATAAATATATAAATTCTTTGAAAATCGTTGCAATACTTTCTTTCTTTTTTTGCAGGGAAAAAACTTTTTTTAATAAAAATAACAGTAAAGTTAGCCCAAATATTTTTTTTTATGTTGTCAAGGATGATGTTACGCCGAGTAAATTGATACCCAACATGCTCGGGGAATGGTGACAAACTTTTACCCTTAAAAATCTCCATAGGCGATGTTTAAAAAATTCTACAGGCTGCATGCTTTGAGTTACAAAGGGCGTCTAGGGCTAGAATTATTGCTCCTGGTCTAACAATCTCGGCGATACCTCATATCTGTGGTTTGAACACCATTTTCATATGCGGGCGCTACTCACGTATGCGTTCGCTTCTGCACGGGAGCTTGGCGGGACGGGGCACGTTTATTTTACTTTTTATTTTTAAACTGTTCTTTTTAAAATAAAATAAATGTCTCACTTTTATTCCTATTACAAGAAATTTTAAAATCCCCTGTAATAGAAAAAAAGCCTGTCATTTAAAATGTAATTTAAAAGACAAATGTCCCTTTGGGAGCTATGTGCGGAAGTGACGATTTGACTTTCCTTCCGTTCTGCAATCGTATGGAGCAAGGTGGGGGCCATCTTCCCCTCACTCAGCTCCATACCACAGAGGAGACAGAACCTGATCGCCTTTGCCGCTGCTGGTGGCTCCGGTAAGCAGCGAAGGGCACCGGAGAGCGGTCTGATGATTGGTGGGTGCCGGTGGACATAGAGTACCCCACACCTACCAATTTGCTTAAATACTCCCAAAAAATCTACAACCACTAAATAAACAACCATTAAAGTGGTTGTAAACCCCATTCATGAAATATAACCTGTGCACATAAATCTGTAGTGTTTACTTATCTCTTTCTAAAGAGTGCCATGCCTGTCTGCTGCTCTCTTCCTCTGTTATCAGTATGATAATTGCTGACAAGTTTTCTGACACAGGAGATAAAAGCAGCTGGAAATTTGTGTTGGGGGAGGGAACTTACAGATAGATAAGCAGAGAGCTTGTCTATTCAGACTGCAGCTCTGCAAGTTTCTTCTTTCCTCTGTCTATGTGGAGGGGGGTTCCTTTCCTCCAATCAGCTCGTACACAGTGTATGCCCAGACTCCACTCCCACTGCTGAAACAGAAAGACAAATTTCTAACACCATCTGCACTTTCTAAAGAGTGTAGAAAGGAAAAGCCTAAATATACATATACATGTATATACATGTTAAACTTATGTGGGGAGATTTGTTTAATCTCTGTGTATTATCTGAGGCTGTTCACTTCACTGGGTACAGGAGAGGGTTCACAACCACTTATAATACATTAAAGACACATAAAGACACGCACTCTAGACACATAAAATACACAAATAATGCAGCTCTATAAGAAATAATATATAATAATAAGTAATAATACATCATTAATTGTACTTTTAGATCCAAGTAGTGTAGTTCTCAGAATTTGCCCTGGTATTAGCCTCTAGTCGTGGTACAACAGGGCTGGAGTGTGAAAGGAAGAAGCAAATAAGGGAGCCAATCAGTTCATGTGCTGACAAGAAGCTTGCTGATAGGAAGAAAAATCAGAGTGGCAGTAAGCTGATCACTTTGCTGCTTCTTCTTTCACTGTCCGGTTACAAGCTGTTGTAGGTCAAGAATGACCTGGGCTCAGAGGAAATGGGTTGATGAATGCTGGAACATCTAGTGGAATAAAATTGTATTGTGAGGAATCTCTAAATTGAAGGCGACTATTGCAGCAGAAGTAGTTTTTTATTTTATCTATTAATAGACTATTAATTTCTTATTTTTGGCTGGGATTTAAAAATAGATTTTTTTCAAGAAGATTTTGCCTAAGCAGATTATTTAGTGACTGTGAAAGTTTTAATTTTGACAAAATCCATAATTTTGCATCAAAATCAATTTTACCAAATTCACTCGCTAATAAAGAGGCTGGGACGCCATTCCTGGTAGGAAGGAAAATAGCTATTATTGAAATGAAATTCAGCGCTCATTAAGTATTGCATGTTCCCGAAGCCACGGTCCAGATTGTTTGAGCTGGAAAGAAATTATTGTCAGCCTGTTCATCATTATGAGGATTTGGACAGACACAATCCTTGGCAGAGGTTTTGTTATTAGGTTTTCACTTGGTGGCCAGACACTGAGCAAGCAGTTTGGAAACATGAAAATGAAATAGATTAGCAATCTTCTGTTGTGCACATGTTAAGTAACTGTTGGGATCAACACAAAACACAACAAATTACCCTGCTGTCTTGTGGCAAATGCTAAAGAAATCAGCTTGTAAAAAGAACTTACCCAACACAGATAAACTCTTGGATGAATTTCCCTAAATGCCACATTTACAGTGGCTTAATAAGATCGTTATTACAGAAATGAAGAGCCTGGCATGATTTGTTAAAAACGTTTTAAACAAATTCTAAGGGGCCTATTTAAAACAGAGAGCCGAAAATGTTATCCGCTGGACCCAGCAGTGTTTTTTTCCACACTACATCTGAATTTATTGACTCATCCCTAAAATGTATAGACAAAAGAGCTAAAAAGAATAAATCAACATAAAAGACATATCAAATGTTGTTTATCCAATTTACTGTATATATACTTGATATACATATTTTATATTTTTGTGCTTTGTAGTATATTTTTCTCTTTTGATTTCCTAATATTGATATGCTGAACTAAATAAATAACAAAAGGGAGCTGCGTTATAATAAATTGATATGTAAACCGGTGAAATAAACAACTACCGTATATACTCGAGTATAAGCTGAGTTTTTCAGGACATTTTTTTTGTGCTGAAAATGCTTATACTCGAGTCACCTTTTTGCGCCTGATAATCCCGTACTTTGGGGCCCCTCTCTTCCTTTACAAATGTGCAAAGTTTGTTGTGCGGGGGGACCTACGGTCGGGCACCCCTTCCATAGACTCCCATGTTAAACGGTAATTTCTCCAGTAACTTTGGGGACCCTGTACTGGCCGGCCATAGGTCCCCTGGACCCGAAACTTGGCACACATGTAGCCCCAGTTCTCCTCTACAAGTGTGCTGGGGGACAGCCTGGCACCCCTTCTATATACTCCCATGTTAAACGTAAGTCTAGTCATGGACACACTGAGGCATGGGCACAGTGAGGCATGGACACAGTGAGGCACAGTGAGGCATGGGTACAGTGAGGCATGGACACAGTGAGGCATGGACACAGTGAGGCATGGACACAGTGAGGCATGGACACAGTGAGGCATGCACATGGACACAGTGAGGCAAAGTGAGACACAGTGAGGCATGCAGATGGACACCCTAGGCATATACTCGAGTCAATACGTCACAGTTTTTTGTGGTAAAATTAGGTGCCTCGGCTTACATTCGGGTCGGCTCATACTCAAGTATATACGGTAATTGTGATGTGATAAATAAATGCACAACCAATAAAATACAGTGAGAAAATTGATCACCTATATCAAAAACGAAATAATAATGAAAAAACACCATGTGACAGATCCTTGATATACCAAAAATTAAGTTAAATCATATGATGGTATAGTTAGGCAAAAGAGGGGAAAAAAAAACAGTCACAACAGTCTCTATCATATATGTTCAAGATGATGAAACACTGCAGCACCCTGTGAAGAATCTTCAAAATACATGGGACACTATGAATCCACCACCACACAGAATCAAGGCTTACCAGCTATTTCAAGCTAGGATGGCTTCCCACCCCACCTGGGTTGATTAAGATCTCCCACTGCTGCAGGTGGCTCACAAGCCTGGTGTTCCTGAAGCTCCAGCCTGGATAGTCTGGCAGTCCCAATGTGTCAGTATAAACTAACACCTTTGAGGTTATGGACTAGGTAATTAATCCAGCAGATAGAACGTGGCAGAGATGATGGTCTCAATGGATGGTGTGCAACCAGTGAGAAAAAACTAAAATAAGCCGCCATCTGTAAAACCAGGTAATTTATTAAATAAATGACAGGTCTAAACAGGCATAAGACTCAATGTCATAGCAAAAAACAGAAGCCGGCAGGCAAAAATTTAAAAGATAGAAAAGATGCCCATGCAAGGTGGAAAATGACACATCGCTGTGACGTCAGAACGTCGCTCACCCTGCGCGTTTCTTCACACAAAGGACATTGTCTCAGGGCACTACCTAATTTGTATTGGCTCTATTGTCTACACACTTTTAGAGGTGATCAGCACAGCAATGGAAGGAGATTGGTAGATCCCCCAACCATAGCATAGGAACAAATATATAGCATTGTCATTCATAAAATATAGGGTATGGTTTGGGGTCTGTTGTGTCCTGCATAACACTGCAGAGAACATTCTGCAATAAGAGGAAGGGTCAGACACGTGACATTAGATGTTCAAGTGACTGAGATCTCATCCATCTGGCACTTTTTTCACATTCATTACAATGGGGTTTGAGGTACAGTAGTGGAAGTAGTAATCACACCTGTGCTTAATAAAAAAAAAAGGCACCAGGCATCTTTATAAAACGTAGTTCTGTGCTTTATAATTGTGCCTTTTTAAGACAGGGATAGACCCTATTTAGCTTTATAATTTGACTCCTTATTTTGTATTAAAGGATCCTCTGCATACTGCATGGGTCGCATGTATAGCAGCCTAGGATTCACAAAAACTCAGGGTGAAATATCATGCAAATGGAGTCTACACCACCCAGCTCCCTGGGCATGGCCAGTAGTAAATAGCATGAGCAGAGGGTAGTGGGCAGGTGAGATCCGTTAATTGATCGTACTGTATATTTGCACGAAAGTTTTTAAGCAGGTTATTAGTACAAGGAATGCACACGGATGCATTGCCTGTCAGCTTAAAAAAATGTATGGGCCCCCAGGTGCCCCCAAGAGGTTGTAAACTCCTGAAATTAAAAATGAACAAAGCATATCCTTATATAGTGTGCACTTGACTCAATCTAAAGCACCTAGTGTGATTTCTGTCTGCTGTGTTCTTTCTCTGCTATCTGCATGAGTCATTTCTAACAGGTTATTTCAACTGTAAGGGATCCAGGGGATCTGGAGATGGGAGCTTCAGAACACAGGGAGGTGTGTCCATTCCCTTCGTTCAGGAATCAGATTACACTCAGATCACTGCTTGTGCTGTGCTTGACATCAGAACCCTGCCCCCTGTCTTTTGATTATGTAAATGATGTACTTTGAATGTATGTGTAAAAGAAATGTCTACAGATTAGCAGGATTTGTTTCATCTCAATCATGTGTATCACCTGTGGTTAGTCACTTAAGTTGGTATTTACTACTGAGCAAAAGTTTTAGGCAGGTGTGAAAAAAGGCTGTCTGACTATAACCTGGCTGAGTTCTTTGAGGACTCTCAGGTGTAAGCCATCGGGTGTAAGTTCTGGTGAATTATTTGCATTATGGGAGGAGTGCAGCCACTTCTCCTGTGGATCACAAGGGTGCAGTTCGTTCTGCACTCCTGTGACATCACTAAGTCGGTCCTGGCTGGGGAAAGATCATGATCATATGGTTGGGATCCACACAGGACCCTTGTCTGGCACCTGGCTCAGCCTCTCAGCGACTGACAGTATCCAGCTCTCTGCTAAGAGCAGCAGGGAGCTGGGAACTGAGCGATCAGCTGTGTTTTTATCGCTCAGTTCTCACCCTAAGACTCCTTTCACACTGGGGTGGTTTTCAGGCGCTTTAGCGCTGGAAATAGCCTCTGCTAAGCACCTGAAAAACACCTTCTATTTATTCCAGTGTGACTTCCGGGACATTCCAAAAAGTCCTGCAAGCAGCATCTTTGGGGTGGGTTGTGAGTGCTGTATTTAGCGCTCCCAAAACGCCCTGCCCATTGGAATTAATGGGCAGCACTTTCAAAGATTTTGATTTTTTAACCCTTTTTTGGGGTTAAAAGTGCCCCGCTAGCATCAGAAAAACAGCGCTGCCTAAACAACGCTAAAATGAGCAGCACTTTAGTGCTAATGGCCAGCCCTTTCAGTGTGAAAGCAGTTTTGGAGACAGTGGGGGACAGATGCAGCATCGGATTAACCACTTACAGACCGGAAGATTTGGCTGCTTAATGACTAGGCCATTTTTTGCGATACGGTGACGCTGTACCCAAACAAAATTTACGCCCTTTTTTTCCCCACAAATAGAGCTTTCTTTTGGTGGTATTTGATCACCTGCGTTTTTCTTTTTTGTGCTATAAACAAAAAAATAGCGACAACCTTGGAAAAATATATATATTTTTTACTTTTTGCTATAATAAATTTCCCACAAGTGTTTTTAAAAAAAAAACAAATTTCTTCCTCAGTTTAGGCCAATATATAGTCTTTTACATATTTTTGGTAAAAGAATCGCAATAAGAGTATATTGACTGGTTTGCGCAAAAGTTATAGCGTTTACAAACTTTTTAGCGGTACTGCGACATTGCGGCGGACAGATCAGACACTTTTGATACATTTTTGGGACCATTGACATTTATACAGCGATCAATGCTATAAAAATGCACTGATTATTGTATGAATGTCACTGGCAGGGAAGGGGTTACCACTAGGGTGTGATCAAGGGGTTAAATGTGTTCCCTAGTTAGTGTTTCTAACCTTATGGGCATGGGACTGACTGTGGGAGGAGACAGATTGTGTGTTCCTACTTAGTAGGAACACATGATCTGTCTGCTCTCCCCTGACGCATTGATCACAACTGCTGGCCATGTGCATCAGTTTTCCTGTCATGCAGCGCATGCCTACTATCGCCCTTTAAGGTACATATACGTACCCATGAAAAGATTTGCAGGAACAAACCACTTTTCCGACGCAAGTGGTTAATACTGCATACTCCTAAGTAAGTATGATTTAAAAACAAAAACCCAAACCTGTACTTCTCTTTTAAGCTTTTCAAGTCTTATTCGGACACCAGCTTCTGTAGCCACACTGGTACACTCTGTGTTGCGTTACTAATAATACAGTCACAATTATTATACTTCTTCCTTAGTAAAAACGGAGAAGAAAGCATTTATATCAGTTGCCTTCTCCTTCTCATTTGCAACCAACTTCCCTTCATCATCCTTTATGTGCTCTGAACTCACTTTTTTACTATAAATATATTTGAAAAAATTTGGGGGATTTTTTTTTCTCTCTTTTGTTACAGTGTGTGCCCTTTGTGGTCTATTTTAGCCATCCTGATTGTGTTCTTACTCTTCTTATTGCATTCTTTGTAGTGTTGGAATGTTAATAATGACCCTGCTGCCTTAAATTTTTAGTGGCCCTATTTTTATCTTTAATATGACTTTATTACATTATGGTTTAGCCACTACGGTTTAACCTTAGCTGTTCTATATTTATTGCCCATTGGAATCCATTGGAAAATACTTTTATTTAATATGTTCCTCAAGTACTCCCACATATCCTCAGTGTTTATTGTTTCTAGGATTTAGGATTTCTAGGATTTAGTCCCATTTAGTATCTAGCAGTATTGAGCTCAGTTTTGAAAAGATGGCTCTTTTAAAATGTAGTGTTCTTGTACCACCCTTGTGCCTTCTTTTCCTATGATTTTAAGCATAATACTTTTATATACACTGTATTTCACGCTCCCAGTATAACAAAATGACTTTCTAAAACTACTCCACTCTGAATTTTTTGTTTCAAGTTTTCCAAAATTTAAATTTTTCTAGAAGAATTTCTAGAAATTTTACATCTCTAGTTTCTAGAGATGTGTTATTATGTAATGCATACATGCAATGACCGAACAGGACACATAGAGAACATTTGTAGGTTTCTTGGAGTTAGGTTTTAAACTAGACTCTAGGCAATGCCATCTTAAGAGCATTATAGGCCCCCAGGCAATACAGTGCACTGGGGCCCTGTCTACACAACCACGCACAAGAATTTACTGCCAAAAATCATGAAATTTACAGGCAGAACCACATTTTTTAATTGGCACTGCAAAAAAGTACCTAAAATTACAGTTTTACAAATTTCTTCATTGGCATGAAGGTTAGGTTACTGTAACCCAGCCTGATCAGAGTTTCCTCTTGCATCAGAGTCTGCAGGATTCCCCCTTACAGTGAAAGGGAACTCTTATGTAAAGGGGAACACTGCAGATCATGATGTAAGGGGGAACTTTGATGTGGAGGGGGGCTCTGGTGACCAGAGACCACCTTATATCAGAATCCACTGCTTTCTCTTTACATCAGAGTTCCCACTTACATCACGGTCCTCAGACTGAGTTCCCCCTAGCACTGTAAAAGGGGGAATCCTGCAGACTCTGATGTAAAGGGGAACCACCTTCCGTAGAGTAAATACACTAATGTAAGGGGGGGCACTAATATTTTTGTATTCACTCCCCCCTTTTATCAGCAACCACCCGCCCTTAGACTGGCCTGGTGGTGCTATCACTGACCTCCTCTCAGGTGCACCATGCAAGGCTCAGTCAGATGGCTCCAGCTTGGCTGCTCTGGTTTTATCCTATAGTCTCTTCATGTCTGACTTCTCCTGTGACCCCCATGCCAGCGGCGCTCCCACTCTTAACTCCTCTGCAGACTCTTCCTCAGAGACTGTAGACACGATACAGTTCTATAGTTCTGACCCGCCGTTCTCCACCATTTTTTACTGGGGTCGCTGGGCAGGCGATAGGGGGCCCCCCAGGCAAGTGGGGCCCCCGGCAACTGCCCAGTGTGCCCAATGGAAAAGACAGCCCTGACTCTAGGACACAAAGGTATATATGTTTATATGTTGCTGTGATGTAGTTAGCTCTACAATCTTGCTGGGCATTCCCATAAGAAAGCAAACATGAATATTCAGAAGCAAGGCTGTTTTTCTATTGGCCTCTGTCAATAGGCGTTGGAACTGTCTAACAATCAGACAGGGTTGCCCTCTAGTGGTTATAAATGTAATGGTAAATATGATACATTAGGTGTATTATAATAACAGTGTATTATTTGTTGGGGGAAAAAATTGAAATTAAAAAAAAATGTACTTTAAAAACATTTTAAAGCTTTTATTTAGTATCAGTTTAGAGCTTTCAAAAGAAATCCTTCTCCTCACTACCGCTGTGAAAACTCAGTAATCAATCAGTTCAGATCAGCTCTATGTAATTACTGAAGGAGCTATTGTATGTTCTGCTCCTCTTACCAAGCAAGGCTTCATACACTTCATTACCTTGACCTTTACATTGATGTTACAGAGCTGATTGAAGACAACCGATAGAGCCACACCAGGATAATTGATGATCAGTTGCTTAGTACATCAATTATAAGACTCAGCTGCCCGCAATGTTCTCTAGGGGATTAGATTTGACTTTTTCTCTCTTTACTTTGAAGAAACTATTAAACTAGTGTTTGCAAAAATTATGCACAGCTGTCACATGTGAAATTAATTCACAAGGGCTTATGAAGTACATTTATATCTGTACACCTGACAAGAGGCATGATATTCTAACAATGGGATATTTGAAGCTGTTGATTAATTATTTTGTGCTTAAGGAGCATTTTCTAGCAGGAACAAGCATTGCTATTGTTTTACATTCCCTAAATGCATGCCTCCATACCAGTGAAGCATGTGCAGGTGCTCAAGGGAATACAGTGGCAGGGGCTTTCAAGGGAAGAAGTCTTTCTGTGCCCAAAGATAGCACTGAAAATGTGCTGTAGTCATTTGGCAGAGGCAACTAACTATCTCATGCTTTTGTTCACAAGGTAATCCTTTTTTTTTGCACAGGAGATGCATTCACCTATATATATATATATATATATATATCAATGGACTGTCTATTGATTAATTAATGTCAGCTTTAGGGCCAGCATACTTATAGGGCTGCAATCATACAGTATAGACATTACATAATCTAAAGAGTTCTATCAGTTTAAAGCGTAAGTAAACCCACCCGGAACATGCCGGAAATGTAACACTCCCATTGGTTGTGCACTCAACCAAACTGTCAAACCATCCAATGGCTGGTGTCATAACTGATCACATGTGCAGCATCATGGCTGTTGTGGATTAAACAGAGGCAAAGATTGGCAACTTCCTTGGCTAACAAAAAAATGTTAGGGGGGTTTACTTACTGTCAGGGTATCAGTGGCTCCAGCGGCCGATCCGCGCCACGACGCATGCCCGTGCGCGGCGCGCGCATGCGCGCCTCTGCGTTCCAGCATGGTTCTGCGTCACGGCGCGTACGTGGGCGCGCACCTGCGCGCACACGCGCGCGTGCGTCTGCGCGCGCATCCACGCGCACGTCCACCAATCAAGTTCCAGCCCGGCCTATTTAAACCAGCCCCAGACGCATGGCGGGTTGCTGGTTTGTTGTCAGCTATCCTGCTTAGTGCCTTGTTTACCTGAAAGCTTGTGACCTATTGACCCGGATCGAACCTGACTTCTCTACGTCTTCTCCTGCACTTGACCCTCGGCTTGTCTCATCGTTTCTGCTGCTGTCTGTACCCCCTTGACCTCCGGCTTGCACCTTGGACCTCCTGCCTTCTCCAATCCCTGAACCATTGGCCTGCATCTCGGACCTGCTTACCGTCTTGACCTGAACTGACTCTCTGCCTGATAAACGTTATTGCTCCTAGAATTACTATCCACGCCCGCTGTGATCCTGTCCTGTGATCAGAAGCCAAGCCTTCAGAGATCTCCTATCAGCACAACACCTTCCGCTGGTAGCCGGTGCCCCTTTGTGCCCTTCCCCGCTGTCTCCACCTCCAGGGGGTGAAGTGCACAGAGCCGCAAAGGCAGCCGCCCTCGGCATCTCGGCCTCGGTGAGTACTTATCCTAACAGTTCCTGACACTTACACTTTAAAAACAAAGGCAGGTAAAAGTATAGTAGGTACTGTAGCGCCTGGTTACTTCTAAGAACCGGTGCTAATTTAAATTTAGAGGGGGTCAGAGAGCTAGTTAGCTCTGACCAAGTTGATTTGTTTAAATTTGGGTCTCTGTCTCAGCTTGGCTGTGCTGTGGGCTCATTCTGTCGCTTCTGGGGTGCTGATCTCACCCCAGGACGACAGGTGGCAGCAGTGGAGTCAAGGTTTGGGTGCTTTTCCCCAGCTGCTTATCAGTAGGGGTTTTCCTCGCTGTGCATGCTAGGGGAAGGTATTTATGAGACAGACGCCATTGGTCTGGGTCTTCTGCCAGTATGGCGCCCACCTTCAGGGTGACCATACCACGGTGCCCATGGCGAAATGGACTTTCAGGCCAGGGTGCACGTGCCATGTAGTGTTCCTGGTTCCCAGGACCACATTTGAGCCGTGGCTGGGCCCCAGTGATCGACTGGGTCCCTAATCCTAAGAAGACCCCAAGCGTTGTTCCTTTGAGAGGAACCTGTTCGGTGGGAAGTCCGCCTGAGGAGAGCCAAGAAAGGCTGGCAATCCAATAGGGTCTTGGCCATCCACCGGGGATCAAGGAAACCGGGTACTGAGAGGCTGGACGTTTGTCACCTATCAGTCGGTAACCTAACTGCAACCTACCTGAAGAAGATCCAGGTGTGAAGTCTATTAAGGAGCATTATCTCCGCTATCTCAATTCTAAGGAGGGTCTGTGGCAGAGACTTATCCCTTAAGTTCCGAGTGATGCTCTGGCTGCCAGGTCAGTAAGAGAGGCCTGTCTAGGTACACTAAACCCACTCAGGCTGGAGTGGTGAAAGAAACATTATACGTGGAAGCAGGACTGTTTCCCTATTGCTACGCCTGAATCTGCTATTTCTCCTTCTACTGAAGTTTTATTGTTTTTACCCGGCTGGGTAATAAAGAGCACAGAAAGAGACACCTGTGGTGGACATTCCTTTACCACTACTTTTACTATATACCCCTAGAAGGTGGAGGAGCCACGAGGCAAAATACCACCCAAAACAAACCAGCAGCTCCTTTGGGGGTAGTGCTACAGTACATACAGGCACATACATGCAATTGCTTCCAAAATGTTGTTATGGGCAAAGCTCCAACAATTCAACACATTCTCACTGGACAATAGAAGGGTTTAGGAGATAAAACATTACAGGCTTCGCCCGTAAGAATGGTCCTGGATCCAGCCATACCTGCAGGCCTTTGGAGGAGGCAGTTTTTTCCTAAGTGACAGAATTGAACCCCAGGAAAGGTGCTAAATGCAGCTACTAAATACACATTGGAATTACATATAAGGAAACTGTTTTAACTGCCAGGGGATCTTATATTATTGAACCCCTGTAAAGCTGTGAAATATGCATTTGAAATATACATATGGGAAGTGTTTTACCTGCCAAGGGATATGCAGCTTTGTTCAACCATTCATGTTGTCCAAACTCTCCTTTCAGATAGCATAGTCAGGTCCTGCTCTCCATGAGATGTTTCTGCAGACTATACTGCAGCTACTGTATGTGATACAGCTTGGTTCAGGAACCACTGTCAGACGTTGATAAAAGGAGAATTACAGGTATGGATATTGTTACATGGCAGCTTGGAATGTAATGTAAATGTAACTATGCATATACCATACCGGTGGGATTCTTCTAGAACCTGGAAACAAATTCTTGCCCGGGCCATTTCCGACAATGGGCGTTTCCTCCACGGCCCGGACAGTGCCAACAACACCCCCCGGCCAGGAGGAGAGAGATTTTGGACATGATCACTGACCAGGTGAATTCAGCGGAGGAGGGGGAGACACGGAACCGGTCTGGGATTGAGAAAAAGATAAATGACCTCCGGCGTCTGGTCAAAAAGAAGCTGGCCAGAATGCTTGCCCATGCCAGGGCCACAGGAGGGGGCCCACCATGCCCTGTTAGGCTGACAGCTGAGGAGCGTGCGGTGGCCCAGACCTTTCATAGGCAAGAAGTGGAGGGCCTGCCCGGCTATGACTCAAGTCATGAAGGCGTGATGCCAGGTAAGGTTTTTTTTTCTATCAGGTGTGTAGCATGTGTGGGGGAGGGGGTGAAAGGGAATATGTGGCAAGTGTGTGGATCCTCCAACCTGTGAATGTTTTGTGTCATCCACAGATGTGCAGGAGGGTGCTGGGCCATCTGGCCTGACCGCACCATCCCCAGGACAGCAGCCTAATGAGCCCCCCCTGACAAGGCCGGAGTCCGCGGAGGAGGTTGAAGAGGAGGAGGTTGAAGAGGAGGAGGTTGAGGAGGAGGTGGAGTCCATGTCAGGCACTGGCCTATTGTTCTTGGAGGACTGTTCCCCTCTGGCTGGCAGCAGCCAGCCCTCCCTAAGGGGGAGCCCCCCCCCTCCTCCCCCAACATGGCTCCCCTCCCAAGGGGCTCCCCATCTCCCCAGCCACACGCATCAGCTGGAGGCAGGAAGGCGACCCAGAAGACCAGAGGGTGGCCGATCTCCTGCCCGCCACTCTGAGAAGGGACCAGTTCCTCCAGACCCGCCATCTGGGACAGGTCAGCCAGACATTGGTGCAGATGGTGGAGAGCCTATCCTCCATCAAGGATACGCTTGGGAACCTGGACTGCCACTCCCGGGCTTTCAGAAACTGCCTTAACGACCTGCAGACTACATCAGCAGGCGTTGGGCAGGATGTGAGGGCCCTTACCCAGGCTATCCAGGCCAACATGGCAACACTAGCTGCTGCCCTGGACAGAATAGCCGTGGCCTTGGAGGGCAGGCCGCCAGGTGGGCAGAGACCAGGGGCTGCTCCTCCTTCCCCGGTTTACCCCCTCCCCCATGAGTCTCCCCAGAGGAGCCGGGGCCGTGGCCGGGGGAGCCCAAGGTGTGGCTCACGTCAAGGGCACTAATTTGTTTTTCCCCTTTTTTTGGGGGCTTTTTTTTTTTTGCTGGAAATTTTTTGATTTTGCTGGTAATTTTTTTTTTTGGGTTGTGAATGCTGTTTGAATGTGGGGGTGACATTCCTGCCGGAAAAGGGGTGTCACCCTCAATTTTGGTGGAGAAGGGTTCCCCAGGACCAGGGAGAAGTGACCCCCAGGTCCGTGTGAATGGTGTATGAATGTACAGTGACATAATTGGAGCCTTGGCGTGGCGTTGCTGCTCACAAGTCCTGCATGGTGGACTAGTGCCAATCCAATTTGATGAGGATGTGATGTGTCTGTGCTAGGGACCACAGTGGTGTGCATGCATGCATTCTCATTGTGCCATGATTAATGTGTGTGTTTAACGTGCAAAGATGCCCAATGTGAGCTGTCTCCTGGCTGCTCTTCCTTCAGAAGACGGGGTATCCTCGGTTAGGGGGGGATTGTCTGGTTCAGGGGTCAGGTCATCACGTAGGTCAATCTGCAGGCCCTTTCTCACTGCGAAGTTGTGCAGAATGCAACATGCACCGATGATATGGCACACGAAGTCTTGGCATCGGAAACGTGACTTCAGGAGGCCAAAGGTGCGCTCCACCACTGCACGTGTTTGGGCACGGGCTTGATTGTATCTTTCCTCTCCTGGGGTTTGGGGGTTCCGGATATGTCATGAGATGGGGTCCCAGTGGATATGCAGAGTCACCTGTAAGGGAGAAGACAGGAGGATGTTAGTCATGCATGTGCCCCTTGTGATGTGTGCATCATGGGGGGGGACAGTCATGCCTGCCACCCATGTCACTCACCAACCAGCCAGGTGTCCCCATACATGTTCTGATCGAATTCCATTCGGATGGGGCTTTGATTGTATATGAAGCTGTCATGGCTGGATCCGGGGTGTTTGGCACGGACGTGCCATATGAGGCCTTGGGCATCGACTATCACCTGTACGTTGATGGAATGCCAATGCTTCCGATTGCGGTACATGTGCTCTGTCTCCTGGGGGGGCTGGAGTGCCACATGTGTGCAATCAATGGCCACCACGGTGCGTGGGAATCTGGCAATTCTGTAGAAATCTGTCATTGCCTTCAGCCGCAGGTCCTCAGTGGTTGGTTTGATGATTTGGTTGGCCATGCGTCTGAGGATTGCAGGGACAACCTGGTGCACACATCTGCTCATGGAGGATTGTGACATCCCAGCCACCACTCCACTTGTTCTTTGAAAAGAGCCACTGGCAAGGAAATGGAGTGTTGCCATGACCTTGACCAGTGGCTGCACTGCATGTGAGCGGTGTGTTGTCCTCCTGCAGGGTTGTGGTTAATTCCAGGATGGCATGAGGGCTGAATCTGAAGATGCGATACACCTCACAATCACTCATGCCAAACAGGTCTATGCGTGTGCGGTATATCCTCTCCCGTGCCATCCTCCGTGCCCTCCTCCTTCTTTGCTCATCTAAAGTCAGTAGTATAGCTATGCGCGACGATGCCCCTGGCATGTTGGCATACAGATTGTTGTGCAACACGTGTGACTGCTCAGCTCCTCACTAACAGTGTTGCTTTATCGATTTTTCTCTTTTTAGACCAGCTTTTATATGGTCTAATTTTAGACAGGACATTTTGCTGTTGCGCACACTGCGTAGCCTGCGCTGCCCCAACGTTCTTTTGTGGATCCCCGTAAGTCCCTCATTAGCATATTTGACTAGCAAATCAATGGTCTGTCTAGCGCAGTTTTGCGCGGACGGATGCGCCTGTGTAACGAAATTATGCTGGACAAAAAAAAGTAGATTTCTCGTTTTGGGATGCCGTGCATCGAAACGCACGCGCACATTTAGACTTACGCCGCGCATCTCCTGTTACGCAGGCATAATCGCTCTGTGAATCTGGCCCATAGAGTCTACAAACTATGGTAAATACAGTACTGTATATTTGAAATTGAACAACTGATCTTTAGGCTTCCTATGTAATTTTTTAAGGCCTAAAATAATATGAACAGTACAGACACCCCTTTTTGGAAAATAGACGCACATACCAGTTACACCTCAAAACACATACTTGAGAATAGGAATAACACAGGTGGAAGACTTTTTCACTCTAGATGCATAGAAGGGTCCAAAATTCAAGCATCACCTTCGGGCTACCAAGTTTTTGGAAACTGTGGAAAGAAATGAAAATTGTATTTTTACACAAAATTGTCAATTAATAATCTATTACTAACACACAGCCTAGGCAAACTTAGAATTACACCCAAAAACACATTGTGCCACTCCTCCCAAGTATGGGGATACCCCATGTGTGAGGCTTTTTTAAATCCTAGCGACATAGAGGGGTCCAAAATCCAAGCAGCATTTTTGGGCTTTCAAGGAGCATAAATTACACATCTAATTTCCTGACTACCTTTCACATTTTCGGAGGCCCTGGAGAACCAGGACAGTAGAAACATCCACAAAATTACTACATTTTTTAAAGTAAACATCCCAAGATATTTTCTAGGAGGCATAATGAGTCTTTTGAAAATGTATTTTTTTATTTTTTTATGGAAATTGGAAAAAAAAAAAATACATTCTGCTACTCTTCTCAAGAATGGGGATACCACAAGTGTGAGACCTTTACAGTGTTTGGACCGATTATGTACCTGACACTGTATTATTTATATCACAAAAATCAATCAACATTGTATCAAAAGCAGTGTACTGTAATGCTCATCTATGTACAAGTGGGCAGGAGATATAGCTAGTGTAGCTTCACCAATAGCAGTTTCTGTTCCTAAAAACTAAGCATGCCTAACCTAATGGTACGTGGCTACCCCCATAATACAATGCTAGGTTCACTGGCCATGAAGTATGGAAAGTTGGAAAAGGGGTACCTGTGGTTTCAGTAGTTCAGTTGTCTACAGAGAATGGCTGGGACTGGTGTCTCGCAAGAACTTACTAAGAATGTGTTGATGGGTTAGCGCAAATGCCAGGCAGAAATATGGTTAGCAAATAGGCAAATGATGGGTTTAGGCGGCAGGCTGAAACATGGTCTATAAACAAACTAGGGTTAATACAGGCATAGATGTGGTCCACAAACAGACAAAGAGTGGTCCAACTGGCAAGCAAAAACAAGTTAATTTACTAGTCTAGGGTCATCTCAGCAGCAGACAGAGACATGATCAGTATGCAGGCAAAGGATCTGTCTAGGTGGTAGGCAGAATTGTGGTTGACTAACAGGCCAGGGTCAGTTCAGGCAGCAGGCAGAAACACGGTCAGTATGCAGGCAAAGAATCAGTACAGGCAGCAGGCAGAAATATGGTCAATCAATAGGCCATGGTTAGTTCAGGTGGCAGACAGAAACATGGTTAGTATATAGGGAAAGGATCAATCCAGGCGGCAGGCGGAAACATGGTCGATAAACAATCCAGTGTTAGCTCAGGCAGGAGGCAGAGGTGTGATCAGTTTGCAGGCAAAGAGTCGTACCAGGGAGCAGGCAGATCAGAAGATCAGATACAGGCAAATACAAGCAAATGGCAGCTAGGCAGGCACATGAGAAACTCATTCACCATACCTTCACTAATATCATAGTGAAGTATTGTAGGAACAAAATTAGAGGCCTGGTCGTAAGGGACAGTGGGACAATAGAAACATGTGTGACACCTTGGCGGATGTGTGACTTTTTTGACCAGAAGGGAGAAGATCAGGAAAGGGACCTTCATGCAGTATACTGACTGCATCATATCAAAGGTTTTTAGGCACAGGGCCTTCTTAGAAAATTAGAGCTGTTACAATCTCCTTTGTGGTAGTTTAGGAAGAATCCGGGTCTTCTTGCAGACTTAGTGCTGGTTCACACTACAGAGACTTAGATCCGACTTGTCAGACCTCAAGTTGCCCCAAGTCACTGGACATAAGAAATTCCATTGAAGTAATTGAGAGCCATCTTATTGTACACTACTGAAGTTGCTCCGACTTCAGAAAAGGTTCCTGTACTACTTCAAGGCGACTTCTGGGCAACTTGTACCCATAGATTTCAATGGAAGTTGCCTCCAAAGTCGGATCTCTATCTAACTGAAGCAACTTTACAGGAAAAGAAAATAGTTTACCCAGGCAAACCCCTCCCTCCCACAGAGCTGATTATTCTGTGATTGGCCACAGCCAAAGTCACCTGTCCTGGAGGCGACTTTAAGTCACGTTGTAAGTTGCTCAAAGTCATGCTGAAGTCATGCTGAAGTTGCCTCCAAATTGCGTTGCAAAGTCGCGCTGTAAGTCGGGTTGCCCCTGTGTGAACCGGCACTTATAGATGATGGATGAATTGTACAGGGTCAATTGAAGTAAGTAGATTTTTTTTTATAACAGTAACTGGATTTTCAGGTTGCCAGGTAGGGCTTCATCATCTGGTCATTGAAATCTACAACTCCTAAATATAGTTTATATTTATGTTCACAAAGATATTTTTGGACCAGACTGGAACTTCCCTGAAATCCTCTGATGTGTCTTGGTGGATGGATGAAAGGACATAGACATGCCGCTTATCTTTCCATTTTATTACCAAAAGTTTCTCATTGTGAAAACTTGCCGACTCCCCACTTTTCAACTTTGTGGTGACCAGTATTTGCAGAAAGCCCTTTCAATTTGGTTGAATTGTACCACAAGCTATAGTGTTCTGGCTAAAAGGGTAATGGAAAATGTATGCAGCCACCACATCCAATGATTGGTAAGCTGCAATATAATACATTTCTGTTTTTGGGTTTAATACCGCTTTAAAAAAAAAAGTTTTTTTTAGCAAGGCTTCGCAAGAAAAAAAAATAGGTTTAGTTTCATAATACACTTACACAAAACACTCTGGGCCAGATTCACGTACATCGGCGCATTTTTGGACCGGCGTAGTGCAACTCCTTTAAGTTAGACCGGCTTAATTTCGAGGCGCAAGTACCGTATCCTCGTAGTATTTTCGGCCAAATTTGCACCGTTGCAATGTAAATTCCGAGGCGTAAGGCGGTGTAATTCAAAGTGGGAAGGACGTGGGCGTGTTCCATTGAAATGAGCCGTTACCCCATGCAAATGAAGGGCCGGCCAGACTGGGCATGTGCACATGAAGCAGACTAAGGTCAGCACCTCTCTGAGCATGCTCAGAACTCGGCACGGCGCAATCAGATAGGAACTAGGCCCGTCAGACTTAGAGGCCTTACACACAGATCAGTTTTTCTTCAGGTTTTTCTCTTCAGTTTACCAAAACTATGTAGTACAAGGGCCTGCCTGATTGCATACAAATTGAGACTCTTGAGGTTTGACCTCATATTAGATGGATTTGGTAAACTGAAAAGAAAAACCTGAAGAAAAACTGATCTGTGTGTAAGAGGCCTTAGTGAGCTATGCACAGTGCTTAAATAGACCGAGAGAAATGCCCTTCAATTGCAAATGTACATCCAATTTTTTTCCCTTCCTGAAGCAAGGTGCTTTTATTCCGTTGTCTGTTGCTGTTTGGAGGTTTGTGTCGTGTCGGTGTGTGTATATATATATATATATATATATAATATTAAATAAGATAATTATAATAATATTAAGATTAGTACATTTATATTAGTTAAAAAATTAGTTAAAAAAATAAAAATATATATTTATTATATTAATTATTATAAAATATATACTAAACAGAAAAAAATGTATATAAAATATATATTTAGCCATTAGGGTGAAAAGAGCCACTGGCAAGGAAATGGAGGGTTGCCAGTACCTTGCCCATTGGCGGACGGCAGATCCTCTCCCGTGTAAGAACAGGGGAGTCGGTGCTATGGTGAATAAAGTAGCTGTTGCCTCCCAGTAGGATCCCTATGTAGGGAGCTAATATAAATATGGATAGTGTAACTACTAGTGTAATCAACCACACTAGTAGGGATTCCTACCTATTAGACTCTAGAGACACATTTTTTTCTTTGTTTAATATGGTTTAGGGTGCATCGGTCACAACTGGCATCCTTATAGCAGCATAGGATCATTTTACTTTAGCAATCTTTGGGCCTGCTGGCCTGCACAGGCTCCTGACCTAATCAATCCACCTTTACTCAATTTCTGAGGAACCAACATCTACCATCCTATTAACACAGGGTATCTCTCCAATTGCACCCTAATTCCAGCCAAAAGGGGGGCCTATTACCATTGGGCTCACCCCATGGATATACCTGACAAAGATCCTCTCCCGTGTCCTCCTCTCTGCCCTACTTCGTGCCCTCCTCCTTCTGCGCTCATCTTAAGTCAGTAGCAGAGCTATGAGCAAGGATGCCCCTGGCATGTTGGCATACAGATTAATGTCCTGCAAGAGTGGCTGCTCAGCTCGTCCCTAATGATGTTGCTTTTGCTGACATGTAGACGGATTGTCTAATTTTAAACCTGCTTTTATTTGGTCTAATTTTAGACCGGCCGTGCAGCTGATAAGCACATCGTGTAGACTGCACCGCACAAACTTACTTTTGTGGATCGGCGTATCTCCCTCATTTGCCTATTTGCATAGCAAATCAATGGTGTGTCTAGTGCAGTTTTGCACGCACGCTGCGCCGGTCTATCCAAATTACGTATATCGTTTTGGGGATACGGTGCATAGATAAGCGTGTGCATTTTTAGACTTACGCGTGCCTAACTCGTGATACTCCGGAGTAAGTGCTTTGTGAATCTGACCCTCCATGCTTAGGTAATAAACTCTCAACTTACCAATATCCCAAAATAGGTTCTCAGTAAAAATACATGAGATCTTCCCTTTAAAAAGTATTTTTCACTGCAGCACACTGTTTTTGCTAACAGTAATTGACTTTCTATGTGTGCTTTAGAAATAATCAGTGCATGTGTGCATGAGAAAGGATCATTTTGTGTAATTAAAGCAATTACACCACCAGCAGGTGTTCACTAGGTTGGGGCCATTCGCTGATATTTGTTTAGCTAATTTTCTGTCTGAGTTTACTTCCTAAGTAATCATCATGCAACTTACTGAAGACCAAATATTCAGGTTACAGCTAGTGCTGTTCACCATCTATTATGGATAATTAAGCATAATAAAGAGGGCAGATCTCAACTGCTAGATCCAAGATAACATAAAGTATGGTGCAAAGAGAGAATTTCCTGTGTACTGACCTGATTGAGGACCACTTCGGCGGCGTACACACGGCCGAGGTTCTCGGCAGAAACCAGCGAGAACCTCGCTGGGAGCCGCATTCTGACGAGAACCTCGGCCGTGTGTACGCTCTCGGCGAGCCCCGCCCGTCGGGAATCCCGTCGAGCGAATAGAGAGCAGGCTCTCTATTTGCTCGACGGCCCGCCTGGATGAATGGCTGGTTGCCATTCCCGACGGGCGGGTCGCCGATTTCGACGGCCGGCCGAGAGCCTCGACGGGCGGAACGATGTGTTCCGCCCGTCGAGGTTCTCATACGTGTGTACGCCGCCTCAGATGTGCTCTGACCATGCAGAAACAAACATTGCATCATCTGTTTATGTTCTTTATTTGTGCTACTAACACTGTGCTGATGCTTAAAATCTGCTTTACCTATATCTTAAAGCAATATTGGTCATTTAATAAACTTGGTTGACGCTGAGCTTTTGACAAATATGTAGCATACTGGTCTGGCTAAATATAATATATGTAACCAGTGGAGCTGCAATTTATTGTTAGGTTTGTTCAGGTTCATCTCTAAATCTGACAGCTGATTGCTTCTGCCTGCTACTGGAAGAATGTTCAAGCAACAGTTTGGGAGTCAATCACTGAATATTTAATGGACCCTAGCCAATCCCTCGGAGGCTGACCCAGAAGGTGTAGCTGGTTGACATGTGCATTCGTTTTCGTCCGAATGCATTTTTTGGCCGAATTTCAGGTATTTTCGTTATTGAAAACGAATGCGTAGAATACGAAAACCGAAAGATCCGACATAAACAAATGCTTTGGCCCAGATTCACAGAGCGATTACGCCTGCGCAACAGGAGATGCGCGTGCGTAAGTCGAAATGTGCGCGTGCGTTTCGATGCACGGCATCCCCAGAACGAGATACGCAAAAAATCTACTTTTTTTTGTCCCGCGTAATTTCGTTAGACTGGCGCATCTGTCCGCGCAAAAGTGCGCTAGACACACCATTGATTTGCTAGTCAAATATGCTAATGAGGGACTTACGGGGATCCACAAAACAACGTTGGGGCAGCGCAGGCGACGCTGTGTGCGCAACAGCAAAATGTCCTGTCTAAAATTAGAGCATATAAAAGCTGGTCTAAAAAGAGAAAAAAAGTCTACTTGTTAGATAAAGCAACACTGTTAGCAACACTGTTAGTGAGGAGCTCAGCAGTCACACGTGCTGCACAACAAAGAAGGATGAGGGCACGGAGGATGGCACGGAGGATGGCACGGGAGAGGATATACCGCACCCGCATAGACCTGTTTGGCATGAGTGATTCTGAGGTGTTTCGCATCTTCAGATTCACCCCTCATGCCATCCTGGAATTAACCACAACCCTGCAGGAGGACATCACCAGCCCAACACACCGCTCACATGCAGTGCAGCCACTGGTCAAGGTACTGGCAACACTCCATGTCCTTGCCAGTGGCTCTTTTCAGCGTACAAGTGGAGTGGTGGCTGGGATGTCACAATCCTCCATGAGCAGATGTGTGCACCAGGTTGTCCCTGCAATTCTCAGACGCATGGCCAACCAAATCATCAAACCCACCACTGAGGAGCTGCGGCTGAAGGCAATGACAGATTTCTACAGAATTGCCAGATTCCCACGCACTGTGGGGGCCATTGATTGCACACATGTGGCACTCCAGCCCCCCCAGGAGACAGAGCACATGTACCGCAATCGGAAGCATTGGCATTCCATCATTGTACAGGTGATAGTCGATGCCCAAGGCCTCATATGGCACGTCCGTGCCAAACACCCAGGGTCCAGCCATGACAGCTACATATACAATCAATGCCACATCCGAATGGAATTCGATCAGAACGTGTATGGGGACACCTGGCTGGTTGGTGAGTGACATGGGTGGCAGGCATGACTATCCCCTCCCATGATGCACATCACAAGGGGCACATGCATGACTAACATCCTCCTGTCATTTCCCTTACAGGTGACTCTGCATATCCACTGGGACCCCATCTCATGACTCCTATCCGGAACCCCCAAACCCCAGGAGAGGAAAGATACAATCAAGCACATGCCCAAACACGAGCAGTGGTGGAGCGCACCTTTGGCCTCCTAAAGTCACATTTCCGATGCCTGGATAAGTCTGGGGGTACCCTCTTGTATTCCCCAAACTTTGTGTGCCAGATCATCGGTGCATGTTGCATGCTGCACAACTTCACAGAAAGAAAGGGCCTGCAGATTGGCCTACGTGATGACCTGACCCCTGAACCAGACAATCCCCCCCTAACCGAGGCTACCCCATCTTCTGAGGGAAGAGCAGCCAGGAGCCAGCTCACATTGGGCATCTTTGCACGTTAAACATACACATTAATCATGGCACAATGAGAATGCATGCATGCACAACACTGTGGTCCCTAGCACACACACCCCACATCCACATCAAATTGGATTGGCACCAGTCCACCATGCAGGACTTGTGAGCAGCAACGCCACGCCAAGGCTCCAATTATGTCACTGTACATTCATACACCATTCACACGGACCTGGGGATCACTTCTCCCTGGTCCTGGGGAACCCTTCTCCACTAAAATTGAGGGTGACACCCCTTTTCCGTCAGGAATGTCACCCCCACATTCACACAGCATTCACAACCCAAAAAAAAAAAAATTACCTGCAAAAGCAAAAAATTTCCAGCAAAAAAAAAAAAAAAAAAGGGAAAAACAAATTATTGCCCTTTGCGTGAGCCACGCCTGGGGCGCCCCCGGCCACGGCCCCGGCTTCTCAGGGGAGACTCATGGGGGAGGGGTAAACCGGGGAAGGAGGAGCAGCCCCTGATCTCTGCCCACCTAGCGGCCTGCCCTCCAAGGCCAAGGCTATTCTGTCCAGGACAGCACCAAGTGTTGCCGTGTTGGCCTGGATAGCCAGGGTAAGGGCCCTCACATCCTGCCCAACGCCTGCTGATGTCGTCTGCAGTTTGTTTAGGCAGGTTGTGAAAGCCCGGGAGTGGGAGTCCAGGTTCCCCAGCGTATCCTTGGAGGACAGGCTCTCCTCCATCCGCACCAATGTCTGGCTGACCTGTCCCAGATGGCGGGTCTGGAGGAACTGGTCCCTTCTCAGAGTGGTGGGCAGGAGATCGGCCACCCCCCTGGTGGTCTGGGATGACATCCTGCCTCCAGCTGATGCTTGTGGCCGGGAGAAGGGGAGGCCCTTGTGAGGGGAGCCATGTTGGGGGAGGAGGGGGGGTCCCCCTTAGGGAGGCCTGCCTGCTGCCAGCCAGAGGGGAAGAGTCCTCAAAAACCAAACGTCCAGTGCCTGACATGGACTCCTCCTCCTCATGATTCTCCTCCTCCTCATGATTCTCCTGGTCCTCTTGAACCTCCTCCGCGGACTCCGGCCTTGTTGGGGGGGCCTCATTAGGCTGCTGTCCTGGGGTTGGTGCGGTCAGGCCAGGTGGCCCTGCACCCTCCTGCACATCTGTGGATGACACAAAACATTCACAGGTTGGAGGATCCACACACTTGCCACATATTCCCTTTCACCCCCTCCCCCACACATGCTACACACCTGATATTAAAAAAAAAAACTTACCTGGCACCACGGGCTCCGGACTTGAGTCAAAGCCGGGCAGGCCCTCAACTTCATGCCGATGAAAGGTCAGGGCCACCGCACGCTCCTCCGCTGTCAGCCTAATACGGCATGGTGGGCCCCCATCTGTGCCCCTGGCATGGGCATGCATTCTGGCCAGCTTCTGTTTGACCAGACGCCGGAAGTCATTGATTTTTTTGTCAATCCCAGACCGGGTCCGTGTCTCCCCCTGCCCCGCTGAATTGACCTGCTCAGTGATCCTATCCAAAATCTCCCTCCTCCTGGCCGGGGTGGTGTTGGCACTCTCTGGGCCGTGGAGGTAACGCCCATACTCGCTAATGGCCCGGGCAAGAATTTGTTTTTCCACAACTGTAAAATTCAGCTTTCGTTTTCTCTCTGTCATCCTTCCAAAAAAACTCACTCCCAGTCAACAAAATTCACTCACACAAACAAGCCCAACCAATCAAGCAAAAACACACACAGAGACAAAACTACTCAGCAATAAACAGTCACAAAAAAACAAAACAAAAATACAGCAGGAAAACAAACAAACACAAATATATCAATCAAACAAACAGTCTCACAAACACTTATCAAAAACCACTTTCAAAAATCTACTAACAAACACTTGATCACACAGAACACTAATCTGACAACTACAAAACACACCGCAACGAACAACAGGACAAAGGCACTTGGTTAAATGGGAAGGGACAAATGGATGTACTTTTGCAATGCAAGTGCGTTTGTGTGTGTCTATTTATGCTGTTTGCGTAGTTCACAACGTTGCCCTAGTCCATTTCCAATTTCACTCATTGCGCCGCTCCCGAGTTGTGAGCATGCGCACAGCGGAGCTGACATGGTATGCTTCAAGCGCGCATGCGCGAGCCGGCCGGCCCTTCATTTGCATGGGGTCACGGCTCATATTAATGTAACACGCCCACGTCCTTCCCAATTTGTATTACTCCTCCTTACACCTGAAAAAACTTTACGCATGCGCAATTTCCTGCGCAAAAGCTACGAGAATAGGGTGATTACGCGGCAAAATTGCGCAAGTCTAACGTAAAGGCGGTGCGCTACGCCGGTCCAATAATGCGCAGATGTACCTGAATCTGGGCCTTTATTTTCATTTTCATTGCAACAACAGTTGGACATAGATGGGAGATTCGACATGACGCTGACAATAACAATCTGTGTCTATCGAACCTGCGGTCGAATGTGCCTAACCTTAACTCTATTAGTCCAAGTTTATTCTACATAGAGAGGAAAGATTTGACATAGAGAGAAAAGATTCAACATTATAGAGAGAAAAGATTCGACATAGAGAGAAAAGATCGCTGCTGGAATTGGGTGGCGGAAGTAAACTAAAAATAATGATGATGATGAATGTTATTGGCTGATTGTAACCAAAGAGGAGGAGCAGTAAAATAACTGGATGTAACTTGACAATTCAACATGAACGACGAAGATTCAACAAAGCATCGAAAAACATACAAACGCTGAATCTGTCATTGAAGGCTTATGGTGTCTGTCGAAAGTTCTAATGCCGTATACACACGATCGGTTCGTCACGATCGAACCGATCGTGTGGGTCCTATCGTTTTTTTTTTCCCATCGGTGAAACATGTTTTAAAATTATCTGATGGTTAAAAAACCGATAGAAAAAAACGATTGTCTGTGGGGAAATCCATCCGTTAAAAATCAACGCATGCTCAAAATCAAGTTGACGCATGCTCGGAAGCATTGAACTTCATTTTTCTCAGCACGTCATTGTGTTTTACGTCACCGCGTTCTGACACAATCGTTTTTTTAACTGATGGTGTGTAGGCAAGGCTGATGAAAGTCAGCTTCATCAGATATCTGATGAAAATATCCATCAGACCGTTTTCATCGGATGAACCAATTGTGTGTACAGGGCCTTTAAATAGATTTGATGGAGTGGCTGAACTGTACGAAGCTGCAATCATACATTTCGGGTTAAATGCTCGGCCCATAGGCTATAAAAAAATTCTAATGTTGATTGACAAGTAATAATAATTAATAAATATAATTATTACTAGTCATAGAACATTAGAATTATACTATTAGCAAAGGGAAAACGATACTAGCTGTGGGTTATGGGTGCTGCACACCCCTGATAGCAATTTGATAGAAGGAAAGGTACCCCAAGGGGCTTTGAGTTGCAGCAAAAAATTAGAATGGATTCCAAAGTTTAAGAAATAATTTATTAAAAGGATACATAGTGAAAAAAAGCGTTCTAGTGGGATCAAGACATGAGTTCCAAAATGCGATATAAAAGTAGATACATAAATACAACCATGTGAGTTCATGTAACAAAAAAGTAAACTTGTACTAGAAGCCCGACACGTTTCGACCTTTGATAATGGAGGTCTCTTCAGGGGGAAATGATTGAAAACATGAACTCTAAAAAAAGATACATATAAATAATATTTGTTAAAACAGAAAACAAACAAATATTTACACAATAAATTATATACAATCATTGTTCGCCATGTTGGCGTGGGTAAGTATATTTACCAAAAAAACAATGTCAAAGACTGAAACCATGGGTCCACCACAAGACCCTATCACGGAGAAACAGCACCCCCAGAGAACCACACGGAATGGGAGGGTCGATGGAAAAGACCAGGCTGCAAGTAGGTGGGCGTCCTCCATGCGTACGAGAGGGCGCACTTACAGGTCCTACACTGGGCAGGGAGGGGCAAGAGGTGATGGGGGGGAGATCGAGGGGAGCCGAACAGAACCAGCTCACAAAAAAGGAGAAGCACGGACACAGTAAAACCTAAAAAAGTATATACATAAATAAAGGAGGGATTACAGCCTTCAAAATACTAAATAGATAGTCAACAGGTAAAGGGAGAAAAGGGATGAGAGAGGGGGAAAGAAAAACGAAAGAGGGGATGTGCAAGGAAGCAACGTGTGTAAAGTGAAGGGTCTGGTAGAGAAGGGGTAAATGGGAATGGGAGTTCAGTAAATTGTGCTGGCAAGTGTGTGAGAGAGTAACTGTGGCAAAGGATGTAACAAGGTCTGAATGGAGAAAACATATTCTGAGTGTTGGTATTAAATGTGCAGTGATAGAGTGAGCAACTAGGGGACAGAGGTCCTGTTGTAAAGAGTGCGTGAAAAAAAAAAAAGCTGAAAAATGGCAAACACATAAATATTTGTTATAAGATAAAAGGGAAAAGAAAAGGAAAACAGGTACGGTGATGTAAGTTGTGGTGGGCTGAATGTGAGAAGTGTGATGGGGAAAAAAAAAGGGAAAAAAAGGGAGGGGAAAAAATAAATATTTACCTGGGCTGTCTAAATGGTGGGGATGAATCCTTTTAGTATAGTGAATCATCTGCCCAGTGTAGGACCTGTAAGTGCGACCTCTCGTAGGCATGGAGGACACCACCTACTTGCAGCCTGGTCTTTTCCATCGACCCTCCCATTCCGTGTGGTTCTCTGGGGGTGCTGTTTCTTGGCGATAAGGTCTTGTGGTGGACCCATGGTTTCAGTCTTTGACATTGATTTTTTGGTAAATATACTTACCCATGCCAATATGTCGAACAATGATTGTATATAATTTATTGTGTAAATATTTGTTTGTTTTCTGTTTTAACAAATATTATTTATATGTATCTTTTTTTAGAGTTCATGTTTTCAATCATTTCCCCCCTGAAGAGACCTCCATTATGAAAGGTCGAAACGCATCGGGGTTTCTAGTGCAAGTTTACTTTTTTATTACATGAACTTACATGGTTGTATTTATGTATCTACTTTTAAATCGCATTTTGGAACTCATGTCTTGATCCCACTAGAACGTTTTTTTTCACCATGTATCTTTTTAATAAATTATTTCTTGAACTTTGGAATCCATTCTAATTTTTTGCTGCAACTCAAAGCCCCTTGGGGTACCTTTCCTTCTTTGTAGGCGGAACATTTGACGGAAATGTACGATGTACAATTTCGCTGCTCCGTCGAATCTTCTTTGAACATTCGACAGACACCATAAGCCTTCAATGACAGATTTGACCTTAATTCATTCAGATTTTCGGACAAATGCAATTGCTAACGAAAAACAAAATAAATGAAAACAAATTTCGAAAGTAACTAAATAAATGTATTTTTCGGATGAAAATTAAATTCTGAAACAAAATATTTCAGTGTGCACATGTCTAGTAGCTGGGGCAAAGATACATTTTTGGGAGGATCTGATTAGAGCTGCGAGAAAACGTGTGTTACCAGGCCCTTAGCAAGCCTAAATAAAACTTGTCAAAAGCAAACTTGTCTGGAGAGGTAGGAGCCATTTTGCCTTTAGGTATAGTTATGGAAGTACTTTTTGAGGGTGAGATGCCAAAAGGTGCTTCTTAAAAGTGTTGTAAGGGCAGAGGGTTTTTTATCCCAATGCATTCCATGCATTAAAGGGGTTGTAAAGGTAAAAAAAAAAAATCCCCATAATAGCTTCCTTTACCTTAGTACAGTCCTCCTTCACTTACGATATCCTTCGATTTTGCTTTTAAATGTCCTTATTTCTTCTGAGAAATCCTCACTTCCTGTTCTTCTGTCTGTAACTACACGCAGTAATGCGAGGCTTTCTCCCTGGTGTGAAGAAAGCCTCTTGAGGGGGGCGAACAGTAGTGTAAGGACACCCACTGACACACAGCTCCTTTCTCTATCTGCAAAGTAGAGAGCGTCCTGAGCCTCCCCCCTCCCCCTCAAGAGGCTTTCTCCACACCAGGGAGAAAGCCTTGCATTACTGTGTGTAGTTACAGACAGAAGAACAGGAAGTGAACATTTCTCAGAAGAAATAAGGACATTTAAAAGCAAAATGGAAGGATGAGGTAAGTGAAGGAGGACTGCACTAAGGTAAAGAAAGCTATTTAGGGATTTTTTTTTTACCTTTACAACCCCTTTAAGATAAAAAAAAAAAGCTTCTGTGTGTAGCATCCTCCCCAGCACCCCCTAATTACTTACCTGAGCCCCATCTCTCTCCAGCGATGTCCACAAATGTCTTAGCAGTCCGGGACTCTCCTCCTGATTGGCCAATACACAGCAGCGGTGTCATTGGCTCCTACGGCTGTCAATTAAAATCAGTTAGTCAAACAGGGGAGAGGGGGCGCTGCCAGGTCTGGGCTCTGTGTCTGAATGGATATCTGCTTGGGGGCACCTGGTAGGAGGGAGGGGCCAGGACCAGCGAAGAGGGACCCGAGAAGAGGAGTATCCAGGCGGCTCTGTGCAAAATCAACTGCACAGAGGAGGTAAGTATAACATATTTGTTATTTATTTTAAACAAGACTTTACAATCACTTCAAAAAACACTTCAGTCCAGAAGTTTTTACCCCCTTCCTGACCAGAGCACTTTTTACAATTTGGCATTGTGTCGATTTAACTGAAAATTGTGCAGTCATGCAATTCTGTAGCCAAACAAAATTTGCATTCTTTTTTTCCCCACAAATAGAGCTTTCCTTTGGTGGTATTTGCTCACCTCTGCGGTTTTTATTTTTTGCTGTAATAGATATCCCCCAATTTTATTTAAAAAACGCATTTCTTCATCAGTTCAGGCCAATATATATTCTTCTACATATTTTTGGTAAAAAATAGCAATAAGCATATATTGATTGGTTTGCACAAAAGTTAGAGCATCTACAAACTATGGGAAAAATGTATAGCATTTTTATGACGTTTTTACAATTTTTTTCTTTTTTTTACTAGTAATGGCGGAGATCTGCGATTTTAAATGGTATTGCAACATTGCAGCGAAAAGATCGGACACTTTTGACACATATAAATATGCACTGATTACTGTATAAATGTCACTGGCAAGGAAGGGGTTAACACTAGGGGGCAATCAAGGGGTTAACTGTGTGTTCCCTCACTGTGTTCCAACTGTCTGGGGATGGGACTAACTAGGAGAGATGACAGATTGTTGTTCCTACTTTGTAGAAACACACGACCTGTCTCCTCTCTTCTGACAGCACAGAGATTTGTGTGTTTACATACACAAATCTCCATGCTGGATCTCGTGCACGCCCACGCAGCGGGCTCTCGCGAATGCCTCTGGCATTGCTTGCGTGCCCTCTGGTGGCTCTCCTATGCAAAGCTGTATATGTACGGGATTTCGCCCAAGAGAGCCATTCTGCCGCAGTATATCTGCATGAGGCGGTTTTTGTTCCCAGATTACTGATTCCTTGGTTTGACACTCGGCCTTATGTATTTTCTTCCTAAAGGACACTTCCAAGTGAGAAGTCATACCTGAATGATTAGACTACAAATCATAAACTTTACTTCTTACTGTTAGATTCAACCTATCTGGTATCCAATGTCTCTGACTTACACACACACTATCATTGGATTTAGGGCATACATTGTGAAAGATTTGAAATCAGTGTTATAGATTGTAGCATGGCAGATCATATAGAGCAGGGTGACCTCATTTCCACCCCCCCCCTCCCAAAAAATCAGCTTGTGCTGTAACGAATCACAGCACAGTGATTGGACACAAGTATTTATGATTTCTCCAATCACAAGCAGGGGGCGGGGATTGTGCTCCTCCAAGCATTCCCGGCCAGGACAAGTACAGTCAGTGAGTAAAGCGGTGATGTGGCTGCCTTTTTTGGGGGCATCAGATTGACCTGGGGGAGGGGAGGCGGGTGGCTGTCTCAGTTTCATTCCGGGACACTGTATTGTCATGGAATAATTGTGCCCGGGACAAACCTGCAAAATGCGGGACTGTCCCAGGCAATCCGGGACACGTGGTCACCCTAATATAGAGAAGAATAAGCCCTTTTTAAGCACTGCAAGAGCTTATCATCACAAATAGATTTTCTACTATGTTGGAATATCTCTGTGTAATTAGTATAAATAATTCCTTTTCCTCTGGAGACACAGGAAAGGGTCTTGCACCACAACACCTCACTTACACTTTAGTTAAGTTGGAAAAATGATCAGAGTAGTTTCCAGCTCTCTAGCAATGCATTTGAAGATGGGCAGATGTATTGTTAAAAATTCTGTATAAAGCCCTACATAACAGACAGATAGTCAGTCCACATGGGTTTGGCTGCTTAACTGCAGACAGGAAACAGAAGCTCAGATGGTTTCAGAGTGTATGTCTCTTTAAGATATTACACAGCTGTCAGCTGGAAGCACACTAATGCCGTGTACACACGATCATTTTTCAGCATGAAAAAAAAAGTTTTTCAGCATGTAGAAAAAACGCAGTTTTTCCAACTTCATCATTAAAAACGACCTTGCCTACACACCATCGTTTTATAAAAATGATCTAGCAAAGCGCGGTGATGTACAACACAAACGACGGCACTATAAAGGGGAAGTTCCATTCGCCTTTGGGCTGCTTTAGCTGATTCCGTGTTAGTAAAAGACGATTTGCGCTTTTCTGTCTGTTACAGCGTGATGAATATGCTTACTCCATTATGAAAAGTAGTTTTACCAGAACGTGCGCTCCCGTCTTATAACTTGATTCTGAGCATACGCTGGTTATTTACGTCGTTTTAGCCCACACACGATATTTTTTTACAACCCGAAAAATGACATTGTTTTTAAACTACGTTAAAAAATGACGTTTTCTAAAAACAACGTTTTTTTCATGCCGAAAAATTATCGTGTGCACGCGGCATTAGTATCCCAAGTAGTACTGTAGTATAAAGTGGAGGCAATTTCAAATACATTCCTTATTAAATGCAATATATTAACCGGGTAATTCTAAAGTAGTAAATGCAAAGTAGTAATGGTACTTAAACGTTTGCAGAGAATGGGAGTACTTCAATGAGTAAGATAGTGTGGCAGCAATGGTTTACAGTCCTGAAGGAACTTCTGCTGCAATATCTCTTAGGGTGTCCCCAGCAACAGGAATAAGCTTGGCAGCATGAAAGCACATAATGGGTGCCTTGGAGGTAGCATGGATCTGGGTGACGCTGCTGTTCAGTTGAGGGGATCTTGCCAGTAGAATGTCTATAGCGTGGTCCGGCTACGACCGACAATAATAGAACACTGTTTGAATGTGGACTGGATGCATTTATAGGCAGCAGACAGGTGCATGGGGAAACAGCGGTGATCATGCAACGCACTTCTGCGTTCCACGCTGGAACGCAGACGGCGCGGGCCTAAGACGTCAATGCGCGGTCGCAGGCGTTGTTTACAAGTATTGACAATAGTTGCCAATAATCTACCAGTATACCTGCATATGCCTAGGACTGTTGCGCAACCTCACCCTGTATATGGACACTTTGTAGTCTACTCTACATTATCAGAAAATTCTGGCAAAGGATTAATGAGGCCAGGACCTTGAAGTCCTCTTAGGAATAGTCTACTCTCCATTATCAGAGCTCTAGCACAGGATTGGGATAGGTCAGGACCTTGTATATCTTGAAGAAACAGTTTCCGCTTCATTATCAGGGAGTCCTAACACAGAATCAGAAGAGGCCAGGACTTTGGAGTCCTCTTGGGGATATTCTACCCTCCATTATCAGAGAGTTCTCAAAGAGAATTAGTAAAGGCCAGGACCTTGAAGTCCTCTAGAGAATAGTCTATCCTCCATTAGAAGAGAGTTCTAACATGGGATCAGAAGGGGCCAGGACCTTAAAAGAAGGTCCGTCTGTCCATTGCTGTTACATGTTTCTGTGAGTGTCACTGATATGTGAGTAGAAAAATAATTCACTGTTGGTATCAACCCTGAATTCATTTGTAATTGTATTAGAATGTGTTACTCTCCATTAGGCACATTTTTGTATGCTTTCCCCTCTGTGCACTGTTCAAACACAGAACAAAAAGGTAAATCGTTGTTTGGAATGAAAGCCCCTCTTTCCTGTAGCCTCAAGTCTATTGTGTTTAATGAGATTCAGAAAAATGGCATACATATTAATAAATTGGGTCTACTGTATCTTTGACAAAAGATTATAATTAAGTTTTACCCCCGTAAGGTGTTTAATACGAAGGGCTTGGACAGTCATTATGACAGCCTGGAGCTTATACATCAGATGTGTTTTCTACGGCTGACATTTTAATTAGAATGATTTACATGGTTTATTGCAGGATAATATAAGATTATAAATTTCCATTAAATCTTTTTTCTTTTTTTCTAGTCCTCGTTGATTTAGAGGTTCAGGCAACTTCAAAAAATGTTTGTCATAGTTTTGTCTTTTAACATTATTTTCTTATAGTGATATAACATTATTTCAAATTTTTTAAATTTCAATTATTTTTATGGTTTCCTGAATATGGACAGGACTAAAAAATAAAAATGTTAAAAATATTTTCACTTCTTTTTTTTTCTTTTCTTTTAAGTCAGGGAAATTTAATTTGATTTGTTCTAAAATCTAGCTTTTTCATTTTGAGCTGGCAGGTGAAGCTTCAAGCTCTTTTTCAAAAATGTCAATCTCATTTTGTTGCTAACATAACCCAATAGTTCAAGATGAAATTTGAACACATAACTGGATGACTCATCAGCACTGACTCACCCATTGGATTGTCCAGTCTGAAGTTTCAATCAGAGACTCAAATCAGAAAGCTTCTGCTGTTCTGTCTCTCTTGATAAGTATTATCTTAGCATTCTGCAAATCTGTTGTCATATAATACATGCATGTAAATAGATTGTATACAACGTATAAAAAAATAAAAATAAAATTATATAACTAAAAAGGACACCAAAATGTAATAGTTCAGATAAATCCCCCATTTTTTTCTTTTAAATAATATTTATTGAGCATTTTCATTTCCATTTTCTTTTTTTTTCTTTTTTATAAAGTGGTTAAGTGTCTTTTCAGGCAAGGAAGTGGATAGATATCCTCCCTCTGGAGAAAAAAAGACAGCAGTAGAAATCTGATATAGGTTCTAAAATTTCCTATCATTCCAATAATCCTACTTTAACTGTGTGGTAATGGTCTACCTGATTGCATATCATTTACTTGCATTGTTTAGGTAGCACATAAAGAAGCACCGTAGCAAATTATCCCAGGAATAATAGGCAAGGGCAAGGTGGCCATATCTCTTTTTTTATTTTTATCTTTTTATTGTAAAAAAAATCCAGAAAACTTGGTGCAAAAATTACATGCAGGGGTAGGACCATTGAAGGGCCCACTATATAACAACAAGAAGACAATAAAAAAAAAACATACTCAACAAAAAACAACCCTATAGAGCAAAGTGGGGCCTATTCAGGCATGTTAAGGCTTAAGCAGTATACAAAGGAATAAAAGTAACAAGGCATTGCTACCCTAGATGAAGCACTGTGTCAGGGCTTAGACACTAATGTACATCATCAGTCACTATTGTGGACCATGTGTCTTTAACTGCTTGCCGACCAGCCGCCATCATTATACTGTGGCAGGTCGGCATGTTCCTGCGTACTGTCGTAGCTGTACATCAGTCCCTAGTCATCGATAGCAGACGCACACCGATCACCGCCGGCCACATACGATCACGGGCATGAGAGCCAGAACAGGGACGTAAACACACAAATTCACTGTACTGTGAGGAGAGGAGATACAGATCGTGTGCTCCTACTAGCTATTAGAAACAACGATCTGTCTTCTCCTCTAGTCACTCCCATCCCCCTAAAGTTTGAACACATGCAAGGGAACACAATTAACCCCTTGATCGCCCCCTAGTGTTAATCTCTTCCCTGCCAGTGACATTTACACAGTAGTCAGTAAATTTTTATAGCACTGATCGCTGTATAATTGTCAATGGTCCCAAAAACGTGTCAAAAGTGTCTGATCTGTCTGACATAATGTTGCAGTCCCGTTAAAAATTTCTGATCACCGACACTACTAGTAAAAAAAATAACAATAAAAATTAGCTTTACCAAAAAAGACAAATGTTATTACCAAAAATATGTAGAACAATACATATCAGGCTATAAACAGAGGAAACAGCTTAAAAAAAAAAAGTTAGGGATATTTTTTTATAGCAAAAAGTACAAAATATTGTGTTTTTTTCAAAATTGTCGCTCCTATTTTGCTTATAGCCTAGAGATGATAAAAACCACAGAGATGATCAAATATCACCAAAAGAAAGCTCTATTTGTGAGAAAAAAAGGACATCAATTTTGTTTGGGTGCAGCGTCGCACGACCACGCAATTGTTAGTGCCGTCATTGAGCAGCCAAATCTTCCGGGGCTGAAGTGGTTAAAGGACCACTGCACCCCAAAACAAAACAAATAAATTTGGCTAAAGCCTTGCATCTTAAGCTTTAATTCTATAAACAAAGAAGTTTTACTTCCCATGTAAAAGAATGCTGTTTGAACTATACATTTTTGTACCTTGGACGATGTGGGTTTACTTACTGTACATTAACAAGTGGTAACATAGGTTATCAGCATCAGTATTTATGCCTGACACATATTTACAGAGTTTACATCACATATTTTAAACACAAGGCCTGAGGGCCGAATCCTGCCCACCACGCCTTGTAATGCGCCCCTCATACCCAATTTTGCAGATAGAACATGGCAGAAATCCATTCTGCCACCTCCTCTCATCCTTACACTCCACTCTCCACTGTCACTTGTAAACACAGAAGCCTTCTCCATTTACAAGTGGCACCTTTTCTCTCAGTGGCTCCCAGAACTAACAGATTTCTGCACATGCTCATGGCAGGGCACAGAGGTGGGGAAAAATCCACAGAATTTGAAAGAAAGAACAATCTCCCCATAAGGCAAGGCGGAGTTGCCTACACACAGTACTAGAGGTGAGGAAGGAGTGAAATGCGCGGATGCTTTGGGGGTTGGGATAGCACAATGTGCATAGCGCACCCCTGAACTCTTCACTCTGTACAGAGCACACCCCTAAATTCTGTATGCAACTCACGCCTGAACCCTGCATTCTGTACATAGTGCAACCCTAAGTCCCGTACTCTGTGCATAGCATACCCCTAAACTCTGCACTCTGTGTATAGGGCACCCCTGGCACTGCACCCTGTACATAGCACACCCCTGAACCCTGCACTCTGTACATAACACACTCTTGAACCCTGCACTGTACGTAGCATGCCTCATGAATTGACACCCCTGGTTTACATCACTTAAAGCAGTGGTCATCAATCCTGTCCTCAGGGCCCACTAACAGGCCAGGTGTTATGTGTTACTCTGGGGAGATGCAGACTAGAATACTGCAATCACTGAGCAGAAAATTATATCACCTGTGATGTATTTCAGTTATCTTGCAAACCTGGCCTGTTAAAGGACCCTGAGGACAGGGTTGATGACCACTGACTTAAAGGAATGGTGCACTGTACTGAGAAAGTACTCATGCTTGTTATACTGAACTACTGCCTTCATTACTTTTTTTTTTTTACCTGATCCAAGTGCAGAGACTAGGACCCTTATTTCACTGTGATTTGCTTGCTGTGATTTGCTTGTCTGTTCCAGGTCAGTGTGTCATAACATTTTGAAGCCAGACAGAACCAGGTAGTTTGTATTTTTTAGAAGGGGTCATTAACTGCTTCCCGACCGCCCACCGTCATATTACTGCGAGACGGTGGCGCGGTCTCGCGGGAGCACGTAGCTCTACGTCCTCTACTTTTCGGCCACTAGGGGGCGCGCGCGGCCCCCGCACGCCCCCCGAGTCCAGCGCGCGTGCCCGGGGGCACGATAGCCGCCGGGCACCCGCGATTGCTCGTTACAGAGCAGGGAACGGGAGGTATGTGTGTAAACACATACCTTTCGTTCCTGTCAGCGGGGGAAACGCTGATTTTCTGTTCATACAATGTATGAACAGAAGATCAGTGATTTCCCCTAGTGAGTCCACCCCCCCATACAGTTAGAACACAAATAGGAACACACTTAACCCCTTCCCCGCCCCCTAGTGTTAACCCCTTCACTGCCAATGGCATTTTTATAGTAATCCAATGCATTTTTATAGCATTGATCGCTATAAAAATGCCAATGGTCCCAAAAATGTGTCAAAAGTGTCCGATGTGTCCGCCATAATATCGCAGTACCGAAAAAAAACGCTGATATCCGCCATTACTAATAAAAATAAAATATTAATAAAAATGCCATAAAACTACCCCCTTTTTTGTAAACGCTATAAATTTTGCGCTAACCAATCAATAAACGCTAATTGCGATTTTTTTAACGAAAAATATGTAGAAGAATACGTATCGGCCTAAACTGAGGAAAAAAATGTTTTTTTATATCTTTTTTGGGGATATTTATTATAGCAAAATGTAAAAAATATTGCATTTTTTTCAAAATAGTCGCTCTATTTTTGATTATAGCGCAAAAAATAAAAACCGCAGAGATGATCAAATACCACCAAAAGAAAGCTCTATTTGTAGGAAAAAAAGGACGCCAATTTTGTTTGGGAGCCACGTCGCACGACCGCTCAATTGTCAGTTAAAGCGACGCAGTGCCGAATCACAAAAAGTGCTCTGGTCTTTGGACAGCAATATGGTCCGGGGCTAAAGTGGTTAAAGGAAGCCTCCATATATTTTACACAGGACAGATTTCTTTTAATACTAGATGATACAAATTTCAAAGATGTCTAATTAAAAATACATGTACCTATTTCTATGTACAATGCCAGTAAATATGTTTTACAAACATGGAGCTGTAAGCTATGTAAACGCAATACTATTGGTATTAACATTACACTTATTTAATGTCTATTAAGGCACATTATGGTCATGTTAATAGTGTCTTAGGCCCCTCTGGACAATTGTAATGTTCACGGTAGACAAATAATCAATGGCAATACTAATGACAATACTTGATAATGGCTGGCCATCTTGCATAGCAAATTGTTGCTGTCATTCTTTATTGGATTAGGGAAGATCTCTGGGGCAGTAAAACAATTCATCTAGTGTGCCTGTGTAGTTACTAAACTGTTTTTCCTTCCATCACATTCTCTGTACTCTGTTTATCACTCTCTAACCTCCCCGCTGTTTATTTCTCATTCAGTCAACTGCAATCACAATTTCACAATACCCAGCCCCCTAGGGTTCCACTTAGGCTGCTCTTCTCTCACTGACTGGTTTGGGTTTTACTGAATGTTATAGCCCTTAACCCTTGTGCATCATCTACTTTACTGTTCTAGAATGTTTGCAAAAGGGGCTTAAATTGTGTTAAGCAAAATAAATAGACATATTTATTTATACAGTGGTGTATATAATTCCAAATAATACACGTTTTAAGTTACTGTAGGGATTAATTTTCAAGATTTTTTTTAGCTGTCTTTATGTCAGAAAGGGCTACCAGCCACTTTGCTGGACAACTACTAAATAAAATGAACTATGGTATAAAGCAGCTGGAGAGTGAATTGTGTTTTGAATCAAGTCTGAACTGACCTACACACTTGCACTGATCACAGTGTAGCACTCAGTGCTGCTCCTATGAGACTACATACATAAATCTGTGTGAATATCTATATCACCATGTATAACATAAACCATATACAATATATAAAGTGCTTAGTGCTAAAAGTGTGCAAAATACAATCAATAAAGTCAATCAGATGTGGTATACTGGCTGAAAATGAAAAGTTGAAAATTCTCAGGTGTCTTATCGTGCTCCCATTTTGGGTCCCCACTCACCGGAAAGAGGTTGAATTGCGCCTGTATCAGTATGGTGTCTCCTATTCACAGAAGAAGTTGGTGTTGTTGGTCATTAAGAAGAGATGTCTCCTATCCTCCACCAAAGCTTTTGATGACGCCCAGTGGGAGGGGTTGAAATGCGTCACCCTAAGGAGAATCTGTGATGGCTGTTTGTATGCCAAGGCGGCAATTTTGCAAGATTTTAAAGATTTTGGTATAAGTGTAATAATCCCTGAATCTTTTTAATAAACCTTACAGTATTACAATATATACCTCTTATTTTCTCATTGCCCAATTCTGTTACAATGAATGTACATTGATCATCTTAACTAGAAAGACCCAGACCATCCGTACGGGTTTATAATTACTTTGGTGGAGTATAGGAGACATCCCTTCTTAATGACCAACAACACCAACTTCTTCTGTGGATGGGAGACACCATACTGATAAAGGCGCAATTCAACCTCTGTCAGGTGAGTGGGGACCCACAAGGGGAGCACGATAAGACACCTATGAATTTTCAACTTGTCACCAGCCCATTATACCACATTTAATGGACTTTTTTGATTGCATTTTGCACAATATTAGCACTAAGCACTTTATATATTTTATGGGCCAGATTCAGAACGTATTTACATTGGCGTATCTAGAGATACGCCGCGTAAATACTAAGAATAGCCAGCGTATCTTTTTTCTGTATTCAGAAAACAAGATACGCCGGAATTCAGCTAAGATATGAGCGGCATTAGTCTGTTACACCGTAGTATATTAGTTGCATTATTACGCTGGCCGCTAGGTGGCGCTTCCGTCGATTTACGCGTCAAATATGTAAAATAGGGAGATACGTCGATTCACGAACGTACTTGCGGCCGGGCACTGTATTTTACATCGTTTGCGTAAGCGTTAGTCTGGCGTAAAGTTACCCCTGCTATATGAGGCGCATCTCTCATTGCCGTTTTACACAGAGACAGCGTCCTGTCTCTGGAGAGGAGGAGACCAATCTGTGTTCCTTGTACATAGGGACGCAGATCGGTCACCCCCCCCAGTCACCCCCCCTCCCCCCACAGTTAGAACACTATGTAGGGAATACATTTAACACCTTCCTCACCACCTAGTGTTAACCCCTTCAATGCCAGTCACATTTAAACAGTAATTAGTGCATATTTATAGCACTGATCGCAGTATAAATGTGAATGGCGCCAATAATGTGTCAAAAGTGTCCGATGTGTCCGCTGCAGTCCCAATAAAAATCGCAGATCGCCGCCATTTCAAGTAAAAAAAAAATAATAAAAAATAATAATTATGTCCCCTATTTTGCGCAAACCAGTCGCTTATTGCGATTTTTTTTTTTTTTACCAAAAATATATGTATCGCCCTAAACTGAGAAATTTTTTTTTTTTTTTTTTGGGATATTTATTATAGCAACAAGTAAAAAATATTGTAATTTTTTTTCAAAATTGTCGCCCAATTTTGTTTATAGCGCAAAAAATAAAAACCGCACAGGCGATCAAATACCACCAAAAGAAAGCTCTACTTGTGGGGGAAAAAGGACGTCAATTTTGTTTGGGAGCCACGTCGCACGACCGCACAATTGTCAGTTAAAGCGACGCAGTGCCGGAAGCTGAAATTTCACCTGGGCAGGAGAGGGGTATATGTACCCAGTAAGCAAGTGGTTAAAGCGGAACCTCTTGATCAACATTGACTATATCCTTATGGTGCTAGCATTAGTAAATAGATAAAAAGTATAAAACAAGTAAATATTATAATACTTTCCTATTACATTTCTTCAGTTACTTCCTGGTTACCAGGCCTAGGCCAGAAATGTTATACATCCCAAGAGTTTTCAGGAGGGCAGGAGGGGTTTTCTCAGTTCAGCACACCCTCCTTCCTGCATACCTAAGCTAAGGGCACATGGATTTGAAAAGTAAATGCTATATGAATCATATGCCCTTACTCAAGATGGCCACAGGAACAATGGCTAGGGGATTATTTTTCAAAGTGATTTCTCAGAAGAGTAAAGCATTAGACATTGATGGCTGGGGGAGCTTGCTTTGAATTTCTAAAAATGAATTCAAAACTATTTTTGGTTTGTGGTGCTCAGATTCAATGTGGTTCTGCTTTAACCAGACACACTATGGGTAGCCACCATTAAAGCTCCCACTTTGGAGCAATGCTCCATACTCTGCATGCACTACTTCAGCTTCTTCTGAGTATACAGCAAACATACTGTGAACCTTGACAGATCTTCTTGAGTGAAAATGTGTACAAAGAACAGAGAGGAAAATCTGAATGGGTTGCTGCAGGTGAGAGGGAGAAGTCAAAACAGAGCAAAAGTTTGAGGACAAGAGATACAAAAGACCATAAGATAACTGTTACGTTTCTCCATCAGCCCAGGTAAGGGGAGTGCAAAGTGACCAGTTAGAAAATAGAGGATATTGATATTTTGGATGTTATCATGCAGGGTAGAGGAAAACCACAAACATTCTTTCAGTCAAGCAGCTAATTGAGAAAAGAAGAAAACAGATTTCTGCATAAGTACAAGATGCATAACAATAATTTTAAAACAATATTTTAATTTCTATTGATCTGGGATATTACCATATGCGTCTACAAATATGTAAGCTTTCTTTTTAACAAGAATAAAAAATAAAAACATTGGGACTGTTTTCATAGCTTATTCTCTATTTTCAGGAGGACGACTTAGTCCGTGAAAGCAGATTCAACTTCAGCGGATATGGAATGGGCCATTGCCTGCAAGTCAAGGATGGCACAGCCGTGAAGGCAGCTCCACCTCCATTACCCCCTGCTCCACCAAAAGATGCAGAATCCATCAAAAAGAAGTTTGTTGACCGAGCAAAACGGATTGATACAATATCTCGTGCTGCCTTTCCTCTGGCATTCCTTATTTTTAACATCTTTTACTGGATAACATACAAAATCATACGGCATGAAGATGTACACAAGAAGTAAGCCACCTATATATTTCTGAGGAACTCAATGCCAAAGTGTACATGTACATAGACAGTGGGAAAGCCTCTGTTAATTTAGAGACTGGTTTTCTATCCACCTACTGTTCTAGGAAAACAACAAAAAAAGCAGGAACAAAGACTTTCAAGAAGAAAAGAAAAAAAATATTTATTCTGAGGGAGTGACATGATTCTTTTTCTGAACATTGTCCTAAGTTTACTTTTCCAGAATTTATATATATAAAAAAAAAACTCTCAGGCTTATTAAAGGATTTCTCCCAAAATTTGAAAATGTATATTTGGGTGATGTTCAAACAATGGGATGTGCGATTCTCAAGATTGTGAAGCCTTCACTTCTGTGCTACTGTGTACAGACTCCACAGAACTTGTTAAAAAAAAAAACCAAGGCAAGAGTACCTTTTACGCTCACTTGAAGTACAGGGAGGGAAATCACTGTTTCCTGTTTGAATACAGTATTATATACATTGCTGAAAACTGAAAGAAGATTGAGTAAAAAATACATCCAGTGTTAGCAAAACATTTTTTAAAAGGTGAGTTTACTCAAAACATGTTCCATCCCCCACTGACTTCCTAAAGAAGCAATGACAACCTGAACTCAAAATTTTAAAGCCAAACTAAAATTTTAACTTAAATCAGCTAAACACATTCCAGGTAGACATGTGCATTCATTTTCATCCAAATGCATTTTAGTTTAAATTTCGGGTATTTTCGTTATCATTTTAACAAACGAAAATGAACGCGCAGAATCCGAAATCCGAAAGATCCGACATAAAAAATGCTTTATTTTCGTTTTCGTTGCTACACCAGTTGGATACAGATAGGAGATTCGACATGACGCTGACAATAGCAATCTGTGTCTATCAAACCTGTGGTCGAATGTGCCTAACCTAAACTCTATTAGTCTGAAATTATTCTAGATAGAGAGAAAAGATTTGACATTATAGAGACAGTGTTGGGGTAGACCATTCGACATGAACGACGAAGATTCGACGGAGCAGCGAAAAACATGCAAACGTTGAATCTGTCATTGAAGGCTTATGGTGTCTGTCGAAAGTTCTAAAAAGATTAGACAAGCAGCTAAACTGTACGACACCACAGTCATACATTTCCGGTCAAATGCTCGGCCCATAGGCTATAGAAGAATTTGAATGTTGGTTGACTAATAATATAAAATGTATAAACATAATTATTACAAGTGTCATACAACATTAGAATTCTACTATAGCTCGTAGGTGGAATATTCAACCGGAAATGTACGATTGCGGCGTCGTACATTTCAGCTGCTCTAATCTTTTTAGAACATTTGACAGACACCATAAGCCTTTAATGACAGATTCAACTTTAATTAATTTGGATTTTCGGACGAATGGATTTTTTAACAAAATGAAATAAATAAAAACGAATTTCGAGAGTAACTAAATACATTTATTTTTCAGACGAAACAAAATTCCGAAACGAAAAATAAAAGGTGTTAAAAAGTCTTCCAGGTAATTTTCTTTAGAAAACAGGGTGGGTGGAACTGCTGGGTCAGATCTACGGCTCTGAAATTAGGGAAGCTCATGCTCCCTGTTGCACCTCCGATCCAGCACAGGATGTGTCTGTGTCAGACTGCACATTGGGATCCCTGTTAAACCACTACCACTTTACCACTATCTTGCTTAAGTTTATGTCAAGCACTGGAGTTACCAGAGACAGAATTTCCTAGTAAGAGCTTGGTAAGGGTTAGTGACTAGGGATGAGGTTCAGGTTTGCTACCACCATGGGTTGGAAGCGAATCCAGAAAGTTTGAGATTTGCTGTCCTGACGAGTTTCCGGGCAGATTCACCTGGTAGAACTTTTTACCATAATCCCCTGCATGTCTATTAAACTATAGCCAGCAGGCAACAAAGGGCCAAAAATTGGGCTTTTGTATAAGTTAGTTCCTTCACTATTAAAAGAGGGGTAAAGAGTAGCCATAGTATATGTGTTTTGGAAGCTGTTGGCGGTAAAAGGTGGGAAAAGATGACTTCATAGGAAGAGATGACTTCATAGGAACAGATAAAGTGCAGTTTCCTAACTGACTCTCGATTCTGACTGCTAGCTCTTTGGGTAATCAATAATTTTGCTGCTTTTATGTTCTTTTTGGTGCTCTTTGTTTTTCATTTTATTTTATTTAGTTGTTGTTTCTGCAAGGTTTCCCTTTGAAAAATAAATAACCTTTTTTTTCAGGGCAGTGGTATTTTGGACATTTTGTCATATTTTATGTTGATCGTGCCTTTATTTTCAGTTATGTTTTTTTTTTTGCAGCAGCAGCAGCAGCAAGGCTCCCCTTCAAAAAGGCAGCCCCTCAAAAAAAAGTGGGCACTTGTTGCAACGTAGTATTTTGGGCGTCATTTTTTTTATGTGGATAGGGACTTTTTTTATTTTTTGTATATCTTTATTGAACTTTTAATATAAAATTACTGCCATTGTGTAGTAGAAAGAGGAAAACAATTAGAGAGCCTCTCAGGGCAACATAGCATCCAACGCACGTAAATAGAACATTAACATAGGTGTTTAGAACATCATCAATACACATAAGGCTTTCACAGTAGTATTGTATTTGGAGCACCAGGATGACAAATCTTGCCAAGCAGCTTCAAAAGACTTCAGTGGGTCTGATCTATATGCCATGAGTTTTATAAAAGAATATATTGAGTGGATGGTGGTTATGACCTCTGATTGGGTGCTTGGGCTCCCCTCTAATGCCTTGTGATCGTTAGACGAGCTGCCAGCAAAATTACAGTAGCCAGATAGGGACTTTTTTAAAAGTTTGGTGTACTCAAAGACCCACCCTCCAGGGCCGTCTTAATAGCATCATGGGCCCCTGGGCAAAGTAATGCTCTGGGGCCCCTGCAATGGAGACAGAGCATCCCTCCAGGCATTCCAAGCCTTTCCGTGCAAACAGTGCTGGACAGCTGGGCTCACCATGACACCATCAACAACCAGCTCCTACCCCGCAGCCTTCGAGTCCCGAGCATTCAAGCTGCATTGGGTGGCGTCAGAGCATCACTGGCGCTTCGGCCCTGCCCCTCCCTGCTGGCTATGAAATAATAGGTATCGTTCTGCACAGCATGGAGCACTGCTGCCAGCCTGCCTCCCCTGTGTATTCATCACTCTTAGTGCCATCATGGGGCCCCCAATTTTGGGGGAGCGTGGGCTCAAGGATCAGCTACCTTGGGGAAAGTGCAGGGACTCCCCATGCAGCTGGGGCCCCTGGGCAGTGCCCAGGTGTGCCCTCTCATTAAGAAAGCCCTGCCCCCTTCCCCCACTCCTAGACTTGAATAGGATTCACCAGTTGGGGTTAGTGAATTAAACCTGGGCAGATTCAGCAATCTGTAAATAGAGTGAGACACAAGATAGGCACTCAAAAACCTTATCTCACTGCAGAAGTGCCCAATAATTTTAAGATTTTTTTTTTTTTCGCATACCTTGAACATCCAGACAACCACTTGCTGCTATGTTAATACAATCTAAAGCATCAAGTGAATGTTTACTTTCTGTGATGGGCCTGGTTTGTCTGTACTACATTTTCCAGCATGCCTAGCACTTCACCAAAGAACACAATCATGAATTAACAATGTGATAAGTTTGCAGATCCCATCTCTATTTCTACTATGTTACAAGGAATCTAAGCTATGGCATTAGACAGGTCTAGGTACACAGGGAAAAGATACAGATGGGAGAAGTGGTCAATAATGAATCAAGTCTCTAGGTGGATAGTGCAGAATCAGAGGTGGCATCGCTGTAGCACAGATCACTGTGCACTACAAAAGTGTACTACAATCCCAGAGTGGCAATGTTGCTCCTGCTTAGGAAGCAGCTAAAGGAGCATTGTCATCTTTTCACAAAAAGAGGATATAGGACTAATACAGGCAGGGTAAACAAAAAAAATGATTGAAAACAAAGCACAAAATACTTAAAGGATTGGGAACACTATTAATATAGCCTGGTCAGAGGTGTAGAATTTTTTTTTGTAATTCAAATTTTAGGGTTTTCATACACTTTAGGGAGTCAGCGGGTGATTAAATGAATCAAATACTTTTAGATGGACTTTAATTTTTTATTTACCTAGGCAATTGTACACCACCCAATACCACTTTTTTAACTTTCGGGTGAAGTTCTGCTTTTTTGTCTTTGTGCAATCAGCAAAAATGTGTTATGCCTCACAGCAGCCAATTAGAATATTACTCCAGACGTGCATTTTGATGTATGAAAGAAGAATTCTGACTGACTGTTATGAGTTACTCTATGTCTGCGCTATTTGCACTCTGCGATTAAATAAGCTCTATGTAGTAGATGGGTCCAATTTAGCCAGCACTGCCACAACAGCGTTAATACAACTCACAAAACGAATGAAAAAAAAAAAATCTTCCATTTTATCATGCCTTTGAATAATAACTTAAAAGGTTGCCATTTTGATATAAGTAATGCAATCATTAGGTTTTGGGTAGGGAGCAAATTTTTTTAAAGGAATTGCTGCCTTTTTACTGTATCCGAAAGATATCTTCTGAGCTACAGAACATTCCATCACAGTGTTAGTAACTAGTGTTGCACCATGGGGTTCCATTGTGTTATAAATGATTTATACATAATTATATAAGTCAATATATTGAAAAATGTATATTTGAAAGGATCAACCCACCCAAAAACCATTACTGAATCTCTGACATACTGGAGAGTATAGCTAACTGGCTTCTTATGTTTCCTGGTGATTTTGGTGATGAGATCTCTGCACTTCAGTTTCCAGTCCTGCACACTACTCTCCTTGCTGTTTTTTTCTAGCTTATTTTATATTTCGATATATGTGGAGAATTAAAGAGGAAAAACAAGACCATCTAAAAAGTGAGTGGATATGCCACAGTCACCAAGATAGATAAGAACACAGCTAGGAACTATGTCAGGGAGATCTTACAACTTGAGTCCCCAAAATATGTAAGATAACTGATATCATTTTTGGGTGGGCTGACCTCTTAATATCTTGTACGAGTGTGAATTTACAAAAAAATACTTGTTTTGTTCTACAGTACTGTAATCTTTGGATTTATATTTGTGTTCTATGTGGTTTATTTAGGGTCAGCACTAAAAAAAGGAACATATCGATTGGCCCCAAAATTTGATTTTTTTAAAATGTTTTTATTTACCTGAGAGTGTGCTTGATTTATGTGAAATATTGACTACTGTTTTTAAATGAACCTAGTGCCAAATTGTATTGTACGCGATTTTGCTAAATGTTCCACAGAATTTTTTGTCGCCAGTTTATGTATTGGTGCAGCTCAGTGAAACTTTATCACTGCCATCAATGTAGCTCAGGGTTGGGCAAACCCATACCCTCCTGCTCTATTTCCCAGAATACCTTGCCAGCGCTAGCATATTTGCAGAGCATATTGATATTTGGAGCTCCATGGAGGGAATGATTGCCCACGTCTGACACTGCTGCAGCGGATAGCATTTTAGAGCGTCAACCTTGTTTACAGGCCTCCAATTTATACCTTTCTCAAAATGGCTGGCATTTCAAATATCACTGATGAATAACCTAAGAATTTTAATCTTTTACTGTGGTTTTCATATCCTAATATTAACCTTTGGTTAACTACCTATGCGGTTCAGGTCCTTGATACATATTTTAAGTATAAAAGAAAAGAAACAAAAGGTATTTTTACTTATGAATAAAAATGTGCAATGTAACAATGGAGTTAAACTTTTACACGTTCTGTAAAGCATTTTACTTAAAAAAAGAAATCAATATTTGTTCCCTTTCAATAAACTCAGTGTGGTAAAACAAGTGAATTTTGTTTCGTTTTTTTTTTTTTTTTTCATTATAGGCTTGAAATGATTTACTTGGTATCATAATTAACACTCTCACTGAGTACTATATTTTTTCCTGTTTTCACACAACCAATTGACTATAAATGTACATTTTTTTATGATCAAAATGAGAGAGATAATAATCTAACCCCAGCAAGTCAGAATCATGTAGTAGTGAATACATTTCAATGCTAAACTAATAGATCTCTGATATTTTAGATAAATAAAAACAAATTGTGCAGCTCTAACTTAGATAACGCTTTTGCTATAGGTGTAGGTTATTTACATACCTACCAAATCCCAAGAGAAAACTCACAGAAATTGGATCATCCTGTAGGGTTGAGCGAACCCGAACTGTAAAGTTCGGGTTCGTACCAGGCTTTTGGATTTTTTGTACCCGGACTCGAACACGAAAAATTTACTGTAAGTTGGGGTTTGGGTTCGGTGTTCGGCAATGTAATGACATGCTGCAGGGTGGTCAATCACCATTTGTTTTACTTGTGTGACCTAGAAGCCATCACAGCCATGCCTACTAATGGTGATTAGCCAGTGCAGCATGTGACCCAGCATGTGTCCCAGCCTCTATATAAGCTAGAGGCACACAGCACAGCTCGTCACTCTGCTTTAGATAGGGTAGGGAAAGGCTGCTGCTGCTCTTTTAAGGGAGAGAATTAGCTAGGAGTCAGACTGCCCTGCTTCAGAAATCACATTACTCAGCGATCTACATAGCATTAGATAGTTACTTTAGGGAAAGGTTCCTACTTGTGCTTGTAGGGAGAGAAATATATAGGAGTCTGTCCTGCTTCAGAAATCTAATTACACCAGCACTGCATATGTTACTGTGAGATACTCTGCAAGATACTTTAGGGGAAGGTTCCTGCTTGTGCTTGTAGGGAGAGAAATATATGAGAGTCTGTCCTGCTTCTAAAATCTAATTACACCAGCACTGTATATGTTACTGTGAGATACTCTACAAGATACTTTAGGGGAAGGTTCCTGCTTGTGCCTGTAGGGAGAGAAATATATAGGAGTCTGTCCTGCTTCAGAAATCTAATTACACCAGCACTGCATATGTTACAGTGAGATACTCTGCAAGATACTTTAGGGGAAGGTTCCTGCTTGTGCCTGTAGGGAGGAAAATATATAGGAGTCTGTCCTGCTTCTAAAATCCAATTACACCAGCACTGCATATGTTACTGTGAGATACTCTGCAAGATACTTTAGTGGAAGGTTCCTGCTTGTGCTTGTAGGGAGAGATATATATAGGAGTCTGTCCTGCTTCAAAAATCGTATTACACCAGCACTGCATATGTTACTGTGAGATACTCTGCAAGATAATTTAGGGGAAGGTTCCTGCTTGTGCTTGTAGGGAGAGAAATATATATTTTTTTCCGTAAATGGGTGTTTTTTTTTAATATCACAATAGAAGAACACTAACTAAAGTGTTATTCTCACACGTACAGATATGGAGGAAACGCGCAAACACTGGAGGAAACACTGCAAAATATATTTTTGTTGCACCAAATTGGGTGTTTTTTGAATAGAACAATAGAAGAACACTAGCTAAAGTGTTTATCTCACACGTACAGATATGGAGGAAACACTGCAATTTTTTTTGCCCTAATGGATTTTTTTTGAATAGCACAATAGAAGAAAAGTATCTTGCAGAGTATCTCACAGTAACATATGCAGTGCTGGTGTAATTAGATTTTAGAAGCAGGACAGACTCCTATATATTGCAGTCCTCCTTGGTCAAGAATTTAATTGTTTTATTTTTATGTATTTTATGTCATTTTAAGTTATTTCCCTATCCACATTTGTTTGCAGAGTACTTGCCATGATCTTACCAACATTTTTCTGCCATTTGCAGCCCTCTAGCCCTTTCCATTACTTTTTTAGAGACATTTTAGTAGTCAAAAATTCGGGTCCCTATTGACTTCAATGGAGTTCGGGTTCAGGGTCAAGTTCGGGTCAAGTTCCGGTCCAGAACCCAGACTTTTTTCCGAAGTATGGCCGAACCTGTCAAACCCAAACATCCAGGTGTCCGCTCAACTCTATTATCCTGCATTGTTGCTAGAAAGTTGCTAAGACACTACCAGCTCTTACTGCTCACCTCCACCATCACAAGAGTGGACTCTGAAATCACTGAGCTCAGAGCTACTGCCATAATGGAGAAGGAACGCATGGCTGTTTGAATAGGCTGAGAGTATATTAGCAAGATCCTAGCAACAAGGCATGATAATAAGATACCAGTTCTGAGAGTTTTCAGTCAAGCTTCCCAAGGTACGTAAATGGCCTAAACCTATGGCAAGGGCATTTTCAACTTTGATCAAAGCAGCATTGTTTGTTTTTAACTACAGTTGCCACTTACCTGACATTTTTTTTTTTTTTTAACGATAAACCAACTCTTGAGCATTCAGTGTTTGAAAACTACTGTAGGTGATGAATAGGCAATTTCCTTGCCAAATAGTATGGTTCTGATAACAGTCCAACAGTTGCACAAATACTGGTGAAAACTAGCAGTATACAGTTGTATCAACAACTTAAATTGAAATGGGAAAAATTAAAGGGCTTGTAAAGGTAAAAAAAAAAATCCCTAAATACCTTCTTTTACCTTACTGCAGTGCTTCTTCACTTACCTCATCCTTCGATTTTGCTTTTAAATGTCCTTATTTCTTCTGAGAAATCCTCACTTCCTGTTCTTCTGTCTGTAACTCCACACAGTAATGCAAGGCTTTCTCCCTGATGTGGAGTGTCGTGTATGCCCCCTCCCTTAAGGGAGGAGGGGGCGAGAAGGAGAGTTAGGACGCTCTCTACGTCGCAGATAGAGAAAGGAGCTGTGTGTTAGTGGGCGTCCTGACTCTCCTGCTCGCCCCCTCCCCTCTCAAGGGAGGGGGCGAGCACGACACTCCACACCAGGGAGAAAGCTTTGCATTACTATGTGGAGTTACAGACAGAAGAACAGGAAGTGAGGATTGTTCAGAAGAAATAAGGACATTTAAAAGCAAAATCGAAGGATGAGGTAAGTGAAAGAGGACTGTACTAAGGTAAAGAAAGCTATTTAGGGATTTTTTTTTTTACCTTTACAACCCCTTTAATTGATAGATTAATGAAAAACCATGTCAATCTTCGAAAATGTGTTGTGGATTACCACTTGTTTTTCCCAGTAAACTGATGCATTGCTTGGCTGTCCTTCCAGGGTGGGAGATCAAAGGCTGATCCCCTTTAAACAATTTGTACTACAGAGCCAGGGCCGATCCACCCTATAGGCTCACTATGCAAGCTGCTTAGGGCCCCGCAAAGCTGCCGAGGGCCCCCCGAATTACTAGAGGCCTGCCTGGTGAGGTCATTTTCGGCCCCTCACCCCACTTCTCAACTCACTGGCTGCATGGGAGAAGAGGTAAGGAGTCAGCACCCCCCAGATTCTAACTTTAATGTAAGGTGTCATTTCTGACAGCAGAACACCCCCTCACCCGCTTCTCAACTTTAATCTCTAATATGTGATATGTCACTGTCGGCAGCGCCCCTCCCCCCCCCCCCCCCCCCCCCCGCTGACATGTCATCTTGCTTAGGGCCCCAGGAATGTCAGGATCGGCACTATGCAGAGCATTAGAAGAAAGCATTACCCTGCCCCTTATGATGTCATTACCCTAAGGCCGCGTACACACGAGGGGATATGTCCGCTGAAAACGGTCCGATGGACCATTTCAGCAGACATCTCCGCTCGTGTGTATGGGCTAGCGGACAGATTTCTCCACCCGACAGATTTCAAAGCATGCTTTGAAATCTATCCGGTGGGAATCTGTCCGCCCGACATGTCTGCTGGTTAGTACACTTACCAGCAGACATGTCGGCTCCCACCACCGCCGCGCCGCTGCCGAATGGATTCGGCGCATGCGCGGAAGTGTTTTACTTCCTGGTGCGGTGACGTTGCGGTGGCGCGGCGGCGGCAACGTCACCGCCGCGTCACCGCCACGTCACCGCGCCTTCCGGCGGCGGGGAATTTGATCCGATGGTGTGTACACGCCATCGGATCAAACTCCCGATCGGACATATCCGATGGAAATGGTCCGCGGACCGTTTTCATCGGATATATCCGATCGTGTGTACGCCGCCTAATAAGGAACTAGTATGCTCCATAATTAGGTGTTATCCTCATAGTATTTCCTTATTAGGGCACTGAAATCACAGGAAGGCAAAGAATGCTGACCTATAATCCCCACAATGCCATGTAGTCATTGTAAATCACAAGGTACAGAAAACCTCACACCATAATCCTCTGCACTTTCTGCAAATAAAACTGAGATCCCCACTGGATCCTAATCACATTGCTGACTACACAAGGGAGGGGATGGGGGTTGGGTGATGTGCACTTTTCATGAGGCTCTAAGCAAGCAAGGGATCCAATCAACCTCTTTACTAATTTACTAACATAATGAGCATCCCGAAAAGTGAATCTTGATGTCTGCTCAACATATTCAACCAAGTAAGTTTGCCAAAATGCGCTCATCTTTAAACATCAATAGTTTACTCTGAGATAGGTCATTAACAGCTTGTTTTTATATTTTATCTTTTTTAATGCTCTCCTTGCAATAGAAAACATTCATTACAGTTTAATCGAGAAACACAGTAACAGAGCAAAGCTCATTTTCCAATAATAATGAAAGCACTGTAGGCGGTTTTATAAAAATTGATCGGTTTCTTCGGGGCATCATTATTTCTGTCTGCTCCGCATATACAGTAATCAACCTCCTTGTTTAGAACATGTATACATTGCCAGTATAGCCATTTATGTGTATAGATGCCATTTACTTTTTTCTTTGGTGAGGATAATAACGTAAGGTAACATATTAAACTAATACATTATTAATGCCAGCATACACAAAACAAATAATTGATACCATTTTAACATTGCTGTATTACAGTAAGAATAAATATATAATAAACAGAACTAATGAACACTGGGCTTTATATAAGAGTATGATGCAAGTTGTGCCGCAACCCAGAGCAGCCAAAAAGAAAGAAATATAATTAATCTGGATACATAGTTACATAGAGGCAATTGGGATATTTGGGGTTATAGGGTGCCATTCTTCCTTTCCGAAACAGAAAGCTAAAAATTCTGCAGAACCAGCCTTTTCCTATTTCTTTTATCTATCACATTCTCACCACACCCACTCTTGCCTAATTAATGTACCAGAATGTTTGTAGGACACCATGCATTGCAACTCCCTGAATAATCACCCCCTATACTGCACATCAACTCACAATGCCTTCTCACTAGCTGCTACCCCATGCTATCACAGCCATCTAGTGACACCAGCACTCACTTCCTTGCACATCAGTCCCTCACTGCTGAGTCTTCATACACTGTCCCCATCCAACATTCAGTTCACCCTTGCCCCAGAACTCAAAAGCTGCTGTGCCAAGAACACATTTCACCCTCCACCCTCACACTGAACCTGGTGTCTAACTCAGGTCTGAAACTAGGGGGGGGGGCAGAGGTCAGAGGTCATGTGCCCCAGGTGAGGCATTAATGGGGGTGCCTCAGCTTTTACCAATCCTCCTGCACTCACCTGCTTCTCCACCTATACCTCTCATTAGCGGACCCCCCCCTTTCAGGTTGCAGCGCTCACCTACTCTCTCTGGCTAGCTGTCCAGTATGTGGATGGGCGTTGCGGGGCGGGGTTACAGAGGAGCATGGGGGACTAAAGGAGCATGTGGGGCACCAGAAGAGCACAGGGGGACCAAAGGAGTACAGGGAGGACCAGAGTAGCATGTGGGGCAATAGAGGAACACGGGGGACCAGAGGAGCATGTGGGTGAGCAGAGGAGCATGTCAGAACCAGAGGAGCATGTGGGGACCAGAGGACCATGTGTGGAGTGGGGGGGGTCAGAGGAGCACGGAGGACCAGAGGAGCGGGGGGACCGAAGGAGCATGTGACGGACCGGAGGAGCAGTGGGGGGACCAGAGGAGCAGTGGGGGGACCAGAAGAGCAGTGGGGGGACCAGAAGAGCATGGGGGAGGGGACAGACAGCTGACTCAACAGCTTTATCCTGGGAGTTTATCACTTTCCTGCCTAATCTTGTCCCATTACTGGGGGGGGGGGGCAAACTGATTCTTTACCCCGGGTGAAAGTACGCCTACAGTAGCTTTGCCACTGGTCTAACTTCTCCACTGTACCATTACTGTCAAATGTACTCACAATCCTCATGCAGACCTCAGATCAGCAAAGTTGGCACCCAAACATTATGTGGAGGGGGCTGTGCAAGAGTGAAGCAGAAGGCCTTGGATAATGGACCTTAAAACTGTTAAGTGAGTACCACAATATACACTCCTAACACACTATATGGGAACAGTTATTTTCTATTCTCCCTTATTACAGGATCTCCAATCATATGGACTGATGACTTGCTTAGTTACAAGATGTTCTTTACCATATTTATGGAACTATGTTGCTATACCAACTATGTGCACTGTTCATATTATATTTCTGTAAAACGAAAATTATATATAAATATATATATATTTTTTTTATATAGATATACATCTATAGATATAGATTTATATATATCTATATCTATATATAGATATATATAGATATCGATATCTATATATAAATTGTTGTGCTCATAAGTTTACATACCCTGGCAGAATCTATGATTTCTTGGCCATTTTTCAGAGAATATGAATGATAACACAAAAACATTTCTTTCAGTCATGGTTAGCGTTTGGCTGAAGCCATTTATTACCAATTAACCATGTTTACTCTTTTTAAATCATATACACAACAGAAACTACCCAAATGACCCTGATCAAAGGTTTACATACCCTGGTGATTTTGGCCTGATAACATGCACACAAGTTGACACAAAGGGGTTTAAATGGATATTAGGCCGTGTACACGATTGGACGGATGAAACTGGCCAAACTGGCCAAACCGATCGTGTGTACGGCCCTTTGGACCGTCGTCCGTCGGACCAAAGTTTTAAAACTTGCTTTAACCACTTAAGGACCGCCGCACAACTATGTAAGTCCACAACATGGCACGTACAGGCAAATGGGCATACATGTACGTCCCTGCCTTTCCGCGGGTCCGGGGTCTGATTGGGACCCCCTCCGCAGAGCCGCGGCGGTCCCCGTGGCTCTGGGAGCGATCCGGGATGAGGGGGCGGCTGTTCGTTTTTGTCCGCCCCCTCCGGATCGCTCCCAGCCTGAACTGTAAACACAGGCAGAGGAGGAAGTGATGTCACCTCTCCTCCCACTGGTATTTTTGTCCAGCAGAGGAGAGGAGACATCACACAGTAAGTACACAAGCACCACACTGACACCTGTACACATAGGCACACAAATCCCCCCCCAGTCACCCCCCAATCACCCCCCAGCCCCCTGTCACAGTGTCACTAAATAGCAGTGATCATTTATTTACTGATCACTGCATTTAGTGTCAGTGTGACAGGCAGTTAGTGTCAGGCAGTTAGTGTTAGGTCCAGGGTAGCGCCCTACCCCCCCCAATAAAGGTTTTAACCCCTTGATCACCCCCTAGTTGAGCCTTTCACCCCCCTTTTGCCAGCGTCACTAAGCAATCGTTTTTCTGATCGCTGTATTAGTGTCACTGGTGCCGCTAGGAAGCTAGTTATTTTTTGAGGTTCGCCGCCATGTTTTTATAGCGTTAGAAAATGTATGGGGGTACCTAATGCTATAAAAACATGGCGGCGAACCTAAAAAAATAACTAGCTACCTAGTGGCACTAGCGACACTAATACAGCGATCAGAAAAACGATCGATTAGTGACGCTGGCAATAGGGGGTGAAAGGGTTAACTCTAGGGGCAATCAGGGTTTAAAACCTTTATTAGGTACCCCCATACATTTTCTAATAAAGGTTTTAACCCCTGATTGCCCCTAGAGTTAACCCCTTCACCCTCTATTGCCAGCGTCACTAAGCAATCGTTTTTCTGATCGCTGTATTAGTGTCGCTAGTGCCGCTAGGTAGCTAGTTATTTTTGAGGTTCGCCCGCCAGGTTTTTATAGCGTTAGGAACCCCCATACATTTTCTAATAAAGGTTTTAACCCCTGATTGCCCCTAGAGTTAACCCTTTCACCCCCTATTGCCAGCGTCACTAAGCAATCGTTTTTCTGATCGCTGTATTAGTGTCGCTGGTGCCGCTAGGTAGCTAGTTATTTTTTGAGGTTCGCCCGCCAGGTTTTTATAGCGTTAGGTACCCCCTTAAATTTTCTAATAAACATTTTAACCCCTGATTTCCCCTAGAATTAACCCTTTCACCCCCTATTGCCAGCGTCACTAAGCGATTGTTTTTCTGATCGCTGTATTAGTGTCGCTAGTGCCGCTAGGTAGCTAGTTATTTTTTGAGGTTCGCCCGCCAGGTTTTTATAGCGTTAAGTACCCCCAAAAAATGTTAAATAACGTTTTTAACTCCTGATTGCCCCTAGAGTTAACCCTTTCACCTCCTATTGCCAGCGTCACTAAGCGATCGCTTTTCTGATCGCTGTATTAGTGTCGCTGGTGCCGTTAGGTAGCTAGTTAGTGCCAGTAACGCTTACACCCACACGCAAAGCATACACCCCCTATATGTGGAATTACACCCCAAAATACATTCTGCTGCTTCTCCTGAGTACAGGGATACTACATATGTGAGACTTTTTGGGAGCCTAGCCACGTACGGGACCCCAAAATCCAATCACCGCCTTCAGGCTTTCTAAGGGTGTAAATTTTTGATTTCACTCCTCACTACCTATCACAGTTTTGAAGGCCATAAAATGCCAAAATAGCAGATGTTACTCTATTGTATCTGGCTGACTCGGGCCCCTCCCTCCGTGCAGTACTTAGGACGATCAAACAGTTTGGAACATTTTCTGGACTCAACTGGGGGTAATCACAAATCCTTCCGATAGATTGCTTCCCGCCGTCTGAATCCCAATCCAACATGCCGCTCCAGAGGGTGGACGTTATCAAATATTTAGGGGTACACATCTCCAGGCGTCCAGCGGATTACATCGCACTCAATATAGAACCCCTCTTTGACCTTGTCAAGGCTAAAATTTGAATATGGGCCCACCTCCCACTCTGGGAGTCACATAAATCTGGGGTCGCATAAATCTTGTAAAGATGGTCCTTCTCCCTAAGCTACTCTATACCCTTTGGCACACCCCGATCTACCTCCCCCTGAAATATTTTAAGTCACTGGAAGCCCTCCTTAAACCGTTTATATGGGGGACGGGCAGACATAAACTTGCGTGGCAGGCCCTGAAAAGCCCAACGGATATGGGGGGTATGGCCCTTCTAGATCTCAACTTATATTACATAGCCGCACAATTGTCGCAGCTGTATCATATCGATAAAACTGACAGTCCATGATTCCTGACTTTGTTGTGCCCACGAGAGTTTCAGCTCACCGGGGATGCGCTTTACGCAGTGTCGGTGGGATCTGGAGGTGCCGTATCGGGGAGGGAGACGAAGTCCCTCTTGGGTCATTATAGACGAATTTGGGACCTTGCATCCACCAAACTAGAGATACCCGGGTATAATGATTACACACCACTATGGCACACTAGGAGTCTACAGGAATTTCTCAATGTTCAGGGATCTGAGCTATGGGTCGCACAGGGAGTCTACTACTTACATCATTTACTATCTGGTGGCAACTCGAAAACCTATCAAATGCTTAAAGATGAATTCACACTTCGTAACAATATGTTATTTAGGTTTCTCCAGGTTAGACATGCAGCCCAGGCACAGTTTTCGCATACGTACCCGCAACCGACCCCACACCCAGTCATGGCTATAGTTAAGGGACGGGACCCCAACAAACTAATCTCCGCATTTTAAAATATGCTCTCCACCCCTCCAGCCGCCAAGATAGCGCTTACCATAAAATCTCGCTGGGAAAGGGAGGTAGGAATACTGGAAGAGGAGGAATGGGAGGATGCTTTAGAAACCTGTAAAAACGTGTCCCCCAAACTTTCAGACCGACTCACCCAGATATAAATCACCCACAGGGCATATTTAACCCCAATCCGTGTGGCCAGATACAAACGTACTTAGTCCACCCTGTGTGTGTTGTGTGCTCGGGAGACTGGGACTTTTTTTCATCTCATGTGGGCCTGCCCAAAAATTCAGGACCTTTGGAAACAAATTATTACATTTCTCCATGACACGATGCGAGCCCCTGTCGTGTTAGACCCTAGACAGTGTCTGCTGGGAATTTTCCCTACAGATGTTGATAAATATACCAAGATCTTCCTTCATGAGACTCTGTTCTCGGTCAGGAAGATTGTGGCTCGCAAAAGGATGAGACAGCTTCCCTCTACTTTCTCAGAATGGAAGGCAGAAATAAATATGACTTTACCTTACAAGAAATGTGTATATATTAATAGAGCCTGCCCAGACAAATATTATAAAATCTGGGATCGATGGCTGAATGAATCTGCAACCTGTAGTTAGCCTTGCCCCGCTCACGGTCTCCCAGACCATGTCCTGTCTCTCACTTCCTCGCCTGTTCCGAATCGTAGCTTACGCAGCTCCGAACAAAGATAGCCGGGTTATTGTGTTCAGGATGCCAAACTTACGATAACTGTAATGCTCATGATGTACCATACTTTTGATGATGTAACGCCTTGTTGTTTTATGTATCCACTGCTCACTCATTGTCTTTTATATGCAACTTTACTCAATAAACAGTTGTTTAGATTAAAAAAAAGAAGGGAATGTGGGACTTTAAATGAGGCAATTGACTTGCGGAGGAAGAGTATTTAGTAAACAAACATTTTTTTATTTGTAACAATAGTAAAAAAGTTTTTCATATATATATATATATATATATATATATATATACACACACACACACATACACATGGCATAAACATAATGGATACATATGTCTCAGCTTGGCAGCACAGGAGAGATAGTAAATATTGATAAAATGTAATACAATGTATTTCATATTAGCAGGCATTAGTAGACCATATGCAAAAGTGCTGCTATAAGATAGGTACACATACACATTAATAGTTACAGTGAATTTTGAATGTTTAAAAGATATATATGGGCCAGTGAATAGGTAATGAGTCAGACTTGACTGACCACACCATGGAAACTCAACGTGTTCCATGGCTATATGCCATTCATCAGGAGTTGGGTACAGAAGTAAACTGTAAATATGAATATGATATTAGTAAATATGTTCTACCCCTTTAAGGGAGAAAGGACCTCATGGGGCGAAAGATCTATACTCACAGGTCGGCTAGAGCTCTGTGTTTGGCTATCATCAAGGAAAATGGGACCCCAAATGGTTGTCTGTTTCTGAGCTGAGGCAAGGAACCACAGCCTAGCCAAGAAAACTTCCACATAGCATGCCCAGTTGCCACAACACATTCCACATATTTGAGGATGATTACAAATATGGTGTTCTGGAAAAAATTATAAAAATGTTAGAAATATGTATGAAAAATTCAAGGCCAAGTCGGCCTGTCATTGGCTACAGCAGAATAAAGTGAAGGTTCTGTAGTGGCCATCTCAGTCTCCTGACCTCAATATTATTGAGCCACTCTGGGGAGATCTCAAACTTCCAGTTCATGCAAGACAGCCCAAGAATTTACAGGAACTCAAGGCTTTTTGCCAAGAGAATGGGCAGCTTTACCATCTGACAAGATAAAGAGCCCCATCCACAAATACCACAAAAGACTTTAAGCTTTCATTGATGTTAATGCGGCATACACATGCAGTGCTGATATTCTCCCACGTTGATGTTTGTTTGCATACTTTAATAAAATGTCTATGGATATTGCTATGTTTGAGTATTTTGAGCCATCTAGTGACCAAATACTGGTAATGCAGATATGATTTTCCTGAAAGAAGCACAAAAGACTAGACAGGAAGTGACTGTTGTTTTGGAAGGAGGAGGCTGACCTTTTTTACCCAGGAGGTTTGATGACCTACCCATGAACACCTTCTTGAGCAGTGCATGCGTGTTAGGAGATAAAAGGACTCGGAGCAGCCGTTTTAGGTCTCTTGGAATCGTGTGGCCTGCCTGAGAGGACCTGTGGGGACACGGAGCCTGGATTGCAGAGACCCAGAGACATTCATCCGAGCATCGGAGGACGGGATCCACCCAGCGGAGCTGAACAGAGCGATTGGCCCAGCTGACGGAGAAGCAAGTTGCAGTCACCGGACAAAAGTTACCACACAGAGCCTCTATCCAGTGGGTGAGCGGGTCACGGCCCACAGTTTGTTAAATCTCACATGCAGTTAGACTCATATACAGGCCTCACTGGAAATTATAGTCCCACGAATGAGCAAAGCAACTGACACTGAGAAGGCTTGAGGCCTATCTACCTTGATGTCTCAAGCAATGTTAAAATAGTTGTTAAAGCTACACCAGGAGCATTTTCACTTCAATTTAACTCACCAAAACTGTGGATTACAAATCACAAGGAGCCACTTTAGCTAGCGAAAGAAAAGAAGATCCAGGACTAAGTACTTTAAGTGAGATCTCACACATAGCTTATAAAGTAGGGGGAGGTCCCAGGTATAGACATATATATATATATACATACTGTATATGTATATATATATATATATATATATATATATATATATATATATATATGTGTGTATTCTGTTTTTTCAAATTGTTTATATTGAAATCCATTGTGCTGTCGTCTTATGTTGGGATGACAGCACAATTACTGTAATCACTTTTTTGCATATTCTACAGTAAAATATATCTCTGGTTAAGTATCCAGTTGTTGTGGCAAAATGTTTTCTCCCACCAGGTGCAGTCGGTGGATCCTGGAGTGACAATACAGGTATTTTGTACTGTCTTACATTGTATTGTATTGCATTGCATCACAGCTGTGCCAATGGGATTGAGCCAAGTTAGTGGGGTTTATTGGTAGAGTGCAGGCCTAAATCAAACCAGCAGCTCCTTCGGGGGGTCAGTGATACACACATGATCGGTTTGTCTGGACCATTTTCATCAGACGAACAGATCGTGTGTGGGCCTCATCGGTTTTTTATCCATCGGTTAAAAGACTAGGAACTTGTTTTACAATTATCTGATGGTTAAAAAAATGATAGAAAAAAGCGATCGTCTGTCGGGAAATCCATCGGTTAAAAATCAACGCATGCTCAAAATCAAGTCAACGCATGCTCAGAAGCATTGAACTTCATTTTTTTCAGCACGTCGTTGTGTTTTACGTCACCGCGTTCTGACACAATCGTTTTTTTAACTGATGGCGTGTAGGCACGACTGATGAAAGTCAGCTTCATTGGATATCTGATGAAAAAATCCATGAGCCTGTTTTCATCGGATGAACCGATCGTGTGTACAGGGCATTAAGGGGGCAATACACGGTATTAATAACAGGGGTATGTAAACTTTTGATCTGGGTAAGTTGGGTAGTTTCTGTTGTCATTATGATTTAAAATGAGTAAACACAGTTGATTGATAATAAATAGTGATGAGCGGAATACGCCATATTCGATTTCGCAATATTTCGCGAATATTTCGAAGAATATTCGCGAATATTCGTTAATATCGAATATTCGTGATATTTTATAAAAAAAATAAAGAAATTGCGAAATTTCGCTATTTTTTTTTATATATATATATATATTTTATATATATATATATATATATATATATATATATATATATATATATTTTATATATATAAAAAAAAAAATTGCGAATTTTCGCTAATGCGAAATTTCGCTATTTTGTTTTTTTATATATATATTTTTTTTATATATATAAAAAAAAAAAAAATTGCGAAATTTCGCTAATGCGAAATTTCGCTAATGCGAAATTTCGCTAGTGCGAATGCGAAATTGATTGCGAAATTGATTGCAAAATTTGAAAAAATACGAATATTCGAAATAGCGAATATTCGCCGCGATATTCGAGTTATTCGCGAATACTCGAATATGCAATATTCGCAGCGAATATTCGCAATGCGAATATTCGTGAGCAACACTAATAATAAATGGCTTTAGCCAAGCACTAACTATTAGTGAAAGAAAAGTTTATGTGTTATCATTCATATTCTCTAAAAACTGACCAATAAATCATAAAATCTGTCAGGGTATGTAAACTCATGAGCACAACTGTATATATATATATATATATATATATATATATATATATATATATATATATATATATAGATATATATATATATAGATATATATATTGTGACAGGAAGTCAGGTAATCAGGTAAATCTGTGGGTGTTGTCACAGACGGGAGATACATTTCTGCCTTGTTTAGACAATTCACCAATTACTATTAGGTGTCGGCTGCAGAAATAGCCAGAAAGTTTTAGGGCATTGGAAAACTTCAGCTGTTAAGAATGAGGCAATTAAGGCCTCTATAAGTTATTCAAAGGATGACTACTGATTGCTGCATCCTGAGGCTTTTTGAGTTAAGGAGAGCAGTCAGAAAGACTTCTGAAAAGGTGAGGTGGTTGTTGATTTTTCTGTGTGATAAAAATAAAAAAGACTATTGTTTCTCTGCTGTATGGCCAGCAGTGTCTGCCCAGCAGTAGGCTGTGCCAGACTCCATAGATAGGTTTCTGTGTTGTGAAGGTAGATGCCCCAAGTGGCCAGGGTTTATTTTATGTTTTGTTGTGTTTATGCTATTTTGATGCTTGCACTTGTATCCAGCAATATGGAAGAATAAACCATATCCTTTGTTTTCAACCATCCTCAACTGCATTTCTGTATAGTTCAGCGTGTAGTGAACCCATCCAGGGGGTCTCACACACACCCGCTACCGAGCTAACCCCTTACAACAGGGGTGTCAAACTGGCGGCCCTCCAGCTGTTGCAAAACTACAAGTCCCATGAGGCATTGCAAGGCTAACAGTTACAAGCATGACTCCCACAGGCAGAGGCATGGTGGGATTTGTAGTTTCGGAACAGCAGGAGGGCCACCAGTTTGACACCCCTACCTTACAATATACACACACAGTATCTCACAAAAGTGAGAACACCCCTCACATTTTTGTAAATAAGTTATATTTTTTATCTTATATCTTTTCATGTGACAACACTGAAGAAATGACACTTTGCTACATTGTAAAGCAGTGAGTGTACAGCTTGTATAACTGTGTAAATTTGCTGTCCCCTCAAAATAACTCAACACACAGCCATTAATGTCTAAACCGCTGGCAACAAAAGTATGTACACAACTAAATGAAAATGTTCAAATTGGGGCCAAAGTGTCAATATTTTGTGTGGCCAGCATTATTTTCCATTACTGCCTTAACCCTCTTGGGCATGGAGTTCACCAGAGCTTCACAGGTTGCTACTGGAGTCCTCTTCCACTCCTCCATGATGACATCACAGAGCTAGTGGATGTTAGAGACTTTGTGATCCTCCACTATCTGTTTGAGGATGCCCCACAGATGCTCAAAAGGGGTTTAGGTCTGGAGACATGCTTCTTTAGCAAGGCAGTGGTCTTCTTGGAGGCGTGTTTGGAGTCGTAATCATGTTGGAATACTGCCCTGCGGCCCAGCCTCCGAAGGGAGGGGATAATGCTCTGCTTCAATATGTCACAGTACATATTGGCATTCATGGTTACTTTAATGAACTGTAGCTCCCCAGTGACGGCAGCACTCATGCAGCCCCAGACCATGACACTTCCACCACCATGCTGGACTGTAGGCAAGACACACTTGTCTTTGTACTCCCCACCTGGTTGCCACCACACACGCTTGACACCATCTGAACCAAATAAGTTCATCTTGTTCTCATCGGCCCACAGGACATGGTTCCAGTAATCCATGTCCTTAGTCTGCTTGTCTTCAGCAAACTGTTTGCAGGCTTTCTTGTGCATTATCTTTAGAAAAGACTTCCTTTGGGGATGACAGCAATGCAGATGAGACAGCGATGAGCACTGACAGGCTAACCCCCCCACCACCACTTCAACCTCTGCAGCAATGCTGGCAGCACTCATATGTCTATTTCCCAAAGACAACCTCTGGATATGACGCTGAGAACATGCACTCAACTACTTTGGTCAACCATGGCGAGGCCTGTTCTGAGTGGAACCTGTCTCCTGTTAAACCACTGTATGGTCTTTCCCACCGTGCTGCAACTCGGTTTCAGGGTCTTGCCAATCTTCTTATAGTTCAGGCCATCTTTATGTAGAGCAACAATTATTTTTTTAAAGATCCTCAGTGAGTTATTTGCCATAAGGTGCCATTCACACCTGAGACCTTGTAACACTAACGAGTCACATGACACCAGGGAGGGAACGGGGTTAATTTGGGCAAATTTGGAAGTGTCCACTTAGGGACGTACTTACTTTTGTTACCAGCGGTTTAGACATTAATGGCTGTGTGTTGAGTTATTTTAAGGGGACAACAAATTAACACTGTTATACAAGCTATACACTTACTACTCACTATCATATATATAATAGGTGCATCTGCTGAAAGGCAGCGGTCGTCTATTAGTCAAGAAATCTACCTGGTACAGGATTAGGATAGCAAACTTCTCACCCACAGCTATACCAGGGGAGAGAAGAAGGAGTGGTGGTGTAATGATGGAAGGCTTGGTCTGGAATGGTGGACAGTATTCCTCCCTTGTTACATCACCCTTGTCCCTGCCCTGCAAAGCTATAGGCCTTTTGGGCAGCAAAACTGGTTCAACAGCTCCAGTCACCTGGAGGCGTTATTCGGACCATTATATTCATGTACCACATGTTGCAAGAAGATCTTCTTACATTACCCCAGCTCCAATTATACCTTGGATCAGAGCTGCACATGGCCACCAGATCCACGCAAATCCCTGGTCCCCAACTTCTGTTGCAGTTTTCTGCTTGTCACATGACCTTGCAAGGAAAGTCAGGGACCAGAGTCTCCGTCTAGCACTGACTAGAGGTGTGAATAGAATTGGGGCAATCTGAGCAGATCTTTCTAATATATTGTATATGCAGTTTGGAGAAGGATCCGCATTGATCTGAGGTTTTCATGGGGTCATCAATCTTATTGCTTAATGGCACACCCGCCTCCCCATTAATAGTCACAGTGATTCCCAAAACCCACCCTCTCCCCCTGGTTGTAGTGAATCCCTGCCACATCACCTCCCTTACTATAGTGCCCCCTCTAACTTTGCCATTCCACCATCTCGACCTCTTTATTCATTCCAACAGTGCAAATAGCTCCTAATTTTTCAATAGACTTTGGGTGGATAACATAAGTGACTGTGCCAACACTCGATGCTCAGGCATGTCCTACTGTTGCCACCCTAAAGAAATCCATCCTGAGCAAAGACATGCAGATATTACAGCAGTATACTGTATGTACATAGGCTTTAAAAATATACAAGTCTAAATTAAGCCTTGAACTAATAAGCTGATAAATTTGCAATAAAAAAATCTGCTTCTTTGATACCCTTTCACCTATAATCTGTTGTTTTTTTTATCTCCGGACCATTTGCTTAGCAAGTGCTGAAGGATGTCCTACTGAATTCCTTGCTTTCCCACTGGTAAGTTCAGTCACACAAAAATCAATTGATTGGTTACTATACACAGCTGCTCTATTTTCTGTCTGATCCAGGTTTAGTACACCCCCCCCCCCCCTTGTAATTTAGCTCTCCACATGCTCTGAGACATACAATAAATATCAGCTACTGTAGACTTAAAATCAGTTTAATGTATCAGATCAGGGAGTGATTGCGATTGGTTGCCAGAGGTTACAACATATAATACCGGCACAGTTTACCCTCTATTTTTTAGGGTAAAAAAGTGAGTGTTATACGCCAAAAAATACAGTATATAAAATCCTCCTAGTTGGGATATAAGGGTATTGCGCCAGCCTGTATGGGCATTATGTGCACAGGTTACAGTATATAATGTATCAGCCGCTATACAATTTTATGTAACAATCAGCTGTTTTAGATTGTATATGACTAAAAAGATATGATTTTATGATTTATGATTGTAATGTACTTGCCTAAAATGTCCCATTGGAAAAAATTGATACTATTGGAACAGGAGGTAGGGATTCATCCTTGAAATACAATATAATACTCATAATAAAAAAAAAAGCAATTATGTTGTTTTTTCTACATACTGCTATATAAGAGATTCAATTTAAATGATTTTGTAGAGAGGTGCAAAACAATATCTGTACAGCCGTGTAAAATGCCCAAGCAATAAAACACTCTGTAAGACATCTGCAAATGGACGTGTTTTCCTGGATCTAAAAGAAATACATAATTTCACAGTATTTTATTGTCATGTTTCTTGCATCTTCATTTTACTGGCAAATGGATAAATCTCAAAAATCAATGCTTTGCCATATATGACGAAAGGTGAGCCATGTAGAAAGGCATTTATTTTGCCATAACAATAAAAGGAAATGCATCAAGGGTAGAAAATGATAGCATGCAAAGTCACAGGGGGACAAGCAATATCAATAGCAGCTTAATTTTACTTTTTTTTGCACGGTGCGTTCTCACGAGAGCATTTTTAATGACAAATATGGATCTTAATCTACCGGTGTTAAAAGGATCATTTCTCTAGAGCCTGAGTTCTATTTGGCATAACACACTGTAGCAGCCTTGTTACAAAATGCCATTGATACTGTGCAAACCTTAATTGTAATGAGTCCTGACCAGCTTAACCTATTACTGAATGACATCATTGTCCATGCGCTGCATAAGCGACTTGTTATTCTTGCTCTTGTGTTATTAATTATCTATGTGGGCAACCTCTGTGAACTTCAAAATGTTAGAACAAAATACTATTAGTGGATTAATAGGCAATCAATTCCATTGGGAAATGAAAAGAAAGTAAACGAAAGATGCATGTAATTACATGCTTAAACAAGCCACCCCAGGAAGCAATGTGTCCATTTATATGTTTTTGTTGATGTTTTTTTTTTACCGTGAACATCAACAATGCTAAAAGAATTTTATGTAGGATTCAGTACAACTGGCGTGTAGCTGGATGTGTAATTATTTGCAAGCGCTGGAATTAATCTGCATTTAATGGTGTAATCCCAAAGTACATTTGTGTTTATATGTATATGGGGAAAGATAGAAAAGGAAAACCACTTTGTGCATTTTGGGGCTTATGAAGCAGCACAAAGATCAATGAAGGTTGGTAGATTTTAGGAGGGGGGATACAAATTTCTCACAAGATGGTCTTGGATGTTCTTCCAGGTCTCAAGCTCCTGTTGGTGGTGCCGCTTCATATTTTCTGGGAATGTCCCAAATTGAAGGAAGTCTGGACTATGATGGATCAAAACCATCACGTGGGAAGTGTGAGGCTGGGGCAGGCGCAGCACTATGAAGTAGAGGAGTTCACATAGAGGAGTTCTTGCTCGAAAAAAAACTATTTAAGCAACAGACAGCATGGATTCATGAAAGACAGAAGTTGTCAGACAAACCTGATTTCTCCTTATGAAGCGGTAAGTAAAACCTTGGACAGAGGGGTGGCGGTGGACGTGGTATACCTGGATTTTTCAAAAGCGTTCGATAAAGTTCCACACACACGGCTCATGTGTAAGGTAAAGTCTACAGGATTGGAAATATCGGTTTGTAAATGGATAGAAAACTGGCTAAAAGGCAGAATTCAGAGAGTAATGGTTAATGATTATGGTGTACCCCAAGGTTCAGTGTTGGGACCCTTACTTTTTAACATCTTTATAAATGATATTGGGTCTGGGATCAAAAGTAAAATTTCTGTCTTTGCAGATGACACCAAGCTATGCAGTGGAATAATGTCTTTACAGGATGTCTCCAATTTACAAGCCGACCTCAATGCACTAATTGGGCGACTATGTGGCAGGTGAGGTTTAATGTTGATAAATGTAAAGTTATGCACTTGGGGGCTAAGAATATGCATGCATACATGCTAGGTGGAGTACAACTAGGGGGATCCATAGTGGAGAAGGATCTGGGGGTTTTGGTAGATCATAAGCTCAATAATGGCATGCAATGTCAAGCTGCGGTTTCCAAAGTGAGCAAAGTCCTTTCTTGTATTAAGAGAGGTATGGACTCCAGAGAGAGAGAGAGAGAGAGAGAGAGATATCATTTTGCCCCTGTACAAATCATTAGTAAGACCTCATCTGAAATATGCAGTTCAGTTTTTGGGCCCCAGTTTTTAAAAAGGATATCGGAGAACTGGAGAAAGTGCAGAGAAGGGCAACCAAACTGATAAGAGGCATGGAGGAGCTCAGCTATGAGGAAAGATTAGAGGAACTGAATTTATTCACTCTTGAGAATAGGAGATTAAGGGGGGGGGTATAATCAACATGTACAAATATATAAGCAAAGCCTGCACCTGAGTTGTCTGCAGCGGTGGATGTTTGATTGGGTTCCCACCTGGAGCGGCTATTCCCTTTCCCCTTACAAATATATAAGGGGTCCATATAGTGAACTTGGTGTTGAGTTATTCACTTTACAGTCAACACTGAGGACAGGGGGCACTCTTTACGTCTAGAGGAAAAGAGATTTCACCTCTAAATACGGAAAGGTTTCTTCACAGTAAGAGCTGTGAAAATGTGGAATAGACTCCCTGCAGAGGTGGTTCTGGCCTGCTCAGTAGAGTGCTTTAACCACTTCAATACAGGGCTTTAAAACCCACCTCCATACCGGGCCTATTCTGGCACTTCTCTCCTATATTTACAATTTATCATTGCAAAAATAAGAAAGAAGCTTGGACAGCCGCACTCCAAAAATGTTCCTTTAATTAAAAACGATCACAAAATAAACATGCCACAGCAAAAATTGAGGCAAAAGCTAACGTTTCACAATTAATTATTTCATTTCATGTGATATTGTGTTTGCTATTAGACATGTGCACAACAATTTTTTTTTTGTTTCGTTTCATTCCGTTTCGTTCCGTAGATTCGTAAAGATTCGTATTTTAGTAAGACGCAAGTTTTCCTATTCGGACCCGTTCGTATTTCGTAACAGTTTTATTTTAGTTTATACTGAATGATGCAAAATTCTGTCTAATTTATTTTCGTTGATTCGAAATTCGTAATTTTGTTAGATAATAATTTTAGTTTAATGGATTCGTAATTTTGTACTTTCGGAAATACATTGTGGCACGGTTATTCGCAATCTCATATTTTAGTTTCTTTTTTAACACGCGACTAATCCATATTAAAGCCTCATACACACGGACAGACTTTTTGCCAACAAACTTCAAAAATGAGCACGTTTAAAAAAAAAAATATCCGACCATGTGTACGCTCCATCGGACAAACTTTTTCGGTTTTCATCGGACAAAAGTTCGCTCTGCAATCGGACAAACTTTTCAGCAACAAAAGTCCAGCCAACTTTACATACGTGGGTGGGACTTACGTGTGCTTTCGTTTCTGAGCCCGAGCTACCGGGGACAGGGGCGTTTATTTTTATTTTTTTTATTATTTTTTTTTATTTCATGTATTTATTTATTGTTTACACTTTTTTTACATTTTTTTTTCCGATCGCTTTTATTCCTATTACAAGGAATGTAAACATCCCTTGTAATAGGAATAGTGTGTGACAGGTCCTCTTTAAGGAGAGATGCAGGGACATTAAGACCCCACATCTCTCCTCCAGGCTGAAAAGAATGAGATTGTGAAAAAAAAATCATAGATCTCATTCTTACTAGCCGCATTTGCGATTTGTTTACTTACAGGTACCCGGGCGTGACGTCATCACATCTCGCCTGGGTCTCCGACGGTCATAGAGATGACTGATGACCATCTGGTCACCAGTCATCTCTATGCTTCACATCTGGAGGACGGCGAACATCTCTCCGGGCCCACGATGGCACGGGAGAGCCCGAAGAAGCATCGGATGGCGGCGGGAGGGGGGATGTCCCCTCCCAGCGCCTATAAGAACCATTAATCGGCGGAACAAAAGTCCAGCCAACTCCCTTCGGGCAAAAATCCACGGAAAAGTTTGTTTGAAGTCTGATCGTGTGTACGAGGCTTTACACTGTCCAATGTGACTCAGCATAAAAGAGATAAGGTGATTGGCTAAGATATTAAGTAAGATACATCACTCACTAACTACACTGCCCAGTGCCCATTCGAAAGAACGGTTCGAGTACACAAATTTACGAACAGACAAAGAAACGGATTTACAAAACACACAAATTAAAATACGAACATACAAATGAAAATACGAATATACGAAATTACGAACAGACAAAGGATTCAAAATACGGAATGCAAATCGTTCGTTATAGATGTCATTATCGTTCTTTTACTGTTTCAGTGTTTTGTATTTTAGTTTGTCCAATCGTACGCTCGTATTTTCGCTTGTTCGTTATTTTGCTTATTCGTAATTCCGTAATTTTCGTATTTTAGTACTTTCAGCTATTTGGATGTTCAAATTGATCCGAATGTACGAATACTAACAAATTCGTACAAAAATCCATTTGTTACAAACGGAAACGCACAGGTCTAATTGCTATGTTATGCCCTGAGCGTGGACCTTTTTTGGTCCCTATTACACCTTCGGGTATTGTTATTTATGGATAATCTGATATTTTTCTTCCGTTCTGCATCGTTCTGAGCTGTGTCTCAGTGCTATGCCTTGCTGTGTTTTATTTTTTCTACACTATCCCCAAACTATCCCAACATGGTTGCAACCATGTAGGTAGCACTTAGGATCTAAGGATCCCTGTGTTTGAAGCAAAGTTGATAATCAGAAGAGGCTCTCTTAGCTGGAGAAGTTGAACTGTAGAATTTTTGGAGGTAGTGTAGCATTACCTTTTGGTCCAGGCAGGAGTAAAGATATATGAGTCATTGGCAGTATAATGTCGCATACAGACGATCGGACATTCCAACAACAAAATGCACTGTGGATTTTTTTCCCGACAGATATTGGCTCAAACTTGTCTTGCAAACTTGTCTCCATTACGAACGCCAGTATTACCAGACCCAGCGTTTCCATCTCGTACGTGATTCAGAGCATGCGTGGAATTTTGTGCATCAGAATTGTCTACACACGTTTGGAATTTACGATAATGGATTTTGTTGTCGGAAAAAAAGAGAACCAGCTCTCAAATTTTTGTTGTCGGAGATTCTGACAGAAAATGTCCGATGGGGCCTACACACAGTCGGAATTTCCGACAAAAAGCTCCCATTAAACTTTTTTCTGATCGTGTGTATGCGGCATAAGCCTAGACTGTGAGGAACCCTTTAGTCCTGGGGGTGATATAACAGTTTATGCCCGAGTTTACATTCAGGAAGAATTTCAGTCACAGGAGTCACAGTACATACTAGTCAAGACCAGTATGAATTCCTAGTGGATAGCCTGGTTTGGTTTATTATTTTTCATTCTTCTGGTAGCCATATCTATAGAAATTATTTCTAATGCTTTTTGCCAATTAATTAACACACACGACCATTTTTAATGGTCTAGAAAAAACAAAATTTTTTCAACCCGATTCTTGTCAAGCCTGCCTTGCCTACACACGATCGTGGAAAAAAATTCTCGAGCAAAGCGCGGTGACGTACAACACGTACAACGGCAGTATAAAGGGGAAGTGCCATTCGGATGGCGCCACCCTTGGGGCTGCTTTTGCTGATTTTGTGTTAGTAAAAGTTTGATGAGCTGAATGAGCGCTCCCGTCTCATAACTTGCTTCTGAGCATGCACGTTTTTTTCACATCGTTAAAGCCTACGCACGACCGTTTTTCACGACGTGAAAAACAACGCGAAAAAATAGAGCATGTTCTAAATTTTTAATGCCCATTTTTTACGTTATGAAAAATGCTCTGAAACCCACACAAGATGGTTTTTAATGACATTAAAAAATATATTTTTTTTTTTTCACGTCATGAAAAACGGTTGTGTGTACGCGGCTTTGTCCTCCCTTGAAGTAAACACATATACATAGTAAATACACTTTATATATTTTGAATACAGGTTAAGTTTTAATACCAGTGGCACCCTCATTCAGCTTAAAAGTATTTGAAAATATGTAAGCAAATAATGTCAATACCAAAAACACTACAAACACTACAAACTGTGCTACAAATGGAGCAATATAATATGGGGGCAAAAAAACAGTCAATTGTTAAAAAATACAGGCAATAAAAAGGCAATTGTTACATTACGCAGACAGCAAGAAGACTATTGCGACAATATGCTAGCATTGGTCATCACAGGGAAACATATATTCCTCTTGCTACAGATGTGTTTTTTGGTATTGTATTATACATGTTTATAGATAAAAAAAATTCAGAATGCATTATAACACTTGATATCACTTGATATAATGTTATCTAATTATTTTAATTTTTATATTGGGTGTTGGTGATGGGTGTTAAAGTGTCTGAATTTATGTGATTGCTAAATTTTTGTATCAATAAACCCCTTTTTTATGAGGCACAGCCCACTTTTGGCATCTTTATCTCCGGGAGGATACATTTCTTTTCTTATTCCCCCCCCCCCTCTTTTTTTGTATAACACTTGATATCAACCTGCTTTAATATAAAAAAGGTGAAGAATATCCACATTAGTATGTTGAGCAGACAGAAAAAAAAGAAAAAGGAATGAGATCCACCATAGTTTAAGGTAAAAAGTATTTACTGGAGATACTGTGGTTATTCTTAAAAACATACACAAATGTACTTATGCTTTTAAAATGCCATTCTATATTAAACTGACTTTTTATGTCAGTAAAATAAAATATTGTACTGTATTTCCAGGATTTCTAGGTATCTGGCCAAGCAGCAGTCTAACAAAGCAGCCCTGTGTTCCAAGCCTTAGGACACTTAGTACATTAAAACGCTTGCATCCTCATTTGTCCCCATTGATCTTAATGAAATTGACAAGTCAGCTATTTAACATTCACTGTTAATTCAGTACACACAGGGCAATATTCCTAACCTCATAGAGGGCCAATAACTCTTTGTGACAGCAGGGTTCTTAGTAGAGGGTGTTAGGGAGGGTTGAAGGCACCAAGTTCTAAAATGGCTTACAAGTGTATGTTCACATCAGTGCAGCCTAATGTATCTTGCTAATTTAGACTTGCTCAGGCCATTTTTGAATGCTATTTGCTAATGCAAGTCGACAGGAATATTCCACAGCTTTGCTTTTTCCATGTAAATGGATGGAGCCAGTTTTTTGATAATATCTTCTAATGCACAATGATGTATCCACTTCCTTATTCCGAGGAGACAAGAGCTGCCATTAATATATTTTAAAAGGCTAAGGAACATTCTAATTTAACACTGTGGTCTAATAAAAAGTGACAGAATGTATCTTAAAGTTACTAATAAATTCAGAGAGATTGGTGGTGACAGACTATAAGTATCTATTAATAAAGACAAAAATATGTTTCTGAGTTTATTTCAGTATATGAATAATATATTTTTTAATGACTGCGATATCAACAAAATATAGTCTACCATAATCTCTCCAGTGACAGAATGTAATGCACAGTTACATAGTATTTAACATTTCTAGAGGTTATTTTCCAATAATTAAAACAGGACCCTATGCATCTGTTATGCCGCGTACACACGATCAGTCCATCAGATGAGAACCGTCTGATGGACCGTTTTCATCGGTTAACCGATGAAGCTGACTGATAGTCCGTCGCGCCCACACACCATGGGTTAAAAAAAACGATCGTGTCAGAACACGGTGACGTAAAACACAACGACGTGCTGAAAATGCTTCCATGCATGCGTTGACTTGATTCTGAGCATGCGTGGATTTTTAACCGATGGTTCGTGCCTACTAACAATCGGTTAAATTAGGAATCTATCGGTTAAATTTAAAGCAAGTTGGCTTTTTTTAACCGATGGTTAAATAACCGATGGCGCCCACACACGATCGGTTTCGACTGATGAAAACGGTCCATCAGACTATTCTCATCGGTTTAACCGATCGTGTGTATGCGGCCTTAGAATAACACTCTTTATAGAGGAAGTAAAGCCCCTAAAAATAAAAATAATAAAAAAAAAACTGCAAGACAAAGGCATAATGAGCTAGTATGCATAGCATACTAGCTCATTATGAGGTACTTACCTGAGATTGAAGCCCCTGCTGCGCCCCCCGTTCACCTCCTCCATCGCCGCCATTACTCCCAGACTTCTGGGTATCACAGCTCCGGCGCTGTGATTGGCCAGAGCTGCGATGATGTCACTCCCGTGCACTTTACTTGTAGGTAAAAGGGGTCTGTAAGGGTTTACAACCACTTTAAAGTGTTACTAAACCCACAACAGTAAAATGAGTCTGTATATGCAGTAAAACATGCTTGTTATACTCACTGTGGAACCTAAGGGGTTAATCTTCCACATTGTGTAAAAAGGCTGTTTGATCATGTCTTCTCTGATCCTCCCCTTCTTTTACTGTCCCCAATTCATCTGCTGAAAGTACAGTGTATTGCCAGAGAGCTTTATTTTTTTTTTTTGGGAGGGTGCATGTGATCAGCACAGGGCCAATTAGCACTGTCCAGACAAAAATTAAGGGATCATGCAGCCTCATAGGACAGTCAGAGGAGAATGAAAATTCCTCCTACAAGCTTTAACCAGTGCTTGGACGGACACTAATAGAAGTCACAAGACTGCTATATACTGCTGATGAGAAAAGGCATTTAGCAGTTGATTTTTACTAAAATAATTGCATTTACAGGTTCTGTGTACTGTGGGAGACCAGATATAGTGAATGCAGGGTTCTGATTTTATTAACACTTTAATTAAGTATATTTTTTAAAACATAGTGGTGTTAGTCTAACATCGTGAACATGCTTACAAGAAAGTAAAGCAGAGTATGCTGCTGTTGGAACTTCATATTCAATCTGCCTACTAATAAAGTTACTAAGGAAGCAGAAATTCAGAAGTAATCTTTTCCTTTGGTCATCCATTAAATGAGAATTGTGACCTTGATGTAGAAGTAAAAAGTTGTAGGGCTAGTTGCATGAAGAGTAAGTTAGGACATTTATGTGCGGCACAGAAAATTTAAAGAGTAGGATTTTTTCCTAAATTCTGCATTAAAGTTTAAATTTAAATCCCAGAAATATGTGTAGTGCTGGCTCAGACGCTCTACAGAATGTTGTGTTCTGCCCTGCTCACCTGTTTCTCTCTCTGCATGATCCACAGCACAGGGAGAGGAGGGCACAGGAAAGTATGTTAAGTGGCTACTATCACAAATGAAGAGGAACCTGCCGCTAGCATTAGGCCAAAATAAGGCTTTTCATTGGGCACCACAGCTACGCTAGTTAAGCTCCACCCACTAAGGGCCAAGGTGCCCAGATGGATACTGTGATTCTGGGTGACTGTGCTGTAAGTAGGCACCTTGTCCAGAGGACACTGTGAGCTGTGTGTGCTTGGCTGAGTCTGTGTCTGCTGCTTGGGGAGACTGTGGCCCAGGTGATGCTGCTTCTGAGAGCCCAGGATCACATGACTGTTGTTTCTTGTACTGCTGCTGCTGAGAGCCCAAGAGGTGAGCTGAAGCCGAATGAGTGTTGATTCCTGCTGTTTCAGTATCCTGATGTTCCAGTGTCGTGCTGCTGTGTGAGGCTGGAAGCTCTGCAGATACATACAAAGGTGCCTGATAGATAGGTAGGCCCAAGACCTGATGGGCTACCTTTTGCCTGACTCCACTTCTGAGTTATGGCTTTGTTCCTACTCATAACATCCTGACGGTTTGAGTAATCATCCAGGACTGCATTGCATTCAAGAGAACTCTGCCAGAGCTACTGGAATGGTGAGAAGCCTGTTGGCCATTTTTAAGTGTTCATTTGACTGTTTAATATACCATATATTGCTTCGTGCAAGATGAGGCTCCATACTTCACAATCATCTCAGTTGCTGGCTCTGCTAGTCTCCTACAATTTAGCACTGTGTAATTTTAACTGACAATTGTGTGGTCATGCAATGCTGTAACCAAACAAAATTTGCATCCTTTTTTCCCACAAAATGAGCTTTCTTTTGGTGGTATTTAATAACTTCTGTGGTTTTTATTTTTTGCGCTATAAACAAAAAGAGCGACAATTATGAAAAAAATTATAATATTTTGTACTTTTTTTTACTAGTAATGGCGGTCATCTGCAATTTTTAGCGATACTGTGACATTGCGACGGAGAGAGACTTTTGATACATTTTTGGGACCATTGACATTTATACAGAGATCAGTGCTATAAATATGCACTGATTACTGTGTAAATATCACTGGTAGGGAAGGGGTTAAATGTGTGTTCCCCCAGTGTGCTCTAACTGTATGGGGATAGGACTGGCTGGGAGGGGAGACATATCGTAGTTCCTACTTAGTAGGAACAAACAATGGCCCAGATTCACGTGCATCTGCGCATTATTGGACCGGCGTAGCGCACCGCCTTTACGTTAGACGTGCGCAATTTTGCCGCGTAATCACCCTATTCTCGTAGCTTTTGCGCAGGAAATTGCGCATACGTAACGTTTTTCCAGAGGCGTAAGGAGGAGTAATACAAATTGGGAGGGACGTGGGCGTGTTACATTGAAATGAGCCGTGACCCCATGCAAATGAAGGGCCGGCCGGCTCGCGCATGCGCGCTTGAACGAGACCATGTCAGCTCCGATGTGCGCATGCTCACAACTCGGGAGCGGCGCAATCAGTGAAATTGGAAATGGACTAGGGCAACATTGTGAACTACGCGAACAGTATAAATAGACACACACAAACGCACTTCCTTTGCAAAAGTACATCCCTTTGTCCCTTCCCATTTAACAAAGTGCTTTTGTTCTTGTTGTTCGTTGCGGTGTGTTTTGTAGTTGTCAGATTAGTGTTCTGTGTGATCAAGTGGTTGTTAGATTTTTGAAAGTGGTTTTTGATAAGTGTTTGAGAGACTGTTTGTTTGATTGATATATTTCTTTTTGTTTCTTTTCCTGCTGTATTTTTTTTTTGGGACTGTTTCTTGGTGAGTAGTTTTCTCTCTGTGTGTGTGTTTTTTTGTGATTGGTTGTGCTTGTTTGTGTGCGTGAATTTTGTTGACTGGGACTGTTTTTTTTTGGAAGGATGACTGAGAGAAAACGAAAGCTTAATTTTACAGTTGTGGAAAAACAGATTCTTGCCCGGGCCATTAGCGAGTATGGGCGTTACCTCCACGGCCCAGAGAGTGCCAACACCACTCCGGCCAGGAGGAGGGAGATTTTGGATAGGATCACTGACCAGGTGAATTCTGCGGGGCAGGGGGAGACACAGACCAGGTCTGGGATTGACAAAAATATCAATGACCTCCGGCGTCTGGTCAAAAAGAAGTTGGCCAGAATGCATGCCCATGCCAGGGGCACAGGAGGGGGCCCACCATGCCATATTAGCCTGACAGCGGAGGAGCGTGCGGTGGCCCTGACCTTTCATCGGCATGAAGTTGAGGGCCTGCCCGGCTTTGACTCCAGTCCCCAGCCCGTGGTGCCAGGAAAGTTGTTTTCTTTTTTAATACCAGGTGTGTTGCATGTGTGGGGGAGGGGGTGAAAGGGAATATGTGGCAAGTGTGTGGATCCTCCAACCTGTGAATGTTTTGTGTCATCCACAGATGTGCAGGAGGGTGCAGGGCCATCTGGCCTGACCGCACCAACCCCAGGACAGCAGCCTAATGAGGCCCCCCCAACAAGGCCGGAGTCCGCGGAGGAGGTTCAACAGGAGCAGGACAATCATGAGGAGCAGGACAATCATGAGGAGGAGGAGAATCATGAGGAGGAGGAGTCCATGTCAGGCACTGGACGTTTGGGTTTTGAGGACTCCTCCCCTCTGGCTGCCAGCAGGCAGGCCTCCCTAAGGGGGAGCCCCCCCCTCCTCCCCCAACATGGCTCCCCTCACAAGGGCCTCCCCTTCTCCCCAGCCACAAGCATCAGCTGGAGGCAGGATGTCATCCCAGACCACCAGGGGGTTGGCCGATCTCCTGCCCGCCACCCTGAGAAGGGACCAGTTCCTCCAGACCAGCCATCTGGGACAGGTCAGCCAGACATTGGTGCGGATGGAGGAGAGCCTGTCCTCCATCAAGGATACGCTGGGGAACCTGGACTCCCACTCCCGGGCTTTCACAACCTGCCTAAATGACCTGCAGACGACATCAGCAGGCGTTGGGCAGGATGTGAGGGCCCTTACCCTGGCTATCCAGGCCAACACGGCAACAGTTGGTGCTGCCCTGGACAGAATTGCCGTGGCCTTGGAGGGCAGGCCACCAGGTGGGCAGAGATCAGGGGCTGATCCTCCTTCCCCGGTTTTACCCCTCCCCCATGAGTCTCCCCTGAGAAGCCGGGGCCGTGGCCGGGGGCGCCCCAGGCGTGGCTCACGCAGAGGGCAGTAATTTGTTTTTCCCCCAAATTTTTTTTTTTTCAAATGTTTTTTTTTGTTTTGTTTTTTGTTTTTTTTTGCTGGAAATTTTTTGATTTTGCAGGTTATTTTTTTTTATTTATTTTTTGGGTTGTGAATGCTGTGTGAATGTGGGGGTGACATTCCTGCCGGAAAAGGGGTGTCACCCTCAATTTTGGTGGAGAAGGGTTCCCCAGGACCAGGGAGAAATGATCCCCAGGTCCGTGTGAATGGTGTATGAATGTACAGTGACATAATTGGAGCCTTGGCGTGGCATTGCTGCTCACAAGTCCAGCATGGTGGACTGGTGCCAATCCAATTTGATGTGGATGTGGGGTGTGTGTGCTAGGGACCACAGTGGTGTACATGCATGCATTCTCATTGTGCCATGATTAATGTGTATGTTTAACGTGCAAAGATGCCCAATGTGAGCTGTCTCCTGGCTGCTCTTCCCTCAGAAGACGGGTTAACCTCGGTTAGGGGGGGATTGTCTGGTTCAGGGGTCAGGTCATCACGTAGGTCAATCTGCAGGCCCTTTCTTTCTGCAAAGTTGTGCAGCATGCAACATGCACCGATGATCTGGCACACGAAGTTTGGGGAGTACAAGAGGGTACCCCCAGACTTATCCAGGCATCGGAAACGTGACTTTAGGATGCCAAAGGTGCGCTCCACCACTGCTCGTGTTTGAGCATGTGCTTGATTGTATCTTTCCTCTCCTGGAGTTTGGGGGTTCCGGATAGGAGTCATGAGATGGGGTCCCAGTGGATATGCAGAGTCACCTGGAAGGGAAAAGACAGGAGGATGTTAGTCATGCATGTGCCCCTTGTGATGTGCATCATGGGAGGGGATAGTCATGCCTGCCACCCATGTCACTCACCAACCAGCCAGGTGTCCCCATACACGTTCTGATCGAATTCCATTCGGATGTGGCATTGATTGTATATGTAGCTGTCATGGCTGGACCCTGAGTGTTTGGCACGGACGTGCCATATGAGGCCTTGGGCATCGACTATCACCTGTACATTGATGGAATGCCAATGCTTCCGATTGCGGTACATGTGCTCTGTCTCCTGGGGGGGCTGGAGTGCCACATGTGTGCAATCAATGGCCCCCACAGTGCGTGGGAATCTGGCAATTCTGTAGAAATCTGTCATTGCCTTCAGCCGCAGCTCCTCAGTGGTGGGTTTGATGATTTGGTTGGCCATGCGTCTGAGGATTGCAGGGACAACCTGGTGCACACATCTGCTCATGGAGGACTGTGACATCCCAGCCACCACTCCACTTGTACGCTGAAAAGAGCCACTGGCAAGGAAATGGAGTGTTGCCAGGACCTTGACCAGTGGCTGCACTGCATGTGAGCGGTGTGTTGGGCTGGTGATGTCATCCTGCAGGGTTGTGGTTAATTCCAGGATGGCATGAGGGGTGAATCTGAAGATGTGATACACCTCAGAATCACTCATGCCAAACAGGTCTATGCGGGTACGGTATATCCTCTCCCGTGCCATCCTCCGTGCCATCCTCCGTGCCCTCCTCCTTCTTTGTTCATCTAAAGTCAGTAGTATAGCTATGCGCGACGATGCCCCTGGCATGTTGGCATACAGATTGTTGAGCAACACGTGTGACTGCTGAGCTGCTCACTAACAGTGTTGCTTTATCTAACAAGTAGACTTTTTTCTTTTTTTAGACCAGCTTTTATCAGCTTTATTTTGCTGTTGCGCACACTGCGTCGCCTGCGCTGCCCCAACGTTGTTTTGCGGATCCCCGTAAGTCCCTCATTAGCATATTTGACTAGCAAATCAATGGTGTGTCTATCGCACTTTTGCGCGGACGGATGCGCCAGTCTAACGAAATTCGATTTTTTGCGTATATCGTTCTGGGGATGCCGCGCAACGAAACGCACGCGCACATTTAGACTTACGCACGCGCATCTCCTGTTGCGCAGGCGTAATCGCTCTGTGAATCTGGGCCAATATGTCTACAAAATGAAAAAAAGTGAGGTAAATTGCGCTAATCAATATATGATGCTGTACATCAAATCAAATAAAGTAAAAGGTGCACGTGAAATGCAAACTAAACATAAATGGAGCTGCGGTTTAAACTGTGTCATATAAACAGAATAGCAATGTGGGAAAAATAAACCGCGCTAATGACCAATAAACATAAAATGCATTAAATAATATGTGGACCACACCGATGAATTAATGTGATATATGCAAGGTTGAAAAAACAATCCAAAAAACACAAACAAACATTATTGAGTGTCCATAAAACGCAAAAAGGCCTTTGTAGTCCAAAGTGAGAGGGCTAGCAAGGTTCCATACACAACCAATTGTGAATAATAAATTATAAACAACAAAAGTCCAGAGGAAATAAAACGTAACATCCACCCTGGTGAAGCCGAATCCCAATATGAGTCAGCAGGATATTGGTTAACACTGATGTGACATGCAGCTGAAGACCTCCACCACACACATATGCAAGTCTGCTTACCAAATGTAAATAGTCCCTGGCTGAGAGGAGACCAAAACAGCATACAGGATCAAACAGCTGGGCTCGGTGAGAGAGTGAAACAATTCAGCTTGGGTCATCTGACAGTGGCTCCAATAACAATGGTCACATGAATGTAAAAGGAGACAAGAATGCCTCGATAGTGTAAAATCACTTAAAATTTATTGTACAAAATAATGAAGAAATACACTCACATTTTGCAGTAAAAGAAAGGCCTTAAACCTGCAGCATCCGGCCGGTCAGCATACAGGTAAACCCACGTAGTATCGAGTAGTCCAAGGGTGATGACAGTGTGCCACTCGGTACGCCCTTACTAGTTTTGTGGTTTCGTTTCGTGGTTAAAACACTTTTGGTGCCCTTTGAAAAAAAGGAAGGAGATACTAGAGGCTATCAAGGCAAGCGGTGATGTGCTGATAAATAAAATTGATGCCCTGGCAGTGGATATATGCTCAATAAAACGAGAGTTCGATAAAATACAAAAAAAAACGGCAGAAATAGAAACCCGCATCTCCAAGGTGGAAGAGGAAATAAAAAAGGATAGCAAAGGCTAGCATACACTGAAAAAACAAATAAAAGAACTACAGGACAAAGCTATAGATACAGAGGGCCGCATGAGGAGGAACAATGTATGTATCTTGGGCCTACCAGAGAGAGCGGAGGGAGACAATCCAGTCAAATTTGCAGAAAAGCTATTAACTGAAACACTGAAATTAACAGAAGTAACTGTAATGTTTGTGGTAGAGCGAGCACATAGAATCTCGTTTCGTCTCCCCAAACCGGGAGCACCCCCCCGCCCTTTTTTGGTGCGTCTATTGAACTACAGAGACCGAGATCAAATCCTTTCAACGGCAAGAGTAAGGGCAGACATCCAATATGAGAACACAAAGCTACTTTTTTTTCCTGACTACCCGATGGAAATTCAGCAGCAAAGAAGATAGTATACAGAGATCCGTAGAAGATTGAGAGAGAAACGGTTAAAATACAGTCTACTATACCCCAGTAAACTACGAGTAACGGACGGGACACGTGTCCTTTTCTTTGAGACCCCAATTCAAGCGGGGGAGTGGCTCGATACCAAATAGAAAGACTGGGGAATTTTTTCAACTTTTCTTCCGAAATTTTATTTATTTATTTATTTATTTTTGGGGGGGATGGAGGGGAGGGGGAGGGGGAAGGTATAAATTGAGCTATGTGGAGAAATTGTACAGTGTTTAACATATTCATCCAGGGAAAGAGGAAATATGTATTTTTTTGTTTTTTTGAATGAGTGATTAAGCACAAGTATGAATTGGAATATAAGTTATGACAGATTGATAGCAGTTAATAACAGTTAATCAATAATGAGCACTTAAACACTTGGGTATTAAAAAGAATATGTGAGAGCACCACATTTAAATAGGGAAATAGGAAATATATATTTATCTGTTGAATGAGGGATCAATTACGAGTATGAACTGGAATATGAATTAAGGCGGCCGATCAACAATAGATTATACACCTAAAACACTTGATTAATCATGAGTAAGAATTGGAATATAAGTTATGGAGGATCGGTAATAATTAATAATAGTTAATCAATATTCAATAATGAACACTTAAGCACTTGGATATTTAAAGATAATATGAGAGAGGTTTGCTTTCTGGGCCTTTTTTTTTTTTAAGGAGCGATTAACTATGAATACGAATTGGAGTATTGGTTATAATTAGGTAATAATAATTAATGGAAAGCACGTAAGCACTTGGTCACATAAAAATATGCGTGGGATGAAAGGGGGTGTTTTTTTCCCCCCTCCTTGGATTTTTTTTTTTTTTTTTAGGAGCGATTAACTATGAAAATGTATTGGAGTATTGGTTGTAATTAGGTAATAATAATTAATGGAAAGCAAGTAAGCACTTGGTCACATAAAAATATGGGTGGGATGAAAGGGGATGTTTTTCCCCCCTCCTTGGGGTTGTATTTTTTTTTTTTTTCTGGGGGAGGGGAGGCTTTAAGATATGAAGAAATATAGGTGTGTAGGGAGGATATGCAGTGAGTAGAGACGCCCACCACAAAGTGAATGAGAGTTTTGGGAGCTAGGTGCTTCCCTTCCTAAAGCAGTAAGAAGGGAGGGTGGGGTATGTTAGATACTAGACCTAAAAAAGAGATTTGGGTCAGTAAAATAGGGGATGGAAGAAATTCCTCTCCACTCCCATCCGGGAATGGATGGAGGAAGCTACAAGAGAAGGGAGTGGGGAGGGGTAGGGTGGGTAGGGCGGGGGGAGGGGGAATGAATGGGGAAGTGAAGAGGAAATGGGAAAGACAATGGTGTGATTTGGGTACCCAAGAGGTATCACTTAAAAGAATGATGTGGCATAGTGAACAATGGAAGTATAAATTCTATATATATACTAGATACCATGCCTGGGAAGGATAACTGCTTTTCGATATTATCCTGGAATGTTCGAGGACTGAATTCAAAGTATAAATGTGCATTAATGTTTCAGTATATAAAAAAGAACTCTCCCCAGTTGGTCGTACTACAGGAGATGCACCTATTGGGGAAAAAATTAATAACGTTAAAAAAAACCTGGATACAGAAAACATACCATTACACGTATTCTTCGTATGCTAGAGGGGTGTCGATCCTAGTTAACAAATCTTTTATAGGAGAAATAGAGAAGGCCCATATAGATGTAAACGGAAAGTATGTTATTCTAGTCTATAAGATAGGTAAGCAGAGATATGTAACAGCTGCCGTATATATTCCACCCCCATTCTCGGTGGCAGTATTGAATGAGATAATGGAAAACACTATTCAGTATATGCCAGCGAGACTGATACTAATAGGAGATTTCAATGCTATCCTATCACCAGATTTGGACAGACCAAAACCCCCTAAACAACATTCAACAGAACTATATAACTGGGCACAAGAAATGGGGGTAACAGAAGTTTGGCGATGGAAGAATCCAGGAGAAAGGGGATACTCGTGCTTTTCCACCTCTTACAAGACGGCCTCTAGAATAGACTTGGCATTTACGGATTCCTTGATGTTAGCAGATATTGAGGAGGCCAAATATCTACCAAGTGGTCTGTCAGATCATTCTCCCCTATTTTTGTCAGTACGTATTCCAACTTCTAAAAATGCATCATTGTGGAGACTAACCCCACACTGGGCAGAACACCCAGAAATAGGAGAAAAAATGGAATCAATAATGGGGGAATACTGGGAAAACAACGCAGGATCAGCCTCAGTAGGGATGGTATGGGATGCGTTTAAAGCCTATATAAGAGGGCAATATATATCAAATATTTCAACAGTTAATAAAAAACAGAGGAAGAAGGAACAGGAATTAAAAACACAGATTGACATACAAAGGGAGAGATATGGGCAGGACCCCAGTAGCATCAACTTTGATGAAATGATGGCAGCATGTAGAAATCTTCATTTTCACATAGAAGAAATAACAAGACTGGAAATGCATAAAAATAGACAGAATATTTTTGAACAGGGAGATAGGGGGGGTAGATTTCTGGCTAGGCTGGCACAACAAGAACATCAAGCCACAATTATTGCAGAGATTGAAGATTTAAATGGACAGATAGTAAAAGAACCCACAAAGATACTGGAGACCTTTAGAGAGTATTATAGTGGGCTTTACACATCCTCTCTCCCGTCTGGCTCCTGCCCGGAGGACATGGCGGACCTTTTGGACCGGATTGCCCTGGGGTGGTTGTCAGATGGGGAGAGGAGAGAACTGGTCAGGCCTATAGGGGTGGAGGAGATTAGACATGTGCAATTTTTTAAGTTACGAATACGTTTTCCGTTAATATTCGTTATTTTCGTTGATTCGTTAACCAACGAATAAACGAACGGTTTAGCTAAATTTACAACGAATAACGATATTTCCCAAGTCAACGAATATAGAAAACAACGAAGATACGAAACTAAATGTAAAAGATCGACACAACGAAAGAAAAATGAACGAAAACACATAAATAACGAAAATTCCAAACACCCCCCCAAAAAATCATAAGTATGAAGAAATGAACGAAAATGAAAACTTACTAATTTTGGAATAACGAAATGAAAACAACCAAAATGCCGAACAAAGAATAACCAACGAAACTAAAAACTAACGAAAAATAACTTACGAATCTTCGTAAAACGGAAATGAAAATAACGAATATAAGAAATAAGGTAATTTCTCTTTCGTTTTTGCTGAAATACTTCTGGACATTGACCAATAGCCACTCAGCCCTGTCCCTTCCCCTGAAGAGGTTTGTTCCTTCCCCCAATGAGCTTCTTTCTTATTATCTAGTGGCTCCTTGACCTTGTGTCTTTATCTGTGTTAGACTGCAGTGAATTCCATCCAGAGTCCAGATAGGGTGTCTGTGGGTAGGTTGCACCTGTTTTGTGGATCTTACCTTAGAGCTAAATTCTAATTTTTGATAGAGAAATTCTTAAGCATACTCTTTCCTAGATTCTCATTCCTAGATTTGTAGTTGTAATATCTCTGACATATTTTAGTTTTCTTCTACGTCAGACTGCATTCTAGACAGGGTGTGTGTGGTGTTGGATTTGTGACTCAGTGATTCACTCTCTTTTCACACTTAGATATTATAAATTAATACTTATGCTGCTCACTGCTTAGTGCTTACTATTCATTTTTTCTCATATTTTTTGCAGTTATTTTTTCCCCTTTTGTGAGACAGTGTAGGACTGTGTTTTATTATCTTGCCTACATGCCTACGTGCCTTTTTTTTACTTGTGTTTGCATAGCCACCACACCAGTGCCATTCCTAGTCTAGTACTAGGCCAGCCCAGGCAGCAGCCAGCAGTGCACTCTGATGGTGGTGGTAGAAGTTGATTATTAGTAGAGCTTTGTTGCATTTTAATCCTGACCAATTTTAAGGCCTGATAAATCAACAATCATACTCCGTCCTCAATCCCTTTATTTTTCAGAATACATTTTTATTTGTATTTTTTTCAGAAAAAAAAACATCATAATACTATTTCTAATATACAAATATTATACTTTTCCCACTTATTATCACATTCTCACCATGAGGCAAGCAACAGAGGAAAAAGTTAAGTGTGACACAGCAACAACAACTTCTGAATATAGGCCAACTGTAACCCCAGATCTTTTTTACAAGACATGCCGGTCACGGGCAGTTCCTGCAAAGGTTGTTGCTAGTGTCCATAATTTTAGGCAGCCAAAACTTGAAATTTTACAGCTTGAGGAGGAGGCAATTGCTCAGCCTCCAGATGTAAAACCAACAGACAATATATTGGAAACAGATAGCAGCAGCTTTTTTCATTCTCGTAGTTCAGTATGTAATCCTAATCCAAGTAGACACCTAGCAGAACAGGCTGCTGCTAAAGTAGAATTACCTGAGAGTCTGACCCTTGAAGGTCTTGACCTCGAAGCAATTGATTTCAATATAGAGGATCATGCACTACTTGTAAACCAAATTCATGAGGATATTATTTGTATGAGTCCTTACTCCTCTGGCCCTGAGTCCCCTCTGTTATTTACCGAGTCCTCCGAGTCCTCACCTTCAAAAAAAAGATTGCCTGCACCATTACAAACCTCTTCAGGCTTAGTTCTTTTGCCTAAATGTCTTTCACATCCAAGTAGTGCAACTGCCACCATTGTAAGCCCAGAAAATTCCTCTAAACACCCGGAAACTGCACATACCCATCAGCCAGAGGCATTTGTAAAACAATCTTCACCGGCCAAAGGGAACCGCAGATCAAAAATATGGGAACATTTCGTTTCAGTTGGTGACGGGCGCATGGTGAAATGCAAGTTATGTGGTAGGGAAGTGAGCCGTGGGAGAGACATAGCCCATTTAACCAATGCCGGAATGAATTATCATTTTCGTGCACACCATACACCGGTGCTGCTGAGAGAAGAAAGTGGAGTTGCAGCTCCACCTAGTAAAAAGAGAGCCAGCAGCACTACTGTTGTCATTAACCCCAAAAGGTTCAACAAGGGACAGGGAGATGAAGGGACTTCTTGTGTAGCAGACACATGTCGCCCCATTCCTTTACAGCAGCCCACGCTGCAACAATTTCCCAGCTTTCAATCAAGGGGTATGTCTCGGCAACAGTCCCTTAAAATCACACGCCTGATAGGGGAACTTATAGCAGTTGGGGGAGCACCCTTTAATATAGTTGAAGGACAGACATTTAAAAAACTCATGAAGGTGGTTGCACCTCACTATGTTCTCCCCTGCCGTACTACCTTTAGTAGGAAAATTGTACCCTCTTTATATAAATCCTGTGTTGGATTACTGAAAGAGGAGCTGGGCAGAGGAGCTGGCCAGTCTGTCCATTTTACTACAGACTTGTGGAGCGCTCCCAGTGGGCAACATGCCTTTTTGTCATTGACGGCTCACTGGTGGCAGCCCAAGGAGTCACCACCAAACAAACCAAAAATAGGAACGAGAAGCACAGGGGCTAAGGCAGCAGAACCTCCCAAGCATGGGCACCGCACATTCTTGTTGCATGCAGAAGTCATGGACGACCAGCACACTGCTGTAAATATTTTACATGCACTTCAGAAAATGGTGGCGGAGTGGCTTGGGGAGGAGGCAGGCACACGGCCAAAAATGGGCTTTATAGTCACGGATGCTGCAGCAAACATGCTGAAGGCAGTGCGAGATGGCAGATTTGTTGGCATTCGTTGCTCTGCACACGCCCTGCATCTCGTTGTGAAGTCTGCTTTGGACGATGAAAGTGAAACATCAAAATTGTCTGCTATCTTAGACAGTTGTAGAAAAATAGCAGGACATTTTCATCGAAGTGTGAAAGACAGTAACATACTCAGACTTGAGCAGAGTAAGGCTTGCGTTCCACAACACCGCTTGAAGATAGATGTAGCCACCCGTTGGAACTCCACTTTGGAGATGCTCGAACGGATCATGGAACAGCAAAAGCCAATACACGCCATGTCAAATGAACATGTTATTGGTGTAGCAAGGCCAATAAGCAGGGAGGAGTGGAAAATAATTAGCCAGGTGGTGGCTGTGCTTAGCCACTTTCGAGATGTAACAGAAAAACTGAGCCTAGAGAATGCGAGTCTGGCTCAAGTAATCCCTCTGTACACCTATCTTATCACTAAGATGGATGGCTTTCTAAACAAAAGCGAGCCATTGCCTGGCGGCATAGTTCCAGATGTAGCTGCAATCTTAAGGAGACTGAGGGGTCAATTGAATAGAAGAATGAACGAGCTCATAGAGGCATGCCCTGAGCTAATGCTTGCCTCTATGTGCGATCCACGAATTAAAGGAAAAATGGCAATAATTCAGAGTTCCCTTACCACCTATAGGGATGTATTAATTCAGAGGGTGTTTGACTGTCACCGAAAATTGTTTAGGCCATCAGAGGGTGAAGAAGAAGATCAGGAGGAGCCTGATAGTGACATTGTGCCACCATCACCTACTAATATTAGTACAACCACTGCTGAGCATTCCACCAGAAGACCTGACGTTTGGAGTTTGGCATTACATACTTTAGTTGGACCCACAAAAATGCCCACCATGAAAAGAAGCATTGTGTCTGATCATGTAAAATTATACTTGTCAGAACCCCATTTGGCCTCCACTACTGATCCATTAGAGTATTGGGATGAGAAAAGGGGTATTTGGCCTGCTCTTTCCGTGGTGGCACAAGAGCTACTTTCTTGCCCCCCGACCTCTGTGCAAAGTGAGCGTGTATTTTCTATCACAGGAAATATTCTGTGCCCACAGAGGTCCCAGCTGGCCCCACAGCTGATGGAGCAGATGACATTTCTGAAAGTCAATCTCCCAAAGCTGGGCTACCCAGAACTAAGCTTTGCAACTGAATAATTCTAATTATACTACTTCTTACGTTTTTATGTTTATCAAATCGATAAATATATTGTGAATAATTTACCTGTTCCAAGTCTATACTTGGCGATGACAAAAAATAAATACAACAAAACCAAATATAGTGCATGTCATGATATATTTCCCAAAAGTAATGTTACATGAATATAATATACAATTAAGTATCAATCACAATGTAGATACAGTGAGCATGAGAAGCTGTGATCAGGCACAGTCTATATAATTCAAAGATTTATTTTTGGGTGGGTGGCCAACATTGATTACCTAAACATTTTATTTATCAAAATCTTTTTTGTAGAACTGGCTGACCCCAGGCCCCTCCCCCCCCCAAATAATTCAGAGGTTGTAAACCTGAAAAAGCGTTCATACTGTAAGGCTGATCCTAGCTTGTTAGGCTCTCAGTCTCTAAAGTTGAGAATTTAGCTTTTGAAATAGAAATATTTATTAATGTGGTTGCAAGCCCACTTTCAATAAAATAAAAAATATATAATACGTGCAAGACAAATGCAAATACCTGCATACTATATCATAATGAGCTAGCATGCATACCATAGTAGCTCATTATGTAATACTGCTGATCGACAAAGACCTCGCTGCGGTGGCCGACACAGCAACGGCTGGTGACATGTAATCCCGCAGTTACGTTCAGGTTTAGTGGCTCTGGGCAATCACAGTGCAAAACCCAGAAGTAACTCCGGGCCTACATCTTGCTGGCCAATGATGTGTCGGCCACCTCAGCGGGGGCTTTGATCGCAGGTGAGTATTACATAATGATCTTGTATGCTATGCACGCAGGGCCGCCATTCCTGGCATGACCACCTTTAGAACATGCACAATCGTACTAAAGTATCCCCTAAACCATGGATGTTTACTTGTTTAGGAGGTATTTCACGCACCTACAGGTAAGCATTAATATAGTCTGCCAGGTAGCTAAAAGTACTATATATTTATATAGTACTTCATTTCTGTTGATATATCTATTTTGAATCCTGACATGCACTATGTTTATTTTTGTTGATTTTATTATTTCCCATCAAATCTTACAAGTTGCAAAAGTTTAAATTGAAGTAGATCTATGCATTTGGGTAATAATAATAATAATAGTTTTTGTTTACAATCACAAATCCAATATCTACTGCCACCGTTCTAAAGAATGTTATCAACCCAAGCTGGGGTTAGTTTGTTTATTTTTCATTCCTTTTTGGAGTAATGTTTTTGACTCCTTGGCTCTCAAATTAAGCCACAGAAAAAAAAAATGCTAGCATTCCATAAAAAAACCTACTCCTCAGAGTCCTCAATTCCACGGCTCGCAATACTCCCACAAACACTGGGGCTCTCCTCCAACTGTGCTCTTGCTGCAGTGCAGACTGCTGCCACCTGCCCTCAAAGAAGAAATCTTACAGTTCACGTTTGGAAGACATCTCACCAGTCACCACACTATGGATTTCATCCTGGTAAAGTATGTTTCCTGTGGCACCCTCAAACACGTGAGTGGCTAATATCAATTTTCCCCTACTCACCTTCCATCATTCCATTAATTATTTCTGCTAATTTATATCCCTCTCTCCTTTTTTTTCAGTTGCAATTTAGTGACGTCACGTCGCACGTGCATGCCTAACATTGGACCTGGATTTGGATGAGGAGGAATCAAATAGAAAAACACATGAGGTTTTTTCAGCACTTCATAGTAAGTGTTAAGACTAAACCCCACTTAGGATGTTATAATGATATACATGTATGACTTTTTTTTTAAATAAATCACATTTATTTGTCATTGTGTGTAAGTGAGTATGGGGTCAGTCTATGTGTGTAAGGGTCAATGTGAGTATGTCTGTGTTTTTCTGTGATTAAGGCCTTGTACACACGAGTGAATTTTTCCGCTGAAAATGGTCCAACGGACCATTTCAGCCGAAAAATCCGCTCGTTTGTAGGGGCAAACGGACCGGTTTGGCCGGATTCCTCCGGCGGAAAAATTTGAAAGCATGCTTTGAAATTTTTCCGCCGGAAAGCTGCCAGTCGGATATGTCCGCTGGTTAGTACGGCAAACCAGCGGACATATCTGCCCGCACATAAGTCGTATCCTGTGAATGGATCCGACGCATGCGCGCGGAAGTGTTTACTTCCTGGTGCGGTGACGTGGCGGCGTCAACGTCACCGCCACGTCACCGCGCTGTCCGCCAGCGGGGAATTTGATCCGATGGTGTGTACAGCCGATGATCCGATGATAAAAACATCCCGGCGTAAATATGCGCTGTAAAGGGTCCGGGGACCGTTTACAGAGGATCAATTCACTCGTGTGTAGTAGGCCAAAGTGTCTGGGTCAGTCTGGCTTTGTTTACAAGGAACTTGTAATGATTGGTCATCATTGTGTCTGTCAGTTAAAGTGTGTGTCGTCTTTATGGGTCTGTGTGTGTCACTGTGTATATGTATATTTTAAATGGGTGTGAGTAAGTATATCGGTGTGTGTCATGGAATGCATAATGTGCAAAAATGTTCTTTTGATGTGTATATATGGAATAAAGTTGTGTTACTTATTTTATGTTTTCTGACATAGAAATAATTTCTTCTATGCCATTGTCAATGCATCATCACCTTCACACTTCCCAGAGCTACAAATCTAAACTCATGGTCTATCTTGGCCCTGGTATTTTGAGTCCATTCTGACCACCAGGGATCTGAATGCTCAGCTCCATGCAAGGTAAAAACAGGAAGACCGGGAACTGTATTATCTTTGGGAATAGTGATTAAAATTCCATTGCTGCGAAAGCAGATATCTTCTCATTCGTTTACCACAGCAAACATGCTTGCTTATTGAATAACTCACTTACTGACATTTCCAATTTTACTTTCTAAACTCTAGCTTCCCTCCCTCTCCCATATTTTAATGTTGTATCTTATATTGTCTCCCCTATTTTTTGTTCCTAGAGTATGCACTGCTGGGTGCCACACCATTTTTACAGTCTGCCCTTTGGACCTTTCAAAGAATTCTCATCGCTTAAAGTATACAGTATACAGTGTTTTACAGTGTTAATTTGGACTCGCAGGTAAATTTTGACAGTGACACACATTTTTGTAGGATAGTTCTAACTGTGTTATCTCACTCTGATCTTTCATATCCCATAATGTACAAACTGCTTGTCCGATCGGGTACAGGATGAGAAGAACATTCTCTTCTTGACTCAGCTCTGCTGCATACCATTCGTGGTTACAAAATTGCAAAATGCCTCCATTTGTCTTTAAAAGATGTGTTAGTGGGATCCATGTTTTTCCCTAATGGCTACTTATATTGTCCTCCGCTACCTCCCTAGCCCCTCGGTCTCCAATTTTTCATCCTGGCTATCTTCTTCCAGTATCCACACCCCCACAGCTCCTGTGTCTAGCCTCCCCCCCCCCCCCTGCTTCCTGTGTTGTTTTTACTGTCCAGTGTCCACCAATAATGGGGAAAAATTAAAATGTAAATTAATAGTTTAAGGTAGACTCTGTGGGCCAGATCCACAGAGCCAGTACTCCGGTCTATCTCCTGATACGCCGGTGTACTTTCAAATTATCCGCATCGTATCATTAGTTTGAATCCTCAAACCACGATACGACGACTTTGGGCCTCGATCCGAGAGGCTTACAACTTTGTTCGCCTTCAGTTCTACGCTGCAATCTTTTTGCGCCCGCTGGGTGGAGTTCACATAGTTTTCCGCATCGGGTATGCAAATTCTCTTTTTACGGCGATCCACAAAGTTACAATCGGCCGTCGCATTCTGTAATGTCGTCGCTAGTCGGCTTTTTCTGACGTATAGTTAAAGCTGCTTTTATCCGGTCTATAGTTAGACTTGCCATGTTAACAATGGCCGTCGTTCCCGTGTCAAATTTTTTTTTTGTGTAAGTCGTCCGTGAATAGGAATGTACGTAAATTCGCTACTAAAAAAAAAAATTATGTTCTGACGTAATTTTGCGCAATGCACGGCGGGAAATTTCTGAACGGAGCATGCGCAGTTCGATCCCGCGGGGACGAGTCTAATTTAAATGATTCACGCCCCCTAATCGCGTATTTTGATTCTGCCGCGAGAAATACACTACGCCGCCGTACCTTACGGGCCGAAATCTTCCTGAAATCGACTTAGAGCCAGGTAAGATACGGCGGCGTAGTGTATCTCTGATACACTGCGCCAGGGCAATTCTCTGTGGATCTGGCCCTGTATTTTTAGTTTATGGACTAAGGCCCCGTACACACGAGCAGACAGATTTCTTCAAATCTGTCTGTCAGACAGATTTGAACAAATCTGTCTGCTGGGATGTATTGGTTTGATCGCGTATACACGATCAAACCAAAATCCCGGCTGGCAGACAGCACGCTGACGTGTCGGTGATGTGGCGGTGACATTGCCGCCGCCACGTCACCGCACCAGGAAGTAAACACTTCTGCGCATGCGTCGAAGCCATTCGGCGCGTGTGCGAGGAGACATGTCTGCTGGTTAGCATACTAACCAGCAGACATGTCGGGCAGATGGGTTCCCAGCCGACAGATAGGTAAGCATGCTTTCCAATCTGTCGGGTGGCCAAATCCGTCGGCTCGCCCGTACACACGATCGAATCTGTCTGCTGAAACGGTCTGGCAGACCGTTTCCAGCAGACAGATTTGATCGTGTGTACGCGGCCTAGTTTGAAGTTCGGAATAATTGGTATTACCATGTTTGTGTGTGGGAAATGAATATCATAATAATTTAGCAGATATGTGATGATGTATATAAACTAATAATAAAACTATCAAAGTATTACACCAAAAATATTTTTATTTTGACTAAAAAAAATTTTTTGTTTTAGAAATGACAAACACACATGCTGGGTAGGTAGGTAGTAATAACTTGGCAGCATAAAAAAACGTTTCAAACAAAATCAAGGAACTGTAAAAAATTAAATTCTGCTTAACAATGTGAGATGAGATGGCATGGGTCCTGGGGCAGAGGAAGGTCTAGCCTTCATTTTTCAAAACTTTTTTGCTGGTTATATGTTCATCGTAGCTCCCAGGCATTGGAGCAATGTGTCTGGAAATATCTTCAAGACAAGTACCGTAAATCTAACTCGCTCCAATGCCTAATTGTGTTGTTGGCTTGACCGGGCCAAAATAATTTCAAAACTGTCAGTTTGCTGTCTACTCAACTGATGGGTAAGCTGGGTAAGCCTTTTGACCTTTCGTCGTAGTTTTCGGTTGTCACGCCTTAATTCTATAAGCTCCCTTAGAATGATTTCCTGCACTGTTGGGACAGGCATTACAGCAGTAGGTGGCATCAGGGCATGAGGTGGCAGCATGAATGAACCTTGGCCTCTGTGCTCCTCCTCTGGGCCGGGGGAGAAATCAGGAGTCTGGGGAATGATAGGGGTAGTAATCCCTGGCTGAATCTCCATCCTCTCCAAAATAAGAACAGGAGAGTGCGGGCTGCACTGTACTCTCCTCGTAGGCTGGTATTGCTGATCTGAAATAGATGAGATAGGCAAAGTTTGATGAATGATGATAGCGTTCATAGTAATGATTTTTTTCTGAGTAGACATTTATGTAGTAGTAATAATGAATAATGGAAAAAATGAAAGATTGAGTTGGGGAGGGAGGATAAGTTGTATTAATAATGATTAGGAGAGAATACCAAAAATCTATTTCAACGTATTTAGCTAAATCTAGACATTGCATTTATATCCTATATAGCGAGACTTGTTATTCTCTTGACTTTAAATTAAAAAAAATGCCAAGCTTATTTAATAAAATAACCTTTATAGAATTAAATAAAATTTAAAATTGCAGAAGCAGAAAATACCTTAAACAGAAATTCATTTTTGTTTTCTTTATTAGATAACATATTTCTTAGCATATGACCCGCACATTTTACCCCTGAAAACAGAGGGAAAATGCCTATGTGTAAATAAGGTGCAGATAGATGAATGATGATGAATCTGATCCAGATTATGCACTTACCCTGAGGAGGAGAAATGGTCCTGCCAGAAGCCGACGCTTGAGGGTCTTGATTCATACAGCTTTCTGTTAAAGACGGAAGACAGAGTGAAGATAATGTTGAAGATAAAGTTCCTAAAGGGTCCCAGTAAGTTGCAGGTAAAAAGGGCATATGTATCCTAAATGTATTATCGTAGTACTTTTGAACTGCAAAAACCTTTGAAGCTTTTTTATACCCACTAAAAGACAAAAATACTTTAAAACAAAGGGATAATGAGCTAGTATGCACAGCATACTAGCTCATTATGAGATAATAACCTTCTTAGTAATTGATGGTGTTAGTGCTGTGTCCTGTTTCTTCCCAGATTATGCACTTACCCTGAGGATGAGAGATATGGTCCTGCCAGAAGCCGACGCTTGAGGGTCTTGATTCATACAGCTTTCTGTTAAAGACGGAAGACGGAGTGAAGAGTCAAGGTAATGTTCGTGAAAAAGTCAACAGCTTTATTTATAATTTTTGCCTGAGATATGTTGTATAACTACAAGATTTTCTAATATCAAATCTGATATTCACCCAAAAATGGACTGAGGGAAATTCTTTTGCACTGGAAATGTAAAATATAATCTGAAGTTGCTGAATGTGTTAAAACAGATGTTACATTTCTGGCAATTTTTAAGATTAAGAAAATATATCTAAAATATGCTATCAAGTATCTACATATCATTTACTACAACTCCCATATACATAGTACCAGGGCTAAATAAGCTACTAGCCAGGCCTTAAGGGTTACTAGCCAACAGTTAGTTGCCACACCCAATCGTTACCTTGCCCCATTAAACCCCTAAACACGCCCTCATAAATTATCTCAGTAAATGACACAAAAATGTTTTATGCAGAATAAAAAATATATATATATATTAACACCAACTTTATCCAAGACCACCCATGAAGCCTGCCTGTGACTACCTATGTAGCCTATGCCCACCAATGCACCCTGTGCCACCAGTATGATCAGAGTGCAGGGAACACAGCAATAAATGGTTTAATTTCAATTGATGTTTTCCCGCTACTAAACAGCCCCGCCCCATGGCCAAGAAACTTTAACACATCACCAGTCCTGGGATTGGACAGGATAAAAGTCCAGAAGGAGGGGATGTATGTTGCAGCGAGCGCCGGGGAACACGGCAATGTCAAATCAAAGCTGCTATCGCTGTGTTCTCCCCTCTCTTTGCCCTCTGTGATCGATGAGAGAAGGACTCCCTTTCAAACTATGCTGTTGGCGGAGCTCTGCCCCCTTTCTCGGCATCTCTCAAAATGAGAGCAGGCAATCTACTACTACTATACCCACCTTTTTATTTCACAATCCCATTCTTACATCAGCTTCCTCAGTCCACCTTCACATGACAGTTTCCCCTTCACAATTGTGTTCTGATCTAAACACCCTTCACAATGGTAAATTTCAGCCACCTTCACAGCACCTGTGAACAGCTGTGTTCTCTGTCCCACCCTGCAACTTGACCCACCTTTACATAAACAGCCCCCCGCAGCTCTGCCCCGTCACAATACAGCATCCACAACTCTGACCTTGCTACCTTGCTTGGGCACACAGAACCGTAGACACAATAAATACTATTGTGGGTGGAGCATAAGTTGCTAAAGTTAACCAGCATAATGTTGTTTGTTAGGGCCGCTAGCAACCAATCACCTGCTGGTTAATTTTAAAAAAGTTCTCTTCAGCTGCTCTTTTGCTGCCCACTATTTTGCGTTGATGTTTCTTCGGCTCACTGTGCATAACATTTATACCTTCTGCTCTCGACTGTGATAGTACAAGCCGAGTAGCCAGGGAGACAGAAACGGCACCGAATTGGCTCAACTGTGACGGTCTGCATGGCACAGTGACTTGGTACAAGTAAATAGCAGTTCATTATATATCCTTTGTGTTGGGTACTCACCAGAATGTTGTTGATAGGAATAGGATGTACTTTGACTTGGAGGTGATCCTTCCAAAGATGATATTGCTTGATCTGGAAAACATGAATGTAAAAAAATAAAAATAAAAGTCATACATGTGTAGTCATCATAAAAAAATCAGACAGGTTTAAAAAAATATTATAACTGCAATATATATATAATGATATATTTAATTTTACTTACCACCAGCTCTATGATGTGGACCCCTGCTGCTGAATCCAGGGACACCCTCTGCCAGAAGGACATCTCTTAGCTCCACCTCCCACTCTCGGAACTTGATAGGCTTTCCTCTGTTTTGCCCTAGTCGAAGCTTCTCCATCTTTTTTGTAACTGTTGACCGACAGTCATAGAACCTGCAATGCAAATGTACATAAACATTATAATTACATTAATTAAAAACCAAATACTTAGATAATTTTTTTTCGAAAACCACATTTCTTTTCACATAGTGATGGTTATATGTATTGTATACTGTTCTGCATGTGGCTGTGACAAATAATTTTTTTTGTTAAGTTAAACTGTTACTTTTTTGTTATTGACTGCAAAACTGTGTATGTTCTAAGAGTGAAAGAATACTTTAATATTGATTACCTGTGTCTGACGCCAGTGGTGGGCCTGCGAAATTTAGAGACCGCATTCACGGAGTCCCGGACTCGTTCCCAGGCTGCTGACTTTTCAGATGCTGGCACAGATTGGCAGAAGAGTGTCACTTTTTCTTTTGATACTGCAGCAACCAATGCAGCATTCTCCTCTTTGGTATATACAGGTCCCCTTGATTTCTGTCTCACTCTCTTGGTTCGCTTGTTCTGCTGCACATCTGAGTCCGCAGACTCCGCACTATCTGACATAGGAGGGGCCACATGTCTCCTTTCTTGGCCATCCTCCCGCTCCACTACACCTCCACACTCCCTTCCATGCCTCAGCTTCACTCCACTCCTCTCCTCTCCTCTCCTATCCTGGAGGACTCCACTCCTCTCCTCCCCTCCACGCCTCCTCTCCCCTCCATGCCTTTCCTCCACTACCCTCCTCTCCTCCCTTTCACGCCTCCTCTCTCCTCCACGCCTTTCCTCCACTACGCTCTTCTCCTCTACTCCACTCCTCTCCTCCACGCCACTCCTCTCCTCCCCTCCATGCCTCCTCTCCTCTCCATGCCTCTCCTCCACTCCACTCCTCTCCTCTCCTCCATGTCTCCTCTTTTCTCCATGCCTACTCTCCCCTCCATGCCTCCTCTTCCCTCCATGCCTACTCTCCCCTCCGTGCCTACTCTCCCCTCCACGCCTCTCCTCCACCACACTCATCTCCCCTGCTCCACACCTCTCCTCCACTCCACTCCTCTCTTCCCCTCTATGCTTCCTTTTCCCTCCATCCCTCCTCTCCCCTCCATGCCTCTCCTCCACCACACTCATCTCCCCTGCTCCACACCTCTCCTCCACTCCACTCCTCTCTTCCCCTCTACGCTTCCTTTTCCCTCCATCCCTCCTCTCCCCTCCATGACTCTCCTCCACCACACTCATCTCCCCTGCTCCACACCTCTCCTCCACTCCACTCCTCTCTTCCCCTCTACGCTTCCTTTTCCCTCCATCCCTCCTCTCCCCTCCATGCCTCTCCTCCACCACACTCATCTCCCCTGCTCCACACCTCTTCTCCACTCCACTCTCAGTCACACCAACAAGTCTCACATCAACACACTGACTAACACCAACATTCTCACTCTCAACACTCACATCATCCATTCTCACACCTATACATGCCCAAAAGATAGCAAACCAGTGAAACCACCACACAAAAACAACTAGTAATTCGACAACAATCCCACCTCTGCCCTGCTCTCTGCTCCTCCCTCGCCAAACCACGCACTCATACACCCTCTCAAAATGGAGTCCAGGGGCGGAGGCTATAGTCGCGCATCGAAAACGAAAGTAAAGTACGAGATTTCCGAATGGTTACGATTTGCTACGATGTACTTACGAAAGTACGAATGATTTACAAAACACATTAGTAGCGTTAGCGCAGCGCGATTCTGACAGATTACGTAAAATTACGAATTAAGGCCCAAATACAAATTTACGAAAACAATCTTACGAAAGTAGTAATAAGTAAGACAGTCAAGTAGTCTATCGTAGTAAAGTACGATTTACAAAATTACGTCAGTAGTGTGTAGAATCAACGTAGAATGTATTTTAACAGAATTACGAATGCACATAAATCTACTAAAGCACGTTTTTACAATCGAATGAAACTAGACACGAAGAATACAAATGATGATAAAACGATAAAGAACTATTTCTTCAGAAAATACGAAAGCGGCAAATAATATTAATACGAATAATATTAATACGAATATAGGAACCAACGTAGAAACAAATGAACGAATAAATGAATTCTAAAAATACGAACGAGGCAGAATAAAAAATTAAACGAAAATACTAATTCCGAATCAACAGAAAATAAACTAACAGAAAAAAACGCAAACGAAAATAAAGTGTGACTAAAATACTAAAGAGTACAAATATGATAGCTAACGTCTTACGAAATTACGAATCGTTACGAATCACGATAAACGAACAGAAACTAAACAGAAATAAACGAAAATTTTTGCTGTGCACATGTCTAGAGGAGATTATAGAGGTTATACGAACATCCTCGGGAGGAAAGGCACCAGGCCCAGATGGAATTCCTGTGGAATTCTATAAGAGATATGGAGTATTAATAGCCCCCAAACTAGCAGAAGTATTCACAAGCGGGCTAATGCAGGGAGCCCTGCCGGACTCTATGAGAGAGGCACACATAACATTAATATATAAGGAAACAAAAGACCCAAAGATATGCTCATCATATAGGCCAATTGCATTATTAAATACAGATTTAAAAATATTGACAAAAATACTAACATCTAGAATACAGCCACTGCTTAGGAACATAATAGACTCGGACCAAACAGGATTTATGCCACAAAGGACAACAGATATCAACTTACGGAGTCTCTACACAAATATACATACACACCATATACATGAGGGATCAAGGACAGTGGCCTCTTTAGATATTGAGAAGGCCTTTGATACGGTGGAATGGCCGTTTCTTTGGGAAATACTTAGAAGGATGGGATTCCCCTTAATATTTATCAAATGGATACAAATAATATATGAAAGGCCAATGTCCGCAGTTAAACTAGGGGGAAAACTGTCACCGTCTTTTCAATTATATAGAGGCACGAGGCAGGGCTGCCCTCTCTCTCCGACGCTCTTTGCAATCGCAATAGAGCCAGTGGCAGAGGCTCTCAGGACCACACCCAATATTCAGGGACTCCGGGTAGGGGGGCTGGAGGAGAGGGTAGCCCTTATTGCCGATGACATGTTGCTTTTTTTGAGAGATGCAGGTCCATCACTGGAAGGGGCTCTAGAATTATTAAATACATATTCGATATATACAGGGCTCAAAGTAAATTGGAATAAATCAATATTATTCCCGATAGATCAAGGAGCACTAAAAACCGCTGCTCCAAATACGTTATTAAAATGGGTATCGGAATTTAAATACTTAGGCATTAAAATATCTAGACAGATTGAAGATTTTCGAAAATTAAATTTAGACCCGGAGGTACAGGAGCTCGGGAAGAGAATAAAGATCTGGGCAACACTGCCTTTGTCACTACTGGGACGCATAAACCTGGTGAAAATGAAGGTGCTGCCAAAGTTTTTATATGCTTTCAGAAATTCTCCACAGTGGCTCCCAAAAAGCTTTTTTACACAGCTACATGGAATGCTCTCTGCATTCGTATGGGCCAATAAACCAGCTAGAATTAAATTAAGCACACTCATGAGACCGGAAGGGGAGGGGGGATTACTGTAGCTTTCCCAGACTTCCATAAGTACTATACAGCGGCACAGTTAGTGACAGCAGGGAGGTGGTTAAACTCGGATGGGTATGACACAGCTACAATGTTGGAAGCAACAGTGGTCCAATCGGTGGAAGCATTGCAAGGGTTACTATATAGGGGTATTAAAACCAGGAGAGATTTAACGCCAGCAATGAAAACAACAATAAAAATATGGAAAGCGGTCATAGGAAGAGAGAGGGGAAATAATAATCTATCTCCAAATACCCCCCCTGTGGAGGAACCCGGAATTACCACATTTAGATCTGGTTCAGGATCCGGGAGCCTGGGCTAAATATGGGGTAAAGAAACTCTCACAGTTGTTACGGGAGGGAACGTTTTTATCATATGTGGAGATGAGACAATTATGGAATGTTCCCGAGAGCTACGAGTTTAGATATAGGCAGCTTAGACATGCCTTGGTGGCCCAGTTCCCTGAGGGGACTCCACAATTGATGGAATCAGATATAGAACAAATGATAAAAGGCGGGAAGAGGACAATGTCAAATTTCTATGGATACTTGATAAATACTACACCTTATGATCTGAGCAAATTAAGGGAGAATTGGAAAAGAGATGCCCCGGGTTTAGGGAACTGGGAGGAAGTATGGAAATTTCCATTGAAGATTCTTGTATCCCTCCGGGACAAATATAAAATTGTACATAGAAGTCATTATACACCATACAAGTTGCATAAGATTTCACCAACTAACTCTCAGAATTGCTGGAGGTGTGTAGTTGCTCCAGGAGACTTCATGCATATATTTTGGCTTTGTCCCAAAATAGCAGTATTTTGGAGTTAGATTCTGAGAATGATAGAAAGAGTAACATCTGTAAGGCTGGAACAAGAAGTGGAGATCTGTCTCTTAGGATTAATAGGGGGTAATGCTATCTCAAAAGAAATCGCATTGCATCAGATGGGGGGGGGCTTGTGGTGGTCATGGTTAGGAGTGTTCATGGTGTCTCCTCCACCCCTCGTGCAGGGTGTCTTGTGTTTTTCCCTGCAGGTGCCAGCATCTCGGCAGGTATACAAGGTAGGTGACTGCCGCTTGGAGGGGGGGGGGGGCAGGGTGGGTATGGTGTTGGTGGCTGTTCTCTACTTCGGATGGTGCGCTGGGGGGCGGGGGGGGGGCTGATTCCCTGTCAGCAAGCATATGGCTTGCTGGTACCTGTGATCCCACAAGCGCAGTGGTGATGGGCGCCTATGGCACACATGCTTGGTCCAGGGACGCTGGCACAGTGGGGGTGTACAGGGTCTGTATCAGGGAGACTGACGCACGGCTTGGTCACGCTGGGGAGTTGCGGGAGGGGGGGGGCTGTTCATCAGGCATGGCAGGGGGGCGCAGGCCACGGTACCTGGTCGTCAGGTTCAGGGGGTGCAGGTCGTGGGTTCTACACTGTTCACCTCACTTCTTGCACAGCCTGTTAGTTAAGATGTGTCTTAGCATATCTATACCAGGCTGGCCTGCATAGGCTCTGCGGCTGTATCGCAGCTATGGGTCGCCTCCTCGCAGGCACGGGCGCAGGAGCCTGCACAGGGTCACGTTTCCTTTCCACCCTCAGAGCACGTTCACTCTGGTTGAGGGGTGGCGGTAGGTCGGGGTTATGTTGTCGCTAATTATTCGTGATGGCTTTTCGCAGGTGGATTCAGCTGTGTCGGCGAAAGCAAGGTGTGTGTGTTTTCTTTTTTAAGGGGCTTAATTAGGGTTACATATTTGGATTCGTCACGTCTTCGGATCCGTACGGGCTGAGTTTTCGTTTTTAATTGGTTGTTCGCAATCAGCTCGCCTGTACGTTCATACGTCATACGATGCACCTCACTGACATGCTGATTTCTGCCTACCACGGTCTGTAGGTTACAAGCCCTGAGTGTTCATTTTGTAATTACCTGTGTAGCGCCGCAGGTGCTCGGGCTCACGCTACATACATTCAGGGGGGCATGGTCATTAGTTTCATGCGTTTGTTTCTATGGCAGCACCATACACTAAGTTCTTGCAGGGGGGCGGGGTTGTCGGGTCGGACGTGTTGGTTGACGCGTTGATTGTGTTTTCACAGATTTTGAACATGTCTCACGTGTCGGAAAGCGAGGATCTGGCATTTGTCCCATCTACACCGGCTAGGGGCTCGGAGCATGGCAGTTCTCCGTCCTTGAGGAACTGGACTATTCCCAGGCTCATGGCCGAGCTCTGTTCCAAGGGTATTCCGTTCACAGCCTCAGCCAGGAAAGCAGAGTTATTCAGACTCCTCTTTCCGGTTCAGTCCCTGCCGCAGCCATCTACCAGCACGGAGCAGGCGTCCGTGCTCACCGCCCTGACTCAGATTCACACAGTTTTGAATACCCTGTCGTCATCAGTTCAACTGTTACAGGACAGGATGGATGCATTGGAGGCCCGGCCAGGCGGTGCGCTGGTCCCAGCAGTGGCCTCAGTCTTGCCGCCAGCAGCAGTTCCTGCCGCGGTCATTAGTGGGCCGTCTCCTCTGACTGTTCCTGCAGTTTCGGGTACAGTTCCGGCCATTTCCCCGGCCCACTTTATCCCGGCCAACCTCAGGAAGGATATCCTGGAGGGCAAGGACGTTAATCTAGCCTCGCTCCTCATCGCATCACAAGACGTAGTGGAGAACAAGGCGTATGCCTGCGGGGAGGTCTCGGTGGTCCTACGGACCCGAGATCCCAGGCTAAATCGCAAGCTCAGCATTGCCGAGTTTGTCCTTGCCTTCGGGATATTTAGGGACATCATATGTAGTGTTAGTCCTGCCAGGAGGGAGGAGCTGGATCTTTATTTACATAAAGTCGTGGATCTGGCGCGCAAGTATGGCGGTAGTTCATTTTACGATTACCACAGATCCTTCTCCGCCAAAGTTGCGGCCATGTGGGCGCAGTTTCAGGTGGTGTCATGCTGGAGCGTCATGGATACGGAGCTGTTCTGCAGGCATTTTGCAAGCCAGAAGTCGCCCACATGTGCCACCTGTCAATCTGCCGCCCACACCGCCAACTGGTGTCCAAATGTTGATAATTTGGGGGCGGGTGGGGCCAGCAGGCCTGGGTCTGGCGGGTCGTCTTCTGGGCCGTCTGGCCTGGTGGACAAACTTGGCAGGCCTATCCATGTTTTGGGGAAGTCACAGCTATGCAATAATTTTAATTACTCATCCTGCAACTACAATCAGTGTAGGTTGTTGCATGTCTGCGCAAATTGTTTTAGGGCGCATCCCAAAACTGCCTGCCCGGTTAAGCCCTCCGGGGCGTCCTGACTAGGCCAGGTGAACATCCCCCGCTTGGACTTCTGGCTGGCTCAGCACCCTCCCCTGGCGCTCAGGCGGTTTCTGGTGGAGGGGTTTGAGGTAGGGTTCCACACGGGCCTTATCACCCTTCCTTCTCGGTCGCATGAGTGTGGTAATTTACTTTCGGCCACCACCAACCCTGAGATAGTGGATGAATTGTTAAGGGTTGAGTTGACCAAGGGCTTTGTCATTGGCCCATTTTCATCCCCGCCGTTTGTCATGTGGAGAGTGAGTCCGGTTGGGGTGGTGAAAGGGAAGTTTTCTAATAAATTTAGTTTGGTGTACGATCTGTCTGCGCCTCATTCATCACCCGTGCCCAGTTTAAATTCCCTCGTTCCGTCTGAGGAGTTTGGGTTGAAGTATGCTTCCGTCGACACTGCCATCCAGATGATTTTGCAGTTAGGCGCAGGGGCTTGGTTGTCCAAGGCGGATATCTCCGACGCCTTCAAGCTCCTCCCTATCATGCCGTCTCTGTGGCAGTGGTACGGCATCAAATGGCGGGAGGAATTCTTCTTTGCAACCAAGCTGACATTCGGGTCCAAGAGTAGCCCATGGCTTTTTGACACTTTTGCCTCGGCACTCGAGTGGATTTTAGCTCAACGGTTGGGGTGTAGCGGAGTCATTCACTACCTGGATGATTTTTTACTGGTAGAAAGCCCAGCTCGGGCTCCCAGGGATCTCGCTACACTCACCGAGCTGTTCAGGGATCTGAATGTCCCCTTGGCCACCCACAAGGTGGAGGGTCCAGCTGCCACAGTTACCTTCCTGGGGATCACGTTGGACACGGTGCGGATGGTTGCTAGCTTGCCACAGGACAAGCTAGTCATCCATGGCGTGGTTAGGTCCCCAGTGTGTTCCAAGAGGGAGTTGCAGTCCCTCTTGGGCACGCTGAATTTCGCCATGCGCATTATCCCGCAGGGTAGGTCATTTGTTTCACGCTTACTGGCGCTTCTGCCGCTCTTCCAGGACGCAGACGCTAGGGTGCGGTTGGAAGCTGATGCCAGGGCGGATCTACTCATGTGGGATGTGTTCTTGCGGGACTGGAATGGGGTGTCCTTGTTTATCCGACTCCCCACGCCAGCATCTCCCAGGGTGTTTTCCGATGCCGCCGCCTCGGTGGGTTTCTCGGCCATTTTCGGACGGCAGTGGCTCGCCGGGCCCTGGCCTCCGGAGGTGGCGGATATTCCGGGGTTTTCCCGGACATCTGCATTGTTCGAGATTATCCCTGTTGTGGCAGCGGCATATACTTGGGGCCCCTTGTGGTCTGGGCATACGGTGGTGTTCCTCACCGACAATGCCGCCACGGCAGCGATTATTAACAAGGGGAGGTCTGGTTCCCTCGCAATCATGGCCTTCATGCGCAGGTTGACATGGTTAGGTCTTAAGTTTAATTTCCATTTTCAGGGGGAGTTCATTAGGGGAGTGGATAATGGGGCAGCAGATGCTTTGTCCAGGGCTGATTTCCCTTGTTTCTTCCAACAGCATCCAGAGGCGAATCGGAGGGGCGTTCCAGTACCGCCATTTGCCCAGCTGAGGTTGGACTAGGATCCCTAGGGGCTCGTGCAGCTGACCTTATCCACTGTTCATTGGCTTGTAACACGCGCAGGGCTTATGGCACAGCGTGGAGGTGTTTTGGTGATTTCTCGTCCCGTTACCCCAACAGCGGGGGGGATAATATCAGCTATATCTTGGCTTTCATGGCTTATTGCCATGATAATTTAGGTCTGTCCCACGGCACCATTAAGGTGTACCTAGCCGGCATTCAGCATTATTTTTCCCTGGCACGGCCGGGAGCACCGTCCATTTTTGCAGCTTATCCTGTCAGAGCCATGCTCAGGGGTATTCAGAAGGTGCAGGGAAGGCCGGTGGTGACTCGTTTGCCAATTTCCGGGTCTATGATGCGGGGGTTGGCGGACTTGCTCGCCCTAGCGCCGTTTGGGGTAGGGCCCAGCCTGATTCTGGAAGCTGCAGTGTTCCTCTGCTTCTTCGGGTTTCTCAGACCAGGGGAGGTGGCTAGAGCTGGGGGCCATTCCCCGTTTCTACGCAGGGGGGATCTTACCAGGTGGCGTGATCATTTTGCCTTGCAGTTGCCCAATAACAAGACCCGGCAGGTGGGGCAAGGGTTCGTGGTTAAGTTTTACAGTACCAACATGGCTTGGTGTCCGGTGAAGGTATTGGATCGGCTTGTGGGTGCGTGGTCCATGGCCCCTCCTGAGAGTCCCTTGCTTCCCTTTCCTACCTTGGCCCTCTCCTCGTCCCAGTTCATTTCCCACGTTAGAATCCTGATTGGTAGGTTGGGGTTCAACCCCAGCGGGTTTTCAGGGCATTCATTCAGGATTGGTGCAGCGTTCGCAGCTTCTAGGCAGGGGGCCCCCGGCCCATGTTATTAAGTACATGGGCCGTTGGCGATCATCGTGTTTTCAGCAGTATATCCCGTATCCCCACGCAGAGGTCAGGCAGGCGTTTTCTGTGTTATTGGTTATTGGTTATTGTGTTTTTCTGGCATGTTCATTAAACTATTACTATACCTAAGTTGGTGTCTCTTTGCCCTCTTTTAGGTGTACCTACACGGGCGACCACGGCACACCTCAGGTCGCCAGGGTGGGGGTGGGGCGCTGGTTACTATCCGGGTGCAGGCTCTGAGCACAAGTGGAAGGCTAGCTATTGGCTTGCCTGGGTTTGTGGGAGGAGCGTGGGGCTTCTTATGCCTCCCCTCTTCTCCCAGCAGGCGTCGGCGCGGTTTCCGGGTGCCCACCCACCCGGGCCCCCTTTTTAAAACCACTTCTTCATAGGGTATGCCCTCTTTTAGGTGTACCTACACGGGCGACCACGGCACACCTCAGGTCGCCAGGGTGGGGGTGGGGCGCTGGTTACTATCCGGGTGCAGGCTCTGAGCACAAAAAAAGTTAATGTTGGAAGTAAAGGTAATTTAAATATAATGTATATGTATGATTTTATCTTTGTATGGAAAATGAGAAAATTTAAATAAAGAGATTTAATAAAAAAATAAATCTGGTCACCTTATCTTAAGTGCCTCTCTCTATCCCAGATGTGGCCATCAGAGGTTCACTATCACCCAGAGACACACACACACACACACTCTCCAAATGACCTCCTTGCATCTAATTCTGGCCAGAAACAACCCCCTTTCTTATCTTCTCCTAACTGTGGTATCTGCAGTTCTTTTTGCTCAGTCCATAAAGCAGCTTAGTATGTAAGGAAACTATCTCTCTCACAATCCTCCACACTTTTCCTTAGAGTCTCTAGAAATCCACATACTGAGGGCATCGCTTGTGGATGAAGGGCAGGTTTAACACTGGCTGCTCACAATCATGTAATACAGTCACTCTTCATAGCTGTGCCTGTGAATAATCTCCTCTGCTGCCCAGACACAAAACTCTTTACCTGCCAGCACTGCAGACTGGGCTACATATAAAATCATAGTTGATCAATAAATACAACAAACAGATTACCCAGCATAATATACAATATAATAAAACATATCAAATGTATATTTTATATTCTGTAACCCATTCCATAAAAAAAAGTATTAAAACACTGGATATAAAAATGCAGATTACTTTAAGTGATGGATTTAAATATTCAGTTAGGGCTTGTTCACACTATCAGTTTTCCTTCAGGTTTTTCTCTTCAGGTTTACCAAATCCATCTAATATGAGGTCTAACCTCAAGAGTCTCAATTTGTATGCAATCAGGCAGGCCCTTGCACTACATGGTTTTGGTAAACCTGAAGAGAAAAACCTGAAGGAAAACTGATAGTGTGAACAAGCCCTTACTTCAGAGATGCATGTATTTATCTGCCAAGTATGAACTTTTGCTGCATAAATCAGACTTAAAATTACCCTTTCCACAACTCAAACGCCTCTATAGCAATGATGCCGCTCAATACATTAAAAAGCCAATTAAGACCGCGTACACACAATCAGCCCATCCGATGAGAACGGTCCGACAGACCATTTTCATCCGTTCACCGATGAAGCTGACTGATGGACTGATGTGCCTACACACCATCAGTTAAAAAATGATCGTATCAGTACGCGGTGACGTTTACGTGTTTTAACACAACGACGTGCTGAAAAAAACGAAGTTCAAGACTTGATTCTGAGCATGCGTGGCCTTTTAACCGATGCTTTTGCATACAAACGATCGGTTTTGACTAATCGGTTAGCCATCCATCGGTTCAATTTTAAAGCAAGCCCTCTGTTTTTTGACCGAAGGATAACATGATGGGGCCTACACACGATCGGTTTGGACCGATGAAAACGGACTTCAGTCCGTTTTCATCGGTTTGAACCGATTGTGTGTACGCGGCCTTACAGGAAAAAAATTTGCATCTTATCTCTGCTGAATTGATGATTCTGATAAAGGGGGTGATTCTTTTTTATACCCACTGTACATTCCCATGTTGGCAAAATAGGGCCCTCCACGGGAACGCAAATATTCGCCCATGTGAAAGAAACCTAACTGTTCTGACATATAGATAATAGTACACAAGGCTCAATGACCATCCCCAGATTCTGTAAGAAATTGTGAACATCTAATCTTCTGGCAAACACACAGACGTACAAACTTATTTGCACATAAATCAATAAATATATTTCTCTTCTGCGGTGACTCAACATAATCATTCATTTGTGCTTCCCGTGCCATAGAAGCAGGCAGATCGCTGCACTATAGGACAAAGTAGTTATATTGCTTTGCTTAGGGCTTGTGGATATAGAACTTTATTTATTGTGATCATCACTGGCCTGTCATCAATGTCTCAGGGCTTTATTCACCCGTCAGATGCTGTTAGACATTGATGCCCCCAGTACTGATTCCAATATGTTTGTTTTTTCAGGCAACTCAGCTCTTTCAGTTTTAAAAATAGAGAGATACAGAACAACACAATAGATTTCATTTATCAGGTAAATTGTTTTCATGATCTGGCATTAAAGGAAAATTATATTCTCTTTAAGAGATGCTGTTTGGTAAAACATAAAAGTGTATACGGTAGCTCACGGGAACATTTCTCTGTCACTGCTAAAGTAAATCTACTATAATGATTGAAAAGTCCAGTGTTAGAGGGGTTGGATGCATGTCAAGAAAATCTCTGAACAACAACATTGGCACTGGATAGAATATAATGGTATTGAGGCCATTTATTATTAATGCTTTTTTGTTTTTGTACTTTTGTTTTATGACATTTTTTGTTTTTCAAAAAGATCTTTGTTTTACAAATAAACATTTAATACAAAGCAAAGGTTTGCAAGAGCTCTGTTGGAACAGCATAGCAGAGCTGCACGCTTTAAGGCACAGTTTGTCTGATTGAAACTTTGGACTGAGCCATCCAATAAGGAATGGGTCACAACTGATCATCGAGCTATGTAAACAACACAATATTTTAGTCAAGGGGTCTCCAAACTTTCTGAACAAAAGGGCCAGTTTACTGTCGTTCAGGCTTAGGGGGGATGGGGAAAACTGTGGCCAGGATTAGAAAGTACACCATCATTGTTTTCAGTGGAAGGAATAGTGCCCCATCGTTTGGCGCCAGTGGGAGGGATGGCACCCTATTTTTGGTGCCTGTGGGAGGAATGGCACCCCATTATTTGTGCCTGTGGGAGGAATAGAGCCAGATCATTGGTTCCTATAGAAGGAATGGTGTCCTATCATTGGTGCCTATAGGGTGAATGGCACCTCATCATTGATTTTAGCAGTTATACGGTGGCAGCTCGGCTCTGTTGGGCGAGATCACGTAGATCTACGTTATCTCGCCGAGTAGCCAATAGGGGCGCACGCGCTCCCCCCACTCACCCCTGATGCCGACACGCCTGACCGGCGGGTGCGATCAACGCCGGGCCCCTGCGATTGCTCGTTACAGAGCGAGAGTCGGGAGCTGTGTGTGTAAACACACAGCTCTCGGTCCTGTCAGGGGGAGAAATGCCTGATTGTCTGTTCATACAATGTATGAACAGCGATCAGTCATTTCCCCATGTCAGTCCACCCCCCCTTCAGTTAGAACACACCCAGGGAAATGAGGGGGCGGCTGTTCGTTTTTGTCCGCCCCCTCCGGATCGCTCCCAGCCAATCCGCTCCCTCCTCTGCCTGAACTGTAAACACAGGCAGAGAGGGGAAGTGATGTCACCGCTCCTCCCGTCGGTATTTTCGTCCGGCGGAGGAGAGGAGACATCACACAGTGAGTACACAAGCACTACACTGACACCAGTACACATAGGCACACAAATCCCCCCCCAGTCACCCCCCGATCACCCCCCCCCCAGCCCCCTGTCACAGTGTCACTAATAGCAGTGATCATTTATTTACTGATCACTGCATTTAGTGTCAGTGTGACAGGCAGTTAGTGTTAAGTCCAGGGTAGCCCCCTACCCCCCCAATAAAGATTTTAACCCCTTGATAACCACCTAGTTAACCCTTTCATCTCCCTTTTGCCAGCGTCACTAAGCGATTGTTTTTCTGATCACTGTATTAGTGCCGCTGGTGCCGCTAGGTAGCTAGTTATTCTTTGAGGTTCGCCGCCATGTTTTTATAGCGTTAGAAAATTTATGGGGGTACCTAACGTTATAAAAACATGGCGGCGAACTTCAAAAAATAACTAGCTACCTAGCGGCACCAGCGACACTAATACAGCGATCAGAAAAACGATCGCTTAGTGACGCTGGCAATAGGAGGTGAAAGGGTTAACTGTAGGGGCAATCAGGGGTTAAAACCTTTATTAGGTACCCCCATACATTTTCTAATAAAGGTTTTAACCCCTGATTGCCCCTAGAGTTAACCCTTTTACCTCCTATTACCAGCGTCACTAAGCGATCGTTTTTCTGATCGCTGTATTAGTGTCGCTGGTGCAGCTAGGTAGCTAGTTATTTTTTGAGGTTCGTCCGCCAGGTTTTTATAGTGTTAGGTACCCCCATACATTTTCTAATAAAGGTTTTAACCCCTGATTGCCCTAGAGTTAACCCTAATGCCAGCGTCACTAAGCGATCGTTTTTCTGATCGCTGTATTAGTGTCGCTGGTGCCGCTAGGTAGCTAGTTTGTGCCAGTAACGCTTACACCCACGCGCAAAGCATACACCCCCCATATGTGGAATTACACCCCAAAATACATTCTGCTGCTTCTCCTGAGTACGGGGATACCACATGTGTGAGACTTTTTGGGAGCCTAGCCGCGTACGGGACCCCAAAAACCAATCACAGCCTTCAGGCTTTCTAAGGGTGTACATTTTTGATTTCACTCCTCACTACCTATCACAGTTTCGAAGGCCATAAAAAGCCAAAATAGCACAAAAAAAAACAAATGACCCCATTTTGGAAAGTAGACACCCCAAGCTATTTGCTGAGAGGCATGTCAAGTCCATGGAATATTTTATATTTTGACACAAGTTGCGGGAATATGACAAACTGATTTTTTTTTGCACAAAGTTGTCACTAAATGATATATTGCTCACACATGCCATGGTTATATGTAGAATTGCACCCCAAAATACATTCTGCTGCTTCTCCTGAGTACGGGGATACCACATATGTGGGACTTTTTGGGAGCCTAGCCGTGTACGGGACCCTGAAAACCAATCACCGCCTTCAAGATTTGTGTGAGTGAAATCAAAAATGTATGTCCTTAGAAATCTTGAAGGTGGTGATTGGTTTTCGGGGTCCCGTACGCGGCTAAGCTCCCAAAGAGTCCCACACATGTGGTATCCCTGTACTCAGGAGAAGCATCAGAATGTATTTTGGGGTGCAATTCCACATATAACCATGGCATGTGTGAGAAATATATCATTTAGTGACAACTTTGTGCAAAAAAAATCAGTTTGTCATATTCCCGCAACTTGTGTCAAAATATAAAATATTCCATGGACTCTACATGCCTCTCAGAAAATAGCTTGGGGTGTCTACTTTCCAAAATGGGGTCATTTGGGGGGGTTTTGTGCTATTTTGGCATTTTATGGCCTTCGAAACTGTGATATGTAGTGAGGAGTGAAATCAAAAATTTGCACCCTTAGAAATGCTTAAGGCGGTGCTTGGTTTTAGGGGTCCCGTACGTGGCTAGGCTCCCAAAAAGTCCCAAACATGTGGTATCCCCATACTCAGAAGAAGCAGCAGAATGTATTTTGGGGTGCAATTCCACATATAACCATGGCATGTGTGAGCAATATATCATTTAGTGACAACTTTTTGTTATTTTTTTTTTTTAGTCATTATTTAATCACTTGGGACAAAAAAAAAAAAAATATTCAATGGACTTAACATACCTCTGAGCAGTTTCACTGGGGTGTCTACTTTCCAAAATGGGGTCATTTGGGGGGGGGGGGGTTTTGTACTGCCCTGCCATTTTAGCACCTCAAGAAATGAGATAGGCAGTCATAAAATAAAAGCTGTGTAAATTCCAGAAAATGTACCCTAGTTTGTAGACGATATAACTATTGCGAAAACCAATAAATATACGCTTATTGTGATTTTTTTTACTAAAGACATGTGGCTGAATACATTTTGGCCTAAATGTTTGAGTAAAATTTAGTTTATTCGATATTTTTTACTTTTTGTTATAAGAATTTTTTATTTTTTTTTCAAAATTGACGGTATTTTTCCGTTTATATCGCAAAAAATAAGGCAATCAAATACCATTAAAAGAAAGCTCTATTTGTGGGAAGAAAAGGACGCAAATTTTGTTTCGGTACAACATTGCATGACCACGCGATTACCAGTTAAAGCAGCGCAGTACCAAATGGTAAAAACACCTCTGGGCATTTAGCAGCATATTGGTCCGGGTCTTAATTGGTTAAGTGGTTAAAAGGGGGTGATTCTTTTCTATGCCCATTGTATAGGTGTTGCATGCATCCCCGTACCGGCAGACCTATAGATGTTTATTGTAACATGCAGCTGCACAGACACTGTGTCCCAATGTGAGATCCATGCAAGTGCAGGTATATGGCCCTGAACATATTTAGGGTGAGTTCGGGGACACACATCTGCACACACACAGGTGTCATATTGGGACACAATGTCCTTGCAACTGCATGTCCTTATACTGTAGTTACATCGTTAATTGGATTGAAGAAAGACAGTCCATCCAGTTCAACCAACAGAAAGAAAAAAAACACACACACACACACACACAAATCTCCATATACCCACAGTTTTACCAGAAGAAGGCAAAATGGTGGGGCAACCATCCTGGGTGCACATAGTGCAATATCATATTAGAGCTAACTTTTTTTGTTTGTTTGTTTGTTTGTTTGTTTGTTTGTTTGTTTGTTTTTAACAGGAGCCAATTTTCCTACCAGTATGTGTTTGTAGTGTTTGCTAGTTTTTTTTTCAAGTAAACCCAAACCTTGAGATGAGATGAGAAACCACACTATAACCCTGTCATTAGAGGTGGGACAAAAAGACACCCTGTTCCGTTTGCGGCAGAACTTTCAAACATCACAAATGTTCAGAATCAAATAACGAACCCCATTGAAGTCTATGGGACCTAAACTGTAAAAATCAAAAGTACTAATTTTTAGGACTTATGCCTCGTACACACAGGCGTTTTTTCCATCGGATAAAAAAAATACGGTTTTCCCTACAGAATTCCTCTCAGCCTGCCTTGCATACACACGCTCAGATAAAAGTCCGCCTGTCCAAAGCGCAGTATGATGGCACTATAAAGGGGAAGTTCCATTCCATCGGCGCCACCCTTTGGGCTGCTTTTGCTGATCCTCGTGTTAGTAAAAGTTTGGTGAGAGACGATTCACGCTTTTCAGGCTTCGTGCTTTTCAGTCTGTTACAGCGTGACGAATGTGCTATCTCCATTACAAACGCTAGTTTTACCAGAACGAGCGCTCCTGTCTCATACTTGATTCTGAGCATGCACGTTTTTTCCATCAGAAAACCTAACAGATGAACGGATTTCCCACTCTGATATTTGGCCTGATGGGAAAAAAGAGATCCTGGTCGCTTTTTTTGTCGGGCAGTTTTCCTGTCGGAAAAACTGTGTTGGAGCATACACACGGCCAGGATTCCCAACGAAAAGCTTTCATAGCAGTTTTCCCATTGGAAAAAACGCTTGTGTGTACGGGGCAGTATATGCAAGTAATTGGGCATACAATGATTATGGGGGTCTGGGTAATGCCCCGAGGGAGATCATTTTTAAATAAGCAGTGATTTACTGATGCTTAAAGTGAAACCATAAAATTTGAAAAAAAAACAATCCAAATTAACCACTTCAGCCCCGGAAGGTTTTACCCACTTCCTGACAATTGCGCAGTAATGCGACACTGTACCCAAATAAAATTGATGTCCTTTTTTACCACAAAGAGCTTCCTTTTTGAGGATAGATGGTTCATTGCCAGAGCAGTAGATGTATAGCAATAGCTGTACTCTCAACACGCAATTAATAATTAAATTGGAATTTAAAGAGATAAATCAATGTGGTGGCATGCACCTCATTGGACTTCACCTATAGTAATCTGGCATATTTTAAAAAGTGGCTGAATTCCTGGAGTTCAGCTTTGGGCACCTATCTTATTTCCTAAAATAAAAACAGTGACTGTGATCGTGAAATCAACCATCAAAAAAACTCCAAAAGTAGGTTGAGAGTTCCTAACATAAGTGCATTATCTTCACAGTTTTTTTTTTAAATGTTAAAACATATTTTTTTGCATAAATAAAATAGAGCATCATTAAAACCAATAAACGTGAAAAATCCCAAGATTTAAATAGATGCAGCAGATGCGCGTGTTATTGAAATGCCATAAAACTTGTACGCTAAAGTCCAAATATTGTGAAATGTTTTTCATGTGCTAAAATTGATGCCAAGAATATTATATATACAATATGCTTCTTAGTAAAAAGGAAAAAGCAGAAAAATGCAAACCTAAAATATATCTGAGAAATATAAAATGTATATACAGTATGTTGTGTATTCCACACTGCTGGCAAATGTACTTTATGTACAATTCAAAAAAGAATGAATGAAAAAATCTGTCATGAAGTAAGCTTTCATTATATAACTTGCACTTGAAAATGAAGGACACAATCAAATTGGTTATAGGTAGCTTATATTTTATTTCTTCAATCCTTTTTTATACATCAACTCCACTAAATTAAAATGCTGTAAATGTTGCTTTGTCAGGTCTATTTAGCTTCCAGCAGAGGTCTATTAAGATATAATGGCAATGATAAAAATGAGCATACCCACCATATGTTTCAAGATTCTTAATAGAATAGTATTTTGCATGTGTTTTGCTAATGCAAATTTTTATTTGATGCAAAATATTATCTGCTATGCATTTATGCAGACAAATGTGTAGCTAGACATCTGATTGGTATCTAAAGGGGTGAGCATCTGGCTAGAGTGTTACAACCTGAGGAGAACAAAGATGTGGCAGCAAATTGTGGGTATTGCCAAATTGTGGTGGGAGGTCTTACAAGTGTATGGTTAAATAAAACCTGAGCCTATTCTTTATTTGGTCAAGAGTAAGTAACAAACAGTGTGCAGTAGTCAGGCATAAGTAACACACAGAACGTAGAAGCTCAGAAGTGCAACGGACAGAAGTAAGTAACTCAAAGAGAGCATGGGTTAGGGGTAAGTAATGCACAGAGTCCAGGGGTCAGAAGAAAGTAACACCCAGAGTGAGTCAGTAATGCATGGAGTGCAGGAATCAGGCGTAAGTAACACAAAGAGTGCAGGAGACAGGAGTAACGCACAGAATGCAGGGGACAGGAGAAAGTAACACAAAGCATCACAAACATCACAAACAGAAAAAAAATTCCTAGCACACATACTAGCTAGCCTACAAAAAATAGGGGTTTTAGGTTGTGGAAGCTGCAGTGCCCACGCCAAGGTTCCCTTGTATACTGCGGTCCTAACTGAATTTTTTCAAGTCTCAAAGTTGGAGCATATATACCAGTGGATAAATTAAGGTCAGGTTTGACTGGAGGGAGCCCACTCCTCCTTAAAGGCACAGGGACCCTTTAGATGCCCAGCAAGAGCATAATGGCAGCTGAAGGCATCTAACGTTTCTCCACTCCCAATCCAGCGATCAAGTTATACAAAAAGAAGGCAAACACCTCAATTTATAACTAGCCTTTACAGTAGGGTAAGTAATTCACAAACTTTAGAGACTGGAAGTAAGTAACACACAGAGTGTAAGGGTCATGCAGAAGTAATACAGAGTGCAGGGGACAAGGAAGCATAATATACAGAGTTCATAGGTCAAGAGTAAGTAATGCACAGTGCAGGGGTCAGGAGATAAAAATGCCTTGTGCATGTTGCCAAATTGTGCTTAAATTGCAAGGTGCTTAAAAGTTATGGCTGAATAAAACCTGAACCTACTCTGCTCTGGGTCAAGAGTAAGTAGGACACAGAGTGATCAGGTGTAGGTACCACATAAAGTGGAGAGCACAGAGTGCTGGAGTCAAGAGAAGGTAATGCACAAACTGCAGGAGTCAGTAATGCACAATCACACAGAGTGAAGGGAACAGGAGTACATAACACACATACTGCATGTAGAGCAGGGGGCAGAAGTGTGTAATGCACATACTGCAGGTATTAGGACTAAATAACGCACAGTGCAGGGATCTGGAGTAAGTAAAGCTGGTCTGGACAAATCTCACCCAGAACTGGGATCTAGTTTTAAAAACCTAAAAGCCAACACTACACAACCTACATATGACTACATTATTTGTTCTGTTATCATTAAAGCGGAGTTCCACCCAAAAATGGAACTTCCGCTTGTTCCACTCCACCCCCCCTTACATGCCACATTTGGCATGTAATTTTTTTTGGGGGGGGGAGTGGGGGCTTCAGGAGGAGTGGGACTTCCTGTCCCACTTCCTGCTTCCGCCGAGGGGCTGGTAAGGCGATTAGGCTTAATCGCCTTATTGCAGCCCCTCCCTGTAGGCGATGGCCTAGGACACTGACAGGTCCTAGGCGATCGCCTGTCCAATCAGCGGCGAGCCGCGCCTCGCGTGCATGCGCAGTGCGGCTCGTGCATGCGCATTGGGTGCCCGGCCGTGAAGCTGAAGGCTGTCACGGCTGGGTGCCCACAGCTAGAATGAAGACGCCGGCCGGGGAGGGGGGGAGAGGAGCGGAGCCCCGGTCGGCGCGTCGCTGGAACAAGGAGAAGGTAAGTGAATGTTTATTAAAAGCCAGCAGCTACACTTTTTGTAGCTGCTGACTTTTAATAACTATTACATTTGGGTGGAACACCCCTTTAAATTGGTATTAAAACCAAAAACATAAATACAAAACATGCAGTCACGTTTAGCACTCAGAAATCAGCCACAGACAAGAGGTACAACAGAGATATTTGTCAGGAACACTTTACTGATGCAGCCCTGCTCAGATGCACTGGATAAGTCTGATCCATGGAGGCCCACCTCACAACTTAAAGGATCTGTTACTGATGGCTTGGAGACAGATAGCACAGCATACCTTCAGAGGTCTAGTAGAGTTCATGCCTTCAGGTGTCAGGACTGTTTTGGGTAGAGAGAGAGACCCCCCTACTGCTTCACTCCCCCTCTATGCGCTCCTCTGCCCCTCCGTAACTCCACCACCCCTATCCCAGATCTTTCAGGATGGAGCCTAGAGGAAGAAGACAGTAAATATGTTATTTACCGGCTCATTCCTTCTCCGAATGAACAGAGTCAGTGATAAGATGTCTCAGTTTATGAATGGAAAGGAGCCGATGTCTCCTCTCCATTCATCTTCAGTGCAGCTGAGGCTGCTGAGAAAGGGACTGGGGAATCTGTGTCCTCGGTCCCTTTCTCTGTCTCAAAGGGAAACATGTCACCAAAGCCCCCTACCCCAACAGGTTTGAATAATAAAAAAAAGAAACATTGTAATAAATAAATATTCTAAAGTAAAATTGCAAAAAAAAAGAAAAAGAAACACTGACACTGACTGTCCACCCCCCCTCCCCCCAAAAGGAAAGCATTGTAAAAAAATAGATAGATAGATAGATAGATAGATAGATAGATAGATAGATAGATAGATAGATAGATAGATAGATAGATAGATAGATAGATAGATAGATAGATAGATAGATAGATAGATAGTAAAAAATAATAAAAAAAGGAATTTTAAAAAAAAGTATCGGTAATCGGTATCAGCGAGTACTTGGAAAAAAAAGTATCAGTATTTGTACTCAGTCTTAAAAAAGTGGTATCGGTACAACCCTAGTTTTACCTCATTGATTACCTTGTGTCCATGTAGAGATTTGCCTTAGACGCAATCACTCCAAAGTGTGGTGAAATCCAACCTTAAATAATTTTTTTTCTTACCTGCAAAGTAAAGCCATAATGTGCTAGTATGCATCTCATACTAGCACATTATGTGAAACTTTACCTGAAAACTGAGCCTTGATGAGAGGAAATTGCATCGCTGGAGGCCGGTTCCATCTTCACCCATCTTCCTTCTGAGTCTGCGGACTCTGGCTGTGTGACTGGCCAGAGCCACGATAACATCATTTCCACGCAAATGTGGGAAGACCTGTCGTTTACGGCACAGGTGGCCGTTCCTTCAGAGCGCATGCGCTGATGATGTTATCAGCTGCATATATAGTAAATATCTCCTAAAAGGTGAACGTTTAGGAGATATTTACAGTACCTATTGGTAAGACTTATTATAGGCTTACCAATAGGTACAAGTCAAAGATCGTACCTATAGGTAAACCACTTTAAACATTTATCACCAAAACAGGTGTCACTATTGGAAGTTTATACTTGCCTCTTGTTCTAATGACAAAAAGTTTGAATTTACCATCACCTTCTGTATCCATGACAGTGCTCACTGCTCACAAGGACAAAAAACAATGACGCTACCTAGTGGGAATAAAAAAGCATATATAAAAAAAACAGCAACAGAATCTCTAACCTAATCCCAAAACGAATCTTTGATGATTAGCTTATTCTTAATGTTATTAGAAAAATGGACACTTAAGGGGGAGGCCCCTAAACTCACAGTGAGTTTGAAAAGTTCAAAATAAAAGACCATTAAGTGTACACTGAAACCCTGACGTAAAGACAAAAACTGCTCAGCACACAAGTTTTGATGTGTTTGTATCCATGATGCCGCGTACACACGACCGTTTTTCATGACGTGAAAAACACCATTTTTTATAAATGGTCATTAAAAACGACTGTGTGTGGGCTCCAGAGCATTTTTCTCGACGTGAAAAATCGCCATTAAAAATTTAGAACATGCTCTAAATTTTCTCGTCGTTTTTCACGCCATGGCCGTGGGTTTAACGGCGTAAAAAAAATGTGCATGCTCAGAAGCGAGTTATGAGACGGGAGCACTCGTTCTTGTAAAAACTAGCGTTTGTAATGGAGATAGCACATTTGTCACGCTGTAATGCCCTGTACACACGATCGGTTCATCTGATGAAAACGGTCCGATGGACCGTTTTCATCGGACGAACCGATCGTGTGTGGGCCCCATTGTTTTTTTTTCCCATCTGTGAAAAAAGATAGAACCTGTTTTAAAATTTTCTGATGGATAAAAAAAGATAGTAAAAACCGATCAACTGTGGGGAAATCCATCGGTCAAAAATCCATGCATGCTCAGAATCAAGTCGACGCATGCTCGGAAGCATTGAACTTCATTTTTCTCTGCACATCGTTGTGTTTTACGTCACCTCATTGGACACGATTGGATTTTTAACTCATGGTGTGTAGGCAAGACTAATGAAAGTCAACTTCATCAGATATCTTAAAAGATGAATGAAGGATGGATGGCCGCACTACAAAAACCGTTTAGGTTGTCTTTATTAAACGAACAGCAAATACATCACAGGGTCACAGCAACAAAACAGGGGAACAGCCGACACGTTTTGCACTTGAATAAGCACTGATTCAGTGCAAAACGCATCGACTGTTCCCCTGTTTTTGTTGCTGTGACCCTGTGATGTATTTGCTGTTCGTTTAATAAAGACAACCTGAACGGTTTTTGGAGTGCGGCTATCCATCCTTCATTAATCTTTTATGCTTGCCTTGTGCACCGCCAGCACCCTCGGTATCTTGAATCAGCTTGTGACCATATAGCAGACCCACCTGGAGCGGTGACTCTCTTTCTTCTATTCATCGGATATCTGATGAAAAAATCCATCGGTCCGTTTCATCGGATGAACCGATCGTGTGTACAGGGCATAACAGCCTGAGAAGCACGAAGACTGAAAAGCGCGAATCATCTCTCACCAAACTTTAACTAACACAAATACAGCAAAAGCAGCCCAAAGGGTGGCGCCATCTGAATGGAACTTCCCCTTTATCGTGCCGTTGTACGTGTTGTACATCACGCACTTTGCTCGAGCATTTTTTTTTTCACGATCGTGTGTATGCAAGGCAGGCTACACAAGAATAATGATAAATGGCCAGGGTGATGTAGCTACCAGCCAAAATACAGTAAGACCTAAGGTGCAACCTTCGTGAAGAAGATCATAGACTATAGGCTATGAAATACCAGCTATTGAGCTGGGTGAAACAAATAACAATATTAAAAAAAACACAAACTGAAGGTTATGTGAAAAGTGTTGCAACAAAATAAGTGCAGCTGAAAACAAATGCAAGAGGTCCTGAAAACAGCAAAAAAAAGGGGGGAGGGGGGATAGGTGTAGGTTTGAGGATGTTGATATTCCAGTTTCCCCAAAACAGACTGATTGTTCATTCAGTTTGAAACACCTCATCCATATACATGGGCAATCCTTTCCCTCAGAAACAGGTCATCTTCCCAGGACATTCCTTGGCATATATATATTAAGGTACTCTTACCGACTTTTGTTGACCCACGGCTCACCGTATGGTGGGTAGGTCTTCAAAGCTTGTATAGGCTAGCCGCCCTCCGATCATCCCAATGGGTAAATCGATGTCCCAGGTTGTGATGCTGTAGGCAGATCCCAAAAGGAGAGCAGGTATCGCTGGCCTCAGGAACGTCAGACAGAACAGTGAAGATGTGAGACTCCGTATTTCATGAAAGATATGAAAAAAAGAGGGCGAGAACACCTCCTCATCGTGTAGAAATTTATTAAAAGTTGATCAAAAAGTATTGACACAGCAAAGAGATCTGCAAATCTCATTAAAAATTCCAAGCAAGGATACAGTCCATGTACCAAAATATAAAAGCAAAAAAAAAAAAAAAGATAAAAAGTTCCACACTGCACATCAAGGAAACCACAGCAAGCAAAAATCCTGGTAGTAACGCAATAGTGGTGATAAAAGTCCAGTTAACCGACCGGTTTCGTCTTCACAGACATCCATAACCCACTAGATCTCTTTGCTGTGTCAATACTTTTTGATCAACTTTTAATAAATTTCTACACGATGAGGAGGTGTTCTCGCCCTCTTTTTTTCATATCTTCCATCAAATACGGAGTCTCACATCTTCACTGTTCTGTCTGACGTTCCTGAGGCCAGCGATACCTGCTCTCCTTTTGGGATCTGCCTACAGCATCACAACCTGGGACATCGATTTACCCATTGGGATGATCGGAGGGCGGCTAGCCTATACAAGCTTTGAAGACCTACCCACCATACGGTGAGCCGTGGGTCAACAAAAGTCGGTAAGAGTACCTTAATATATATATGCCAAGGAATGTCCTGGGAAGATGACCTGTTTCTGAGGGAAAGGATTGCCCATGTATATGGATGAGGTGTTTCAAACTGAATGAACAATCAGTCTGTTTTGGGGAAACTGGAATATCAACATCCTCAAACCTACACCTATCCCCCCCCCCCTTTTTTTTGCTGTTTTCAGGACCTCTTGCATTTGTTTTCAGCTGCACTTATTTTGTTGCAACACTTTTCACATAACCTTCAGTTTGTGTTTTTTTTAATATTGTTATTTGTTTCACCCAGCTCAATAGCTGGTGTTTCATAGCTTATAGTCTATGATCTTCTTCACGAAGGTTGCACCTTAGGTCTTACTGTATTTTGGCTGGTAGCTACATCACCCTGGCCATTTATGGTTTTTCCTACATCTATATAGTTTTGGCGCTACACTTTTTTTCTTTTTTCTATTACACTTTATCCACTGTGGTGTTGGCTGCCTATACACTATATATTTACACTATATATTTACACTGAATTGTTTAGCGCAATATATTTTTATACTTTTTTGACAAGAATAATGTTAAAAAAAACGTTGTTTTTTCTAGGACATTAAAATGGTCGTGTGTACGCGGCTTGAGAAATGAAAATGTCAGACACATTTTTAAATTCATTATACAGTCTACAAAATTGTGTTGGCTTGCCGCACAGTCATAAGTGTGCAGTAAAATGAAATGACTTTGTTGAAAAAATAAATAAATGACACATTACTATTGTAGTGAAATAAAATATTTGCAAACATGATCAAAAATTCTGATGAAATCTAAAATTAAAATTATACAAAATTTCTTGTTACACATAGCAACCAATCAGATTCCTTGAAGAAAAGGAGAAGTACCCCAGGGGACTTTGAGTTGCAGAAACAATTATCAAACAATGATCAAAGAAATGTATCAGATACAAATCAAATATAATTAACATAATGGTGTAATTTAATAGGGAGAAAATGGGTTACAGAGTAAAGGAGATCCTCCAATGAGAAGTCAAACACATGACCTCTAAACAAAACAATGTAAAAACATTTGTAGACAGTAGTGTATGAATTAAATAAACGTTTGCGCAAGACTCCGACGCGTTTCGACCCTTAAGTTGCTGTGGATCATCTTCAGGGGGAAATGAGGTTGCAGACAGGGTGGTCCGCTCAGGGCATCCACCACTGGCAACCGGGGAGGAGCACCCAAGATGGAGGAGAGGGAGGCCAAGATGGAACAAAAAGGGCCGAAAAATGGGGAAGGTGGGCCGTCCTCATGTCTCAAGGAAGTCGCAAAAGAAGGGGTACCCCACGCTGGGCCGGGGGGGGGAGGAGGGGGGGAAAGCGGGGACAAGGAGGAAACCAAGGACGGGCGGAAGAAGCCAATGCTAGGCGAAGTGGAAAACGCCGTAGGGCTCAAACACACCTCCCTGAAACAGATAATTAGAACAGGGTTACATGCCTAATGGTATGGAAAAGGGGCAGTACAATAGACAAAGAAAAGGGAAAGGTTGTGAAGGGGGGGCAATTGAGACATAAAAGTGTAAAAGAGTGAGGGAGGTGTGAGAGGACAACAAGAAAGTGAAGACTAGAAGAAGGAAGAAAAGAAAAAGAAAAAGAAATGAATGAGGAGGATATATAGAGTGAAAGATGAAAAAGGACGGAGATGACGAGTGGAGTGTAAATGTGAAGGGAAGAATGTGAAGAATGTGAAATGTGAGGTGTGAATGAAATGAAAGTATGGCGGACAGAAAAATGTTTCGAATGTGCTAATATAAGGTGAGGGAAAAGACAAAAGTGAGATAAAACAGGATACAGAAAGTGAGAGCTGGGGAGTATGAAGTGTAACTGAGATGAATGTATGATGGGCAAACTAATGCCCATGATGTGCTGAGGTGAATGAAATGGAGTGTAGGATAAAGCATATTGTGTGGTAAAAAGTTGAGGAAAAGTGAGAAATTAGAAATGAATAGGAGGAAAAAAGAGATTGTTGCCTAGACTGCCATGGGGTAGAGTGGTATCATAAGGCACTGACCTGTATAATGGTACTAGAGGATCCCTCTAAGTGATAATAAAGTGGACTGGGTACAATGTCGTAGGGATCTACAAAAAAAAAGTAAGTAAAGGGAAAATAATAAATATCCCATGGGGTGTAAGAGAGTAAACTAATGTCAATACAAGGGGCCGTGTGAATAATGCGGCCATTACTCTGTAGTAGGAGCTCCCTTGGCTGCACGATTTATAAAGGGATGGGTGGGTCCACACTGGGCCTGCCTGGATGGCAACTCCACCCCCACGTCCCCCCCTGCCCCCACCCAACGCCCCTCCCCCGAACCCACCAAGCCAGCAGCACAGGGACCTAAGCAGCCACAGAGGGGGACGCCATAGTGCGGCTTCCCCGGCGTTCCGGAAGGACACAGGTCCCCAGCCACCGCCGTCACTCCTGCCGTCGAATCGACGTGACGTCATCGCATGCCACGCATGCTCAAACGCATGCGCGGCAATGCCATGAACGTGTGAGAGGATCGCGGGACGCCGCCGGCAGGTTGGGGGTTCCTCCTGGCGGCCAGATGGAGAAGGCCGCTGTGGAGCATAGGGGGCAACCGAGAGAAAACTCGGGAAGACCCCCCCCACCTGCCGTGAGACATAGAGTCAAATGCCTTTCCCCAAGGATGAAGTGTAGACCCCGGGAGTGGCTGCAGCCAACGGGGGGGAGCCCAGGGGCCGAGAACCCAGACCAAGGGACAGACACCTGGGCAAAAACATACAATTGGTATGTAAATGAGTAGGTAGAGAATAAAGGTATAAATACCACATAAGTCATGCATAGTATCATTGTGTCATCAAAACCCGGAGGGATTGACAAGGTCATATTATATAATAATAAAATAAATAAATAATGAAGGACAAAAAGCAGATTAAAACGTTTGTATAAGCCCAGCATACAAGGGAAGAACCTTTTGAGTGATGATGGAATATGCCAAGAGGGAAAAATAATTAAATTTGTAATAATTAGGTATAGAGTGGCTGGGGAGAAAAAGCAAAACCTCTTATGTGTGTCAGAGTGCCTACCCATCACTGCCTAATTAACACTCCCTGTCAAGAGAACCCTGTGTAGGGGTGCAGAAGACTAGTAGGATACATATAAGCCACTGTGAGCTTTGGCTAAATAGTCCACTTCTGCTTGCCTAAAGGGGGGAAAAAATTAATGGGTTGTAATAACAACCAGAAACAATTATATTAAGTTCAACAGAGATTGGGCTGGTTAAAAAACAACCTAACTGCTGGTGTCCTGAAACCACAGGTATCAAGCCTGGGGAACGGGTGTTTATCCACCCAAAATAAATTTTAGCAAGGAAATGCGATACCAGGGGTGGATTTTGTGCTGCACACCCCTGATTAACAGTTAACAGATTCCTTGGTTTATTTTAAAACATACTGTAGATATGGAAAATGGCATAAGCTGATTGGTAGGTATGAGCAAGAAGACATTTTTGCCTTATGCACTTTTTTTTGTCAAGCTCAAAGTCTTTTTGACTATAATTCTCAGAATTTCACAGGGTGTGTAAGGGTATATTGTAAAGTATTGACAGAGTTCTTTAAATTAGGGAAATATATAGCAAGATGGTTTTTACTAAAAATATTCTCAGGCAAGCAAGTCAGGAATATCTGACATGTAACACTGCCAATATCTCCAGCAAATTTCCTCGTTTGTGAATACATAATCTGTAGACACTTTTCAACAATTATTCTTACCTCCTTTGTTATTCTTATCTCAAAAGTGTGGCAAAACTGCGGCAATCTGTAGTTTGAGAGTGACATGTACAAATTCCTATTCTGCCTAATTATGGTATACTCTTTCAGGATTTCTTCCCATCAGTACATCTGTTAATGTAGCACAATAATTCCATGATTTATGGAGCTATAGTTTCTCCATTGTCAGTAAAATACATCAAGTGTGTTGGGAGCCAGAGTCATTATACAGATGAGTCATAATGAAGATATTCCAATGAGGACCGAATTAGCTCTTCCCATTCTATCACTGCTATGCTACTTCTGTTAAGTGACATGTTTTAATGGTTTGGTAAATATAAATATATGATATTGCAGTGTGGCAGTAAAGCTATTTGAGCTTAAAGTGGAAGAAAACCCTCCTATCGTTTTCAGCCAAGGAAACTGTAATCTTGATCTCTGTTTGATCTTCAACTGCCATGATACTGCACACATGATCAGTTATGACACCAGCCATCGGATGGTTTGACAGTTTGGTTGAGAACACAACCAGTGCAGTGACAGTTAGCCTTCGCAGCATGTCGTGAACGTAACTGTTTTTTAAACTGTTATATTGATGCGTTTACCTCCACTTTAAGACCCCTTTTACACTGGAGCCGTTTGCAGGTGCTATTGTGCTAAAAAATAGCGCCTGTAACTGACCCTAAAGAGCCACTGCTGTCTCTCCCCGAGGGCTTTCACACTGGAGCGGTGCGCTAGCAGGACGGTAAAAAATATTGGAGCGGCGAAGGAGCGGTGTGTATACCGCTCCTTCACCGATCCTGCCCATTGAAATCAATGGGACACCACAGCTATAACTCCGGCAATGCGCCTCTGCAGAGGCACATTGCGGGCGGTTTTAACCCTTTGTCTCCCAAATAGCGCCGTAGAATTAGTGGTAGAGCGCCGCCGCTTTGCTGCCGATGCTGCTCCCGCCCCAGTGTGAAAGGGGCCTAAAGGGTCTCTGCCACTATAACACATTTTGTAGAGGCCTTAATGGTTAAGGATTGAGGGTAAGGTTAAGGCTGGGTTCACACTTATGCGAAATAATTGCATGTTTTCCAATTTGCATGAGAGGAGACTGTGACCGGCTCTCAATGGAGTGAGTTAACAACCGTCGGGGGCAGCCATGGAGCGCACTGCAGAAGGGTACTGTGCATCTTTGGCTCCATTTCAGGTCAGAATTCAGGCAAAAATTTCAACCTGATTCGCCCCTGAAATTGGGAACAGGGTTGCACCAGACATCCTGCTGCGTGCCGCTCCGCATATAGTGTAAACCCAGCCTTAGAAATTAGGACTGACACTGAAAGTCTACATTTCAGTGTTGCAATTAGGTTAAGTGAAGGGTGAGATTTTTGGGTTCAGGTTAACTACTTTCCTACCGGGCCAATTTTGTCATTTCTCTCCTACATGTAAAAATGATCCTCTTGTTGATCCTGATCATTTATGATAAAGGAAGTGCCGAGGGTTCCAAGAAGAGAATCTTAGCAAGGTCCAACAAACGAATCAACTACAACCATCAAGAAATTATCAAATGAGCTGTCCAGCATTTCAGAATAGTTTTCAGGATTCAGTATGTGTTTGTACAGTATATACAATCATGTGCCTTGCAAAAGTATTCACCCCCTTGGTTTTTTACCTATTTTGTTACATTATAGCCTTTAGTTCAATGTTTTGGCCCAGATTCATAAAGCAATTACGCCTGTCTAACTGGTGTTAGACAGGAGTAATTTCAAATTTCGCGCGCCGTATCACTAGTTTGAATCCTCAAACCATGATACGGCGGCTTCGGGCTTCGATCCGAGAGGCTTACGTCTTCGTAAACCTTCGGATCTACGCTGCGATATATTTGCGGCCGCTGGTAGGAGTTTGCGTCGTTTTGATGCGTCGGGATATGCAAATGTGTTTTTACGGCGATCCACGAAGATACGAGCGGTCTTCGAAATCGCTTACGTCTGGGTTTTTTTACGTACTGTTAGACCAGCTTTTTGCTGGTCTAACGGTGCGTAACCCATGTTAAGTATGGCCGTCGTTCCCGCATCGATTTTAATTTATTATTTTTTTTTTTACGTAACTCGTTCGGGAATAGAAATGTCCGTAAACGACGCTACTCAAACAACGAATGACGTAACGACGTGATTTCGCGCAATGCACGGCGGGAAATTAGCCAACGGAGCATGCGCAGTTCGATCGCCGCGGGAACGCGCCTATTTTAAATCCTTCACGCCCCCTACTCGCGTAGATGGATTGCGATGGGAGAAATACACTACGCCGCCATCGTTTACTGGACAAAATCTACCTGGATTCCACGTAGAGCCAGGTAAAAAACGGCGGCGTAGTGTATTTCTGATACGCTACGAGAATCCAATTCTCTCTGAATCTGGGCCTTTGTTTTTTTTTAGTCTGAATTAAACGTGATAGATTAGAACACAATAGTCTAAGTTGGTGGAGTAAAATTAGAAAAATATACATAAAACTCTTTTTCAGTTATAAAGCCCATAAAAAGTTCTGGTGCAACCAATTACCTTCAGAAGTCACATAATTAGTGAAATAATATCCACCTGTGTGCAATCTAAGTGTCACATGATCTGTCATTACATAGACACACCTTTTTGGAAAGGCCCAAGAGGCTGCAACACCAAAGAAGAGGTACCGCTGACCAACAACTGCCATGAAGACTAAGGAACTCTCCAAACAAGTAAGGGACAATGTTGTTGAGAAGTACAAGTCAGGGTTAGGTTTTAAAAAATAAATCCAAATCTTTGATGATCCCTAGGAGCACCATCAAATATATCATGACCAACCTTAAAGACGACCGCTGCCTTGCTAAAGAAGCTAAAGAAGCTGAGGGTAAAGGTGATGGACTGGCCAAGCATGTCTCCAGACCTAAACCCGATTGAGCATCTGTGGGGCATCCTTAAACAGAAAGTGGAGGAGCGCAAGGTCTCTAACATCCACCAGCTCCGTGATGTCATCATGGAGGAGTGGAAGAAGACTCCAGTGGCAACCTGTAAAGCTCTGGTGAACTCCATGTCCAAGAGGCAGTGCTGGAAAATAATGGTGGCCGCCCACACAAATATTGACATCTTGGGCCCAATTTTGTTTTTTTTACTTTGTTACCAGCAGTTTAGACATTAATGACTGTGTTTTGAGTTATTTTGAGGTGACAGCAAATGTACACTGTTATACAAGCTGTACACTCACTACTTTACATTGTAGCAAAGTGTCATTTCTCATTTGTCACATTGAAAAGGTATAATAAAATATTCACAAAAATGCAAGGAGTGTACTAACTTTTGTGAGATATTGCATGTCTAAATGTGTAATGTTGTTTTATATTATATTTAGAATGCCTATTTCAGCTTTTGGTTAATACTTTACAGACAAATTCCTGGCATAGATCCAAGCAAACCAATCATCTTGAAGACAGAGCCACTGTAGGGAATCCAAATGTGTAAATAATCCCAAGTGGCTCAAACGAGTTAGCTGTGTTTACCACATTAACATCAAAATCATTTATGAAGTACTGTATGCCAAAGAACAGGTTTCTCAATGGTCCCTCAGGTAAATGCTATAATTCTGATAACATATTTAAATATTCTAAGGCCGCGTACACACGAGGGGATCTGTCCGCTGAAAACGGTCCGATGGACCGTTTCAGCAGACATCTCCGCTCGTGTGTATGGGCTAGCGGACAGATTTCTCCACCCGACAGATTTCAAAGTACACTTACCAGCAGACATGTCGGCCGCCGCCGCGCCGCTGCGTCACCACTACGTCACCGCGCCGTCCGGCGGCGGGGAATTTGATCCGATGGTGTGTACACGCCATCGGATCAAACTCCCGATCGGACATATCCGATGGAAATGGTCCGCGGACCGTTTTCATCGGATATATCCGATCGTGTGTACGCCGCCTCAATGCTCTGACTTTTGGAATCAACTCTGGTATACAAAACACAACTACAGGAACTATTAAAATGTTTGAAAAGTGCCTCTTTCCTTACAGTGATGTGTTCTTGGGATTAGTTCAGTTCGGGGTAATATTTGTCTGGACTGTCTCTCAGCCTCATTTCATTCAATGCAAGACCTTAGACTGCTGGAGCTTAGAGGAGAAGATGCTGCAGGGACCCATCTAGCAGCACTGAGGAGCAGAGAATCAGGTAAGTGGGTCTTCTTTTATATGTCTCCAAGACAAGCAATTAATCCTACATCTAGTGCTGACATCTAGTGGAGATTTAGGCTACTGCAACTTGTTTACAAAGTGATTTTTGGTTTCTCTCTCTGTCCTCCCCTTTTAGAGCTGATTAGTTCAGTCCTAGCTAGACCCTTACAGTTTCTTCCATGTTCCCTTCAGTTTTTGTTTTCTTATACTTTAAAAGACTGGAAAAACATCTTCTGTATTGCAATTAGCTGAAGTAAAATTGTGTTGGATTTTTCTGTGTCCTATTGAGCTAGGCTGCCTGTGGATGGCACCTAGTCAGAAAGTAACCATACTGTACTGCCAGACTGGGTCTAAGGAGGCATGTCAATGCATAAAGAGATAGCTGAAACACAACCATTTGCATGGAGTTTGTATGCATCCCTTTGTTTAAATGTGTGTCTTCTTGGGCATACGGGCACACCTTCCCTTTGCCATTCATGGCGCTATTGGTTGTAGCTTTCTTAGCATTCACTTTACTGCCCGCCCTCGGCGGCCACGTCAGACGCCGCCGGGGGGTATTTAAAAGTTCAATTCACACTGTCAACATCTATTCGGTTAGCTCCGAAACCTTTGAATTTATGCTGTTTTTCTCAGCTTTTTTGTTCGTTTGGATCCAGGCGTACAAGGTACATTCTTATATATGCTTTATGCAGGTCTGCTTCAGACCCATATGATCGATTTTTTAACTTGTTTCAAATTACATTATTCATTAATACTTAATTAATTGATGCATTTTTAGGTTGAGCTATTGTGCCTTGGCCAAATACTAAGCACCGGCAGTGAAGACTGCGGATGTTGAAGCTTTTTGCATCCAACCATATACATTGCTGTGACCCTACCAGCTTACACCCACTAGGTATTTGGTTTATTCCAAGGGAAGCCATCCATACAACAAATATATTCTTTTTCTTACTGCAGCCTCTTTATCCGGTGGCACTGGACTGAATCTGAGGGAATCTGAGGGTTAATTTTTCCCCCTGTTTCCACTTGGCGAATCACTAGTTGTGGAATCATGTTTATCATCTTTCCTTCTTCTAAGTTTTCTTAATTTTAGACACAATTTGTGCTACATACCTGGATTTGAATTCTGGTCCGAGGGTGAGTGGTGCTTGCCTTGTTTCATTGCTATTATGCAAATTCTATGCATGCTACACTGTTGTGAACATTATGTTTTTGCCCCATGTTTATCGTTTTTCTGTTAAAACGTTTATTGTTAAATGAATATATATTTTCTGATATACAACTATATACATGGATTGGATTATTGAATCCAATTAAATTCATCTCAATGAGCAATGGTCTTATTGTTTAATTAATGTATGTTTTCTTTCTTTTTTTTCCATAGTTTTTCCCTGATGAAGCCCTGCCCTGGGCGAAACATGTTGGGCAACTGTCGGGTATAGGGACTCCAGTGGCCTTCATTGTGAGCCACGCTGGTTCGTCATGGACCATCAGTTGATTATGTTATTCCAATTTTGTATGTGTAAATTAAATAAATGTTGTATATTTTTTAATCTCAGTGTATTGTTTTGTCTGGACACCGTTTAAAGTCCCGGGGCTTGTTGCCCCATTTCCCCCTTTTCCTTATTTGTCGCACATTATTATTATTATTATTATTATTATTATTTTCATTTTATTTTTTTTATTATTTATTGCAATTTTTTTTTAATTAGCCCTGTTGGGGGGCTTTGGTGAGATATCAGGGGTCTTAACAGATCTCTGACATCTCCCCTTTAAGACAGAGAAAGGGACTAGGGACACGGATTCCCCAGTCCCTTTCTCTGCAGCCTCAGCTGAAATGAATGGAGAGAAGCTCCTCTCCATTCATAAACTGAAGCATCGATCACTGACTGTGTCCATTCGGAAAAGGTAGGAGCCAGGTTTAGCGGCTCCAACCTCCGCTCTCCATCCTGACAGATTGAGGGGGCAGAGGGCATGGAGGGGGAGCGGCATGGATGGGGAGAAGACGGTACGAAGGGGGAGAACACATCTCTGGGGAGAGCGGCAAGGAGGGGGAGCGGCATGATGGAGGAGAAGACATCACGGGGGGAGATCAGCACGGACCGGGAGAAGACGGCAGGGGGAGAGCGGCACGGAGGGGGAGCGCCATGGACGGGGAGAAGACATCACGGGGGGAGAGCGGCACGGACAGGGAGAAGACATCGGGGGGGGGGGGAGAGCAGCACGGACGGGGAGAAGACATCACAGGGGGAGACCTTCAAGATTTGAAGACTGTGTGGAAGAATGGGCCAAAATCACACCTGAGCAATGCATGCGACTAGTTTCTTCATACAGGAGGCGTCTTGAATCTGTCATTACAAACAAAGGATTTTATACCAAGCATTAAATACATTTCATTTAACGTGTTCAATACTTTTTCCTTGTGTGATTTCATTTCTGAACTTATTTTTTTCTTTGTGCTTCTTTGTTCTAAACTTGGTTTCTTTTTTTTTACTGACATGTGTTAAAAAAATGTTTATCAATAGCATCTTTAAAGTGGTTGTAAACCCTTACAAACCACTTTTACCTACAGGTAAGCCTAGATTAAGGTTTACCTGTAGGTTTAGGAGATATTTCTTGTACCTACAGGTTAGCCTAGATTAAGGCTTACCAGTAGGTTTAGGAGATATTTCTTGTACATACAGGTTAGCCTAGATTAAGGCTTACCTGTAGGTACAAGAAATATCTCCTAAACCTACACGGTTTAGGAGTTTTTTGCTAAAGACAGGCACCAATGACAATGGTGTGCAGGCGCACTGAGCGTGCCGCTTCTAATGGCAATTGCGGGAGTAACGTCATCGCAGCTCCGGCCAGTCACAGCACCGGAGACCAATACCGGGATGTCACTTCGGGAGAGATGGAGGAGGGTAACGAGGACCTCTGCGGGGGCTTCGATCTCAGGTAAGTAAGTCATAATGAGCTAGTATGCTATGCATACTAGCTCATTATGCCTTTGTCTTCCAGGGTGTATTTTTTCCCTGAGGCTTTACTTCCTCTTTAAGGCCCCTTTCACACTGGGGCGTTATTCGAGCGTTATTCAAGCATTTTACGAGCGCTATTCGAGCGTTTTCTGAGCATTATTCGTGTGAAGCCTCACCTGCATTTCCAATGTGCTGGTAAAGCACCGCTAAGACCCTAACGGTTTAGGGCGTTTTTGCAGTGCCTCAGTGTGAAAGGGTAAGGCATTTTTACATCACTTTCAATTTATTTCAATGGAGAGGGGTGTTTTTGGAGCGTTTTTTTCAGTGCCCAAAAGCTGCTCCAAAGATGCTGCTTGCAGGACTTTTCTCAAAGCCCTGCCAGTGCAATGCCTCAGTGTGAAAGGGTAAGGCGTTTTTACAGCGCTTTCAACTTATTTCAATGGAGAGGGGCGTTTTTGGAGCGTTTTTTTCAGTGCCCAAAAGCTGCTCCAAAAATGCTGCTTGCAGGACTCAGTGTGAAAGGGTCCATTGAGATGCATGGAGAGCGTTTTTATGAGTGTTTTAATAGCGCTATTTTTAACGCTAAAATGCTGTAAAAACGCTTCAGTGTGAAAAATATACTTATTTAATATTCAATACTTATTTTACCCGCTGTAAATAGCAATAGCTTCACACAAAAATGTTTGCTTAAGAAAACTGTATATGATGAGGCGTGATGCTTCACATAATGACAAATAGATTTAGGCTTTGTGTAAATTTTGGGGTCTTTTTTTTTAAAACAATATATAAAAATGAGGTACAGCGCTAAGTGAAAGAACGTGATGAACCAATTGTGAAAAACAAATGCTGATAAATGTCTAAGCAAGAATAAAATTGATAATAAAACAAATGATCAGGGACGTAACCCCGGCGACGTCGTCTTTTGATGACGAAACGTATGGGTGTAGCCTTACTGAGTGGAACGTCATCACGCTCTATACACAGAGTTACACAGCTACGGTGCCCAACAGACAGGAGAGGATCCGAGAAGACGCCGCATTCTTTCCATACTTACACTCACCGCGATACTTTTTCAACATAAGTGTAAGTGCAACCCTTTAATCGAATATATCCACAGTTTTATGCTATGGGGTTTTCTTTTGTTTCTCATTCCATGAGATATTGAATCATCATCTTATACTTTCTGGAGCGAGTTCACTTTGGAGTCTTTGCCTCCATACCAACGATTGGAGTTAGTCCATTCGGGAGACTTTAAATCCCTATGCTTATTAAGACCGATGTAATGACGGTCATCCACCTGTGGTAAGGAGACTACATTATCACTATCTGGATGTCCTTTTGGTGGAAGAAGACTTTTCTTTTCACTCATTCAATCGTATACACCGATGTTAATCACAGTTTATGGACTTTTTTCCTTGGTTATTTTCATTTTTATAATTTGGGATTATTTCTTCACAGTTGTTTAATTTTTATACACATGCTTATTTTTTCTCATTTGTTTCATTATCAATTTTATTCTTGCTTAGACATTTATCAGCATTTGTTTTTCACAATTGGTTCATCACGTTCTTTCACTTAGCGCTGTACCTCAGTTTTATATATTGTTCTTAAACTTTTGGTATCTTAGGTTTTTGGTACTGGCAGCTTTTTTCCCAATGTCATTTTTGGGACCTTTTCACGTTCACACATTTATTCGTTAGCACAGTGTATAAAAATGTTTTATATGTTTTTTAAACAAATTGCACCCAGGATTCTCTTATTTTTTTTCAATGAATTCCAATTAAGAAAACTTGTAAATCTTGGGAGAAAGTTTTGTGACTCTTGGGTGAAAACATTTGTATATAGACTCCTTTAACACATGTTAAGAATGTGTTGTACTTGTTTTTAACTTTCAAAATATTTTTGCAGCATTCCTCCTGACAATGCTTTGATCTCCCTTTTCTCCCAGAATGTCAGTGCGATCTTTGTTCAGACATGATCTAATGTCAGCATCCACTTCATCAACGAAAATGCTAGTCATATATAAATCAGTCATAATGGGAATACTGATGGCTGTGCAGTTGATTTTACGTTCTTGAATGTGTGTACACATTTCACATAGATTAGTCTCCTGCTGCTGCCACCTTTTAATCTTTGACCAGTTACTGTAAAAGTCTGACACACAATTTAGTCTCACTACAGCCTCTCAATCTGAGATCAATCAATGTAAACATCCATCACATTGTCACAATAATTGCTCTCCTAATAACGCTAAATTTCCAACCTATCAAAATACCACAATGCACAAAACGATCACTGGGAGAGGAAGGACTGAGGAAATACTTCCACCTAAAGCAGACTAATGACACCATTCTCATATTGTGCTTCCAAGCAGAACTTCAGATACTATACCCAAAGCAAAAAGCAAAAGTCACCTGACTAAAGCTTAGTGGCTGATGTCTAACGGTAAACAGCTGATTTTCCAATAGGTAAAGAAGAATAAAGTTGACAGTTCTATACCATGCACTTGCATGCAACCAAGGCAGCTTCTATGTTTCCTGACAGGTCCCTTTAAACTTCCATACCAGGCACTTACGCACCTTCCCGCCCAAGCCAATTTTCAGCTTTCAGCACTGTCACACTTTGAATGACAATTGCACGGTCATGCTGCACTGTACCCAAACAAAGTTGGCGTCTTTTTTTTCCACACAAATAGAGCTTTCTTTTGGTTTTATTTGATCACCTCTGCAGTTTTTATTTTTTGCGCAACAACTAATAAAAGACTAAAAATTTTGAAAAAAAAATACATTTTTATTTTTTTCTGTTAACATTTTGTAAATAAGTACGTTTTCTCTTTCAATTGCGGGCACTGATATGGCGGCACTGATGGGCACTGATGAGGTGGCACTGATGGACACCAATGAGGTAGTACTGATGGGCACCGATGAGGTGGCACTGATGAGCACTGATGGGCACTGATAGGTGGCGCTGGTATGCGGCACTGATGAGGACTCATAGGTGGCACTGATGGGGACTCATAGGTGGCACTGATGGGGACTCATAGGTGGCACTGATGGGCACTCATAGGCGGCACTGATGGGCACTCATAGGCAGCACTGGGCACTCATAGGCGGCATAGATGGGCACTCATGGGTGGCACTTATGGGTGGCACTGATGGGTACTTATGGGTGGCACAGATGGGCACTGATAGGTGGGCACTGGGCATGGATTGGCACTGAGGGATGGCACTGATAGACACTGTGGGGTGGCACTGATGGACACTGAGGGTTGGCACTGATGAATCTATGTTGCCAGTCAGTGCCCATGTGTGGGCACTGACTGGCACCCTTCTTTTTTTTACTGGCATGTTTTTATTTTAAAAAAATCCTGACTTTTTTTGCCCCCTTTTTTTTTTACTTTTGCCCTTCCAGTGTGGGCACTCCCTGGTGGTCTAGTGTGGGCATCCGAGGGGGGGCTGCGCTGATAAACAATCAGCGCGAACCCCCCTGTCAGGAGAGCCACCGATCAGCTCTCCTGTACTCGCGTCTGTCAGACGGCTCTTCCTGTTTACATCGTGATCAGCCGTGATTGGACAAGGCTGATCACGTGGTAGCGAGCCTCCACGTGATCAGCCTTGTCTCCTACGGGCGCGCGCGGCATGAAATCGTGTAGGACGTTGGAGAACGTCCAGTCACGATTTCATAACCACTTCCCGGACGTCAATCTCCTATTGACCGGGCGGGAAGTGGTTAAAGGAAATTTCTGACATTCAGATTTATTATGCTGAATCCGGTTCAGAGGATAAGCGTGACAGACTAGTATCTCCTGGTCAGCAATGGCAGCTCTAGAACCTAATACAGTGGAACCTTGGATTACTAGCAGGAGAATGCTCATAATCCAAAGTATTCGCATATCAAAGCAAGTTTCCCCATTGAAGTCAATGGAAACAGAAATAATTTGTTCCGCATTGACTTCAATGGCATGCAATACCGCATGTGGCCAGAGGTGGGGGGGCGCTGGAGAGCCTCGTAAACACTCGGAAAGGGCAGAGGGAATGGAGTATTGCCGAGATTTTATGAGCATTTCTGAACGGTACCAATCGGCGCCGTTCGGCTCTGCGCGGCTCCGGAGCCCCCTCTACCACCTCAGGCCAAACATGGTATTGCACACCGCTTTGGCTTGAATCCTGCTTGTTTTGTGAGACAACACTCGCAAACCGAGTCAGGATTTTTTTAAATACAGTGCTTGCATTGAGAAATGCTCATTAACCACGTTACTCGCAATCCGAGGTTCTACTGTAGGTATAAAGTTCTCTTCCAGGTCCTAACTTCTTGACACGCTCTCCTGAAAATGCCACTCTTGTTCAAGCTAAATAATCTCAGCAGCACAATCATTATTGTTTTATTTCAAAAGACAACTCACAAGCAAAAAACATAATAAGGCTTCATTCGTTTTTACAGCCACTTATTTTAGCCATGTTTTTTTATTTTTTTTGCGTTTTTGCAAGTTTTTGAGCGTTTTTTAACATCTGGCATTTTTACAGCTCTAACGCTGGAGCTTTAGAACGCACTTGTCCTGTTTTTTTTTTTTGCAGCTTAAAAACAGCTCAGCCATCTACAGCTCAAAAACGTCATGGTGAGCATGAGGCCATAGACTAACATGGAGAGCCGTTTTGAAGCTGCAAAAAACGCTCAGAAAAGTGGCTATAAAAACGTCAATGGAAATGAAGCCGAAAGAGTACACTTACATGACAAGTATCGTATTTATCGGTGTATAACACGCATGGGCGTATAACACGCATGGGCATATAACACACACCCTAAGAGCCCTTTCACACTGGTGCGTTTTTGCGGCGTTTCTACCACATTTTCGTGGTAAAAATAGCGCTATTAAAATGCTCATAAAATGCTCCCTATGCATCTCAATAGACCCCTTCACACTGAGGCATTGCGCTGGAGGAGCGTTGAGAAAAGTCCTGCAAGCAGCATCTTTGGAGGAGCTTTTAAACGCTGAAAAAAACGCTCCAAAAATGCAAATTCATTGAAATGAATTGAAAACGCGGTAAAATCGCGGGAAAAACATCTACAATGACAGGAAAAAAAATGTGAGAAGATCAAAATGCCCAAAAAAATTATCCATACCATAAAAATTAAGTAAAAGAACACAATACTGGATTTACTTTACAATACATTGTTTGTTTTACATGATCACACAAAGGATATGCAAGCAGTAACCTAGCATGTAGGACAGCACTAGTTGTGGGATGGTCACATGATCGCACTGAAGTGTAGGATGCTGGGTAATCAGGAAATCCTGTTTGTAGAGAAATATAGAAGCAAGATGGAGCTTGTCAGAGACCAGCAAGCAGAAGAAATTTCTGAAGATTTGCCCAGAAGGAGATCATATGAACCTGAACCAGAAGAGTTCATCAACACTATGAGGGGTTTCCCTGAACTATGGGATCTCAAAAACTAGGGTTGTCCCGATACCACTTTTTTAGGACCGAGTACAAGTACCGATACTTTTTTTCATGTACTTGCCAATACCGAATACCGATACTTTTTTTAAATGTCATGTGACAGTTTTCAAACCACAATACAGACTAAGGATATTTTCTTTAGAATTATGAAGAACTCTAACTCAAGACATTATAAAATAATAAAAATGAGTAAAAATGAATAAAAATGTTTTATTTGCTTGTCACGCAGTAGTAAAAAACTCAAAGAATTTTCACAGAACATGTTGATAAATACAAAAAAAGTATTCTATTTAGGTATCGGGAGCATTTGCACGAGTACAAGTACTCCCGCAAATACTCGGTATCGGTACCGATACCGATACTAGTATCGGTATCAGGACAACCCTATCAAAAACGATCATTTTTCAAATAGACAAGAAAAGAAAAAGCTGGAACGTGGTGGCACAAAGGCACATACCTGACTGGGAAAAGCTAAACAACAAACAAAAAAACAAGAATTGCAGAACATCCCACTTCCACTAGTCCCAAATCCCTAACCCTAATCCCTAACCCTAACCCTAATCCCGCTCCCAATAGTCCCAAATCCCTAACCCTAATCTCACTCCCAATTGTCCCAAATCCCTAACCCTAATCCCACTCCCAGTAGTCCCAAATACCTACCCTAATCTCACTCCCAATAGTCCCAAATCCCTAACCCTAATCCCACTTCCACTAGTCCCAAATCCCTACAATAATCTCACTCCCAATAGTCCCAAATCCCTAACCCTAATCCCACTCCTAATAGTCCCATATCCCTAACCCTAACCCTTATCCCACTTCCACTAGTCCCAAATCCCTAACACTAATCCCACTCACAATAGTCCCAATCCCTACCCTAATCTCACTCCCAATAGTCCCAAATCCCTACCCTAATCTCACTCCTAATAGTCCCAAATCCCTAACCCTAATCTCACTCCCAATAGTCCCAAATCCCTAACCCAAACCCACTTCCACTAGTCCCAAATCCCTACCTTAATCTCACAACCAATAGTCCCAAATCCCTACCCTAATCTCATTCCCAATAGTCCCAAATCCCCAACCCTAACCCTAATCCCACTCCCAATAGTCCCAAATCCCTAACACTAACCCTTATCCCACTTCCACTAGTCCCAAATCCCTAACCCCAATCCCACTTCCACTAGTCCCAAATCCCTAACCCTAATCCCACTTCCACTAGTCCCTAATCTCACTCCCAATTAGGGGTGCAACGGATCAAAAAAATCACAGTTCGGATCGTTCCTCGGATCAGGAGTCATGGATCGGATCATTTTTTGGATTAGCAAAAAAATCTCCCCCACTGTAATATCCACATCCCTCCCCCACACTCCAGTGGCATCACTCGGTGCAAAAAAATTAAAAAAATGGTGTCCCCCCCCTCAGTACAGACACCCCACAGTAGTGCAGACCTCAGACGGTAACCCCCCCAAGAGTGCAGACCTCAGACAGTAACCCCCCAGTAGTGCAGACCTCAGACGGTAACCCCCACAATAGTGTAGACCTCAGACGGTAACCCCCACAATAGTGCAGACCTCAGACGGTAACCCCCCCAATAGTGCAGACCTCAGACAGTAACCCCTCCCAGTGGTGCAGACCTCAGACAGTAACCCCCACAATAGTGCAGACCTCAGACTGTAACCCCCACAATAGTGCAGACCTCAGACTATAACCCCACCATAGTGCAGACCTCAGACAGTAACCCCCACCATAGTGCAGACCTCAGACAGTAACCACCACCATAGTGCAGACCTCAGACAGTAACCCCCACCATAGTGCAGACCTCAGACAGTAACCCCCACCATAGTGCAGACCTCAGACAGTAACCCCCACCATTAGGGGTGCAACGGATCAAAAAAATCACGTTTCGGATCGTTCCTTGGATCAGGAGTCACGGATCGGATCATTTTTCGGATCAGCAAAAAAAAAAAAAATCTCCCCCACCTCCCCCCCCCCCCACTGCAGTAACGTCACGGTCTCGGTGCAAAAAAAATATTAAAATGGTCCCCCCTCAGTACAGACACCCCACTGTAGTCCAGACCTCAGACGGTAACCCCCCCAATAGTGCAGACCTCAGACAGTAACCCCCCCAGTAGTGCAGACCTTAGACGGTAACCCCCCAATAGTGCAGACCTTAGACGGTAACCCCCACAATAGTGCAGACCTCAGACGGTAACCCCCACAATAGTGCAGACCTCAGACGGTAACCCCCACAATAGTGCAGACCTCAGACAGTAACCTCCACCATAGTGCAGACCTCAGACAGTAACCCCCACCATAGTGCAGACCTCAGACAGTAACCCCCACCATAGTGCAGACCTCAGACAGTAACCCCCACCATAGTGCAGACCTCAGACAGTAACCCCCACCATTTGGGGTGCAACGGATCAAAAAAATCCCGGTTCGGATCGTTCCTCGGATCAGGAGTCACGGATCGGATCATTTTTTGGATCGGCAAAAAAAAAAATCTCCCCCACTGTAATATCCACATCTCCCCCCCCCCCACTGCAGTGGCATCACTCGGTGCAAAAAAATAATAAAAATGGCCCCCCCTCCGTACAGACACCCCACAGTAGTGCAGACCTCAGACGGTAACCCCCCCAATAGTGCAGACCTCAGACAGTAACCCCCCCAGTAGTGCAGACCTTAGACGGTAACCCCCACAATAGTGCAGACCTCAGACGGTAACCCCCACAATAGTGCAGACCTCAGACGGTAACCCCCTAATAGTACAGACCTCAGACAGTAACCCCCCCCCGCAGTGGTGCAGACCTCAGACCGTAACCCCCACAATAGTGCAGACCTCAGACGGTAACCCCCCAATAGTACAGACCTCAGACAGTAACCCCCCCCCCAGTGGTGTAGACCTCAGACCGTAACCCCCACAATAGTGCAGACCTCAGACGGTAACCCCCCCAGTAGTGCAGACCTCAGACGGTAACCCCCTCAGTAGTGCAGACCTCAGACAGTAACCCCCACCATAGTGCAGACCTCAGACAGTAACCCCCACCATAGTGCAGACTTCAGACAGTAACTCCACCATAGTGCAGACCTTAGACAGTAACCCCACCATAGTGCAGACCTCAGATCCTCAGACAGCGGCGTGTGTTTCCCTCGAGCACGGGCTCCTCCTACTCTGTGGGTGTGAACAGAGAGGAGGGCCCGCTGGGTGTACTAAGATGGCTGCCACTCCAGAGCTAGGCCAAAGCCGGGGACTTTCCTAGGCCTAAACTCCGGAGCGCTGCGCGGATCGCGGGGTGTGTCGATCCGAACGGGGATTTATTATGTTTATTACATGACAAAAATAATCACACAATATACAGTATGTAGTACACTCAAAATTAGGGCTGTGCAAATTAACTTTTAATTAATCGATTAATCTTTAATTTTTTTGATCGATCAAAATATTTTTGATCGATTAAAATTCTTTTGATTGGTACTCACCTCTCCGCTGGCTTCTGGGCCTTCAGGGAGTTCGTCAGAGATCCGGTAACGTCGCGGACACTAGCGGAGTTTGCCGTGTCCATCTGAAGGGCTCCTTTGCTGTGCCTTTATATCTGCATGCCAGCGGGACCTTTCTATCTGCCACACACAAGGGCTGTTACTTCCCTCTATCAATTCCCTCTATCAACCTGGGATTCTACAACCATCCACTGGGAGTTGCGATAGTTCCCTTCACGGGACATCTACATGCTGACGGACTGATGTTAACCTCTCCTCATCTGGATTCAGCAGTGGTATCTTTGTACACATTTTTATACCAGTATCATACTTAGCTACATGTTTTTAGGACTGCTTTTGGTATTACTCGCACCATTTTTACAGTTTATGTAACTACATCGATTTTATCTCCAGTGCAATATTTATTTGGTTACCTACTTGAAGACTATAAAAGTTTTAATGCTATTGCCATCGAGCGCTGCCTTTGTGTGTTTTTTGTATCCTGCTATCCATTTTTCCAGTGGTTGGTAGCTGCACTGGGAATCAGCCTGCAAGGAGATCAGCTAAAAGTAGTTGGATCTGTATGTGCGTCATAATTAATCGAAATTAGTCAATTAATCGATTAAAAAAAAAACGATTAATCGAACACAAAAATTTTGATCAGTAACAGTCCTACTCAAAATACTATATACTCCAAAAAAGACAGAAAGATTAATATATTTTAAAGTATGTTAAAATAAATCTAATAATGAATTGTTCTAAGCATTCACAAAATGTACCATATTTATCGGCGTATACCTTGCACTTTTTTGCCCTGATAATCAGGGTAAAATCGTGGGTGCGCGATATACGCCAAGACCCGCTTTCCCGCGGCGAGTTTGAATACTGCGCCGACATATACTGAGCGCAGTACACTCATGTATAGTCGGGCAGGCTCGGCTCCTCTCGCGCTCACGTCCTGGATGTACAGGTGTAGCCGAGCCTGCCCGAGTGTACTGCGCTCAGTATATGTCGGCGCAGTATTCAAACTCGGCGCGGAAAAGCGGGGATCGAGCGGGGAGGACGCCGCAGAAGGACGCCGGACCCGACGAAGAGGACACCCGAAGCCGCAGAAGGACGTCGGACCCGACGATGAGGACACCCAAACCTGCAGCCGGACCCGACGAAGAGGACACCCTAAGCCGCAGAAGGACGCCGGACCCAACGAAGAGGACACCCGAAGCCGCAGACGGACGCCGGACCCGACGAGGCCGCCGATGGACGCCACGCAAGACACCAAAACTGTAAGTACAAAAATCTTTTTTTCCATAGGAATAGGGTCCACTTTAGGGGTGCGCGCTATACGCCGGAGCTCGCAATACCCTGATAAATACGGTAACTAAACAAAACATATTTAATTGCTATAAACATTGTCACATTAATGTAACAGTGGAACTTTATTTAAATATAATAACTTTATTACAAACAATTGCAATTATCTTCAAATATTTGTATTAATTAACGTTAATAAAAGATAATAATGGTTTTATTTGTGGACTAAAGAAAGAATAATATCATATCACCCTGCCAATTAAGTTCACCGGCAGGGCTCATGAAATAATCAGCAAATGTATCCCTTATTGTGAAACCAACTATCGGACCACGTACATGAACAAACTCAGCAGGTTCTAAATTGTGTGCTAAAGTGTCCTCAAAATTCACACCATCTCTATCCCGTATTAAATTATGTAGCACACATGCTGCTTTTATTACTTTAGTTGCATTTTCTATTTTAAGATTGATTGGTTTATGGAAAATTTGCCATTTGTTGGCAAGTATTCTAAAGGCACATTCTACTAGCCTGTGTGCCCGGCAGAGACGGTAATTGAATATTCTCTTCCGGGAGTCGAGATTCCTCTGTGAGTATGGTTTCATTAGGTGTTCATTAATAGCGAATGCCTCATCAGCCACAAACACATAAGGCATATCTGGATTATGAGTGCCCGGTAATGATTTATTCTCCGGCAAATCTAATTTCTTTGTAACTAATTGCTTTCTAAACTTAGAATTTTGGAAACCAGTTGAGTCGGCACAACTACCAAATGCACCAATATCAACATATAGGAATTTGTAGTCTGAATCCACTACAGCCATAAGAACTACTGAAAAATACTTTTCGTAATTAAAAAAATGGCTTCCACTGTGACAGGGTTTTAGAAGCCTAATATGTTTTCCATCAATAGCTCCCAGACAGTTAGTAAAGTTTGTTTTTTCCAGAAACGATCGGCAATATCTTTCCACTTCTCTTTGTTTGGTAATGGCATGAATTCTTTCTTTAGATTCCATATAGCATCACACGTTAGCTTCACAATCTCACTAATGGTTGATATTCCTATGCGATATTCATATTGTAGTGATGTGTAGCTATTTCCTGTGGCAAGATATCTGTAAATAAAAATATGATATAATTTCTTATCTTTTAGTTGAAAGAATTAAACAAAGATGGAAAATAGGGGTGCAACGGATCAAAAAATTCACGGTTCGGATCGTTCCTCGGATCAGCAGTTACGGATCGGATCATTTTTCGGATCTGCAAAAAAAAAATCTCCCCACTGTAATATCCACAGCTCCCTCCCCCACTGTAATATCCACATCTCCCCCCCCGCCCCACTGCAGTGCCGTCACTAGGGTTGGTGTCACCTGTTGCAAAAAAAAATGGTGTCGTCCCCCCTTCAGTACAGACACCCCAGTAGTACCCCCCTCAGTGCACCCTCCAGTAGTAAAGACAGTGACCCCCCCAGTAGTACAGGCAGACAGTGACCCCCCCAGTAGTACAGGCAGACAGTGACCCCCCCAGCAGTACAGGCAGACAGTGACCCCCCAGTAGTACAGGCAGACAGTGACCCCCCCAGTAGTACAGGCAGACAGTGACCCCCCCCAGTAGTACAGGCAGATAGTGACCCCCCAGTAGTACAGGCAGACAGTGACCCCCACAGTAGTACAGGCAGACAGTGACCCCAACCAGTAGTACAGGCAGACAATGACCCCAACCAGTAGTACAGGCAGACAATGACCCCCCGTAGTACAGGCAGACAGTGACCTCCCCCCCCGTAGTACAGGCAGACAGTGACCCCCGTGCAGACCTCAGATAGCATTGTGTGTGTCCCTCGAGCGTGGGCTCCTCCTCTTCTGTGGGTGTAAACAGAGAGGAGGGGCTGCCGCCGGGTGTACCAAGATGGTCGTGGCTCCGGAGCTAGGCCGAAGCCGCGGCCTTTCCTAATGCTATGGCCACGGCGGCAGTCCGCGGATCGCATAGCGTGCCGATCCGAAGGGGGTGATTCGTTTGAATCACGGATCAACCGTGATCCATTGCACCCCTAATGGAAAACATTAAAGGATAATTACAGGAGGGAGCTGAAAAAACAAAAAGAAACAAGAAGTGGTTCAGGTGGCAAGAAATCACGAGTGTACTGTCATTTTTCAGATCTGCAATATTTAAAACCAGTAATGGAGCTGAGAGAGTAAGTATATAATCATAAGGTGTTATTAATTAATATATATATATATATATATATATATATATATATATATATATTTATTTATTTATTTATATATATATATATTTATATAAATAGTGTTTGTTTTTTTATATTTTTTTTCAGAACAGAGTGCAACATGGATTTAGACACGGAGGAGGAGAATGAAGCTGAGCAGCAGGAGGGTGTGCCTGATCCTCCAGGTTTAATTTGCCCAGAGGAAACAGAGCCAGACAATCCTGTGGCTATTGAATATGAGACAACAAGAAATCCCCAAAAAAAGAAAAACAAACAGCAACAATATGAAGATTTTGTTGACGTTGTAAAACAAATGTTGGTTGCACACAATAAAGATCTTGGCGACAATGCAGCCTTTACTAAAAGTCTTACACCTGTTATAGATGCAGTTGAGAAACAATGGCAATGTTCTATGCAAAGCGACATTCTCAAGGTCATTGAGTACTGTCAAAATAAAAATTCGGATGTCCCAAACATTCCTATATATTCTACCAATTTTTTTTCAAACATACCTCCTCCCACCTATGACACTTCCCGTGTCCCAATATATAGGGCACAGCCAATCCTCCCTCATCCCTCTCAAGAGGAGTCCCATTCCACCCCTCCCTTATACCATGATTTGTAATGTTATATTTTTTATTTCTTCTGTTTCATTGTTATAAAGTTTTACTGGACATGTGGCTCTGGCGCATACCCACTGCCTTCTATTTGAGGGAATCCAGGATTCACCCGGTCCCATGACTAGGTTGATCCATTCAATCTGTTTAGCTACACTGTGGGCAATTGCCCTTTGCTGGAGTTGATCAGATGATGTTGTCTGAGAAAATATATCATACCCTACATGACTCCTTTCCTAAATTTGATGCCAAAATGGAATCCCTGGTTTATTTTTACACTCCAGAACTGACCTTCCCCCCCTCTTTTTTTTTCGTTTTCTTATATTTTCTTTCTGTCTTTTCTCAAGTTATTGTATTACACTGTTTAAGGTTATGTTCCAGGTGATTAGTAATTGTCTGTCTAGCCATTGATCCATGAGATCTCACGCATTTATCCTGCTGTACATGATTATTATTGTGCCTTTATTATTGGATCACTTCAGATGTACATGGTATTCAATGCTTATGTAATCTGTTAAACCTGGTATTTTTCTTTGCATATTTTCAATACATCCTTTTGAAAACAAAAAAATAAAGTTTTAGTTTGTTGATATGGTTTAGATTTAAATCAGAATAAACATTTAACAATATTATATGTTATTGTAGTATAACAGTTATTTATTTGTATTGTAAACTATCAGTTTACAATTTAATTGATTTAAATAAAATAGTTATTTGTTTTTGAAATTATGTTGTTTTATTACTTTTTTTATATACTATAATTAATTGGTCTACTTAAATACAACATTATAAATTTACCTTAGTAGAAAATATGTAATATAAAGGGATTTGGGACTATTGGGTGTGGGATTAGGGTTAGGGATTTGGGACTATTGGCAGTGGGATTAGGGTTAGGGTTTTGAGACTATTAGGAGCGAGGTTAGGGTTAGGGATTTGGGACTATTGGGAGTGGGATTAGGGATTTGGGTTTTGAGACTATTAGGAGCGAGGTTAGGGATTTGGGACTATTAGGAGTGGGATTATGGTTAGGGATTTGGGGTTTGAGACTTTTTAGGAGCGAGGTTAGGGTTATGGATTTCGAACTATTGGGAGTCAGATTAGGGTTAAGGTTAGGGTTTTGAAACTATTAGGAGCGAGGTTAGGGTTAGGGATTTGGGACTATTGGGAGTGGGATTAGGGTTAGGGTTATGAGACTATTAGGAGCGAGGTTAGGGTTAGGGTTAGGGATTTGGGACTATTGGGAGTGGGATTAGGGTTAGGGTTTTGAGACTATTAGGAGAAAGGTTAGGGTTAAGGATTTGGGACTATTGGGAGTGGGATTAGGTATTTGGGTTTTGAGACTATTAGGAGCAGGTTAGGGTTAGGGATTTGGGACTATTGGGAGTGGGATTAGGGTTAGGGATTTGGGTTTTGAGACTATTAGGAGCGAGGTTAGGGTTAGGGATTTGGGACTATTGGGAGTGGGATTAGGGTTAGGGTTTTGAGACTATTAGGAGCAAGGTTAGGGTTAGGGATTTGGGACTATTGGGAGCGGGATTAGGGTTAGGGTTTTGAGACTATTAGGAGCGAGGTTAGGGTTAGGGATTTGGGATTTTTGGGAGTGGGATTAGGGTTAGCGTTTTGAGACTATTAGGAGCGAGGTTAGGGTTATGGATTTGGGACTATTGGGAGTGGGATTAGGGTTAGGGATTTGGGTTTTAAGACTATTAGGAGCAAGGTTAGGGTTAGGGATTTGGGACTATTGGGAGTGGCATTAGGGTTAGCGTTTTGAGACTATTAGGAGCGAGGTTAGGGTTAGGGATTTGGGACTATTAGGAGTGGGTTTAGGGTTCGGGTTTTGAGACTATTAGGAGCGAGGTTAGGGTTAGGGATTTGGGACTATTGGGAGTGGGATTAGGGTTAGGGTTAGGGTTTTGAGACTATTAGGAGTGAGGTTAGGGATTTGGGACTATTGGGAGTGGGATTAGGGTTAGGGTTATGGTTTTGAGACTATTAGGAGCGAAGTTAGGGTTAGGGATTTGGGACTATTGGGAGTGGGATTAGGGTTAGGGTTTTGAGACTATTAGGAGCGAGGTTAGGGTTAGGGACTATTGGGAGTGGGATTAGGGTTAGGGTTTTGAGACTATTAGGAGTGAGGTTAGGATTAGGGTTAGGGATTTGGGACTATTGGAAGTGGGATAAGGGTTTGGGTTAGGGTTTGAGACTATTAGGAGCGAGGTTAGGGTTAGGGATTTGGGACTATTGGGAGCAGGATTAGGGTTAGGGATTTGAGACTATTGGGAGCGGGATTAGGATATAGATACTTAGGCTGCAATGCTCATCCGAGTGTAATTTCTGAGCTTGTCTGGGTGCACTCTCAAGTCCTCATATAGCAACGCAAATTGTCCACTTGAGGTGTGTGCTTAGAGGATGGGATGAACCCAATAGCGACGTTGCTGCCTCTGTTGGTGGATATTCTCCCAATAGAGTAGCACAAACAACAAAAAAAGCTCCATAAACTCCATCTTCTTTCTGTACCTTCTTCTCACCTCCACGAGATACCAGGAAGTAAACAGAAAGTGATGTAGAGAGGTGGGGTTGTCCTTTGACGCCCATTCTTCAATAACGGGAGTGGGATTAGGGTTAGGGATTTGGGTTTTAAGACTATTAGGAGCGAGGTTAGGGTTAGGGATTTGGGACTATTGGGAGTGGCATTAGGGTTAGGGTTTAGAGACTATTAGGAGCAAGGTTAGGGTTAGGGATTTGGGACTATTGGGAGTGGGTTTAGGGTTAGGGTTTTGAGACTATTAGGAGCGAGGTTAGGGTTAGGTATTTGGGACTATTGGGAGTGGGATTAGGGTTAGGGTTATGGTTTTGAGACTATTAGGAGCAAAGTTAGGGTTAGGGATTTGGGACTATTGGGAGTGGGATTAGGGTTAGGGTTTTGAGACTATTAGGAGCGAGGTTAGGGTTAGGGACTATTGGGAGTGGGATTAGGGTTAGGGTTTTGAGACTATTAGGAGTGAGGTTAGGATTAGGGTTAGGGATTTGGGACTATTGGAAGTGGGATAAGGGTTTGGGTTAGGGTTTGAGACTATTAGGAGCGAGGTTAGGGTTAGGGATTTGGGACTATTGGGAGCAGGATTAGGGTTAGGGATTTGAGACTATTGGGAGCGGGATTAGGATATAGATACTTAGGCTGCAATGCTCATCCGAGTGTAATTTCTGAGCTTGTCTGGGTGCACTCTCAAGTCCTCATATAGCAACGCAAATTGTCCACTTGAGGTGTGTGCTTGGAGGATGGGATGAACCCAATAGCGACGTTGCTGCCTCTGTTGGTGGATATTCTCCCAATAGAGTAGCACAAACAACAAAAAAAGCTCCATAAACTCCATCTCACCTCCACGAGATACCAGGAAGTAAACAGGAAGTGATGTAGAGAGGTGGGGTTGTCCTTTGACGCCCATGCTTCAATAACGCTTGTAAAACACTGTCAAAACGCCCGCAGCGTAACGGTAATTTTACCGCGAATGCGGTAAAAACGTGGTAAAATAGCTGTGTTTTACTGCAATTTTAACGCTCTGCTATAGGCGTTTTCAGTGTGAAAGGGCTCTAAATTTAAGAGTGAAGTTTCAGGAAAAAAACTTTCCACAGCCCCCTGCGTAAAACACGCAGGCACAGATAACCCTTTATTTTCAGGGTAAAAAAGTGAGTGTTATATGTATGCCAATAAATACAGTAATCTCAACAACTGAACCATTAATGCTAATGCAGATATATTGCTACTATAGTATTCAGGCTTCGTGCTAGAAAGTCAACGTTTTTTTCTTTGCTAATTCTAATGCTGATGTCATTACTGTACTTATATTACATGCTGCTTTTCTGCCCCAGATGGTCCCCTCAGTGCTGGTCCTCCAGTGTTAGGGTGGCCCATTTTCCTTTTCAGGGTCCTACGGAGCCACCCTGACATGTGCACGCCCAGCATCAGACTACAGGTTAACTCTGGTTCACAAATCACTGACAAGGCATTTATGTCACAGGAGAAGAGGTTTAATCTCATTGTCTTGTCCTCTGGGCTGACTGTGCATGTCAGCTCATGTTTCACCCTTATAAAAGGTTATCAGTGAGTGGGGAGTGTAAGGACACTGTAGAGATGAAAGGACATGCAGCCCCAAAGAATCTAACATGGTGAATATGACGTAAAGTGTGTGTTCCTCAGCAGGAAGTTTTGGGAAGTGGAGCACAGGAAGCTGGATGATGCAAAGGAACAATTAAGATTTGTTTTTAAATGTGTAGTAAAGAATTGTTTACTGGACTATGAGAATGATTTATGATGATTTTGGAGACAAAGATTGGCTACTATTTTATTGGCAAGGTGTGGAGACTTGTGATGGTATCCTGCTTACACCAGAAAGCATCATGGAAAATATGCTTTAATTGATTAAAAGACAAAGGGCCAGATTCACAGAGCCCTTACTCCGGTCTATCTCGCGTTAGACCGGAGTACTTTCAAATTACGCGCGTCGTTTCATTAGTCTGAATCCTCAAACCATGAAACGACGGTTTCGGGCTTCAATACGACTGGCTTACGTGTTCGTACACCTTCGGATCTACGCTGCAATAATTTTGCGGCCGCTGGGTGGAGTTCCTGTCGTTTTTCCGCATCGGGGTATGCAAATGAGCTTTTTCCGACGATCCACGAAGTTACGAGCGTCGTTCGCAATCTCTTACGGCATCTGTAGTCATCTTTTTGCTGTGTAAAGTTATTCCAGCCTTTATCTGGTCTAGTATTAGACAGCCCATGTTAAGTATGGCCGTCGTTCCCTCGTCAAATTTTTTATTTTTTACGTAAGTCGTCAGGGAATAGTAATGTACGTAAACGATGCTACTCAAACAAAAAATGAAGTAACGACGTTATTTTGCGCAATGCATGGCGGGAAATTTCTGAACGGAGCATGTGCAGTTCGATCGCCGCGGGGGCCGCCTAATTTAAATGCTTCACGCCCCCTAATCGCGTATTTCGATTCCGCCGCGAGAAATACACTATGCCGCCGTACCTTACGGGCCAAAATCTACTTGAATTCGTCGTAAAGCCAGGTAAAATACAGCGGCGTAGTGTATCTCTGATACTCTGCGCCAATGTAATTGTACCTGAATCTGGCCCAGAGTTTTTGCTTTGTACTGGTAATTAATCTGTGCTGTCTATAAAAGATCACAAAACACAACGGCCTAGATTCACAAAGCGATTACGCCTGTGTAAATGTTGTTAGACAGGAGTAATTTCGATTTACGAGCGTTTTTACGCTAGTCGAAATCCTCAAACCATGAAAAGACACCTGCGTGCTAAATTTCGACTTTATTACGTGTTAGTACGCCTTCAGATCTACGCTGCCTGAAAATTGCGGCCACTGGGCGGACTTCCTGTTGTTTTTCACCTTCATGGTATGCTAATGAGCTTTTGCCTGGAATCCACAAAATTTCGCTCTTCAAACGCAATCTCTTACGGCACCTTTAGTCATCTTTTTTTTCCGTTTCACTATACCAGCTTTTTGCTGGTCTAATATTAGACAGCCCATGTTAAGTATGGCCGTCGTTCCCGCGTCGAATTTCAACGTTTTTCGATTTCTTTTATTATTTTTAACGTAAGTCGTCCGGGAATAGGAATGTTCGTAAACGCCGCTACTCAAACAACGAATGACGTCACGACGTGATTTCGCGCAATGCACGGCGGGAAATTCCTGAACAGAGCATGCGCAGTTCGATCGTCGCGGGGACGCGCTTAATTTAAATGCTTCACGCCCCCTACTCACGTATTTCGATTGCGCGGCGGAAAAAAAATACGATACAATAGCGTACGCGCAAAAAAACTACCTGAATTCGGCGTAGAGTCTGGTGATAGACGGCAGCGTAGCGTATTTCGATTACGCAGCGGAAGATTACATCTATGTGAATCTGCCCCAACATCTCTAGTTTTCAAAAACAAAATCCCCACTGAGGCTTAGAAACTGTAGGAAGTCAACTCTTTCAGGCTGAGATGCTGCATGTCCCCTAAGGAAGACGTTTTGGAAGGAATACACAGAGCACAAGAACCGATAAAATATAACAGTTCAAACTCTGCTTCCCTAAGGCTCAGAACAAAGGAAAGTCAAATCTCTACAGAACTCACTGTATGTACAGTAGAAATAGCAGCTTTGACACTTGACTGCACATAGGCAGATCGTTTTGTAATAGGCAAATCTCATCATTGTAGGTAACCACAAATTTTCTTTCAACGTAGACACACACCTTTGCATTTTTTTAGTGCATTTTCAGTTTTGCATAAACACACTACAGTCCATTTATCATGTTTTCCTATGGATGTAGTTCACTTCTGTGCATTTTATGGAAAGGGCCAGGGACTTTTTTTCTGGTTTTTGGATCAAAAGCATGTAGCAAAATGCACCTGGAGTATGCAAACTTCAACCTGTATAGGTGTAAATCAGGACTTAGTGAGAATTAAGCACTCTCTACATCCAGGATGAGGGAAATCATGATCTAAATCAGTGGTTCTCGAGGCCCACTAACAGGCAAGGTTTGCAAGATATCAGAAATACATCACAAGTGATATCATTAGCTGCTCAGTGATTACAGTATTCTAGAAAATATGGAAAAAACACTGCGCTAAACCAATGGGGGTGGAAGTGCTGCTAGTACCAATAATACAGATACATATATTGGAAGAACTAGGAAAAAGGAAGTGAGGTACAGCGCAAAACCAAAATCCGTGAAATTAATGATAGTGATATCAAAAATTGATATAAATGAATAATAGACCAATCTAGACAACACGATTGGTTATATGAACACACATTGTGAAATATGTCAAAAATTAAAATATTATATCATAAAATTGAATTAATATAACACCGGTATACAAAATTATAACTAAAAAAACATAATAACGTGCACATTAAGATAAATATGAAGCAAATGAAAAAGTCCATAAATATTCCCAAAAGCATGAAAAAAGTGTCCGTGTAAAAGTGAGCTTTAAGAAGTCTTCCAAAGAGATGTTCAAAAGCTTGACACCACCTTCCACCAAAGATACACCCGAGTGTCAGAACATATAGGCCCAGATTCAGAGAGAATTGGATTCTCGTAGCGTATCAGAAATACACTACGCCGCCGTTTTTTACCTGGCTCTACGTGGAATCCAGGTAGATTTTGTCCAGTAAACGACGGCGGCGTAGTGTATTTCTCCCATCGCAATCCATATAGACGAGTAGGGGGCGTGAAGGATTTAAAATAGGCGCGTTCCCGCGGCGATCGAACTGCGCATGCTCCGTTCGTGAATTTCCCGCCGTGCATTGCGCGAAATCACGTCGTTACGTCATTCGTTGTTTGAGTAGCGTCGTTTACGGACATTTCTATTCCCGAACGAGTTACGTAAAAAAAAAAAAAAATTTATTAAAATCGACGCGGGAACGACGGCCATACTTAACATGGGTTACGCACCGTTAGACCAGCAAAAAGCTGGTCTAACAGTACGTAAAAAAAAACAGACGTAAGCGATTGCGAAGACCGCTCGTATCTTCGTGGATCGCCGTAAAAACACATTTGCATATCCCGACGCATCAAAACGACGCGAACTCCTCCCAGCGGCCGCAAATATATCGCAGCGTAGATCCGAAGGTTTACGAAGACGTAAGCCTCTCGGATCGAAGCCCGAAGCCGCCGTATCATGGTTTGAGGATTCAAACTAGTGATACGGCGCGCAAAATTTGAAATTACTCCTGTCTAACACCAGTTAGACAGGCGTAATTGCTTTATGAATCTGGGCCATAGTCTCCTTACCAGACCACCTGACCAGACCTGCGGTCAGACTGCACACGGGTTTGTTTAGAGTCACCCAAACGACTATAGGCTGGAGTTGCTTCTAATCACAATAAGCCAAAGCGGATGGATATCTCAGATATAAAAGAGAAATAGAGAGCCCATAGTGCAGCTTTGCAATACAATTTTTATTCAAAAAAACGGAATATATTGCACTTACAAGAGGTCACTGTAAAGCAGGCTCAAACAGATGCACCATATGCGGTCTGCAAACACGGGATCTCGGCGTCCTCTTTGATTCTCTTTCCTGGGTCAGTTCAAAAAACGTGATGACGTCAGAACGCAGGCCACACCTACGCGTTTATTATCCCTTTCAGTGTTCGCATTTGCGCCTCTATCCAGAAGAATGCGCACCATTTCACACACCAGAGGTATATTTAGTGTAATGCAAGGCCGCATAGAAGACTGTGTATAGTGAAAGCTTGTTCTCTGTCAGAACTAACTTTGGCTTGTGGCTGGAATGTTCTCTACGTGCAAATAAAGAAGCATTTGGTGTCTGAAAGCAAAGAAGATTTATTAAAGAATGCTCTTGTTGTTGGAAATGCGACGTTGGTTAAAGAACTCTTAGATACAGGATTGAGTGTTGAATGCTGCTTTCAGTTTGGATGGACTCCTTTGATGTATGCAGCTAATATTGGCAATTTTGAAATGGTGCGCATTCTTCTGGATAGAGGCGCAAATGCGAACACTGAAAGGGATAATAAACGCGTAGGTGTGGCCTGCGTTCTGACGTCATCACGTTTTTTGAACTGACCCAGGAAAGAGAATCAAAGAGGACGCCGAGATCCCGTGTTTGCAGATCGCATATGGTGCATCTGTTTGAGCCTGCTTTACAGTGACCTCTTGTAAGTGCAATATATTCCGTTTTTTTAAATAAAAATTGTATTGCAAAGCTGCACTATGGGCTCTCTATTTCTCTTTTATATCTGAGATATCCATCCGCTTAGGCTTATTGTGATTAGAAGCAACTCCAGCCTATAGTCGTTTGGGTGACTCTAAACAAACCCGTGTGCAGCATTACAGTATTCTAGTCTGCATCTCCCCAGGGTAATACATAAAATCTGGCCTGTTAGTGGGCCCTGAGGACAGGGTTGATGACCACTGATCTAAATGATCCTGTGCTAAATGGGTAATCAAAAATTTGGTATTTGTTGAATTAGCTGGGTTTCCTTATTTTTGTCTTAAAGGGGTTGTAAAGGTTTGTTATTTATTTCTAAATAGGTTCCTTTAAGCTAGTGCATTGTTTGTTCACTTACCTTTTCCTTCGATTTCCCTTCTAAATGTTTTTTTTCCTTTGTTTTCTTTGTCTGAATTTCTCACTTCCTGTTCCTCCTCAGTAAGCTGTTCTGGCTGACTAACCCCCAGCCAGAACGGCTCGAATGATGGGGGCAAGCTTACTGAGGAGCAACAGGAAGTGAGAAATTCAAAGAAAAAAACATTTAGAAGGGAAATCGAAGGAAAAGGTAAGTGAACCAACAATGCACTAGCGTAAAGGAACCTATTTAGAAAGTAAAAAAAAGAACCCCTTTATATGTGTTTGACTACAGTGGGAAACATGAACAGCGATAGAATGAAACACCAACATCCGAGCAGGAGTGGCACTATCATATACATTACATGCATCCCCACAAACGGATATTCCAATTAGGCATAGCTATACACCGACCTTCAGCTGGGCAAGCAGGAAAAAATAGAAGAGCGTGCCTGTCGCGGATTGATCTATGTTGCTCAGATGTTGGCTTTTCATTCTATCGCTGTTCATGTTTCCCACTGTAGTCAGTGTTCTGGGAGCACCTTCATGAACTTTGCCAACCTATATACGGTTGGGCTTATTTATGTTATTTTACTCTAACTTTGTTTGATATGAATAGATATATACCCCCACCCTAAAGGAACACTCTGTATCCCTAATATGGTTATAAATATCTATATATAAGATACAATTAAAAAATATGGTCTAACTTTGATGGGAAACAGACTAGTACTAATCCCATCTTGAAAGAGCAAATATCTCTACATAAATCAATTTTTCTTACAGACATACCGATGTCCCTGAGTGTTTTCCGGTGATACTACTACCAATCAGCGGTACCACTCCAATCTGGGCTCTAATAAATGCTTTTCCAGTCACGCAAACTTACTCTGTGCTCAAAGATATCATAACAGAGTTGAATATTAATTTAGATCTCTGACTTCCCAAGGCTTGTGATATCGTAGCCGTCTTCCATCATTTGGCTTTGTATCAGGAGGTTCACTCAGTGCTCTTCTTGATCTGTATGTCTTTTCTCAGACTTGGCCTCAACGATGCTCCTTTTTTTCCATGTCTCTGATTATGATTTTAATGTGTAATTGTTTTTTACTTTAAAATATGTTATGATAGTAATACTCTTTCTCAGTCCTGAAACGCGTTGGGCTCAACATTCAAGGAACCAGATATATACGATCTAATCTTGCATTTTGTTTTTATGTATTTGATACATGGTGATGTATGGGCTATAATTTTTATATTGATAACATTTTAACTTTTTCATATTCTGCCTTTGATCAGTTGCCTTAAAAGTCTCAAGTACCTGTAATGGGGGGTACTCTTTCTATATAATTTAATTGTGTTAAAGGGTAGTGGCAACATTTAAAATTGCTAAGTTACTCAGGTCTGATATATTTTACTTTGCATTAAAATCTATTTTTGTCTTCAATGGCTCTGCCCACTTCCTCTACAAATACCTACTCTAAGGCCCCTTTCACACTGGGCGTTTTTCGAGCGTTATTCAAGCGTTTTTAGAGCGTTATTCGAGCGAAGCCTCATCTGTAATTCCAATGTGCTGGTAAAGCACCGCTAAGACCCTAACATTTTAGGGCGTTTTTGCAGTGCCTCAGTGTGAAAGGGTAAGGCGTTTTTACAGCGCTTTCAATTAATTTCAATGGAGAGGAGCGTTTTTGGAGTGTTTTTTTCAGCGCCCAAAAGCTGCCTCAAAGATGCTGCTTGAAGGACTCAGTGTGAAAGGGTCCATTGAGATGCATGGAGAGCGTTTTAATAGCGATATTTTTAACGCTAAAACAGTGTAAAAACGCTTCAGTGTGAAAGGGGTCTTAAAGTGACACTAAACTCTGGTTTAACAGCTTTCCGGCCAGCGGCCGTCATTATACTGCAGCAGGTCGGCTCGTTCCTGCAGACCGTCGCGTCTGTATGTTGGTCCCTTTAAGCAGGATGAAAGTGAAGCATGAATCCGCGCAATGGAACCAAATATTGCTTTAAGCGAGTATAGTTTTTTTTTATGCCCCTAGTTAATTGATTTATGCAGCTGCCCCTACCTGATTTATTTCACCTAGGTGAGATAATAATTTGAAAAAGGGTGGAAGAAGGAATGGCGCTAGCTTTATAGTGTGCAGTACAGATATATTGGATATTATTATAGACACAATAATGGATATTCAAATACAAATATTAATGCATAATAAATAAAATCCTAATTTTAAATTACTTGCGTTGAGATTAAATAGAACAATGCTAGTAATGTCCAATATATATGTAAAAAAAATACAGTGAGAATAAATAAATTAGCAACTGCGATGTGATACGCAGTCCTCAGTGACTCAAATAAATAGTCCACCTTAATGAATACTTAGTGCTACAGTACTAGTGGTGTCCACTCAAAAAAGTGTGATATATGACAGAGAAAAAATGTAAGTAAGTTCTGCTATTAAATTAAAAATAAAATGAAACAAATAAATTATTGGAAGAAGTGATTCGTGCTGTTATGAACATCTAGTTATATGCTTGCTTCACACGGTGCTCCACTCTAATCTGTGCTCCTATATGGACGGGCACTCACCAGATTTTTACCCCCTCTTGGGGTCTACAGCGTTCACAGTGTATGTATGTCACTGTGCAGCACTCTGGCAAAGACATGTCCTGCTGTGATCCTTGTGGTGCTATCAGTAGTTAACCCATATGCAGGAAAGAGAAAGGGGTCCCAACATAGTGTAGTACCTTTTAAAAATCAATTTTTATTGTTAAAAACAAATGGGTACTCACAATGTTGCAGTATAAACAGAGCATTCGTTTGGCATGCAGAACACTGAAGTGTTAGTGGTGTTCTGTCGGATCGCTCGACCGGTTTTGTCGACCTGACGTCATCTGGAGCGCTCCAGCAATGACAGCTGTTTCAGATTCTTTTCAAAATTTAGGTAACCACAGATATCTGTTCTGGGATTTTAAGTTCAAAATAGGATGAATGCCTAAGTTGAGTTTTAGGTGACCCTTACCTGTGAACCCCCCCCCCCCCCTTGTCGCAGGCTAATTATTACGTGGTACTCCCTTTTGGTTTTGTTAATGAACAAAAGGGGTTGGTTAATAAAAACGTTAAATCCAACCTGAGTCGTAGTGGCTGGGTTGATGAAGGTGACCCTTACCTGTGAAACCCCCCCCCCCTCCCTTGTCGCAGGCTAATTATTACGTGGTACTCCCTTTTGGTTTTGTTAATGAACAAAAGGGGTTGGTTAATAAAAACCTTAAATCCAACCTGAGTCGTAGTGGCTGGGTTGATGAATGGTGGTGGTTTAAGTTATTAAGTGAGGTGTTTATTCGTTATATTGCAATGGTTATTGGTTTAATAAAGTATGATTAACCACTTCAATACCTGCCAATTGTCATTTGACGTCCACAGATGGGATCTCCCATCCTGGGTGGACGTCAAATGATGTTCTGGGATTTGCGGGTGGATATCTGAATGATGCCTGCAGTTAGAGGCATCACTCGGATATCCTTTTGTTCTGCCGGCGATTCTGCACAACATAAGAACAATCATAGGGCCGCTTGATTGTTCTTACAGGACATCCCCCCCTCCTGCCGCCATCCGGTGCTTCTCCGGGCTCTCCCATGCCTTCGGGGGCCCGGAGAAAGAATCGTCCGGCGTAGGCAGGAAGCATAGAGATGACTGGTGACCAGATGGTCTCCAGTCATCTCTATGACCATCGGAGGACCCGGGTCCCCGTAAGTAAACAAAGCCGCGATTGCGGCTAGTAAGCAACAGTATTCATGAGATCGGTGAATTGTTTTTTCACCAATCTCATGGTTTCCAGCCTGGAGGAGAGACTGACCCCGCATCTCTCCATAAAGAGGACCTGTCACACACATTTCCTATTACAAGGGATGTTTACATAGGAATAAAAGTGAAAAAAAATCGAAAAAAAGTGTAAAAATAAATAAAAAATAAGTTAAAAAATAAATAAAAGAATAAAAAATAATATTAAAACGCCCCTGTCCCTGGTAGCTCGCGTGCAGAAGCGAACGCACACGTAAGTCCCGCCGACATATGTAAACGCCATTCAAACCACATATGCGAGGTATCGCCGTGTGCATTAGAGTGCCAGCAACAAATCTAGAACTAGATATCCTCTGTAAATCTAAACTGGTAACCTGTAAAAAAAAATTTAAGCGTTGCCTATTGAGATTTTTAAGTACCGAAGTCTGGCGCCATTCCATGAGTGTGCACAATTTTAAAGCGTGACATGTTAGGTATCTATTTACTCGGTGTAACATAATCTTTCACATAATATAAAAAAATTGGGCTAACTTTACTGTTTTGTTATTTTTTAAATTCATGAACAATTTTTTCCCAAAAAGATAAAATGTTGCAATGACCGTTGTTTTATTCTCTAGGGCAGGGATCTTCAAACTGCGGCCCTCCAGTTGTTCAGGAACTACAATTCCCATCATGCCCAGTCATGTCTGTGAATGTCAGGGGTTTACAATGCCTCATGGGATGTGTAGTTCCGCAACAGCTGGAGGGCCGTAGTTTGAGGATCCCTGCCCAAGGGTGTCTGCTAAAAAAAAACCATATATAATGTTTGGGGGTTCTGTGTAATTTTCTAGCAAAAGAATGATTTGTACATGTAGGAGAGAAGTGCCAGAATAGGCCCGGTATTGAGGTGTGTATAAAAGCCCGGTATTGAAGTGGTTAAAGTAAAAAGGCAATAAATACCAGTAGTAAAATGAACAGTGTAATCTTGAATGAAATTAATTTGTTATTGTGTAAACCAAATAAGTCCAGAAGAAACACAAATCGATAAAATAAAGTCTGTGAAGAGATGGTGAAATAAACTTGAGGCTGGAAACACGTGTGTAAAAAATCCCTTCCTCCATATGCTGTGATTCCAAAAGTTGTTTAATAAGATCCACCACCGAAAGAAATGCCTGCTTACCAGATCTCAATGACTCCTCATTACAGAAGATCAAAGACAGCCTTGAACGAAGGTTCAGGTCAGCACACTCACAGGCTCGATAGATTCCAGTAGCAGATATCATGCCAAAAAAACATAGATAGCTCCCATAGTGTAAAACCGTATTGTATTTATTTAACCACTTGACCACTGGGCACTTAAACCCCCTAAATAGCCAGACCAATTTTCAGCTTTCGGTGCTCTCACAGTTTGAATGACAATAACTCAGTCATACAACACTGTAACCAAATTACTGTACATTTCTGTCCTTTTTTTCCCACAAATAGAGCTTTCTTTTGGTGGTATTTGATCACCTCTGCGGTTTTAATTTTTTTCGCTATAAATGAAAAAAGAATGAACATTTTGTAAAAAAATGAATTTTTCTTCATTTCTATTATAACATTTTGCAAAAAAGTAATTTTTCTTCATAAATTTGGCCTAACATGTATACTGCTACATAGCTTTGGTAACAAAACAAAAAAAAATTTGGATATTATTTAGTCTGGGTGAAAGTTATAGGGTCTACAAACTATGGTACCAATTACTGAAAATGTATCAATTTGATCACATCTGATGTACTGACAGCCTCTATCATTTCTTGAGATCCTAAGGCCCCATGCACACGAGAAGCAAATGAAAACACATCTAAACTCACATTTTCAAAAGCAAAAACCGGCGTTTAAAACGCCCGTTTTTGCCGTGAATTTCGCAGCGTTTTGCCACGTTTGCGGCTATCAGCGTTTATAGCACAGACATTGTAGACCCTCCCAAAGCTCTGAAAGCTATATATTTTTAACTATTTCTGCCATTTTCAACAGAGAGAGCAGCAGCAGACTTTCATATGCAGACTTGCATACTTTCATTTGATTCTTCTTTTTTTAAATGGATCCCATATTGAATATATGCCAAGAAATTGTCCATACGTTGCTCTTGCTGAGGCTTTAACGCCGTCGCAAACTACGGGAGAGATCCGTTGGCAGAGCTCGTCACTATTGGACCCATCCGTTGATGGCACAGAGATTTTCAGTTGGCTATTTTACCAATATGTATGTCCAGCTGCGTACTTATCCAGAGAAATGCTTTACATTTTTCAAATTTCGAATTTTTCAAATTCTAAAGTATGAAAATTTGTAATTCAAAAATTTCGAATTTCGAATTTTCGAAATTTTGAATTTCTAATTTTTCAATTTTCGAGATTTGGAAATGCGAATTTTTCGAATTTCTAATTTTTCAAATTTCTAATTTTTCTCATTTTCAAATCTCACATTTTTCGAATTTTCAAATCTCGCATTTTTCGAATTTTCAAATTTCGCATTTTTCGAATTTTCAAATTTCGCATTTTTCGAATTTTCAAATTTCGCATTTTTCGAATTTTCAAATTTCGCATTTTCAAAATTTCGAATTTTCAAAATTTCGAATTTTCAAAATTTCGAATTTTCAAAATTTCGAATTTTCAAAATTTCGAATTTTCAAAATTTCGAATTTTTCAAAATTTTAAATTTCGAATTTTTCAAATTTCGAATTTTTCAAATTTCGAATTTTTCAAATTTTGACATTTCGAATGAAATTTCGAAAAATTCGAATTTCTAAATTTCGAAAAATTCGAAAACCGAATTTCAGAATTTCGAGAATTTGAAAAATTCGAAAATTAAAAAATTCGAAATTGAAAAATTCGAAATGTGAAAATTTCGAAATTTGAAAAATTCGAAATTTGAAAAATTCGAAATTTGAAATTTCGAAAATTTGAAATTTCGAAAATTTGAAATTTCGAAATTTGAAATTTCGAAATTTGAAAAATTCGAAATTGAAAAATTCGAAATTGAAAAATTCGAAATTGAAAAATTCGAGATTTGAAAAATTCGAAAATTGAAAAATTCGAAATGTCAAAATTCGAAAATTTCAAAATTCTAAATTTCGAAAATTGAAAAATTTGAAATTTAGAAAAATTCGAAATTTGAGAAATTCGAAATTTGAAAAATACAAAAATTGAAAAATTCGAAATTTGATTGCCCACTTGCCGCGTAACCTGTCCACGTCACCTGCCACAAGTTGTGGATTGTCCACTTGCCATGTCACCTGGCCACGTCACCTGTTCACATCACCTGGCCACGTCACCTGCCACAAGTTGTGGATTGTCCACTGGCCACGTCACTGTCACGTCAACTGGCCACTTCACCTGCCACAAGTTGTGGATTGTCCACTTGCCACATCACCTGGCCATGTCACCTGCCACAAGTTGTGGATTGTCTACCTGTCATGTCACCTGGCCACATCACCTGCCACAAATTGTGGATTGTCCACAATGCAATGCAAGCAATTACAGTTGTTTAGGTTTTTTAATGTTTTTTCATCATTTGCCATCATTTTTGAGATTTCTAATGTAAAAAAATAGGTCACCTTTAAAAACGCCTATAAACGAAATCGCGGCAAAACGCCGGTACCGCGTTTTGCGTCTGAAACGCGAAAACGCCAAAAGCTTCTGAACCCATTTTTTGACGTCTGAAAAAACGGGCCTAAACTCAACTGCCTCTAACCTCAAAAAAACGTGAATGTGTGCATGGACACATAGGCTAACATTAAATGTGTTCAGGGGCAGTTGAAAAAAATGCCCAAATGCCTCTGAACTCGAGTTTACCAGCGTCTCGTGTGCATGGGGCCTAACATGCCAGAAAAGTACAAATACCCCCCAAATGACCTCTTTTTTGGAAAGAATACATCCCAAGGTATTTAGAAAGAGGCATTGTAATTTTTTCCCACAATTCTTTGCAAAATCAAGATTTTTTTTATTTAATTTTTTTTCCACAAAATGTTCATATTAGCAGGTTATTTCTCACACACAGCATATGCATACCACAAATTACACCCCAAAACACATTCTGCTATTCCTCCAGAGTATGACGATACCACATGTGTGAGACTTTTACACAGCGTGGCCACATAGAGCAGGGAGCTCCATCAGGCGTTCTGGAACACCCAGACCAATTCTGACTCTTCTCTCCTACATGTAAAAATCATAATTTATTTGCTAGAAAATTACATAGAACCCCAAAACATTATATATGCTTTTTTAGCAAAGACCCTAGAGAATACAATGGCGGTCGTTGCAACTTTTTATCGCGCATGGTATTTGCACAGCAGTTTTTCTAACGCGTTTTTTTGTAAATAAAACAGTTTTGTGCTTTAAAAAAAAAAAACAGTAAAGTTAGCCCAATGTTTTTGCATAAAATAAAAGATGAAGTTACGCCGAGTAAATAGATACCCAACATGTCACCCTTTCAATATTGCACACGCTTGTGGAATGGCGCCAAACTTCGCTACTTAAAAATCCCCATAGGCGACGCTTTAAATGTTTTTACTGGTTACATGTTTTTAGTTGAAAAGGAGGTCTAGGGCCTAAATATTGCTCTCGCTCTAACGTTCGCAGCGATACCTCACTTGTGTGGTTTGAACACCGTTTTCATATGTGGGCGGGACTTGCGTGTGCGGTCGCGTCTGTATACGAGCACACGGGGACAGGGGCGCTGTTATTTTTTTTGTATTGTTCATTTTACTTCATTTATTTTAGTTTGACACGTTTTTCCCCAAAAATAAATGTTTTGATTACTTGTATTCCTATTACAAGGAATGTAAACATCCCTTGTAATTGGAATATAGCATGACAGGTCCTCTTTACAGTGAGATATGGGGTCAATAAGACCCCACATCACACCTCTAGGCTGGGAAGCTTGAAAAAAAAAAAAAACGATCGCAGGGAGTATTGCGCGGGGAGTATTGTGCAGGGAGTATTGCAGAGTATTGTGTGGGGGGTATTGCAGAGTATTGTGCCGGGGGTACTGCAGAGTATTGTGCCGGGGGTACTGCAGAGTATTGTGCCGGGGGTACTGCAGAGTATTGTGCCGGGGTACTGCAGAGTATTGCGCAGGGGGTATTGCAGAGTATTGCGCAGGGGGTATTGCAGAGTATTGCGCCGGGGGTATTGCCGAGTATTGTGCCGGGGGTTATAGCAGAGTATTGTGCTGGGGGTACTGCAAAGTATTGTGCGGGGGTATTTCAGCGTATTGCGCAGGGGGTATTGCAGAGTATGGTGCAGGGGGTATTGCAGAGTATGGCCCCCCTGGACCCGGCAGTCACGGACATTCCCGGGTGCGCGATTCTGGGGTCACGTTATATAACGTGATCCCAGAGTTAAGCAACCACCTTGCCGCCGTTATTTGATGGCGGCTGGTGGTTAAAAAGGAGTAAAAACACACTTACATCAAGTCAATAGACAAACAGCCTTAATCCTGCACTGGCGGCCGGTCGCCTGCAGGTAAATCCGTTCCTGTTAAAAGGTGAAATGGGGAGTGACCTCTCTGCGCCGTTCCGTTCCACCCAACTTGATGCAAGTGTGTTTTTACTCCTTTTTAAATAAATCCAATACGGTTTTACACTATGGGAGCTATCTATGTTGTTTTTTTGGCATGATATCCGCTACTGGAATCCATCAAGCCTGTGAGTGTGCTGACCTGAACCATCGTCATTTGGATTTGGCTGGAGCAGACTTAGCTGCTTTAATTTAAGGCTGTCTGATCCTCTGTAATGGGGGGTCATTGAGATCTGGTAAGCAGGCATTTCTTTCGGTGGTGGATCTTATCAAACAACTTTTTTTGTGAAGGAATCGCAGCATATGGAAAAAGGGATTAGAGACTGTTTTTACACGGGTGTTTCAAGACTCAAGTTTATTTCACCATCTCTTCACAGACTTTATTTTATCGATTTGTGTTTCTTCTGGACTTTTTTGGTTTACACAATACCAATTTATTTAATGCAAGATTACACTGTTGATTTCACTGGATTATTGTATCCATTTTTGTGTTTTTACACATTTATGTGCACCAAGTGGAAATAATCATTATTTTTGCCTAAATTTTGTGCAGATATATTATAGTTAGTGCAACCTATATTTTTGGAAAAATGGCCAAACATTCACATAGACACACTCCTAAACCTTGTGGACAGCCTTCCTAGAAGAGTTGAAGCTGTTATAGCTGCAAAGGGTGGGCCAACTCAATATTGAACCCTACTAAGACTGGGATTTCATTAAAGTTTGTGTATGTGTAAAGGCAGGCGTCCCAATACTTTTGGTAAAATAGCGTATCTTAAGAAATAAATTGAGAACAACCTTAGGCATGTGTGGGGTGTGCCCATGCACATCCTAATCACCACATGCACCATTGGCTCTGGCAGCATATGAATTGGATATGGACAGGAGAGGGGGCTCTTTTTAGAGCCAATCCCATTGTGTATTAGTCCCTGCAGCTTCTGGAAGCCAGCTTCGCCTGCTCTCCATCCTGCCAACTTTCAGCTGTTGCAGGGAGAGGCACACAACAGGATCGGTTCCTTATAGTTGCCCCCCCCCCCCACTGCACCAATCACTCTCCCTGTCCATGATTCGATCCCCCTGTTGCTTGAGCCCTCCCGGGGATGGAGAGAGGGGCAAGGGGTTGGTAAATACATAATTTACCAGCCACTTCCTTTTCTAAACACAGTGAGTGAGCAGTTTGTGTGACTGGAGCCGCTTGTTACTCTAAAAGGGTGCAGCAGCTGTACAAACACAGCTGCAGGTCCTAATTTGACAGGTGTGGGTGAGTGACCCCAATGCCACACAATCCATACACGTGCATCCACACTCCTTCAAATTAGGATCTGTGGCTGTGTTTGTACAGTTGCTGCGTCCCCATAGTGTTACATAGGCTACCTGCACACAACTCCAGCCACATAAAGAAAAACTGACAGATTCACTCTGTATAGGGCACAGCATCTGTAAATGAACCCCAAGACCTAATTTACACACAGAGCTTTATTTATTACTCAAAACAGATTTATCTTTTAGGTGTTTGAGCTTTGGGATGCACACCCTAATGCAATAGGCTGTGCACACCTATGAGAACAATCTATCTGGAAACTGCTAGTGAACCCTGAGACAATAAGCAGTTGGATCTTAATAAAGTAAAAAACAAAAATAAAATAAATTGGTTTGGAAAACCTTCTCCAGGAAATGGTCTATTGCTTAAGGACACTAGCTGAAAGTCCCAAGGAGTGAGAGGGGTTTTATAAGGGTGCAATGGGGGCTTTCCCAGCAAAGCTTGTGCCAGTATTCAATCATCTGAAGGCAGTGGCATATAACCCATGGTTTGGACTACAAATCTTGCGCCCTGTACAGTACGAGAAAAATATTTATTTTAATTGTAGGTTGTTAGACAAAATGTGTAAAAGTCCAAAAGGGGGAGTACCTACACAAAGTATTAATTGAGACACTAAAACATTATAAGGTGTGATTTACTGCACATTTTCCTTACCAAAAACTAAATAAATAAATGAATAAATAGAAAGCAGATTTCAGAAAAAAAACGGAGAAAACGGTTCTAATACATGCCTTAACCATTAAAGGTTATTGGGTATTTGCAACAGATTAAAGGCCTCTTTGGCATGTAAAAGATTATGGCTGCTCAGGAAAAAAAAGGAAAAACGATATACCAGAGACTACATCTGTTTAGATTTTAATCTATCCCTGTCTACTAAATGTATGCCGTTTCAACATTATTTGCTTAGAGAATATAGCCCTTGGGACATCAGAGGGTTTCATTTATCACTGGTGCACTCTAGACTGCAGAAGAAAAACTCTGAATGCAATGCAAAATCAATCTAGTTATTCTGTGTCCCCTAGAAGGCTTCTTCCTGAAGATCTAGACATTAAAAACGTGGTTATATAATTGCTTTTAGCAAAATATTTAATAAACATTTTTCTCTGAACATGGTGTGCATGGTTTCCCAGCTGTGACTCGCAATGTTTAAATGAAAGTGATGTTCAAAAGATGCCAGGAGACGTGTTTTATTAATATGTTTGATAGATTTTTAGAATAATTTTCACTTCACCGGGTAGAGGTGAAATGAAAAAACACAATAAATATGATTATATTTTAGGGTATATGTGACAGAAGATGTGTGTTTTGGCAAAAGTGCAATACAAAAAGTTACATGGTTAGTCCTCAAATATTTAAAGCTTGTACAGGTAAATAAGACTTATATTTCTTGGTAGCTCTAGTGTATTTCTGTATTTGTGTTCCTAGCTCTGCCTGCCACCTATATGAGGGATTTCACTCTCCCTACTGAAACTACATTTTAGATGGTGACCAAGATGAGTTCATCTTTTTTTTTTCACTGTCCAGTCACAGAACAGAAATGCAGCTCATAGTAGAAGGGTTTCAGCAACAGAGGCATTGCTGCCAATTCAGAAAGCAGTAGGCAAGCTCAGGTGCGGCCAGGTGCTTTTTGAAAAGCTACAGGCTTGTAAATTAGCAAAAATTGACAAAAATGTTTTCATACTACTGTAGTACAAGTAGGCACAGTCTTCATGACAGTGTCAATTAAAGAGCAGTGCAGCATAGTTGCCACACCTTCATATGAAGCTGGATTAAGTGGGCCTAGCAGGTCCAATAAGTATTTTTAGGACTTTGCATTTCTAAATGACTATAAATGAAGATAACCTGTGTTTATAATTAAATGTTGCAACACATTTTAAATGAAGAGCCACAATTCTACTTTAAATCATTCAATGAAAAATCAAAGCCAAGTAAGTGTAAAATACATTTTACTGGTACAATATTAAACCGATAGATCAACCGAATTATTTGTAATTACACACAAATTTAAGCATTGACTTGATTATTTTGCTATTCTACATATAAGTGAATCTGAGTTCATCTGAAGCTGTGCCACACACAGTGCACTACGCCTGTACAGCTCACTGTTAGTAGTTAGATGATCCCCCAGCTTGATCTGCTTCTTCTTCATCTCCAGGTCTTCTCTGCACTTTTGTGCTTGTTCTTTCCTGTCAGACGATTCCATTGTGTGTGTGATATTATTGTCTGTGGAGCACCTCAAGGTCAATTCACTTTCAACTTCAGCTTCTGCAGCAGACACCAGGTTTCTGTGGGCGAGCAGCTCCTCCTCCAGAGAGCACGCCAAGTCTCTTGCAAGATTATTCTTACTGCCCGGTCTTATTACATTTACCACACATGTTGGAGGAAGAATGCATTTGAGACTGTGTAGGCACTGGAGAATAACAATATCATTTCTAAAAACAAAAAACAAAAAAAAACATATCAGCACCAACATTACATGTGAAATGAAAAAAAAAAAAAAAAATCAACATCCCCAGCTTTTAAAGCTGTACTACGGGCACCACAACACTTTTATATCTTGATTTAATATTCCTTACTTACCCATGCAGCAAGCCCTTATTCGATTTTTTTTTTATCTAAAAAAAACAAAATCACTTTTATGCTGCTGCTGTACTTCCAGACTCGTAGCTGATCACAGTACCACAGTTGTAGCTCCACCCCCAATTGTAAATGAACGTTCCCTAGCACGCTGCTCTGTGTTGAAGTGACATTAGTTTACACTCTCTGATAGTGAGCAGGATGCACAGATGGGTATTGCTGTCAGACTGGGCTGTATCTGAGTGCTGTGGTCTTTAACCACTTCAGCCCCGGACCATATTGCTGTCCAAAGACCAGAGCACTTTTTGAGATTCGGGGCTGCGTCGCTTTAACTGACAATTGCGCGGTCGTGCGACGTGGCTCCCAAACAAAATTGGCGTCCTTTTTTTCCCACAAATAGAGCTTTCTTTTGGTGGTATTTGATCATCTCTGCGGTTTTTATTTTTTGCGCTATAAACAAAAACAGATCGACTATTTTGAAAAAAATGCAATATTTTTTACTTTTTTCTATAATAAATATCCCCAAAAATATATAAAAAAAAATATTTTTTCCTCAGTTTAGGCCGATACGTATTCTTCTACATATTTTTCGTAAAAAAAATCGCAATTAGCGTTTATTGATTGGTTTGCGCAAAAGTTATAGCGTTTACAAAATAGGGGGTAGTTTTATGGCATTTTTATTATTATTATTTTTTTTACTAGTAATGGCGGCGATCAGCGTTTTTTTTTCGGTACTGCGATATTATGGCGGACACTTCGGACACTTTTGACACATTTTTGGGACCATTGGCATTTTTTTAGCGATCAATGCTATAAAAATGCATTGGATTACTATAAAAATGCCATTGGCAGTGAAGGGGTTAACACTAGGGGGCGGGGAAGGGGTTAAGTGTGTTCCTATTTGTGTTCTAACTGTATGGGGGGGTGGACTTACTAGGGGGAATCACTGATTTTCTGTTCATACATCGTATGAACAGAAAATCAGCGTTTCCCCCGCTGACAGGAACGAGCGCTGTGTGTTTTCACACACAGCTCCCGTTCCCCGCTCTGTAACGAGCGATCGCGTGTGCCCGGCGGCGATCGCGCCCGCCGGGCACACGCACGGGACTCGTGGGCGAGCGGAGGGCGCGCGCGCGGGCCGCCGGCGGCGCGCACGCGCCCCCTAGTGGCCGCGAAAAGCGCGACGTAGAGCTACGGGCTCTCGCGCACCCGTGCCGACCTGCCGCCGTATAACTGCGGCGGCTGGTCGGCAAGTGGTTAACAAATAAATGGGAGCTAATCAGTATGGTTCCCAGTCATATGATCAATATGACAGCTATGACATATGAACACCTCACAGGATTCAAAGGCCACTGAAGAATGCATATGACAGAACATCTGTGTTTAATATTGTAATAGTCACCCACAAGTGCAGGATTAAAAAAAATATACATATACAGTATATCTTTTTTTTTTTGTATTAAAGTGATTGTAAAGTCAGAAGGTTTTTTATCCTAATGCATTCTATGCATTAAGATAAAAAGCCTTTTGTGTCCAGCCGCCTCCCCCGGCACCCCTAATACTTACCGGAGTCCCATCTCTATCCACGGGTGTCTCAGCTGTCCGAGATTCTCCCACCTGATTGGCTGAGACGCAGAAGCGGCGCCATTGACACTCGCTGCTGTCAAAGTCAATTAGGCAATTAGGAGAGGGAGTGACGGGGCTGAACCGTGTCTGAATGGACACACAAGAGGAGGGTCTGGGCCGCTCTGTGCAAATCCACTGCACAGAGCAGGAAAGTATACCATGTTTGTAATTTTTATAGGGGGGGGGGGGGGGACAAGACTTTACAATCTCTTTAAGTAAAAGCCTTAAAATGTGCTAAAGATTTTTTTAGGAGACAAGTCAGGGTGTTTGTAGTCAAGTTAACCGACAACTGCTCACACTACTAAATTGGGTCTAGGATCCAAATATCGACCCTGGCAATAAAATGGTTAATGCTGGCTTGAGGTGATGGGAGGTGTTGCATGTTTTGGGCAAACAATAAAAATTCTGCGAGTAAGCTGGCTCAGTGAACATGCTAAGAGGTGCAAATTGTTATTCTGGTATTCATCTTCTATACTGTTTTTTTTAGCAAAATCCCTATAGTTGCTGGTATGGTCGACTTCTAAATGGTCTTTTGCTTGTGCAATCATCATTCAGGTTCAAATCCTGCTCTCTGAATAATTTTATTGCAGCCTTGTCCACTGGCAATGGCAATGCAGCCTTGTCCACTGCCAATGGTGCAAGAAAGGGAAATTGCACAGCACTGAATCATTTAAATAGAGGCTGCAATGCCATCAAGCACCCCTGCAAGCGTTCTGTTAACCTTGATTGCTTTGTATTTTTTTTATAACATACAGATCAAGATAAATTGAGTAGACTCTCATATACCAACAATGCCATAGCATTGACTGGAGTCAAAGTAAAGTCCTTGAATATGTTGATGCTATGATTGCTGAACTCAGAGTGAAATTGAGTCCTGAAAAGGGCAAAAGTATGCTCATTCTAGCATCAGAACCCATGAACCTATTTAGTGATGTATTACACTTTTTCTGGTGCAAGATAATTTTGAATAACCATTTAGCATTATTGCCTGTTTAAAAACCCAGCACAGTGTAACCGCAATTTAAAAACTCCTCAAACGCCTAGGCAAACTTCTCCATTTCAAATGTTTTATTGAATACAGATAAATCAAATTATTTTGATTACTTCAAGTAGTTTTATTTAATTTAGAAGCAGGTAAGGAGCCTGGCATGACATCCACGAGTGATTATTCAGCGTGGTAGGTATCGCAGACAAGTTTTCCGTGCAAACTACAAAGATCTTTTTATTTACCATAAATTTTCTCTGAAGTTTACCTTTCTCTTCTAGGAATAGTATGGAGTAAACAAACAGCTCAGACTAATGCAAATTCTTAAGAGGCATTTTGCAAGTTTATAGCTGTCAAACAAAACTTTAAAAAGGGCCACTTAATCCATAAACACAAACCCTTTAAAAAACCTTAACACAATAAAATGTGCATTTATAATTTTTTGGGAACATATTAATTAAGATTGCAGCTGTTCACAATGACATCTTCTAAGCTAGAAGATTGTTATGTCTTAAACGCTAAGATTGCCTTTTACAAAAAAAATAATAAATGCAAATCTTTTTTTCAAAAAATGTGCATTTATTATTTTCTGCAGCTTGTAAAACATTGCACCAATGAACAGCAGATCGCTGGTGCAATGCCTGGATCCTGCAGACCCTCAGTACGCTGTCTTGCTCATACCTCCAATACAGGCAGTTACTGAATAGCAAGAGGAATCAAAGAACTACAAGAGCGCTCACCAGCACCCATGCAGTTCATTGAGAACTACAAGCTGTAGGCCACAAAGAAAAGACCCTCTACAAGCTTTCAGACAGACCCTGAAAGTTCTGACCACATTCGGGCAATTTCCTTGTAATGTTTTTAGGACAGGACAGAGGGAAGGAATGCTCTCATTGAGGTGGAAAGTGGAAATTTGGGCAAATAGGAAGGTTTTGAACTCAAAATCTATTTTTCATTGTGCAAAACAATCTTTACAAGACAGAGCTGCTGACTCAGAAACACACCCAACTGAAGTAATGGCGACCAAGAAGGCAAACTTAAGCCCTGGTTCACACTGGGCTGCGGGAGTAAAGCAGTGCGAGTTCTGAACTCGCACAATTTCACCTCCGCTGGCAGTCCCGATTTTGGCTGCAGATGTCAATGTAAATCGTGTAAATGCCAACAATTGCCAGCAAATATCGCCAATTTGAGATGCGATTTCACATGTGAAATCACATCTCAAATCGAAGCAAATCGTACCCAGTGTGAACCTGGGCTCAAGGTGAGGTAATTTGAAGGAATTTTCCTAATTGGTTCAAAGGGGAGTCTCTGAAAAAGTTTAGAACTCCAGGCTGAGATCCCAAGATGACACAGATGATTGAATTGGGAGAATTATATGAGCAAATCCCTGTAGAAAGTTTAGAATTAGACACAACCATTTTTCGGGTTGTAAAAAAATTACATTTTTAATGGTCTAGAAAAAACAACGCTTTTTTCAACCCGATCGTTAAAACAGCCTTGCCTGCACACGATCGTGAAAAAAAAAATGCTCTAGAAAAGCGCGGTGACGTACAACACGTACGATAGCACTATAAAGGGGAGGTTCCATTCGGATGGTGCCACCCTTCGGGCTGCTTTTGCTGATTTTGTATTAGTAAAAGATGATTTGCGCTTTTTAGTCTGTTACAGCGTGATGAATGTGCTTACTCCATTATGAACGCTAGTTTTATCAGAACGAGCGCTCCCGTTTCATAACTTGCTCATAACTTGCTTCTGAGCATGTGCGTTTTTTTCATGTAGTTAAAGCCCACACACGACGTTAAAAACGTCAACGTTAAAAACGTGAAAAATTAGAGCATGTTCGAAATTTTTAATAACCATTTTTTACATAGTGAAAAATGCTCTGGAGCTCACACACGATCGTTATTAATGACATTAAAAAAAAAACATAATTTTTTACAACCCACTTTGCTCAGAGAAAGAAAACCCACCTCCTGCAAGACTCCCACAGCGAAGGCTTTCTTTGCACGGTGCAAAGACAAGAGCCTTCGTTGTGGGAGTCTTGCAGGAGGTGGGTTTTCTTTCTCTGAGCAAAGTGGGAATAACAAAGTGTGAGTCAGAGATAACCCTATCATTTAGAACTTCAGTTTCAACAGCCATGCTGGAAAAGCCAGTGATTCGCTGTAGAAGCAGGATGGATAATGGGGGCTTTGAAGAAGCTCCAGAGTCCTTTCCTCTAGCCTATCTTGCACAGCAGTTGAGGGAGGATCCTAATCAGAGGGAATGCATAAACCAGTTAAAATTGAGTCAGTAATCACCAGAGCATCTACTGTGAAGGCTAGACGATCCCTGACATTGGCTAAATTTGTTTTCTCTTAGATCTCATATTTATACAAAAATGAAATAAAAACAAATGGCCCTTTAAGAGCTATGGGCAGAAGTGAAGTTTTGACGCCGCTTCCGCCCTGCAATGGTATGGAGACGGGTGGAGGCCATCTTCCCCTCACTCGTCTCAATACCAAGCAGGAGAAAGGACCTGATCGCCACCCCCTACCAATGGCTCCGAAAAGCGGTGGAGGGCACGGGAGAGAGGCGGGAGGGGGGGCACCTCTCCCACCACTGATAAAAGTGATCTTGCTGCAAATCCACCGCAGAGGCCACTTTTATCGGAAACCAGACCGCCCGTTGAAGAAGAGGATACTGGGGTTATGGCAGCTAGCTGCTGCCATAATAAAGATATCCTTCTTCAAAGTGCTGACGTATATCGGCATGCATCGGTCTGGAAGTGGTTAATATAGATGAAAATCAATTAAGTCAACTAAATTGATATCCTAGATAATCAGGCCACATGGGACTCAGAACAGGTTTACACTGTAGACATTATAAATTGTCTATGAAAGCATTCACATCTTCATATATTCATATACTATATTCAGCCCATAAGGGACACAAGTCTTGATCTTGTGAATCCAGGACAATTCTAATTGAGATATTTCCCTCACTAGTGAGCTACCCCTCCAGTGAGGACTCAATTATGTACAAGCAAAGAGTGTTTGGACACGGAGGGATTTTTAAATCCAGTTTTGATATTGGTGATATGCTTGTTAAGATGAACCTGTAGGTGGTGTCTAGTCCTCCCTACATATTGAAGGCCACAGGGGCACTGCAATAAGTAGACCATCCCCACTGTGGAGCAAGTAATAAACGGTTTAATCGCATATTGTATCAGTGTACTTGTGTAAATAAAGCTGGTGGTTCTTCTACGATTACAGCCACTCAGAAAACACCCTACATGTCTTACACTGATAAAACCAAGTTAATTGATGGAAAAAAAAACTGATTTTATTAGTGGGCAAATTCAGAATATTACTCTGTTCCTTATTGAAGGAGCCCCTTTAAAAATCACCTGTAGTCTAGCAGGCAACATTGCCTTCAAACCTCCATCGTATTCACGATATGCCAATGCCCAGGAATTATCTGCTTAATGCTCCTATGTTGTAAATAATAAGTGGTCACAAAGGGAGCCATTGTGGAAAAAGATACATCTATGCAAGATGGCCTATCAGGAAGTAGGTCATCCTTTACAGATTCCAATATATTAAACATTAACTAGTATAGCATTTTTCCAAAAATGTCTAAGTCTCCTTCAGACAAAGCAAGCTTTAACTGCTTGCCGACCAGCCGCCGTCATATTACTGCGGCAGGTCGGCACTGCTAGGCGAGAGCATGTAGCTCTACGTCCTATCTTTTTCGGCTGCTAGAGGGCGCGCGCGGGGAACGGGAGGTATGTATGTAAACACAAACCTCTCGTTCCTGTCAGCGGGGAAACGCTGATCTCCCGTTCATACAATGTATGAACGGAAGATCAGTAATTTCCCCTTGTGAGTCCACCCCCCCCATACAGTTAGAACACACCAGGAACATACTTAACCCCTTCCCTGCCCCCTAGTGTTAACCCCTTCACTGCCAATGGCATTTTTATAGTAATACAATGCATTTTTATAGCATTGATCGCTATAAAAATGCCAATGGTCCCAAAAATGTGTCAAAATTGTTCGATGTGTCCGCCATAATATCGCAGTACCGAAAAAAAAACGCTGATCGCCGCCATTACTAGTAAAAAAAAAATATTAATAAAAATGCCATAAAACTACCCCCTTTTTTTGTAAACACTATAAATTTTGCGCAAACCAATCAATAAACGCGAATTGCGATTTTTTTAAGCGAAAAATATGTAGAAGAATACGTATCGGCCTAAACTGGGGAAAAAAAATGTTTTTTTAGATATTTTTTGGGGATATTTATTATAGCAAAATGTCAAAAATATTGCATTTTTTTCAAAATAGTCGCTCTATTTTTGTTTATAGCGCAAAAAATAAAAACCGCAGAGATGATCAAATACCACCAAAAGAAAGCTCTATTTGTGGGAAAAAAAAGGACGCCAATTTTGTTTGGGAGCCACATCGCACGACCGCGCAATTGTCAGTTAAAGCGACGCAGTGCCGAATCACAAAAAGTGCTCTGGTCAGGAAGGGGGTAAATCCTTCCGGGGCTGAAGTGGTTAAAGGTTGAAAACCCTTACAGATCACTTTGTGCTACAGGTAAGCCTATAATAAGGCTTTCCTGTGGCTTACCTGTGGCTACCCAGGATATTTCCTAAACCGTGCAGGTCCCTTGCATGTGCCAATGTCATCTGAAGCAAAGGCACGTATGTGCTTTAGTGAGCGTGCCGTTACTGGCTTCTGCGCGCATACCCGGATGTAAATTATGGGAGTAATGTTGCCGGCTGGTGCTATGTATGGGGCACTGCAGCAAGGGCTGCGAATTCAGGTGAGTATTGTAATGCATACTAGTTTTGTCTTGCAGGTGTTAGTTTTTTTAAAAAAATTCAAAGTGGGTTTACAACCACTTTAACAACCAAGGCAAAATTTATACGCCAGTTTTTTCTGAAACTTACCTCTTTGTACAAAAAGGCAACTTACATACAGTTTTGTAGACATAATTATGTTAAAAATACCTATAGAATATAGTCAGCTTTCCTTCACAAGGATTCTTTGCACTCCAAGAAAAGAGAGTTCCATATAGGGATCCAGGTCTTGTGCACATTATAAGTTCAGGCATGAGATTAAGTGGCTCTGCATACATGTGGTTCTGCAGCCAGACTCTTAGTGATGTCAATGTGCAGTCAGGAGACACAATGTGCAGCACACACCTCTGGAAAACTGACAGAAGTGCAAAAACATCTTCCAGACTCTTCAATTCTACATCAAAAAAGAAAAAAAAATTGGCTCAGAATAAACCTTGTTATGCGTTTTTTCCTTTATTTCTTTGTGGTATAACCAGTCAGGCCAAGCTTTTTGTGGATTTTTGATGGAAGAGATGATATGTAATAATATTATTTGTTTTAAGAATGTGATATTTTACCAAGGGTTTGTTTGCATTTTCATTGATTAGCAACTGACTTTAAAGCGCTTTAACAAACATTGTTTATGTGTTTTTTATGTTTTCCTGAAGCTTAGTAATTGCCCTATGTGTGTTAGTTTTCTATTTTTTCCAATACATGAAATGAAAAGCGAAGCCAACTCTGAAGCAGCCTCTACTGCTGCAGGTGCCGTTAGGGAGCACTGTGAGGCATCTATGGAGGCTTTTGAGTTGCGGTGAAGCACCAAAAAAGTAACATGGGTTATAAATTCTAAAGAAAAGGACTTACAATTCTGTGAGGCCAGTTTTATGATCTGAGTAACCCTGCCAGACCCATGATCTTTAGTGCATCAGCAACAAAGTTTAATCGAGAACATCAAGAGGGGAATATTGAGAGACACATTATCTAAGTCAACCTAAGAAACAGCCCAGAACCTGATTTATGTCCAGGGGGCCCAGCTACAACTATAAAGCTACTGTAGTGAACGAGGGGTATAATGAAATTAGGCAAGGCTGTGCACCTGCCTGTCCCTTTATAGAGGAGAATGTAATTGTATCAGTTGGTGTCTGATGTGATGAAGTAGCCATGTTAGTACAGACAATGAAAATAGGGGAAATTCTCTGAACCTATTGCAATCATTATCAATGTCAGTTAAAGGGATGAAGGGGGTGCAAAGATGGGCCTCATTCTGTCTTAACTACTTGCCAACTGCCACACGCAGATGTACTTCGACACAATGGCATGGGCAGGCACATTGGCGTACCTGTACACCAGGGGGGCGATTCCGCCGCGTGCTTTGCCGGTCCTGGGAACTCGATGTTCCTGGGCAGCCCGCGATTGCGGTCGGCAAAGACAGAACAGGGGGATGCCTTTGTACACAAGGCATTCCCCCTATTATGCCTAGTGACACTGTCACTGATGGCTGTTCCCCGTGATCGGTCATCAGTGAAATGTCACATGTAGCCACACCCCCTAGTATTGACTTAATCCCTGCAGTGCCATCACTGTAAAAATGTCAATGGTCCCAAAAATGTGTCAAAAGTGTCCAACGTGTCCGCCATAAAGTCGCAGTCACAATAAAAAATGCTGATCGCCGCCATTACTAGTAAAAAATATTTTTTACTTTATAAAAATGCAATAAAACTATCCCCTATTTTGTAGCTGCTATAACTTTTGCACAAACCAAACGCTTATTGCGATATATTTTTTACAAAAAAAATTGTACAGGAATACGTATCGGCTTAAACGGAGGAAAAAAAATATATATATTTTATATATTTTTGGGGGATATTTATTGTATCAAAAAGTAAAAATATAGAATTTTTTTCAAAATTTCCGCTCTATGTTTGTTCATAGCGCAAAAAATTTAAACTGCAGAGGTGATCAAATACAACCAAAAGAAAGATCTATTTGTGGGGAAAAAAAGAACGTCCATTTTGTTTGGAAACCACTTCGCACAACCACGCAATTTTAAGTTAAAGCGACGCAGTGCCGAATCGCAAAAAGTGGCCTGGTCTTTGAACAGCCAAATGCTCCTATTTTTTGTATATTCTGCTATAAAACACATCCAATAAAAAAATGTAAACAACCAAATTTCTTCATCAATTTAAGCAAATTTGTATTCTGCTACATATGTTTGGTAAAAAGAATCCCAATAAGCGTATATTGATTGGTTTGCACAAGTTATCGGTTCTACAAACTATGGGATATTTTTATGGCGTTCATTTTTTTTTATACTAGCAATGACGGCGATCATCGATTTTTAGCGAGATTGACATTGCAGTGGGCAAATCGGACACCTGCCACTTTTTTGGGGACAAGTGACACTATTACAGTGATCAGAGCTAAAAATATGCACTGTTACTATACTAATGACACTGGCAGGGAAAAGGTTATCAGGGGAGATCAAAGGTTTAAATGTGTCCCTAGAGGGTGCTTCCTAAATGTGTGGGGGGTCGCTCCCACTGGGGAAAGGCAGAGATGTGTGTTCCTGCTTAGCAGAAACACAAGATCGCCATTCTGACAGGGGAGAAGATGGCAATCTGCCTTGTTTACATTCTGCCTCTCTCGGGAACGATGATTGGCTCCCCGTCTGTCCAATTAGTGTGTGATTGTGCCACCCTCTAGTGGCTGTTGCACAAAATGATATACAGGTATGCGATTTCACGCAATAAAACCAACCTGACAGAATACATGTACTTTAGGAGGTTAACAAGTGGGTAATTTTGACCACTGCACTCGCAATTAACGTACTATTACTACTGAACTGCCTTATGTTCCTTGGTATATGGACATCAAGGTGCTAACTGACCCATTTCTTTTATAACTGACACATATCTTCGATGACAGTTAGGATAATGCAATTCACCATTGCAATTGTTTGTTGAAACTTTAAATTGGAACTTCTTTTTCATGTAGTGTTTAGGTTATTATATTTGCTTTAGAATATTTGAATTTAAATACAAATAGTGCTTAACATAATTCTTCTTGGACCATAATAACTTATCGTATGAAACACTGTAAACTAAAGTATCATATAAAATTTTGTATTTCTACTTTATTATTTAAACACAGAGTTTTGGTTCAGATAAGTTCACTATCTGAAAAGGTAAAAGTTTTTAGCACTTGCAGTTCAAACTTGTGAATAATAATAATAAAGAAAGCCTTTGTGTTTTGGCTGCATTGAATAATTCAGCAAAGGTTCTCTAGAATATTATAAATTTACCTTGACAGTGTTCAAATACATTTATTGTATGTTTTCCTTTTAAAACATCTTCAAGGCTTAAAGGAATTCTCCCACATGGCATGCTCAGCTTCTCACTTCTAAGTAAACAGTCAGGTTGATTTTTCCTTCTGGCATGCAGCAGCAAGGCACAACTAGTGTTATTAAGTGCCAACACTGAAGACAGCTCGGTGACAGCAGTAACTGTGTGCTCCAAATCATTTTGATAGGATGGAGGGCTGGGTCTCTGCGAGCAATTCCCTGTAAGAATGTCCTTGCTATTGTAGTCAAGCCTTTGTTTCTTTGCTATAGGTTCTGTAGGGTACAGAGTACTGGAACCAGGGGAACAGCTGATGGCCAATTTTAGCACATTAGTCTGACACTTGGTAACTGGGGAGGGTAAAGCTATTTCTTGATCCATTATAAGAGATAAGCCAATGTCACTCAGTGATCTGTGAAAAACAAAAAAACAGTGCTGTAAAAATAAAAAATAAACATCATACAGTGCAGATAATACTGAAGAAAATCTGAAAAATTTGCAAGATTCACTTAAAAGTCTCCAGAAGCTGTTTCTACCTATAGATCAGCCAGACCATAAAATAAAATGACTAGTTTGCCCTCTTGTCTGGCAACAGGATAGAAAAAGAACCAAAATCTGACAGCCAGCCAGGACATTTTTCTCTCTTACAGTTCTTAAAGAAGACACAGATAAACACCAAGATACAGCGGGATTATATGAACTTTGATGGCAAACCCAGTAGTGTATTTCGGTGTTGTGCTGCCCTAGGCCTGACTAAACTTGTGTACCCTCTAATTTAAATATGACCCCCTTCCCGTCAAGGTCACACCCCTTTCTGTTTAAGACCCGCCCTGAAATTTTCTAGTGGGGACACTAGTTCTGGGGGCTTGTTGGGGGGCACAGGATTCCCCTAATTTGGATAGATTTCCTCTCACTTCCTGTTTGGCTATTCTACTATATATATATATTCTAAACACATTTCTGATAATTTCAAGGAGAGGACTAAGAAGATATAACCATGCCAATGGTACAGCAGAAAACATGTAGCATAGTGAGGAAGGTTTGTGGCCCAGGATGATAGGACAGTCAAAATTAGAAGCAGTGCCCCCCACCCCCAGTTGTGTAATGCCAGCCCCCTACAATTAGAAGCAGTGCAGCCGCTTTTTGGGGGCACTAGACTAATTTGCCTCTCAGCCCAGTCTGCCCCATAAGACTGGCGCTACACTAACAGCGGACTCTTTCCGTGCTGCCCCCTTGCAAAGTGCTGCTTTAGGCCTGGGCCTTGTTGGCCTAGGCCAGGATACAGCATTGGGCAAACCCCACAATCTGCAATGAGAAAATTTGTTTTCAGTAAAACAAAGTGCAGGATTGTGGACTGTGGCTCCATGGCCTCAATGATGCATCCATATAGCACGCATTTTACAACAAATCTAGTGAAAAGTAAGCAGTAAAATCGCTTTAACCACTTGTCCACGGCCCACCGTCAAATGACGGCGGGCGGAGGACTCCATTGTCCTGACAGCACGTCATATGCTGGGATCCCGGTGCGAGTGCCCGGCGGCAACGATCGTCGCCGGGCACACGCGATTGCCCAGTAACTGAGCGGGGACGTGGAGCTCTGTGTGTAAACACAGAGCTCCACGTCCCTGTCAGGGAGAGAGGAGACAGATTGTGTTCCTTGTACATAGGGACACAATCGGTCACCTCCCCCAGTCACCCCCCTCCCCCCACAGTTAGAACACTCATAGGACACATATTTAACCCCTTCCCCGCCCCCTAGTGGTTAACCCCTTCACTGCCAGTCACATTTATACAGTAATCAATGCATATTTATAGCATTGTTCACTGTATAAATGTAAATGGTCCCAAAAATGTCACAAAAGTGTCCGAAGTGTCCGCCATAACGTCGCAGTCCCAATAAAAAAAATCGCAGATCGCCGCAATTAATAGTAAAAAAATAAAATATATTGCATTTTTTTTCAAAATATATGCTCTATTTTTGTTTATAGCGCAAAAAATAAAAACCGCAGAGGTGATCAAATACCACCAAAAGAAAGCTCTATTTGTGGGAAAAAAAGGACGCCAATTTTGTTTGGGAGCCACGTTGCACGACCGCGCAATTGTCAGTTAAAGCGACGCAGTGCCGGAAGCCTAAATTTCGTCTGGGCAGGAAGGGGGTGTAGGTGCACAGTAGGCAAGTGGTTAAAAAAAAACCTCTGTGATGTCAATAAAGTTAGGTTAAAAAAAAAAAAGTAAAACATGATGACTATACTCCTCCTCAAAAATATTTTAAAGCCCCACACATACAAACGATGGCTGAGCTACACACAATAGGTATTGCCTCGTCCACAAGAGTGAGGGCATTAATTCTGGAAACATCACTTATGGTTAAAGTAGAACTATAGGCAAAACTTTTTTCCCCCATTTTGGATAGAACCAGGGAGGGTTATAAACCCTGTAAGATTTTTTTATCCCGCCTTCTGTGCCCTATTGGGAAGATTTACCTTACATTTCCTGTCTCAAGTGAGAGGAAATCCCTGAAAAATTTAAAAGGCTTTCCTTGGGGACCCACAGGTCACCAGAACTAGTTTCCTCATTGGAAGATTTTTCCTCTATTCCTTTTTTGGGACACCCCAAAATTTGGGATTTTCTGTTACTTTCACTTTCGATTAAATTTGTAATAAGGAAAAATAGGAGAGGGTGAATCTCCTTAAGGCTGGATTCACACGTATGCAGTTTTAGTGCTTTTTACATTTTGCAGATTTGCACTACAGTCCATTTAACATGGTTTCCTATGGAACACGTTCTGTAGAGCAAATCTGCAAAATACAAAAAGCACAAAAAATGCCTAGGTGTGAATCTAGCCTACAAACCGACAGGTGTTCCAATCCTGCTCCACTCTATCCAAAACTAAAAAAAAAAACCTTTGCCTTTAGTTATATTTTAACTCTCAAATGATGATCTGTAAAGGCTTTTAAAGCATCACTTGCTGGGGAATTTTGAGTCCCAATGTTTGTAGCTGTTTCACAGGCACACACAATCTTAAGGCTGAACATAGAAACATAGAAAAGTCAGGGCAGAAAAAAGACCAAGTGACCCATCATTTCTGCCTCATTATTTTTACTTTCATTTATACATTTTTTTAACAAGTTTTTATCTTTTTTGTCCGAGTATAGATCTACGTTTGCCCTAGCATGTTTGAATCCATTTAACGTCCACTGATTCACTACCTTTGCTGGAACTCTAGTCTACCAACAATCAACTACTCTTACGGTAAAATACTACTTTCAAAGATTAGTATTGAACTTTCCTCCAGTTAGTTTGAGGTCGTGTCCATGTGTTCTTGATCTTGGCTTCATATTGAAAATACTGCCCTCCAGAACCTTTCACCCCCTTGATTTATTTAAAAGTTGCAGTCATGTCTCTCCTTCTTCCAGACTGTACATATAAAGTTCCTGAAGTCGCTCTTGATATGTTTTATTTCCCAGACCTTTCACCATTTTTGTTACGAGTCTCTGAACTCGTTACTTTATCATTGTCTTTCTGTAAGTGAGGAGTCCAGAACTGGACACAGTATTTCAAATGAGGTCTCACTAAAGATCTATACTATATAGGGGAATCAGGACTGCCTTCCTCCTACTGATGATCCCTCTAGTGATGTATCCTAGAATTCTATTCACTTTACCCCTGCCTGGTCACACGGTTTGCTCATTTTGCAATCATCTAAAATAAGTATCCCCAAATCTATTTCCTCAGTGGTGCTGACCTGTATCCCCGCCAATGTTATACTCTGTAAAGGGATTATTTTTCCCTAGGTGCATTATTTTACATTTCAGAACTGCAGTTTCCAATGCTTTTACCATTTTCCAGCAATGCCAAATCATGTTTCGTGACAGACACCTCCAGGGATTATCAACCCTATAACACACCTTTGTGTCATCGGCAAAAGCAATCTACCGTATTTACTCGAGTATAAGCCGACCCAAATATAAGCCGAGGCACCTCATTTTACCACAAAAAAACTGGGAAAACGTATTGACTCGAGTATAAACCTAGGGTGTCTATTTGCATGCCTCACTTTGCCTCAGTGTGTCCATGTCCATGCCTCACTGTGTCCATGACTGGACTGACGTTTAACATGGGAGTCAATGAAAGGGGCGCCCCAGCTTTGAAAAATGGGTGCTCCCCGATCGTAGGTCCCGCAGACAACAAACTTTTCACACTTGTAGAGGAGAAATGGGGCTACATGTGTGCCAAGTTCCGGGTCTAGGGGGGCCTACGACCGGGTCCCAAAAGTCACCGGAGAAATGACAGTATAACATGGCAGTCTAAGGAAGGGGTGCCTGGCTTTGAAAAATCATTGCCCGGAAAACAAAATTTTCACACCTATAGAGGAAGAGTGGGGCTACACGTGTGCCAAGTTTGGAGTCTAGAGGACCTACGGCCGGCACTGGGTCCCCAAAGTCTGGGAGATCAGGCGCAAAAAGGTGACTTGAGTATAAGCCGAGGGGGCATTTTCAGCACAAACAAATTTGCTGAACAACTCAGCTTATACTCGAGTATATACAGTAATCATTTTTTTTTCCCTTAAAGCAGAAGATAAAGAAAAAAAATTGTGGATCTTTTGCTTTTATGGGTAGAGGAGAGATTTGGGGTCTTTTTTTAACCCCAGATCTCCATAAGGAGGACTCGTCATGCTGTATTGTTATCTAAGGGGATGTTTACATTCCTTGCGATTGCAATAAAAGTGATCACATTGATTTTTATTTTTTAAAAGGGACAGTGTAAAGATTATAAAAATGTAATAAAACGCCCCCCTCCTTGCGTACTCGCATGCAGTAGTGAATGTATACATAGGTCACACCCACATATGTTAATGGTGTTTGCACCATACATGTGAGTTATCACAGCGAATGTCTGAGCAAGAGCAATAATTCTAGCACTAGACTTCCTCTGTAACTCTAAACTGGTAACCTGTAGAAATGTTTAAAGTGTTGCCTATAGGGATTTTTAGGTACCGTAGTTTGGTGCCATTTCACGAGCACATGCAATTTGAAAGCATGACATGTTCAATATCTATTTTCTCTGGGTAACATCATCTTTTACATTATACAAATTGGGCTAAATTTAGTGTTTCCTTTTTTTAAATTCATTAAAATAATTGTTTTTTCTAAAAAAAAAAAATTGCTTTTGAAAAACCGTTATTCACTAGGATCTCTGCAAAAAAAAAAAAAAAAGAATAATATTTGGGGGTTCCAAGTAATTGTCTAGCAAAAAATATAAATTTGATCTCGTCAGCAACAAAATGTCAGAAAAAGGCCCGGTCAGCAAGTGGTTAACAATACCTTTACTGAAAAGATGCACGAATACTTTGGTAACATTACTTACAAGTCGGCGCAATCTTTCACTTTTACACCAATCACCAGAAAGTCATCAACCATCCGATGCCAAACTTTCTCAACCACGTTTTCTGGATCTTCAGAAGAAAAATGCTTTCCAGCAGAAGGATAATCGCACTTTTCTGTATCATCCCACAGGGAAACCAAATTTTCCTTAAAAAGAGAAAGCACAAAACATAGGATTTTCTGTGTATATTCAAACCGACTTTGGATTTCTACCAAAATTAAAGCGGCATTAAACCCCAAAAGCAAACATTATACTGCAGCCTACCGATTCTTAAATGTGATGGCTGCATTTGTTTTCTTTTTTAGGCTTCCTTTCCTTTATTTTCACCTGGTGATCCAGCCAGTAAGTGTGTGTCGTTTTTCAAAAGAATAAGCTGTCCTGGAGATGCATCAGTTACATGGTTGAGACAAACCATTTACTACTGACAGCAACGCTGTACCCTGGCCTAGGCCAACAACGGCCAGGCCTAGGGCAGCACTTTGAAGGGGGGCAGCATGGAAAAAGTCCCCGCCGACTTGCGCTACACTGTTAGGGCCCTTTCACATGTATGGACCGTATGTCCGCATTTTCATCTGTCCGTTTGCGGATGAAAACGGGACATACATTGGTCCCTATGTGATTACGGGTCCGCTGACACTCATAATTTGTCCGTCTCCGCAAAGATCCGCATTTGCAGACGGAAGAAATCCTATTTTTCTTCCGTCTGCCGGAGCGGATGAACGCGGACATACGGTCTGTGTTCATCCGATTCCCCATAGGAGAGAGAGGAGACCGCCCTGTCAGCTGCCAGCTCAGCGGGGATTTAACGGAGGTGTCCCGGCTGAGCTATGCGGACACACGGAGCGGATCAATACTGATCCGCCCCGTGTGAAAGGGCCCTCAGTGTAACGCAAGCTGCTTCTAATTTTGACTGTCCTATCATCCTGGACCACAAACCTTCCTCACGCTGCTTTGTTTTCTGCTTCACTATTGTCATGGTTATATCTTCTTAGTCCTCTCCAGAAAATTATCAGAAATTTGTGCTTAAAGTAGAACTATAGGCAACACTTTTTTTTGGATAGAGCAAGGAAGGGTTATAGCCCCCTGTCAGTTTATTTTTTTACCATCCCTGTCCCATTGCAGAGATTTCCCTACACTTCCTGCCCAATAGCCAAACAGGAAGTGAGAAGAAATCTATGCAAATTAAGGGAATTCAGAAAGGAGTGTGGCCTTGACAGGAAGGGGTGGGTCATATTTAAATTAGGGAGTGCACGAGTTTAGTGGGGCCTAGGGCAGCACAAAACCTAAATACACCCCTGACTGACAGGGGTGCCTACAATGGTCATCTTTTATTTATGTAAAACCTCTATCCCAGGAACAAAACTGTTTGCTGTAATGGATTATAAAGTATGAGCTAGAGTTTGGCTTCAAGTTGTTAGTGTATCTAAATCTGCTAGAACCAATACTTCCCTCCCAAAGACTGACAATGCTGCTGTCCAATAGTGCCCCCTGAGCTCCTCCATCCAGTGTGGGGACACTTTATTACAGAAAGTGTTGCCTGGCCAGATCACTGGATAAAAACAGAGGGGGAAAAGCCTACAAAAAAGAAAACTAATGCAACCATCACATCTAATGAATGGTAAGCTGTAATATATTACATTTTTGGAATTAAAGTGATTGTAAACCCTCACATATACCCAGTGAAGTGAACAGCCTTAGGTGATACACATAGATTAAACAAATCCTCCTACATAGGTTTTACTTGTGGTTTTACTCTGCTGTCTTCTTTGCTCAAAATCTTCCATCATCTGTCAGGAGCACAGATGAAGGGGCAGAGAGACTGCAGTTACAGTGTGTGAGAGCTGGTTGGAGGAAAGCAACACACCCTCCTTCAAACAGCAGAAGAATTGTGTTCTGAATAGACCAGCTTCATTCTGAGCCCCCCCAACACACACAAATGTATCTCGTGTCAGGAAAACTTCTCAGAAGCTACTCATGCTGATAACAGAGGAATGAAGCACCGGAGAGAAATGACACTTATGCCCCGTACACATGATCGGAATTTCCGACAAGAAAAGTTTGATGTGAGCTTTTGGTCAGAAATCCTGACCGTGTGTAGGCCCCATCGGACATTTTCTGTCGGAATTTCCGACAGCAAAAATTAGAAATTCCGATCATCTGTATGCAATTCCGATGCACAAAAATCCTACGCATGCTCAGAATCAATGACATTTTTCTCAGCTCGTCGTAGTGTTGTACGTCACTGCGTTTTTGACGTTTGGAAATTCCAACAACATTTGTGTGACTGTGTGTATGCAACACAATATTTGAGCCAAAGTTCCGTCTGAAAAAAATCCACGGTTTTGTTGTCGGAAATTGCGATCGTGTGTACGCGGCAGAAGGCTACTTTCAGAAAAATAGAAATGGAAGGTGCACACACCTAGTGCATTACCAGAGATAATTTAATAAATATAAATTTTTGTATAAACGTGGGTACTCACAAAATGCAACTGACAAAAGGCTATAAACACAGTGCATGGACATGCACAGAACACGGGGTTCATCTAATGCGCTTCGGGTGTGCACCCCCCCTCCCTAGATCATGTGTGAATGCAGCGTTAAACAGAACTAAAGTATACGACAGCTCCTCAATGTACTAGCTCTCACAAGATGCAGCTCATGATAAAATTGCTCCCTAGTTAAAACGTTGTTATATTTAAAACACAGATGCTGCAGTGGGAATCAGTCTCACATAAAAGAGCTCTTTACTGATCAACGGGTTGCAGCTTAGCTCATTGCTGTGTGCACCAAAGGTTTGATATTATCCTGAAGCCCAGAAACTGACAACCACCCAAGATGGCCTTGCTCAATGCATTACATCACAGCCACCCAGGCCACATGAACCATGAAAACGCTTCCTGCATCTTCTACTCTTTAGTAGACTTTAGTTCCAGTGCTGAGGACTGCTATACTGTTATTGCTTAACTGATTGAATTGTTCAGCACATATATGCACAATATGACTGAAATGGATGTCATGTCAAGTCCTTGATGTAAATATCACAATCCCCCCAAAAACTATTGTACATCTCCCAAGCGCCATTTACCTACAACACAGTGTGTGAGTAGGCTTTTGGAGGGCAAAGTAGAAGAGTTGTTTTGTTGGGAAATAAAATCAACTCAACGGGTGTCGAGTACTCAATGTTCACCACCACCCGCCAATCATCGGGGAGAGAGATAGAACTGCAAGCTATGTAAACAAAGCAGATTGCCATTCTGACGGGTTGAGTTTCTGTCCCTGCAAATCTCTTCCCCTAGTAGGAGCACCTCATGCAGTATATTGAAACACTGGCTAAGCACACATTTAACCCTTTGATCACCCCTGATATTTTAAACCCCTTTCCAGTCAGTGTCATTAGTACAGTGACAGTGCATATTTGTAGCCCTGATTACTGTATTAGTGTCACTGGTTCCCCAGAAGCGTCAGCATGTTCACCACATCACAGTCCTGCGATAAGTCGTTGATCACTGCCATTACTAGCAAAAAAAAGAGTTTGTAGACGCTAAAACTTTTGCTTAAACCAATGGTTTGAGAGTAACTTGGTTTGAGAGCGTCTTGCAAGATGAGCAAAATGTTTGAATACATTTTGCCTTGATATACAAGCAATGTCTTGATATAAGAGTAGCGTCATGTCACAGTATAAAAAAGAAGAGAGGAGCCTCTAAGTGTAGCAATATAGTTACATTTAATAAGGTACAACATTTAGCAACACTTAGAGGTGCCTCTCTTCTCTTTTATACCCTGTAAAAAAAATGCTTTCATATACAAGTGCTTTGGATTACAAGCATGTTTCTGGAATGAATTATGCTCGCAAACCAAGGTTTTACTGTACGCTTATTAGGATACATATTGACCTAAATTTATGAAGACATTTGAAGTTTTAATTTTTTTATTGGATATGTTTTAAAGCAGAAAATAAAAATATTGTCAGTCTTTTTTTTATACCGCAAAAAATAAAAAACGCAGAGGTGATCAAACACCACCAAAAGAAAGCTCTATTTGTGCTGGAAAGAAAGGGACATACATTTTATTTGGATACAGTGTTGCTCAATTGTCAGTTAAATAAGGTGTCAACTTGCAAAAATGAAGGGGAGTAAATCTTCTGAAGTGGTAAAAGAGATACAACATAGAAAATGTATTGCATTTAGTGCAGAGATGTACTGCATGTGTTCCCCCCGACACACTTTAAAGGCGATTAATTTTATATAGGTTAGGCTTTCAAAGGATCTTTAAATTCCAATCTGGACCAACAAGCGTGGTACTCATCTGATCCTCCTAACCACTGGCAAACAGCACACCTCCACATTTCATCAGTGAACTGTTCCTGGCGTCCTCACATCTAGACCGGGTCTATGGAGCCAGCTCTGGGCTGGATTGTCAACAACAGTCCACTGTTTAAGACTGCAAGGGGGTAAAGAGCTGCAGGTCCTCCCCTTGTGTGGGGAGGATCAGAAGATAAGATAAGTACTGGTAAATCTCCCTTAATTTCTCCCCTAGACAAAAAACCAACAATTAACCCTTGCAGTGCAGGCACAGCCCCACTGAAAGGGAAAAGTTTTCAATTGAAAGTTTATGTAATACCTAAGCATGACCTTCTCATATTTGCCTGCCTTGGTCTGTTTTAAATACAATTTGAAGCATGTTGTTATATTTGTTTAATAAGTGCAAAAAATCCCTGTTTATCTGCCAGAAATGCACACAGTTTTTTTTTGTAGACTGGGTGCTGTCAACCCTGCCCAGTGTCTTTTGCTAAACTACCCAATCATGCCTATTCTCAGCTCTACACAACTTGAGGACTAATTTTTCTGTAGTCCAAGATAAGAACTGGGAGATAGTGTAGCAAGTGAGTGGAGGACACAAGACAGCTCTGGCTTTGCTGAGAAAATCAGCAGCTTTTTTTTTTTTTTACTTGCAGGGTCTTTATAGCGGAACTTTTTTTTTTTTTTAACTTTCCATCTATTAAATCTTCTGCCCTCGTTTTAACTGTGAATGGTATTTTTTTCTGCCAGTAAATACCTTATACAGCCCAGTTCCTGTTTGTCTGGTAAAAAGCCTAGGCTTATGACATCATGCACAGCTCTCTCTCTCACTCTTGTGAGTTTGCCAGGAAGGGAGGGGGATGAGTCATAAGAGGGCCGATGAGAGCTGCAGAGCTGGAGGTGTGCTTCTGTGTTTGTGTAAATCCAGGAAGTGAACAGGCAGCAGCTTCAGCTGCCCACAGTTAAAATTATTGCAGCCAGACTCAGTCGAGGGAGATTTCTGCAGCATATTTGGCAAGTACAGAATCACAGTATATATAAAATAATATGCAAAGTGATTGGAGGAAAGCTTCAGAATAGCAAAGATGTTTTTATGACAAATTATGGGAGCAGACTGCAGTTCCTCTTTAAGATGACAAAGAATGAGAAGTTTGCATGTGTTAATATTTACTGCACTTTGTTTTATTTTGTGTTAACATACACTTTAAGTCAATAGTAATTGTTACTTTACCTCTTCTGCAGAGTGTATTGGTGTCTCCTTGCCCAGGGACATGTTTTTAAACGCCTCACATGATGACTGGAGCACTCTATCCTGAACCTGAAGGTGGTTTTCCGTTTCCTCAAGTGATAGTAAGCCAGCCTAAATGCACAGAAGTTAGGAGACATCGTAAGAAGGCACAATCTTGAAATTTACAGAGCCCCATATCTGCACACCAGAATGTGGCACAGCTGTGCACAGTAACCAATCAGCTTCTAGAACCATAACAGATCAATGCCAAGTCCGCAATGTCAGTCTCCCAAGTTTACATTCTGTGTTCTGGTGCTGTCAGAAATAGAGCACATCTCGCCCCAAAAAATAACATAGCATGCAGGTACCACCGCACATTGTATTCAACTCTAGTGTAAGGTGAATGAAAAACTGTCTTTAACTCACATCCCAGAGCCCATTGATCATTCCCCTTTTGACATGTTTCCCCCACATTGGACTCCTCTACTATCAGCTTCCAAGTTTTAGTGTCAAAGCTTAACCACTTGCCGACCGCCCATAGTACATTTACTGCAGGTGGGTGGCATGTACAGGTAAAGCCAAGTACCCGTACACTATTTTGCCTGTACAGACACAAGGATGCGGCGCGATCCCGATACTTGGGGCCCAGTGATAATGCAATATCAATATTGCATGTGGAGTCACGCAACAGGAGGGAGGGGCCAGGATCACAGAAGAGAGACCAGAGAAGAGGAGGATTCGGTCTGCTGTGTGCAAAACCACTTCAACAAAGCAGGCAAGTATAACATGTTTGTTATTTATATAGGAAAAAAAAAAAAGACTTTACAATCACTTTAAACTCACTGTAACAGGATAACAGCTGTGTATGTAATAGGGTTGTCCCGATACCGATACTAGTATCGGGACCGATACCGAGTATTTGCGGGAGTACTTGTACTCGCGCAAATGCTCCCGATACTTCTGCCGATACTTTTTTTGTATTTATCAACATGTTCTGTAAAATTCTTTGAGTTTTTTACTACTGCGTGACAAGCAAATAAAACATTTTTATTCATTTTTACTAATTTTTATTCTTTTATAATGTCTTGAGTTAGAGTTCTTCATAATTCTAAAGAAAATATCCTTAGTCTGTATTGTGGTTTGAAAACTGTCACATGACATTTTAAAAAAGTATCGGTATTCGGTATCGGCGAGTACATGAATAAAAGTATCAGTACTTGTACTCGGTTCTAAAAAAGTGGTATCGGAACAACCCTAGTATGTAAGAATTTAATTTTTCAAAACCCACCCAAGTGACATTTTAAAGAAAGTGTTAAAGCGGAGTTCCCCCCAAAAATGGAACTTATGCTTTTCTGGTCCCCCCCTCCGGTGTCACATTTGGCACCTTTCAGGGGGTAGGGGGAAGCAGATACCCGTCTAATCTGGGTATTTGCTCCCATATCCGGCGATAGATTCCGCGACGATCTATGCCATGTTGTGCCCCTCCACCGCCCCCCTGCTGTCTTCTGGGAGACACTCAGGTCCCAGAAGACAGCAGGGACCAGTGAGGACGTGCAGCGCAACTCATGCAGTAGGGAACCAAGCTGTGAAGCCGCAAGGCTTCACTTCCTGATTCCCTTACTGAAGATGCCGACGCCTGCATCCGGAACTGAGGGACAGATCGGGTGAGGACATTGCGGGCGCCCTGGTCAGATAACTGTCCTAATATTAAAAGTCAGCAGCTGCAGTATTCGTAGCTGCTGACTTTTAATTTTTTTCGCCGGAACTCAGCTTTATGTACCAAACCATACAAATAATATAAATATATGGGACAAAGTGTAATTGCACATCGAATGTTTTCATATTTTATAAATAAAACATGTACTTGTGATCTAACCTGTAATCTTGCTTCAAGAGTCTGTACCATTAGAAGACGATTTTCATGATATTGACTTTCAGTGATTTTTTCATCTCTGGCACTAACCTGAAATAAAAAAATAAAAAATATGATTTTTGTACTCGCCAAAATGTATGTTTTTATTTTATGCAGTCCATTGAAGGACACATGAATTCTATAAAGGTTTGTGTTATGCTACTGCCTACAGAAAACTAAACATTGGCTAACAAAATAAAAAAAACTGTGGGCCAGCCCAGAATAACCCCTACAAATACCAGCATGCTTCTATTTTGTAGCAAAGCAGTACCAAGAACATGACCATAAGGGTGGGCCCTGTGTTTAACATACTTCAACAAAAGGATTTTAGGATGAGTACAAAAAAAACGGAAAATTGTATACTCACCTTTCCGTAATTTTCCTTTCCTGGCGCATCTTCATGGCAGCACACACTGGGTTGTGACTCTGCCTCCACAACCTGACAGAATTGGTTAGCTATAAATTTGAAGGGGAAACGCCCTGAACCATTCTCTGTATATATCATCATAAAACAGCAGGGTGGGCATCTGTGTGCTGCCATGAAGATGCGTCAGGAAAGGAAAATTACGGAAAGGCGAGTATACAATTTTCCGTTTTCCTGACGCATTCATGACAGCACACACTGGGAAATAACTCGCCAGTCGGGAGGGTGCAAGAAAATAGTAATATTTATTCCCTATAGCGCTGAAGGATTGGCTCCAACAACAGATCTGCCGAAGTCAGCAGTAGCCAGGAGAGCAGAATTCACTCTGTAGTGAGAAATTCTAGATTTTCCTAGCTTGTGACGGAAAATATTGATTATATGATGACAGGAGGCGAGTATCTTATGCATTAATCTTTCTTTATTAATGCTCACATCAGAAATATTTTATATCTTCTTTTAATAAATTTCAATGTAAAAACTTTTCCAATAAACTACCACTCCCAGCAGTCCCTCTGGTTCATAACCACGCCCATGTCAGTGACCTCTATAAAATGGGCTGCTTCCCAAACGTTCCTCCTCTTTCTTGAAGCGATAATATCAGATACCAGAGCGTTATACACACGGAGGGTCGAAGCTTGTCCTCTGGATCTCAGACCGGCAGGCCGCCATCCGACAGTTCCCGGGAGGGGGTCCAACCGCTAGCTGTACCCCAACAGGGGTATCAGTAAAACTGCATCCCAACGAGGATGTCTTTTCAGCGAACTTCGTTCCAACGGGGAACATGATCCAACTAACTTCCTATCTGGATTTTCCAGCATCAGGATTAGAAACAGCGTTCAGTAACCTGTGAAAGATCAAAAACAATCGTGATTTAGATACTCGCCTCCTGTCATCATATAATCAATATTTTCCGTCACAAGCTAGGAAAATCTAGAATTATATATCAGACAGGAGGCTCATATCTTATGCAAGTTCAAAGCTAGCAATTCAAGCATGTAGACACAATTTAACAGTACAGTTCTAACCTTAGGAGAGGACCGACATGGATATGTGGTCCTGTGGTCTGAAGTAGAAGTGACGGAAGGTGGTCTCCGAGGACCAGCCCGCCGCCACTAGGAGATCGGAGAGAGAGCCTCCCGATGTGACTACCTTAGTAGCCATGGCTCCTCTGACGGAGTGGGCTCCGAAGAGGGAAACATCGATCCCCGCCATGTCCATGGCGACTCGTACCCAGCGTGCTAGAGAGGCAGATGAGACGGGGCGGTGCGGTTTGACGTAGGACACCAGAAGCTGCGAAGAATCTGAGGTGCGCAAGGTAGCAGTCTGCGATTCGTATGCCTGGAGGCACCGAACGACGCAAAGGAGTGGGTGATCAGGGAAGAATGGGTAAAAGACCGAGTGAATACCGGTCTTGGTCCTTCGTACTATTGAAAATTCAACTCCCTGTGGTGAGAATTGTCGCCTAGAGATGTCTAGGGCCTTAACGTCTGATACCCTCTTGACGGAAATTAGGCACAAGAGAACCGTTAGTTTTATAGAAAGTAGTCGTAGTGAAAGATCCGCGTTGTCCTCCCATCCGGCGAACATATCCAGCACCTTGGAGACATCCCAGGTTGCCTGGTATCTAGGCCGAGGGGGACGTTGAAACCTCACACCTCTCAATAGTCGGCATATAAGAGGGTGTTTGCCGACTGGTAAAGAATCAACGGGGCAGTGATAGGCTGAGATAGCCGACCGATATATGTTAATGGAGCTGCACGATTTACCAGATTCGAACGAATCCGCCAAATAGTTTGCCACTAGTGATATAGGGGCCTGTACGGGATCAACCTGCCGTTGATCACACCAACGAACCCAGAGACCCCAGGCTGATCGATATGTCGATCTAGTCCCGGGGGCCCAGGCCAGGGCGAGGAGATGTCGAGCTGACTCTGAAAGGTCGCAATCTGTGACCGTGATCCCGACACCAACCATGCCAGGTTGTTCTCCAGAACCAGGGGGTGGAGACCCTTGCTCGGGTTGGTGAGGAGGTGGGGAATGAGCCTGGGGAGGTCCACGGTCATCCCCATTAGAAGGGGGAACCATTGTTGGGTCGGCCACCAAGGTGTGATCAGGACCACGCTCGCCTTCAGGTTGGCTATCCGTAGGAGGAGTCTGGGGATAATCTGGAAAGGAGGGAACGCATAGTGTGTGCCCTCCGGCCAAGGTTGGCGGAGAGCGTCCACCGCATATGCCTCCGGATCCGGCCTCCAGCTGAAGAAGCGGGGCAGTTGGTGGTTGAGGCGGGAGGTGAAAAGATCTATAGATAGTGGTCCCCAGAGCCGTCGTAACTGAAGGAACACCGAACGATCCAGTCTCCAGTCGCTGGAGTCGCGAAGATAGAGAGAGTTCCAGTCGGCTACCAAGTTGGAGACTCCCGGAATGTATTCCGCAATAGGGGTTATGTTGTGGGCCAGACAGAAGTGCCAGAATTCCTTCGCGATATTCGCCAGAACTTTGGATCTGGTGCCTCCCAGGCGGTTGACATATTGTACCGCCGCCACATTGTCCATGCGAAACAGCACACAGCAGGTGGAATAATGCGGCATGAAGCTCTTGATAGCGAATAAAGCTGCCAAGAGTTCCAGCGCATTGATATGGAGTGTGGCTTCCCCTGCGGACCACGTCCCTCCTGTGAAGGCCTGGGACTGAAGATGGTCTTGCAGTTCCATTCGACGGCGTGACGGAGCCACCATTTCAGTTCCTCGGCAGTTTCTTGACAGAGAGGGATTTCGTCCGTATATTTGAGGCCCTGTCTCAGGTGCATGATTTTGAGTCTCTGGAGGGCTCTGTAATGTAGGGGAGCCGGGAAGATAGCCTGAATGGAGGCCGCTAGAAGGCCGACAAGGCGTGCCAGTGCACGAAGGGATAAAGAACCCTTTCTTAACGTTGCCCAGATCTCCTTGCGGATCAGGGCAAGCTTGGGTTTGGGGAGGCTGAGGGTGGAGTGAACGGTGTCCACTGTAAAGCCCAAAAACTCCATCTGTTGGGAGGGGACTAAGATGGACTTTTCTAGGTTGATTATAAAGCCCAGTCTTTGTAAGAGGGATACCGTCCATGACATGTGGAGATGGGCTTGATTTTGGGAGTAGGCCATGATGAGGATGTCGTCCAGATATATAATCAGACGCACCCCTCTGCTTCTCAGAGCTGCCACCACTGGTTTCATGAGTTTGGTGAAACACCATGGGGCGGAAGATAGGCCGAATGGGAGGCAGGTAAACTGCCACATCCTGCCCTTCCACGGGAAACGAAGGAGGTGCTGTGATTCTGGATGTATAGGGACCGTGAGGTAGGCGTCCTTCAGATCCACCTTTACGAGCCAGTCTCCAGGGTGGAGAAGGTCTCGGAGGAAGTGAATTCCTTCCATTTTGAAGTGTCGATATTCGACATACTGGTTCAGGTCCCTGAGATTTATGACTGGACGGTAACCTCCCCCTTTCTTGTGGACCAGAAACAGATTGCTTATGAAGCCTGGGGAGGAGGGTTCTACCTCCACAACAGCCTTTTTGGCCAATAGGTCTCTCAGTTCGTTGTCTATGAGAACAGCGTTTTGTAAACCGGATAGGGGGAGGGGTTATGTTGAGCGTCGGTGGAGATTGTATTTCTATAACAAATCCTGCTACTGTGTGTAGAATCCATGCGTCTGCCGTAATCGCAGACCAGGCGTGGGTAAAATACCTCAGGCGTCCTCCACCGGAAAGTGAGTGAGTGGAGTGTAAGGAGTACTCACCAGTAGGAGGTCGGGATCGTGGGTAACCGCGTCCGCCGTGGCCACGCCAGGGTCTGCCTCTGGGAGGGAAGAAGGGTGCAGGTTGCGCCACTGGGACGGAATAGGAAGGAGCCTGGAGATACTGGTATTGTGCAGAGGGTCTTCCCTGCGGCCTGTAGGAGGAGAGACGGCCGGCAGAACGGCCTCTATTTCTGCCGGCCCTGGCAAAAACCTTACTAGCCCCAGATCTTCTCAGTGAGTTTTGGGCTTTGTCTAGGCTAGTAAAAAGTCCCACAAATTTGTTGATGTCTCTGATCAACGTGTCACCAAATAACATGCCGTCAGCCGACGGTCCAGGTTCAGACTCTGCCAAGTGTGACAGTTGAGGGTCTAATCGCATGAGGATAGAACGGCGTCTCTCTACAGAGCATGCCGTGTTGGCGGTGCCTGCTAGGCATAACGCCCTCTGTGCCCAACCTCTCAATTGTAGAAGGTCCACTGGCTGCTCAGATGCTGCAGCTTGTTCGGACAGGTTCAATATTTTTGTCAACGGACCCATAAGGTCCAGGATGCGGTCTTGGATGGACCGAAAAGAGCGTTCAATGCCCTTCTTTTGAAACTTTCCTGCTTTCAGCAGGTACTTTGACAATACGGGGTCTACCTCTGGGGTAGCTAGAACATTTTTGGGGATGGAGGGTCTGGGGCATTCTGCCCTCAATTTGTTCCGGCTAGTTCTATCCAAGGACTTCCTAGCCCATAGCTCCACATATTGGGAGACGTGTGGAAGTGGTGCCCAATCCCCGGAGCGAGGGTGAGAGATCGCATCGGGGTGAAAGAAAGGTTCTCCTAGGGCGTCCAGGAGAACTTCACCCTGTGTGACAGGGATGGCGGTTGTATCAAGCGCCGTAGCCCCAGCATCATCGATATACGACTCAGAATCTGATGCGTCCGACCCGTAGGAGGGATCGGCCGAATCCTCCTCTGAGGAGTCGATGTATGAGTCTGGTTTGGCCCTTCTACTGGCCTTATGCCCCTTGGGTTGAAACTCCCTGGAGTCCAGGGGTCGAGAGTTATTTGACAGATGCTGGGGTTGGTAGCCTGTGGTAGGGGCTACCTGGAGCATATTATTTTCTTCCCCTGCCGGGGAGTCATGTATGGCCCAGGTATGCTTCCTCTTAAATGAGGCTTTCCCCTTTTTTGTGGGCGGTTCGCTGCTCTGAGGTGGCATAGATGGTGTAGCCACGGGTTGTTGAACCCTGGGGGCTACTGTGGCAGAGGCCAGGGCGGCCTGAATTGACATGTTAATGATGTCCTGTAATTGAGAGGCACTCAGGGTGTGGGCAGCGGCCATAGAGGGTATCTCCCCACTGGGGAGTACAGGAGTGGGTATATCTGACATGTTGAACTGAATAATGTCTGGTGGGTATTGATTAATAAACAGCTGTGCAGCTAGAGGGCTAGTATTAGGCCGGGAGCTACAGGCTCCAATCCCTTCCTCCCCGCCGACAGCGTTGTGATGGAAGCGGGGGGAAGGAGAACCCGAGATCCCTAGCCGCCCGAGAAAGAAGTCTCGCGAGACTACGTCCTCAGCGCTGATTCGCTGAGCGGCCGAAGCGTCGAGGGCTCCGCCCCCCGTTCGCGGGCAAAACGCTCTGTGAGGAAAAGGAAGGGGGGAAGATGGCGGCGCCCAGAAGCGGCGCCCGGCGAGGGGAGGAGGGTGGAGAAGCAGAGCGGAGGCAGCTCAGAAGCGGCACTCGGCGAGGGGAGGAGGGGGGAGAAGCAGAGCGGAGGTGACAGGAGGCGGATGCTCCGGAAATCAGGGGGTAGAATCCCCCAATACAGGACATACACACAGGGAATCCTGAAAAAGAAATGCAGGTGGGTCTACACCATAAATGGCGCAGAACCTAAGAGTCTGAAGTATATATCTAACATATGCTAGACAAGAAGTGGGGAGACAGCAGGGGGGGGTAAAATTCCCCCTGGCCTGCCCAGAAGGTGCAATACACTCTGAAGTAAATCACAAAATAAAGTACTTATCTGTAGCCGTGAGCAGAAAGAAAGGAGGAGGAACGTTTGGGAAGCAGCCCATTTTATAGAGGTCACTGACATGGGCGTGGTTATGAACCAGAGGGACTGCTGGGAGTGGTAGTTTATTGGAAAAGTTTTTACATTGAAATTTATTAAAAGAAGATATAAAATATTTCTGATGTGAGCATTAATAAAGAAAGATTAATGCATAAGATATGAGCCTCCTGTCTGATATATAATTAAGGTGTGTCGGAAAGACCAAGTTGCTGCTCTGCATATGAAGTGGCCACTGCCCTTGACGAATGAGCCCTAATGCCCTCCGAAGCCGTAGGTTGCTGGATGGAATAGGTCTCCTTGATAGCTTAACTAAGCCAGAGGAAATGGTACGGGATGTAGCTGCCTGACCTTGTCTGCTCCCGTGTGGGGAAATCGAGAGAGAATCCCTCTTCCTCAGGTGAGATGTAGCTGTGAGGTAACTGGAGATGGTTGACTTGACACTCAAGGCATGGGGCTCGCCCCTCATTAGGAAGGGCGATGTCCTGGCTATAATGAAAGGAGGAAGCTACCTTTGGTCTAAATTGGCCTGAAGGCTTCAGTACCACACTGTCAGGAAAGAGCACTAAATAGGGTTCCGTAGCCATAAGTGCTTGAATCTCCGACACCCTTTTAGCTGGAAATAAAGAAAGCCATCTTCAGAGTCGGGTTCCACCGTGAGACTAAGTTGAATAGCAAGGGTGAATTGGATAAGGTCTTGAGTACTACTGATAGATCCCATGTTGGAAAGACTGGCTTCTTAGGTGGTCTGATCTTTACGTAGTCCTTGAGGGATTGAGTGACCAGAGGAAGAAGAACCCATCTTGTGCCGTCCTGGCTGAAATGGCAGATACTTGCACCTTCAGGGTACCCGAGCTCAGGAACTTGTTAAGTCCTGACTGAAGAAATTCAAGAATTTGAGATGGTTCTGGTGAGATAGGATTTCAATCTCTTTGCTGCGACATCGACAGAAACCTCTCCCCGATCCTGGTGTAGGTGACATTAGTGGAGTTCTTTCGAGCTTGCGTTAGGAAGTAGTATCGGCCCTTAACCTAGCCTCCTCAACTTCCAAGCAGCCAGATGAAGCTTCTTTGGGGCTGGATGGAAGAATTGCCCTTGATATAGGAGATCCCTGGTTACTGGAAGATGAATCGGAGGCTGCGTACTGAGTTGTAGCAGGATCTTAACCCATGGCCCCCTCGGCCAGAACGGTATTACTGCAAAACTGTGGCTGGGGACTTCCGAAGTCGGGACAGGAATCTCGTATTTAGAGGAGTTGGAAGGAAAATGTACCCCAGCTCGAAGTTCCATGGGTGGACTAGGCAGTCTGTTTCTTCGGCTGATGGGAAGTGGGCTCTGGACAGGAACCTCCGACACTTGGAGTTTTCCGGCGTGGCCGCTAGGTTGATCTCTGGTACTCCCCAAGTTTTCGTAATAACGGAGAATACCTGTTGGTTCAGGGACCACTCGATGTTATAAGTGTCTGTCGGCCTAGGTAGTCAACCAACAAATTCTGTTCTGCCGGGACATACACTGCCCTCAGATCTAGCAGGTGCACTTGTGCCCACTCCAACATGGGTCGAACTTTCTCCAGAAGCGTCCGACTCCCGGCGCCTCCCTGTCTCTGGATATATGACACCGCCGCCTTGTTGTCCATCCTGATAAGGACACTCTTCCCCTCTTAGAAGAGGCGCAAAGGTCCTGAGGGCCTGCAAGGCTGCCCTGAGCTCAAAATATTTGACACTACGCCCTGGGCTTAAAAGTGCCATTGACCTTGGTCTACTTGGTCCGGATAGTGTGCTCCTCATTCCTTCTGGCTGGCATCCAATGTTGTTGCTTCTGGACCTGGGGGAACTACCGGTCTGAACATTCTGAGGTTGGATGGATGCGTCCACTACCACACTGATTGCTTTACTTAACTGGGGATGTGAATGGTTTGGAGCATTGACGTTCCATTCCACTGCCTTAAAAAGGAGTTTTGTATGGGTACGATTGCAGACATGGACCCCAAAATACTGAGGCAGGCTCTGGCCGGTAGGCATCTGGATGATAGCAGATTCTGCATCTTCTGGACTAAGGGCTTCAGATTCTCTTGAGGGAATTGTACCTGGTTCAGCCTGCTATTCAATTTTGCTCCTAGGAACACCATGACTTGCGCTAGGCTGGAGATTGCCCCTATTTTTTTTTGGTTGACTGGCCAATCGAAGTCTTGCAGGGCCGTGAGCAACATCTTCCGGTGATGACTCAAGGTCTCCTAATTCTCTGCCAGGAGCAGGATGTTATCCAAATAATGATGCACTCGCAACCCCTTCTCCCTGAGAAGTGCAATCAGGGGTAAGAGAACTTTGGTGAATGTTCTGGGTGCCGAGGAGATGCCGAATGGGAGGCACCGAAAATGTAAATGAGACCGATTAATAGAGAACCGAAGGAACTCTTGGAAAGCTGGATGAATCGGGGTGTGAAGGCAGGCGTCCGATAGATCTACCGATAACTGCCAGCAAAAATGGACTGAAGGCTTTCCATTTTGAAGGTCTCTATTATGATCTACTTGTTGAGCTTTTTTAGGTCCAGGACTGGATGTAGGTCCCCTGTTTTTTTTTTTCACCAGAGATGAAGAGGAATAAACCCCCTCCCTTTAGTGCGGAGGTACTTCTATTATTGCCCCCTTTTGTGACAGCTCTGTTACATCTTGTAGAAGTAACCTTCTTTTGTCTGGGGAAGATGGTACTCTGGTAGGCTGGAATGTGTTCTCCGGCAATCTGCTTCTGAATTTCCGTCTGTGACCGGTCTTGGTAGTGAATAGTGTTCTATGGATCTATTATATGACTTGAGCCTGGCGCCCACCTGAATTAGGTGGGCAGGCGAACCCTCAAAGGGACCTCTGCTGCTCCCCAGTTGTGATGTCTTGGCTTCCTGTACCCTCGTGAAGGAGGGTCGAGTATTCTTCTGGACCCTCTTGAGTTCTCTGCCGGGATGGTAGGATCTAACATCCCTGTACTTGTCAGAAGGATTACGCCTGTAAATGGGGCCCCTCTGGGGCTCCGGACTCTTATCGGAGGAAATCAGCCCGGATCTTCCTCCGGTAACTTGGAGCTGAGCCCAGCTTTGCCCCAAAGTAAATTTGAGCCGTCATATGGAATCTTGATGCTGCCTCTTCCTTCTTGGTCCGGATAGTGATGAAGATCTGATAATGTCGACTGAGGCTCCTGCCATGAAGTCACCTGCCAACTTAATTTCCCGCAGGGAAAAAATTACTTTCTCCTGGCACCGTCTAGAATGGACTTTTCAACGTTAGCCGCCCCTGCAGTGATGGCTTTAGCTACTGCAGCCATGGTAATAGCCGGCCTACAAGCACCTCCTGCTGTGGAGTAAGTTTCCTTTAGTTCTAGATCGATTTTACGATCGAGTGCGACCCGGAAGGTAACTGCATCCTCAATCGGCAGGGTAACGTGCCTAGCGAGTCGCATTAAAGATGAATCGGCTGTAGGCGTGTTGCGACTAAACAGAAGAGGAAGCCTGAGGCCGGCTGGCGCCCATCACTCTCCGAGAGGGTCTTTAAAGCCTGGGCGTAACGGCTGGTGCAGCCACTCTGTCATCCGATTCCTTCTCTTTGGTTGCTTTGTTGAAGCAAAAGCGGTAAGTCAATTTACCTGGCAAGGCTGGAGCCCCGAATACTCAGCAAGCGTTTGCTGTGGGGCGGGTATAACAGCTCCATTCATGGTGGGATGAAGGTGATCGTCTACGGTGAGACCGACTATGACGGGAGCAGCTGTGACGCGAGCGGCTATGTTATGAGTGATGATAGCGAAAGGGTGACCTTGAGCGACTTCTGCGTGACCTTCTGCTGGAAGCATGGCTTGATCTCCGTCTGTGCCGCAAACTTGCGTCTCGTGACCAGATGGGGCTACCAAAAAAGTAGCGTTGGTGGTCAGGCTCTCTTTTTTGTCTCTTCTCTACTTACCACCTACTGGACGGCCTCTATACCTAGTTGCTGATGGTGGTCTGCGAGGGCAATGGCCTCCATAAGGAGATAGAAGAGGGAAGCCTGAAAAATAGGGAAAGGAGAGGAAAAGTGAGATGTTACAATATGTCCCCCCTTCCCCCAATACATTTTATCTACTTATTTATTTCAAAAGTTTCCCCCCTTTTTTTTTAGTTAATTTTTTATATATATGTCAATTTTTCCTCGATTATAAATATACATTTTGTTTTATTATTATTATTTTTTTTGCTGAAAATAAGGCTGGGCCAGCTGGGCCATCTGGGCTGGGACGTCCGAGTACAAACCCTATGAATCTTCACTCTGGCAAGCAGAGCAGCAAAGCAGCAGCCTCTAGAACACCTCCTCAGGGCTTAGCATTTAAAATTCGCCGCCGCCGTCGCGGTGCAAATGACGCGTTTGCGCATGCGCGGAAGCGTCCCGCTCTCCCGGCGCCAGCTTGGAAGAGGGCAGAGGGGACAGGTGGCGTCATCGATGAGCTGCGCGCATGCGCTGACCGACGTGAAGGACGCGGCGGTGATTACACAGTATGGGGGAGCAGAGGAACCACAAAGCTCAGCGACAGCTGAAGTATTAACAAAAAAGGTACCAGACATGAATACAAACACTGGATGGCAGAAGTAAATGTATAAGTGGCGGTGACCCAGGAACCACAGGGCTCAGCGAGAGCTGATCCAGCACAATAAAAAAAAAAAAGAAAAGTACCAATATGAATAAATATGGTATGCTGCGCTGCATAGATTGACAAATCAACAGTAAATGATGAAAAGATAATGAGAAAGTGTCCTTGCACACTAGAATGCATTAGAAAACAATACATTCATGACAGCACATATTGGAGAGGAAGAGAAGGAAAGTGGGGGCTACTGCGAGAATTGAAGCTTTTTTAAAGCTTGCTACAGATGTGCCAGTATATTTCCATGTGCCCCTGAGACCACCAGAACGGGGTTCCCACCATAAAGCTCATTTAGAGACTGTACAGGAGGGACTTCCAAACAGGAGAGGCATGAACCTGCTGGGGCGATGTGCATTTCCCCTTCAAATTTATAGCTAACCAATCCTGTCAGGTTGTGGAGACGGAGTCACAACCCAGTGTGTGTTGCCATGAATGCATCAGGAAATATATTTTTTCTCTCATTCATTGATGAACATAGGAAGTCTTTAGCCTTCAGGACATACAAAAGCAGTCCAATTAAGCTGTGGGCAACACAGCAAACGCCGACAAGCCCATAAAAGTGACAATGAACTGTTAGAAAAAAAATTAAACCCAAAGATGACATCAGATGAGGTTGTAACATCCAATTGACAGAACTTAGAGAATGCCTGAACAGGAGACCATGTAGCAGCTTTGCAAATCTGAAGAATAGTAGCTTGATGCTGAAAAAGCTCAGGAAGCACTAATGCCGTTTACACATGATCATTTTCGGCATGAAAACCTTTTGTTTTTGAAAAATGTCATTTAAAATGATTGTGGGCTACACATTTTTCAGGTTCTGAAAACGACAAAAAAAAATTCGAACATGCTTCATTTTTTAACGTCGTTTTAAACAATGTCGTTTTTCGGGTTGTAGAAAATGATCATGTGTGGGCTAAAACTACGTTTTAAACCCGCGCATGCTCAGAAGCAAGTTATGAGACGGAAGCGCTCGTTCTGGTAAAACTACCATTCATAATGAAGTAAGCACATTCATCACGCTGTAACAGACAGAAAAGCGTGAATCGTCTTTTACTAACAAGGAATCAGCTAAAGCAGCCCAAAGGCGAATAGAACTTCCCATTTAGAGTGCCGTCGTACGTGTTGTACGTCACCGCGCTTTGGCCATCATTTTATTAATGAATTGAATAAATCCCCAACAGTGTCACCAGCAAAGCACCCCCACACCATCACACCTCCTCCTCCATGCTTCACGGTGGGAACCAGGCATGTAGAGTCCATCCGTTCACCTTTTCTGCGTCGCACAAAGACACGGTGGTTGGAACCAAAGATCTCAAGTTTGGACTCATCAGACCAAAGCACAGATTTCCACTGGTCTAATGTCCATTCCTTGTGTTCTTTAGCCCAAACAAGTCTCTTCTGCTTGTTGCCTTTCTTTAGCAGTGGTTTCCTAGCAGATATTCTACCATGAAGGATTCTTCACACAGTCTCCTCTTAACAGTTGTTCTAGAGATGTGTCTGCTGCAAAAGGTGGCTACTTTGAAGAACCTAGAATATGACATATATTTTCAGTTGTTTCACACTTTTTTGTTATGTATATAATTCCACATGTGTTAATGTTTTGATGCCTTCAGTGTGACTCTCCAATTTTCATAGTCATGAAAATAAAGAAAAAACTCTTTGAATGAGAAGGTGTGTCCAAACTTTTGGTCTGTATAATATATATATATATATATATATATATATATATATATATATATATATATATATATATATATATATATATCCCATAGTTTGTAGACGCTATAACTTTTGCGCAAACCAATCAATATACACTTATTGGGATTTTTGTTAGCAAAGATATGGAGCAGAATACATGTTGGCCTAAATGTATGAAGAAATTATTATTTTTTTTTTTTATTGGATTTGTTTTATAATAAAGTAAAAAAAATGTTTCTTTCAAAATTGTCAGTCTTTTTTTGTTTATAGTGCAAAAAAATCAAACCGCAGAGGTGAACAAAAGAAATCTCTATTTATGGGAAAAGGAGGACATAAGTTTTGCTTGGGTAGAGCGTCGCACGCGCAATTGTCAGTTAAAATAATGCAGTGCCGTATCGCAAAAAATGGTCTGGTCATGAAGTATGTTGTAGGTTTAGCTATGGAAAGACTGATTTTAAATGACAAGCTATCATTATAAGATTGCTGTTCTCTGTTGAACATGATCTTTCCTTTAATCGAACACAAGGACGATAAAAACATTCTTAATATTTTGTACATCATTTTCAATTTAAGCTTTTATTAAGCATTGACAGAAGCAGGCAACATTTTTTTACTGGTATGTTTGATCTACATTTTTCTTTTTTTCAGTAATACATACCACTTCCTTTTCTTCTTAGAGAAAGCATTTCACCTTATGTAATATTTACATTGGCTGTTGAACTAAACGCTTACTTCACCACACGTGTTGTAACTGTACCCATTATCTACCAATCCTGCACATTGTTTCCGTGTTTGTCTTTCACACTACACTAGATACATGACAGCAGAAGTTACTGCAGAGGATAATGCTTACTGTGGAGATACTATCTACAGAACACTGTGCAATATACCCTGCCCACAGGCAAATCTGTTAAATTAAGTGGTGGAATGGTAATGCGATAGGCCGCGTACACACGAGGAGACATGTCCGCTGAAACCGGTCCGCAGACCAGTTTCAGCGGACATGTTCGATCATGTGTACGGCCTAGCGGACAGGTTTCCAGCGGACAAAAGTTTCTAAACATGCTTAGAAACTTGTCCGCTGGAAACCTGTCCGTCGGACATGTCCGATGGTTAGTACGCCCAACTATCGGACAGAAATCCCGCGCATGTTTCGAATTGATTTGACGCATGCGTGGAAGCATTGAACTTCCTTGTTTGAGCACGTCAGTGTCTTCTACGTCACCGCGTTCTCTGTCCGCGGGGATTTTGGTGTGTGTACACACATCAGACCAAAATATCCCTTCTCGTGTGTACGTGGCCATAGTGATAAACCAAGACAACGTTCTTTAGAAGGAAATGGCATCCCAAAAAGTATACCCATCCAAAATGCCCAAAATATTATAGACTCAGGAGCCAATTGTAAAAGTTAAATTGTCACAAGCCTGAGTAAATAAATGGATAGAGGCATTATATTCTAGACCAGAAGCTCAAGTACGAGTAAATGGAATAGAAAATATATATAAAGTTGTGCTACCTAAAAGCATACATAAATCAAAAATGCTCTAATCAACCCCAAATAATGAAACATAGGAATATCAAGTGCAAGATAGCCAAATAAATCAAAAGTGGCTAAATAGAAATGCTGAAAAATCCATAGACATGAAATAAAACTGTAATGTCCAAATAAAAAATTTAAGTAATAAAAATTAGAATTAAAAATTAAGTCCATCCATATGCATAGACGAAATTAAAGACTGTCCACCCGTGCAAAATTCGTAACATTGATTGGTGAATACAGGCTCATCAAACTCTGGTGACAAAGGCATTACAATTTCATTTATTTCACGTCTACGGATTTTCCAGCATTTATATTAAGCCAATTTTGATTTATTTGGCTATCTTTCACTTAATATTCCTATGTTTTACTAATTTGTGGTTGATTTCTATCTTTGTTAACTGTTTATTGTTACACAGGAGAGTCGCTGTTTCCACTTTTATGCTTCACAGGTTTTGCAAGCTGGTTCAATTTCTTAGCGCAGTTTTTTTTTCCACAAGTAAATGGGAGGCCGTTGCGACCATTTCAGGCACGACAGGGATGTCCACTCTCTTCATTGCTCTATTTTTGTATATAGCGCAAAAAATAAAAAATCGCAGAGGCGATCAAATACCACCAAAAGAAAGCTCTATTTGTGGGAAGGAAAGGACGCAAATTTTGTTTGGGAGCCACGTCCGCGCAATTGTCTGTTAAAGCGACGCAGTGCCGAATCGCAAAAAGGGGCCTGGTCATTTACCTGCATTTTGGTCCGAGTCTTAAGTGGTTAACCGCTTTCCAACCAGCTGCCATCTTTATATGGCAGCAGGTCGGCAAATCGTCGTAGCTGTATGGCAGCTTGCGCAGATGAGATAGCTCGTTGTCCGCTGGCGACACGCAATCACATATTACAGAGGGAGAATGAAGAACTGCCTTTGTAAACAAGGCGATTCCCCATTCTGACAGATGACAGGACAGGGATCTATTGTTTCTAGTGATCGGGAACAGTGATCTCTGTCATGTCCCTAGCAGCCCATCCCCCCTACAGTTAGAACACATTTAACTCCTTTGATCTCCCCTTAGTGTTAACCCCTTTACTGCCACTGACATTTACACAGTAAACAGTGATCATTTATAGCACTGATCGCTGTAAAAATGCCAATGGTCCCAAAAAAGTGCCAAAAGTGTCAGATCTGTCCACCGCAATGTCGCAGTCCTACTAAAAATTTCTGCCACCAGTAAAACAAATAAAAATTTCATAAATCTATCCCCTATTTTGTAGACACTATAACTTTTGCACAGACCAATCAATATACGCATATTTCAATTTTTTACCAAAAATGTGTAGACGTGTATATATATATATATATATATATATATATACACACATACATACACACACACACACACATATACACACACACACAGTGCCTTGCGAAAGTATTCGGCCCCCTTGAACTTTGCGACCATTTGCCACATTTCAGGCTTCAAACATAAAGACTGTAATTTTTTTGTGAAGAATCAACAACAAGTGGGACACAATCATGAAGTGGAACAAAATTTATTGGATATTTCAAACTTTGTTAACAAATAAAAAACTGAAAAATTGGGCGTGCAAAATTATTCAGCCCCTTTACTTTCAGTGCAGCAAACTCTCTCCAGAAGTTCAGTGAGGGTCTCTAAATGACCGATGTTGACCTAAATGACTAATGATGATAAATAGAATCCACCTGTGTGTAATCAAGTCTCAGTATAAATGCACCTGCACTGTGATAGTCTCAGAGGTCAGTTTAAAGCGCAGAGAGCATCATGAAGAACAAGGAACACACCAGGCAGGTCTGAGATACTGTTGTGGAGAAGTTTAAAGCTGGATTTGGATACAACAAGATTACCCAAGCTTTAAACATCCCAAGGAGCACTGTGCAAACTATAATATTGAAATGGAAGGAGTATCAGACCACTGCAAATCTACGAAGACCTGGCTGTCCCTCTAAACTTTCAGATCATACAAGGAGAAGACTGATCAGAGTTGCAGCCAAGAGGTCAATGATCACTCTGGATGAACTGCAGAGATCTACAGCTGAGGTGGGAGACTCTGTCCATAGGACAACAATCAGTCCCTGTATACTGCACAAATCTGGCCTTTATGGAAGAGTGGCAAGAAGAAAGCCGTGGGTCGCGGGCGGTCCAAAGCTCCGGGACCGTGGGACTTGTGGACCCGATCGCCGCTGGAGTCCGGCGATCGGTCCCCGGAGCTGAAGAACGGGGAGAGCCGTGTGTAAACACGGCTTCCCCGTTCTTCACTGTGGCGGCGTCATCGATTGTGTATCCCTATAAAAGGGATCACGCTATCGATGACGTCACACCTACAGCCAAATCCCCCTACAGTTGTAAACACACATTAGGGAACACATAACCCCATCAGCGCCCCCTTGTGGTTAACTCCCAAACTGCAAATGTCATTTTCACAATAAACAATGCAATTTAAATGCATTTTTTGCTGTGAAAATGACAATTGTCCCAAAAATGTGTCAAAATTGTCCGAAGTGTCCGCCATAATGTCGCAGTCACGAAAAAAATTGCCGATCATCGCCATTAGTAGTAAAAAAAATTTTTTTTATAAAAATGCAATAAAACTATCCCCTATTATGTAAACGCTAAAAATGTTGCGCAAACCAACCGATAAACGCTTATTGCGATTTTTTTTACCAAAAATATGTAGAAGAATACGTATTGGCCTGAATTGAGGAAAAAAAATGTTTTTATATATTTTTGGGGGATATTTATTATAGCAAAAAGTAAAAAAAATTGCATTGTTTTCAAAATTGTCGCTCTATTTTTGTTTATAGCGCAAAAAATAAAAACCACAGAGGTGATCAAATACCACCAAAAGAAAGCTCTATTTGTGGGGAAAAAAGGACACCAATTTTGTTTGGGAGCCACGTCGCAGAACCGCGCAATTGTCTGTTAAAGCGACGCAGTGCCGAATCGCAAAACCTGGCCGGGTCCTTTAGCTGAATAAAGGTCTGGGTCTTAAGTGGTTAAGGGGGCTGAATAATTTTGCACGCCCAATTTTTCAGTTTTTTATTTGTTAAAGTTTGAAATATCCAATAAATTTCATTCCACTTCATGATTGTGTCCCACTTGTTGATTCTTCACAAAATATTACAGTTTTATATCTTTATGTTTGAAGCCTGAAATGTGGCAAAAGGTCGCAAAGTTCAGGGGGGGGGGGCGAATACTTTCGCAAGGCACTGTATATATATATAATTAATGAATACATTTTTTTATTTTAAGTATATTTTTTGTTTGTTTTTTTCAAAGTTGTCACTCTATAGCGCAAAAAAAAACCCTAAAAAAAAAAATGCAGAGGTGATCAAATACCACCAAAATAAATCTCTATTTGGGCAGCACAGTGGTGTAGTGGTTAGCACTTTCACCTAACAGCAACAAGGGTCGCTGGTTTGAATCTTGGACTACAACATCATCTGCCTGGAGTTTGCATGTTCTTCCTGTGCCTGTGTGGGTTTCCTCTGGGTGAACTGGTTTCCTCCTAAACTCAAAAGACATGCTGGTAGGTTAATCGGGTCCTGTCTAAATGGGCCCTAGTATGTGTATGTATGAATGTGTGTTTAGGGACTTAAGGTTGTAAGCTCCTTGAGGATAGGGACTGATGTGAATGTACAATGTATATGTAAAGCGCTGTGCGCTTTATAAGTACCTGAAATAAAAATAAAATAAATATTTATGAGGACAAAAGGACGTCAATTTTGTTTGGGTACAACGTTGCACGACCGCACAATTGTCAGTTAAAGCGATGCAGTGTTAAAGCGACGCAGTGCTGTATCGCAAAAAATGGCCTGGTCAGTAAGTGGGCAAATCCTCCTGGGGCTGAAGTGGTTAAACAGTCTTTGATTTACATAGGATATGTGGGTAATGAAAATGTATTGGAGAAAGGAAGCGATGGTGTGGTGGAGGAAAAAAAATTGAAAGTGGATGGGAAATGGAATGAGCCCCATTTATTTGGGTGCTTGCTTTTAGTTACCCCAAAAACCCACACTGGGATTGAATGAGTTATTATGAAAGAAGGAGGAAAATAAGGGGATGGGTATGGGAATAGTATAGGAAGGTAAGGGAAGTACAATCCTCCCAAGTTTTTGCCCCCTAAATAATCACAGCTGGTTATTATCACAAGGAGGAGGGAGAGAAGGGAAAGAAGGGCTGCACAGGTTGAGAATGCCCAAATTGGGTCACCACGAGAGAGGGAGGTGTACATTTCCAAAGTTTCTCCCTCCTAAATTATCACACATGGTTTTTGGCACAAAAAGTTTTATTTTTCTTGTTGATTTTGCTACATCACAAACAGCTCTTTTTTTTTTTTTTACAGGAAAGACTATCTATACATTTTTGTAGATACTTTAAAGATGGATATCTCGGTAAAGAAAGCAGCTGCTGCCACAACCGAGATATCCATCTTTAGTGTGAGCGGTCCTGTAAACGATAACGGTGGTCTCGGCGGTGAATTCGCCGCAAGATCACCGTTATCGGCGGCGGGAGAGGGCCCCCCCTCCCGCGCCCTCCGCCGCTTACCAGAGCCGCCGGTAGCGGTCGAGGCAATCGGGTCCTCTCTCCTGCTGTGTGGGGATGCGAGTGAGGGCAAGATGGCCCCCACCTGTCCCCATAGCATAGCAGGGCGGAAGTGACGTCAAAACGTCAGTTCCGCCCACGCTACTTAGAGCAACATTTTTGAAATGTCATTTTTTCAAATGACAAAATTTATAAAAAAAATGTAATAAAAATAAATAAGAAAACAAAAAATGTTTTGTTTTAAAGCGCCCCGTCCCGACGAGCTCGCACGCAGAAGCGAACGCATACGTGAGTAACGCCCGCATATAAAACCGGTGTTCAAACTACACAAGTGAGGTATCACAACGATTGTTAGAGCGAGAGCAATAATTCTAGCCCCAGATCTCCTCTGTAGCTCAAAAGATGCAAACTATAGAAGATTTTTAAGGGTAAAAGTTTAACGCCATTCCACGAGCGGGTGCAATTTTTAGGCGTGACATGTTGGGTATCATTTTACTCAGCGTAACATTATCTTTCACAATAGATCAAAAAATTGGGCCAAATTTATTGTTGTCTTATTTTTTAATTCAAAAAAGTGATTTTTTTCCAAAAAAAAGTGTGCTTGTAAGACCGCTGCACAAATACGGTGTGACAAAAAGTATTGCAATGACCGCCATTTTATTCTCTAGGGTGTTAGAAAAAAATGTATATATATATATATATATATATATATATATATATATATATATATATATATATATATATATATATATATATATATAATGTTTGGGGTTTTAAGTAATTTTCTAGCAAACAAAAAAACTGTTTTAGTCTTGTAAACGCCAAATCTGAAAAACACCCAAAGGTCCTTAAGTGGTTAAACACAGGCCTGGGTAACTAAAAAAAAATAGCATGTGACAAAGCGATATAAAATGTAGCATTAAAAAAAAAAAAAATCTTTCATGCGGATGTTCGTTGGTAGAGCGTTCCATAGCCGTGGTCCTTGGACTGCGAATCTTCGTTCTCCTTTAGATTTGTAGCGGGACTTGGGGATGTGGAGGAGATTTTGATTTGTTGATCCCGATTGGGGGTGTAGTGTTTTATTTTCTCGCATAAATATTGAGGCGCGTTTCTTTGTGTGCACTTGTGGGTGAGGCAGAGGGTCTTGTATGTAATCCGATCCTTTCTGGATAGCCAATGTAGAGTCCTCAAGGCCAGGGTGATTGATTCCCATGTTTTTTTTCCCTGTTATCAGTCTTGCTGCTGTGTCTTGTAAACGAGAAATTTGGTATTTTGGTAGTCCTAGGTAGAGGGAGTTTGCGTAGTCGAGTCAGGAATTGATGAGTGTTCCAACTACTGCTCCTGTGTCCTGTTCTGGGATGAATGGGATGAGTCTATGCAGCAAACGGCGTGCTGACTACTGACTACTGATCCTATTTGGGCATCCACAGCCATGTCTGAGCCAAAGATGACTCCGAGACTTTTGACTTTGGTGCTTGGGGTGATGGTTTGTCCAAGAATGGTGGGTGGTGTCAAAGTCGTCCTGGAATTTGTCTTTCGGTTTGCGTGTAGAAAGAGAAGTTCTGTTTTGGATCCATTGAGTTTGAGGGAGCGCTCTGTCATCCAATTATCTATCAATGTAAGGCATTTTTTTAGTCCGTGATATTGGTCTTTTTTGTTAGTAATGCGAAAATAAAGTTGAGTGTCATCAGCGTAGGAGTGGTAAAGCAGGTCCTGTTTGCTGATGATTTTGCAGGTACATCTTAGGGGCTGGAAATAGTTAAATGATGATAAATCTCAACTTTCCCAGCAGGCAGGGCCTTCTATAATATTGATCTGACCCTGGGCAAACTTTTTTTTGGGCCCTCCCGAATCCACTTGTCAACTATTTTCAGGCAGTGTAGGCTCAAGGGGCAGCTGCTTTGGGAACCACAACAATGACTGGACTCGGGGCAGCTGCAACTTTGGCCTTGTCTTAAAGACTGCCAAGAGGGCAGGGCTATGAATCAGTGGGGAGGAGATCCAAAAAGTAGGTCCAAATTCACAGCATACACTTTTATAACATTAGCATTGTAATAGCAATACAAACAACAGCTAGTTTTGACAATCCAGTAAAATGTTACAGTACTTGAAAAAAAAAGGGATTTTTAAATACAGCTTACCTGTAAAATCCTTTTCTTGGAGTACATCACGGGACACAGAGCGGCATATTCATTACTATATGGGTTATATGGAGTACCTTCAGGTGTGGACACTGGCAATCTCAAACAGGAAGTCCCCTCCCTATATAACCCCCTCCCCTAGAGGGAGTCCCTCAGTTTTGTAGCAAGCAGTATGCCTCCCAAAAATGTTCCCCAAAAGAGGGGTGGGAGCTCTGTGTCCCGTGATGTACTCCAAGAAAAGGATTTTACAGGTAAGCTGTATTTAAAAATCCCTTTTTCTTTCTCGTACCTCACGGGACACAGAGCGGCATATTCATTACTATATGGGATGTCCGAAAGCAATGCTTTAATGAGGGGAGGGAGACATCTTCTCAAAAGGGATTTAATTTAGAGGTATACTCAAATAATAATAATAAATCCAACTTAGTCAAGAAATACATTTTTTTTTTTTTATAACCAAGGGTGCCCCCGATCCAGAGGATCTTAAACCGCAGCCTGTAGTACTGCCTGCCCAAAGGCTGAATCCACATTCCTTCTCACGTCTAGTTGATAAAACCTTGTAAACGTGTGGACTGATGACCACGTCGCCGCCTTGCATATCTGAGCCATAGAGATCTGATGGTGTGCTGCCCAGGAGGTGCCCATGGCCCTGGTAGAATGGGCTTTTACCGACAAAGGAGGAGGCAACCTCTTCAAACCGTAGGCCTGAATGATTAATTGTCTAATCCATCTCGAGATGGTGGATTTTGCGGCTGCTTGCCCCTTCTTGGGGCCATCTGGTAAAACGAACAACACCTCTGTTTTCCGGATCTTTTCTGTAGCTTTAAGATAGGCCTTCATGGCCCGGACAATATCTAAGGTATGCAGCAACCCCTCCTTTCTAGATGTGGGTTTCGGAAAGAAGGATGGAAGTACCAAATCCTGGTTCAAGTGAAAATTGGATATAACCTTTGGTAGAAAGGAAGGATGAGGCCGGAGAACTGCCCTGTCCTTATGTAGAATGAGATATGGTTCCTTACACGATAAGGCTGCCAACTCTGACACTCTCCTGGCCGAAACTATGGCGACCAAGAATACCAACTTTCTTGTCAGTAAAACTAAAGGAATCTCAGCCAACGGCTCAAAGGGTTGTTTCTGTAGAGTGGACAGGACAAGATTTAAGTCCCATGGACAAATTGGTGACTTGACAGGAGGATTAATACGCAAGACCCCCTGTATGAAGGTTTTTACCAGCGAGTGGGTGGCCAGCGGCCTCTGAAACCACGCTGACAGAGCTGAAATCTGTCCCTTGATTGTGCTTAATGCCAGGCCTTTATCCACTCCTAGCTGGAGAAAACCTAACACCCTATCAATGGTATATTTGCGGGAATTCCATCTTTTGGATTCACACCAGCCTACGTAGGTCCTCCACACCCTGTAATAAATCACCCTGGAGGCCGGCTTTTTAGCCCTAATCAGGGTAGGAATTACCTGCTTAGACAGACCTCTACCCCTGAGAATCAGGGATTCAGCCTCCAGGCCGTCAAATTTAGACGCCGTAATGTAGGGTGGAGGATCGGGCCTTGTGAGAGTAGGTCTGGTCGTAGAGGAAGAGTCCAAGGGTCTCCCACTGCCATCTTCAGGACTAGTGAGTACCATGTCCTCCGGGGCCAAGCTGGAGCTACTAGAATGACTGGCTTGTGCTCCACTCTGATCCTGCGCAACAGGCGAGGAAGTAACTGTAGCGGAGGGAATGCATATAGAAGTTTGAATTGATGCCAAGGGCAAACCAACGCATCGGTTCCGCAGGCCATAGGGTCCCTCGCTCGAGACACGAACCTGTCTAGTTTCTTGTTGAACCTGGATGCCATTATATCTATGTCTGGCATTCCCCACTTCTGGCAGATTGTCTGAAAGACCTGGGGATGCAGAGACCACTCCCCCGGCGACAGAATCTGGCGACTTAAGAAGTCTGCCTGCAGGTTGTCCACTCCGGGAATGAATATCGCCGAAATGCAGGGTACATAAACCTCTGCCCACTGAAAAATCAAGCTCACCTCCCTCTGAGCGGCCTGACTCCTGGTTCCCCCTTGGTGGTTTATGTATGCCACCGCTGTGGCATTGTCTGACTGGATTCTCACCGGGGACCCCTGTAATCTGGAAGTCCATGCCAGGAGGGCTAGGCGAGCAGCTCTGATCTCCAAGACATTGATGGGTAGCTGCCTCTCCGCTTCCGCCCAAGTTCCCTGGCGAGAGAACCCCTCCAAGACCGCCCGCCAGCCTGCCAGGCTGGCGTCTGTGGTAACTACCTTCCAGACAACGGGGCTGAAGGACCTTCCTTTTAGAAGATTCTGAGGGTTTAACCACCAGGCCAGGCTTTGTCGGACCTTTGATGATAGCGTCAAATGGGACTCCAAGGCATGTGCTCTCTTGCCCCAGGCTGCTAGAATGGCTGCCTGTAGGACGCGAGTGTGGATCTGAGCGTATGGTACTGCCTCGAACGTGGCCACTAGCTTGCCTAGTAATCGCATACACAGGCGAATAGTTGGTTTTTTCTTGTTTAGAACCAACTGAACCAACTGAACCAACCCCTTGATAGCCTCGACCTTTACAAGGGGCAGGAACACCCTTTGCTGTTCTGTGTCTAACCTCATGCCGAGGTATTCCAACTGCTTTGTAGGATGAAACGCTGATTTTTCCCGGTTTAGGACCCAGCCGAACCTCTCGAGGTACTGAACCGTGAGGTTTACTGCCTGTTGCAGACACGGCCGCGAGTGATCTATGATTAAAAGGTCGTCCAAGTATGCTAGGACTGTGACCCCTTGGATCCTTAGATTGGCCAGAACTGGGGCTAGGATCTTCGTGAATACCCGGGGGGCCGTGGCCAGCCCGAAGGGGAGCGCCCTGAATTGGAAGTGTCGCTGCCCCACTGCGAACCCTTAGGTAAACGTTTAAACTCTTTAGGTCCAAGATTGGCCCGACATCGCCGTTGGGCTTTGGTATGACAAAGAGATTGGAATAGAAACCTAGCCCCTGCTCTTGGGCTGGTACCTCTATTATCACGCCCTGGCAAAGCAGGTGATCCAAAGCTGCCAGCATCGAGGCCTTCTTTGCTGGATCTTTTGGTAGCCTTGACTCTTGAAAATGAGGCGGAGGAAACTTTAGAAACTCCAGTCTGTAGCCTGTGGTTACAGACGCCCGGAACCATTTGTCGGGGATCTTTGCTTCCCAAACTTCTGAGAAGAAACGAAGCCCCCCCCCCCCCCCCCGCGAGAGTGGGGGCGCCCCTTCATAAGGCAGACTTAGGGGCTGGCTTTGTCGGCTTGCGATGCCATGGTCTCTTACCCCCAGGGGCCTGTCCCTGCGATCTATTGTTAAAGTTTGATCGCGCAGGCGGCCGTCGATACTGCCTGGAATTTGAGGGCCCTGAGACAGGAGAGGGCTGCCTTTTAAATGTAGGACCCCGGAATGTCTTTTTGACTGGTAAAAGGGTACTTTTGCCACTTGAAATAGTCTGAATGTATTTATCCAGATCCTCTCCGAAGAGTCGTCCTCCATGGAAGGGAAACCCTGCCAGAAGCTTTTTGCATGGGGGCTCCGCCGCCCAGTTCTTCAACCATAAGAGCCTTCTCATGTGTACCAAAAATAGTGATAAACGAGAGGCCTGCTGGATGGAATCCTTTATAGCATCTACCGCAAAACACAGAGCTCTGGGAATGTCAGAAAACTCTTCTGCCTGTTGGGTAGGCATGTCTTTTAGCATTTGTTTTGTCTGGTCCTTTAACGCCTGACAAACTCCAATTGCAGCCACAGCTGGCTGAACCACTGCTCCTGCCGTAGCAAAGGATGCCTTTAAAAGTGTCTCTAACCGTTTATCAACCGGATCTTTAAACATTTGTATGTTTTCCACCGGGCAAGTTAGTGATTTATTCACACATGAGATGGCTGCATCCACCACTGGGAGCTTCCACCTCTTCGAGAATTTTTCCTCCATAGGGTAAATGACCGAAAATCTCTTTGGCGGCAGAAAAATCCTGTCCGGTCGTACCCAATCCTGAAAGATCAATTCCTCCAAGAGAGGATGGACCGGAAAAACCGCGTTGCTCAAAGAAGCTTTTAAAGAGCCCAGAGAGGATACCGCAGGAACCTGAGGCTCTGGCAATGGTAAATTAAATGCCGAGCGGACCATGTCCGTCAAAGACTGTACCCACAGTCTCTCTGTCTGGGAGTCTGAAAAAGGTTCCTCAGAGGTAGATCCCTCAATCCCTGAACCCTCTTAGTTGATCCTCCTGCGATTCCAATTCCTCCTGAGAGAGAATTTCAGCATCTGAGGATACACCTTTTGGCGATGGGGATCTAGCCCGTTTCTTGCCAGGAATAGATCTAGCGATCATCGCTGCTAATCTTTCTTCTAGCCCCCCTAGGGAGACGGCTAGCATCTCCTCTGTGATAAACACAGGGCTGGGCTGATCTGGGCCAGCCTCAGCACCAGACCCCCCCAATGGCTCATCCAAGGAGACCTTCATGGGAATAAGCTGCGGGGAAAGTATCGGCATATCATCAGAATCAGAGGGGGAACCCCTTTGTTTTTTGGTCTTTTTTGTACCCTTTGACCCCGAACTTTTGGAAGCCATAATACAAAATCGAGGGACTCCGCCTACAACAACAGACTGTAGTGGCCAGGAGTACAAAACTAGGGTTTAGGGGACAATAGATCACTAATGCCCAAAAACCGATGGGGCCCCGTATGTTCTTTTTTATTTATTTTTTTTGTTATAATATATAACTTTTTTTTTTTTTTAAACATACAGCGTCGCCCCCAAATTTAGTTTGCCAGCCTCCAACCTGTTGCCAAAGGGGATTTTTTGGCTTAACACAAAAGCATTGGAACAAAGTCCAGCATGTACTACCCCTCTTCCGCCACCGGGAGTCACTGTTCTGCCGCTCTGCGTCCTCTCCCTTCCAGATCAGCCTCAGACTGAGCACTGACTATAGCCTACTGTTATAACAGCACATAAGGCGCGCCCCTGATGACGCTGCAGGCACGCCCCCCCCCCGCCCTCCCCTCCGAACGGCGCGAAAAACGTCTATAAGACGTGCGCGCGCACGCGTATGCCGGAGAAGGAAGCACATGGAGGAGCCGCGCTGCTGGAGACCCAGGACTGCAGCTTCAGGCGGCAGAATCAAACCCCCGGCCAGGTAGGACTCTCCAAAAGGCCCCATAGGGATCCTTACTAGCCCTGGGAAGAAAGCAGCAGGTAGCTAGCAAACTCAATCGTTTCTTAGACAGGGGGACCCAGTGATGGGGGAATGAGATCATCCTGTCTTCTCAGACATAGTGAGCAAGGCTGCCAATGCAGAGCATACTTAGGCTACCCCCCTTTTAGGTCACCCTGGAGAGCCTGCTGTCGAACCAAGTCCCGCAGGCTCCCCTCTTACCTGCTCCATGCTGCAGGACGTTTGTCTAGCAAAACGGTCCAATCTTCTCCCATCTCCGTGGGTAGCGTAGTAGACCTTCAGGTCCTGGAAGGTACCCACTGTCCTGGACCTATATAGCACCCTGGCAAACAGGAACTTATGGTCTTTACGAACTCCAAGTCCTGGGCCCAGCCCTCCAAAGAGGAGCATTATAGGCAAAACCCCACGGTTTGGGGCCCGGGTACTGTCCACTTTGGCACTGAGGCTCCTTGGACAGATCCGGTTAGCCCGCCCTTAATCCCAAGGATGTGGAGCAAAGCTATTCCGTGACCAACACCTAAGACACTGGCGAAAAAACTGAGGGACTCCCTCTAGGGGAGGGGGTTATATAGGGAGGGGACTTCCTGTTTGAGATTGCCAGTGTCCACACCTGAAGGTACTCCATATAACCCATATAGTAATGAATATGCCGCTCTGTGTCCCGTGATGTACGAGAAAGAAAATCTCTTTTTATGGTGTAAATATTGCCTGTCTGTTGACATCTCTTTCCACAACTTCTTGGATTCTCTGCATACTTTGTAGCCTCTCCTCTGCTCATTCATGTGGTTTACTATTGTTACCTACGAACAAATATCCCACGGTCTGCAAACAGTAATGATGTCATATGTGGTATTTCCGGTACTGACCGTGCCTTCTGAAACTCTTCTCAGCTCCTCTTTAACCCAAGCAGTTGGCTTTGTAAAATATGTGACACAGCAGTGCATATTCACAGGACATAGAGATGGTGTGTCACAGAAGTCAATGAAGTCAATGAAGTAAATATATGGGATTCTTCAAAAAGTTGGTTTAAAAACTTCATGAACATTTCAATCATTAGTAGTAGTAGGCTAGAGATAATTCAAATTCAATGTGGAAATTAATATAAGATTTCAAATTTTGACCACAGATATATTTTAAAGCTTTTTAATGTGCACGTTAAGCCAAAAACTTTTATATCGGTCTGTGTTGCTGTTGGAGAGTTTGTCTCGCCTATTGTCTGGTCAAAAAAAAAATTGTTAGAAGAACAGGAAGTGACAGTAAATCTTTCTAACAGAGCCCCAGATAGAAATAGAACCCCTGTTTTTACTGCTTTCTCAGTTTCTCCAAAATGTAAAATGTTTTGAACACAATCGGCTTTATCATTTTCTAAGAAATACACCACAATATTGTGAAACAAAGTTAAACACAAAAATTGTACCTTTGTACTTACAGGATAGCCAATTTCAGCACAGTCTGTTAGCCTAAACGTCTGTTGACCAGCAGGATGTAATGGATCATTTTCGAACAGTAGCAGAATCTGATCAGATCCATTGCCGACAAAATCGTCTACCAATGTTCTTCCAACATGCTGCCATGTTGTAGTTATCTGTGAATTAAACATATGCAGTTTTTCATTTCTGTCTTATGGCGATTTGTTTTACCAAAAAAGTAATTTGCCCCCCCTCTAAACTATAAAAAAAAAAAAAGCATCACTTCCTGTATCCCCTCTCTTATTAGACCACGAAAAAGGGCATCTCCTCCCTGATCATCGTGGTCTAATTGCAGGCCTCCATCATATGCTGCTGTCCCCTCTGCCCTCCCGGACTCCCCCCTCACCCCCCCCTTCCTGTATGTCAAATGTGTCTCCGTTTCCACACCCCCCCCCCAGATACTCTTTCATATCCCGGCAGAGCACACTATCTTTCTACCTTTCTATTAGAAAAACAAGCGCTGTAAGGACCATTTTCAGAGGGAGATCACAGCCCCTCCTGCAGTATCCATTCTTCCGAGCTGTACAGTGGCCGTGAGTCATGTGACCAGCCCCAAGACAGCTCTAAATCACTATTTAGAACGCTTGTTTTTCTATAAGAAAGGTACAGTGTGCTGTGCCAAGCTCTAATGGAGAGTCTGGCAGAGTTTTAGTTATATGGATTAACAAACCCTTTAACCCAGGGCTCTCAAAGTACCGGCCCACGGGCCATTTACGGCCCGCAGACCGGTAATAAATGGCCCGCGGGCAGACTTCCTGTCCCACTTCCTGCTTCCGCCGAGGGGCTGGTAAGGCGATTAGGTCTAATCGCCTTACTGCAGCCTCTCCCTTCGGCGATCGTCTAGGACACTGACAGGTCCTAGACGATCCCCTGTCCAATCAGCGGCGGGCCGCGCCGTGCACGCATGCGCAGTGCGGCTCGCGCATGCACAGTGGGTGCCCGGCCGTGAAGCCGGAGAGGGGGGGGGAGGAGCGGAGCCCCGGTCGGAGCGTCGCTGGAGCGTGGAGAAGGTAAGTGTCTGTTTATTAAAAGCCACCAGCTAGACTTTTTGTAGCTGCTGACTTTTAATAAACATTACATTTGGGTGGAACACCCCTTTAAATTGGTTGTAAACCCAGTTCATGAAATCTGACCTGGACACTTAGGCTGGCCATACATGATACAATTTTCTGTGCAATTTTCTTTAGATTTACCTTCAACTATGTAGTGCAAGGGCCTGCCTGATTGCATACAATTGAAAGTATTGTTTAGTTTGACCTCATATTATCCACTTAAGACCCGGACCAATACGCTGGTAAATGACCCAAGGTGTTTTTGCGATTCGGCACTGCGTCGCTTTAACAGACAATTGCGCGGTCGTGCGACGTGGCTCCCAAACAAAATTTGCGTCCTTTTCTTCCCACAAATAGAGCTTTCTTTCGGTGGTATTTGATCGCCTCTGCGATTTTTATTTTTTGCGCTATAAACTAAAATAGAGCCACAATTTTGAAAAAAAACACAATTTTTTTACTTTTTGTTATAAAAAAAATCAAATAAACTAAATTTTAGTAAAACATTTAGGCCAAAATTAATTCAGCCACATGTCTTTAGTAAAAAAAAAAAATCGCAATAAAAAAAAAAATAGCTACCTAGCGGGAACAGCGACACTAATACAGCGATCAGAAAAATGATCGCTTAGTGACGCTGGCAATAGGGAGTGAAAGGGTTAACTAGGGCGGTGATCAGGGGGTTAAAACTTTATTAGGGGGGGTGGGGGGGCTATCCTGAACCTAACACTAACTGTTTTTTACACTGCCTGTCACACTGACACTAAATGCAGTGATTAGATCACTGCATTCAGTGACACTGTGACAGGGGGGTGGGGGGGGCGATCACAAGGGGTTAATATGCCTATGTGAGTGTATGTCAGTGCACACTTACTGTGGATGTCTTCTCTCATCAGCAGCGCTGGGAAACAGCGATGCGATGAGAGATTATATCATTTCCTCCTTCCTGTGTAAACACAGGAGGAGGAACTGACACGATGGGAGCGCGCTCCCATTGGCTGGGAGCGATCGCGGGGGGGCGGAAATCACGGACATCCGCCCGCTCGTCAGCGATCGCTCCCAGAGGCAGGGGGACCCCCGCACGCCGCGGAGGGACCCCCGAACCGCACGAAGGCGGGGACGTAAATTTACGCCCTTGTGCCTGTACGAGCCATTCTGTGGCCGTATATGTGCGTGCGGGGGTCCTTAAGTGGTTATATGGTTTTTGGTAAAAAAGAAAATTGCACAGAAAATTGTATGCCAGCCTTATCTGTAGTGTTTACTTTTTGCTCTCCAAAGCCCCAAGTCTTTCTGCTGCTCCATTCCTCTGTTATCAGCATGATAACTTCTGACAAGCAAAATAAAAGCAGCTGGAATTTTGGGTCCAGGAGGAAACTTAGTGATAGATAAGCAGAGAGCTGGTCTATTCATAATACATCTCTGCAAGTTCCTCTGCCTAGCAGATGCAGCTTCCCGCTATCCTGCCAGCAGATGCAGCTTCCCGCTGTCCTGCCAGCAGATGCAGCTTCCCGCTGTCCTGCCAGCAGATGCAGCTTCCCGCTGTCCTGCCAGCAGATGCAGCTTCCCGCTGTCCTGCCAGCAGATGCAGCTTCCCGCTGTCCTGCCAGCAGATGCAGCTTCCCGCTGTCCTGCCAGCAGATGCAGCTTCCCGCTATCCTGCCAGCAGATGCAGCTTCCCGCTATCCTGCCAGCAGATGCAGCTTCCCGCTATCCTGCCAGCAGATGCAGCTTCCCGCTATCCTGCCAGCAGATGCAGCTTCCCGCTATCCTGCCAGCAGATGCAGCTTCCCGCTATTCTGCCAGCAGATGCAGCTTCCCGCTGTCCTGCCAGCAGATGCAGCTTCCCGCTGTCCTGCCAGCAGATGCAGCTTCCCGCTGTCCTGCCAGCAGATGCAGCTTCCCGCTGTCCTGCCAGCAGATGCAGCTTCCCGCTGTCCTGCCAGCAGATGCAGCTTCCCGCTGTCCTGCCAGCAGATGCAGCTTCCCGCTGTCCTGCCAGCAGATGCAGCTTCCCGCTGTCCTGCCAGCAGATGCAGCTTCCCGCTGTCCTGCCAGCAGATGCAGCTTCCCGCTATCCTGCCAGCAGATGCAGCTTCCCGCTATCCTGCCAGCAGATGCAGCTTCCCGCTATCCTGCCAGCAGATGCAGCTTCCCGCTATCCTGCCAGCAGATGCAGCTTCCCGCTATCCTGCCAGCAGATGCAGCTTCCCGCTATCCTGCCAGCAGATGCAGCTTCCCGCTATCCTGCCAGCAGATGCAGCTTCCCGCTATCCTGCCAGCAGATGCAGCTTCCCGCTATCCTGCCAGCAGATGCAGCTTCCCGCTATCCTGCCAGCAGATGCAGCTTCCCGCTATCCTGCCAGCAGATGCAGCTTCCCGCTATCCTGCCAGCAGATGCAGCTTCCCGCTATCCTGCCAGCAGATGCAGCTTCCCGCTATCCTGCCAGCAGATGCAGCTTCCCGCTATCCTGCCAGCAGATGCAGCTTCCCGCTATCCTGCCAGCAGATGCAGCTTCCCGCTATCCTGCCAGCAGATGCAGCTTCCCGCTATCCTGCCAGCAGATGCAGCTTCCCGCTATCCTGCCAGCAGATGCAGCTTCCCGCTATCCTGCCAGCAGATGCAGCTTCCCGCTATTCTGCCACCAGATGCAGCTTCCCGCTATCCTGCCACCAGATGCAGTTTGTCATTATCCTGCCACCAAATGCAGAATGTCACTGCAGCTGGTCACTTTAAGAAGTTAAGGTACATTTTTAAGGTTTTTTCCTGCAGTTAAATAACTTACTCACACCCTCTTCTCGCAGCCTCTCCTCAGAGCTATGGTGTCCGACAAAGCGGGGAAACTAGCACATGAGCAGTTGCTACTTGGTTCCATCCTATCCTAGAGCGGGAGGGTGGAACAGCGCTGATGTGGGGCGGGCGGTGAGAAATTATGTAATTTCTCAGCTCACCCGCCACACCTCTTTCAGTGCAGCTTTCGCAGCCCGGCTGCAAACAAGGCACGGAGCGGCACCGATCCGCGGTTCAGGGGTTGGGGACCCCCTCACTACAGCACCCTGCACGGACTGTGGTCAAGGCTGTAAAGTATGTGACAGATACAATATTTCTGTATGAGTAAAAGGGGGTATTACACAGCATTACAGTTTTTATATTGTTCTGCGCACTTTTGGCGAAGTTTCTTTCATAGAAAATAAAGGGGGAATAACTGATTTCAGGGCCTCTGGTGTGAAGTTTAAAGAGGGATTTCTCAGCTTTGCTAATAGCTACCAGGGTCTGTGAGGGCTTGTTGTAAATGTTTTAATCCAGAATCTCTAGGCTGGGTGCAGGTTCACTTAAAGCGGAGTTCCACCCAGGAAAACAACATTTGCCCATCTAGCTTAAAAAAATTTAATAAAAAAAAAAAACGTGAAAAAAAAAAAATACTCACCCGAAATACCTGTTGCTATGCGGAAGTCCGTAATCTGCCTCTTCCACACTGCGGTGTCTTTTCTTCTGCTTCTTCTGCTTGTGAATGGGGCGCACTGCTTTCTGGGAACTGTGTGTGTTCTCAGAGAGCAGCCGCCCATTCACAAGCCAGCGTGAGACTCACGCAGGCGCAGTAGGAAATGGGCAGTGAAGCCGTACGGCTTCACTGCCTGTTTCCCATAGTGTGGATGGCGGCGCGGGACCTGGATCGATCGTGGGACCGGCGTCGGGGGGGCCATCAGCGCGGGCAAGTAGGACAAGGTAAGTGTCCTTATTTAAAGTCAGCAGCTACACTGTTAGTAGCTGCTGACTTTAAAAAAAAAAAAAATTGCGGCTGGAACACCCCTTTAAAATATTAGCACTGTATCTAATGAATCTGTAGAACAGGGCTGTATGTGAATGTCACAGAAATGATTATATGGATAGGCACTAGGAGGATGCAGAATTTGCTTTAAAGAATAAATAAACTTTCAGGGCCATTCATTGCCTCTTATTTGCATTAGGATAAAAACTTTTTTTTCCAGGCAAGAGTTTTAGAATTACATTGTCCTGTTTTTTAAATTGTGCATATCTCGTACAAGAAAACGAGACATTTTGGACACTACGGGGTTGATTTACAGAAGGCAAATAGGCTGTTTACTTTCCAAATTTTTTTCCCAAAGCTTAGAGAATGTGCTGAAATTTCACTTGGTAAAGAGTTATCAATCAAGTGCAAGGAAAAAAAAATACAGTGGAACCTCGGATTACGAGCATAATCCGTTCCAGGAGAATGTTCGTAATCCAAAGTACTCGCATATCAAAGCGAGTTTCCCCATTGAAGTCAATGGAAACGAAAATAATTTTTTCTGCATTGACTTCAATAGCATGCAATACCGCATGCGACCAGAGGCGGGGGCGCCGGAGAGCATCGGAAACTGACGAAAAGGGCAGAGGACACTTCGGCTGGCCTCGGCAAACCTCGAAAAGACTTAGTTCCTGAGATTTGGCAAGGTCAGCCAAGCTGTTCTCGGGTCTTTTCATGCATTTCCGAACGGCGCAGATCGGCGAAGTTTGGCTCTGCTTGGCTCCACCTCAGACCAAATGCGGTACTGCAGGCCCCATTAGCTTGAATTCTGCTTGTTTTGCTAGACAACACTCACAACCGAGTCAGAATTATTTTAAAAAAGTTGCTCGCCTTTTAAAAAGCTTGATTACGGAGTTACTCGTAAACCAAGGTTCCACTGTACAGCATTACACATAATCGGATAAAGGAAGTCAGCCAAGCTTTTACCTCACTCAAGCTCTGTGGAGCATTCACTGAACAGTCTTTATGGATTTAGTATGATCAACTCTATGAAATATATACAAATATAAATAATTACCTGCAGCTCGTCCATCCGTATCGCACAAACTTCCCCAGAACCAAATGATAAAATGCATAACGTATGAGCTTGGCTTGTATATGCAACCTGTAACATTGACAGATTTTCAGTTGGAATCTGCAATACCCGTTTAGGAACTCCATTTTCAAACCAGATCAACTGTTTACGGCTGGCCCCTACAGAAGACGTCTCATACGTGCCATCCACACACTGCATAGTACAGACCTCAAGGCAGCGTAATACACTTGTATACGCATGTGGGACAAGGCAAGATCCTGACATGACTTTCTGGTTTTCAATGCTGTACAAAACAAACTCACTTCCATGAAGAGTTCTGTCAGGGTGAGAAGTTCTTGGTAGGTTATCTCCTTCCCCTCTCACATCTGTTGCTCCCAAAATATAAGTACCATCTTCAACAGTTCCAGCCCAGTGGATTGCAGAAAAATTACCTGGGGCTGTTAATATTTCTGCTGTCAAAGACGAAATATAAAAGATTTTGTCATTTTGTCTCCAAAGAACAATTGGACCATCAATCAGGTGCAGGTCTTCTATAGATTCATTGTTTACTTTGAACTTCAGACATGGTTCCACCTCATTTGAACTGAGTACCTGGAGCAAAAGCAGCCTTGATGAACTGCTTTGCCTTCTTTTGCATGTCTTTAGCAAAACATAAGGGTGTTTTATACCAGTTCTAACATCTGTGACACAGTGTGCGCATACAAAAACAATAGAGGATTTATGGGTTTGAATGCTGTACTGTCCAAAAGATGTTTCAATAAAATTTTCTGATTCCACAAGAAATCTTTTTCTTGAAAATTGTAAAACATTTTGTTCCTTGCCATTGGAAGTTTCTTTTAGTTGTACAATTTGAAAGATGATGATTTCCCCATTGTAGGCCAATACTTGTTTAGGATGTTTAATTGTTTCCATTGATCAAATACTCAGTCTACATTTGGAGAAGTTAGCAGTAATCTGAAAGAAAAAGACAATTAATTTCAAATGTGAAAGAGACCGAATATAGTCATCTGTTCGCCTATAAGTAATCTCATATCCCAGTGGTGTATTTAGATGTTCTGCTGCCCTAGGCCTGACTAAACTCATGTACCCCCCTAAATTAATTCCTGTTTAAGACCCACCCTATCATCTGTAAACCACACCCCTTCCTCTTTAGGGCCCTTTCACACGTGCGGTCCGCTTTTTCCAAGTCCGTAAACAGACTTAGAATGGGGCCCTATGGGAGCGGATCCGTTAGTGGATGATGCATCCGCTAACGTCCGCCTACGATCCGCGTCCGTCTGGATCCGTTTTGCGGACGGAAGAAAACACTATTTTTCTTCCGTCCGGTGGATCGGATGCAAACGGACAGACGGTCCGTTTCCATCCGATTCCCCATAGGGGACAGCGGAGAAGAGAAAGTGCGGTCCCTGCACAGTGTGCAGGGACCGCCCTGTCCGCCGACAGCTGAGCGGGACCCCCTGCTGAGCCGACGGACCGAAAAACGGTCCGCACCGTGTGAAAGGGCCCTTAGGCTCATTTGGCACCTTTCAGGGTTAGGGGGGATACGAATACCTGTTTTTGACAGGTATCCTTCCCCACTCCCGGGAGACTGTGCCGCCCCCTATGAAGTTCAGTCCCCTCCTCCTTCCTTCACTGGGCCATTCAGAAAGCCCAACACGCTTCGCACATGTGCAGTAGGGAACTGGTTTCCCTTACCATGAATGATGGTGTCGACACCTGGACAGGTAAGTGTCCTAATATTAAAAGTCAGCAGCTACAGTATTTGTAACTGACTTTTAAAAAAATTCAGGGGGGGGGGGGGATTGATGGAACTCCTCTTTAATGGCTTTGCATTGATTTCAGCATACATGGAGCACTTTGGCGGCTTGTACTCAAACAATTTGGGGGGCGCAAACAAACCAAAATCATCAATTGCAGCCTCACTGTGCCCCATCAAACTCAGCCACTGTGCCCCATCAAATACCACCACTGTACCCCATCAAAGAATCTCACTGTGCCCAAATACCGCCACTGTGCCCCATCAAATAATGCCACTGTGCCCCAAATACCGCCACTGTGCCCCTATCAAAGAATGAGCTCAGCGAAGCTGGTCCCCCTACAACCAGCACAAATAAAAACTCAAGTGTGTTTCTTTAGTGCTACGTTTGTGCTGTTTTGTGCCGCAAAAAATTACGTTTGTGCTGCTTTTATTTTGAAGATATTAGCAATTGTTTTTTCCAGACTATGACATCATCTAGCCCCCCTACAACGCCTAAATGACACAAAACTGGTCTCATTGGTTAGTGCTACGTTTGTGCTGTTTTGTGCTGCTAATATTTCCGTTCTATTTTTTATCATTTTTGCGTTATTAATGATTTATTAAAGGTCACCAAAGGTCACACAGCCCCCCTACAAGCCCAAAACCGCGGCCTTTCCTGATGCTATGGCCGCTGCGGGAAGCCAAACCAATCACAGTCAACAGCTGGGCCTATGCAGAGCAGGAACACAAAGACCATGGGACTGTCTAAATAATAAAATGACCACATTTAATTAGGGAAAATTGGGGAACTAAAAAATGTTTTTGGCAAGACCAATGGGGGAAAAATAAATAAAAAATCCGAAGGTTTATAGTTGAAATTACTGAAATAAACTACCGCTGTGTGCTCCCATCCCGGGATGGAGGCATTAGCCCTTTGGTTCTAGCCTCAAACTCCTCCCCCCAATATACATATAATACACCCCCCATATATACATATAATAAACCCCCTCATACCCCCCAAATATATATAAAATACACCCCCTCCCCCAATATATACATATAATACACCCCCCCCCCCAATATATACAAAAACACTAGACTAATATGGGTTTTCTCTGGCCAATGCTGATGCTGATATTCAGAAATTGGGGCGGCCGATGGTCGATATATGATGCCGATTTTTTGTGGCCAATATTTTAGGCCGATTTTTTTTTTTTAACTCACCCAATCCACTCCTTCCGCTTACTCCTGTCACTCTAGCACACACTTGATGGCCTCAGTACAGATGGCACTGGCAGGCAGCACTGGTTTGGAACTGACAGATGGCACTTTTGGCACTAGCAGGTGGCACTGGCAAATGGCACTGGTTTGGAACTGACAGATGGCACTGGTTTGAAACTGACAGATGGCACTGGCAGGTGACACTGGCAGTGGTTGGCACTGGCGGGTGACACTGATTGGCACTGGCAGGTGGCACTGATAGGCAGTGGCGGGTGACACTGGCAGGTTTGAGAGAGAGAGAGAGAGAGAGACTGTCAGCTCGATGTCGGGGGTGGGTGGGACCCAGCAGCTAAATTACACCAGCCAATGAATGGGGCAGGGCCACATACATGAAGCGGCCTGCCCAGATACCATCCCATTGCTGGTGTAATATAGCTGCCGGGTCCCGCCCACCCCCGACATCGAGCTGACAGCTCCTCTCTCTCTTCCCTCTGTTACTTGTTTCACACTTAGCGCGGCGCTTGATGCTGCCAGAACCAATGAGTGTGGAGAAGGGAGGAGGAACAGCGGTCAGTGTAATTGATTGATCTAAAATGGCCAAATATCGGCCGATTTAATCAGTCTACCTCTATAATACACATACTAAAGATCACGATTCTCTCACGATTCTCAAAAATTGATACCTAGAACCCCCTCCCCCCAATAAATAAACCTGTGATTTATTAGAAAATAGGAATATATAAAAAACAGACCAGTGATATGTCTATAATGCAGTGGCGGCCCGTCCATAGGGGGCGCCTGGGTGCTGCCCCCCTCCTGTATTAAAAAAAAAACAAAAAAAAACGGGCCCTTTAAAGCTTTAAAACATTTGTTTTGCAGCGCCGTGCAAATAACATACACTCACGCATTGCCTGAGTGAGGGAAGAACAACTCGCAGTGAGGGAAGAACAACTCGCAGTGAGGGAAGAACAACTCGCAGTGAGGGAAGAACAACTCGCAGTGAGGGAAGAACAACTCGCAGTGAGGGAAGAACAATTTGCAAAGATGCAAGGAAAATTTGCAGAGACGCAAAAACTTGCAGTGAGGAAAGAAGAAAAACTTGCAGTGAGCAAAGAAGAAAAACTTGCAGTGAGGGTAGAACAACTTGCAAAGATGCAAGAAACATTTGCAGAGATGCAGGAACTCGCAGCGAGGAAAGAACAACTCGCAGTTATGGAAAAACAACTTGCAAAGATGCAAGAAATATTTGCAGAGATGCAGGAATATGCAGCGAGGAAAGAAGAACAACTCGCAGTGAGAGAAGGCTAACTTGAAAAGATGCAAGAAATATTTGCAGAGATGTAGGAACTCACAGTGAGGAAAGAAGAACAACTCGCAGTGAGGGAAGGCTAACTTGCAAAGATGCAAGAAAATTTTGAAGAGACGCAGGAACTCACAGTGAGGAAAGAAGAACAACTGGCAGTTAGGGAAGAACAACTTGCAGTGAGGGAAGGACAACTTGCAAAGATGCAAGAAAAAATTGCAGAGATGCAGGAACTCGCAGTGAGGAAAGAAGAACAACTGGCAGTTAGGGAAGAACAACTTGCAAAGATGCAAGAAAAATTTTAAGAGACGCAAGAACTCGTAGTGAGAGAAAAACTTGCAGAGACTAAAGAACTATCAGAAACTAAAAATTAACTGGCAGTGAATGAAAAAGACCTTACAGAGACGAAAGAAAGATTGTCAGGCATACAAAAAAAACGTATCTAGAAACACTCATAGGCATTAAAGAAGAAGTCACAGCAATGGAAGAAGAACTCGCAGTTACAAAAGAACAACTATCAGCGACTAAAAAAGAAGGTGCAGTGAAGGAACAACTATCAGCAACTAAAAAAAAAAGGGCCAGTGAGGGAACAACTCCTCGCAGTGACGAAAGAACTATCAGTGACTAAAAAAGAAGGTGCAGTGAGGGAACAACTCCTTGCAGTGAGCAAGAACTTGCAAACATGTAAGAGAAATTTGCAGAGACGAAAGAAGAACCGGCAGCAACTAAAAAAGAAGTGAGAGAAGAAGACTAAGTCTAAAGTGGATGCCCGCCAAATTTTCTTTTTTTTAAAGTCAACAGCTACAAATACTGCAGCTGCTGAGTTTAAAAAAATAAGGACACTTACCTGTCCAGGGCGCCCGCGATGTCGGATGCCGCTGCCATCTTCAGAAAGGGAATCAGGAAGTGAAGACTTGCGGCTTCACTTGCTGGTTCCCTACTGCACATGCGCGACTCGTGCCGCGCAATGTCACTGATCTCTGCTGTCTTCTGGGACCTGTGTGTCCTTAACAACTAATGACTCATCAGCTGTCGGCAGGTTTCCCGCTGACATCTTAATGAAAACCAAAGAATTGCCAGCAATACAATTTTAAGACAAATCAGCATGGGGTTCCCCCAATCCATACTATGCCCATCAGGTCTGGTATGGATTTTAAGGAGAACCTCACGCCAAAATAAAAAAATGGTTTGGGGGTACAAAATCGGACTTTTATCCTAGTATGCAGCCTGGTAGTCCAGGAAGGGGGAGGGGGACGAGTGAGCGTCCTTTCCCCCCTACCTTCTGAATCCATTCCAGGTCACATGCCCTCCACAGTGGGGGTGCTTTGTAGTAGGGGGCTCCCCACCCCCAAAGTACCTTGTCCCAATCAACACGGGGACATGGTGCTTTGGGGGACGAAGCCCCTCGACCCCAAAGCACCCTCCACATTGAGGACATGTGGCCTGGTATGGTTGGGGGTGAGGGACTGGGCGCTCGCTCGCCCCTCCCTTTTCTAGCCTGTCAGGTTGCATGCTTTGATAAATCTCTGGTATTAATTTTCTTGGAACCCACATAATTATATTTTTTATTTTGTCGTGAGGTTCTCCTTCAAATCCATACCAGACCATGGATTGGGGAGGGAAAAACTGACTGATATTTCTTCAAGGGGTGGTTTGTGCTTTATTGTAATAACGACCGCTATGTGAATAGCTTCAATAGAAAACTATGTTGTTTCACATGTCTGTGCCAAGAGCCTATACACCGCTCCAAATACAATGCCGAATCACAAACTGTGTCGTGACTGGAAGCTTACCGCTGTCCGAAACGCCAGTCTAGGACACACAGAATAGAAAAAAAAGGGAGCTGTGTGATACGCTGAATCACCCACCCACCGCCCCCTACTGCTGCCGGATCACACAGCTGCTGCACAGTAAGCCGCTGTAATTTACTGTCCAGAAGCTGTCCATTTAGGTGTGAATGGGCCCATACAATACGATTTAAAATCATTCACTTTGAATCGGATTGAGCAGCACAAGGAAGATACAAAAGAGGAGGAGCTGAGTGTGCCAGTCGGTGGCTCCAAAAGAAGAGGCGCTGAAGGGTGCCAGTCCGTAATCACAGAAGTGGAGAAGCTGGAGGGTGCCAGTCGGTGACCCCAGAAGAGGAGGAGGAGATATTTAGGCTGAAGATGTATGCGCAGATGGCCAGAGCATGCGATTCCTTCATCCTCAAATCGGGAGGACCGAGATTTTTTGACTGAAGGCAAAATGAACTCCGGATTGCAGAGGAGTTTGGCTACGTGCTCAGATAAAAACAGGACTAACATTTATTTACTGACACACACTGGACAACATACAATGACTGGCATGCACTGACAGAGGACGTCCAACTGTACATAAACTGACTGCTCCATGCTTTAGATAGATGTACACACACATACACAACCAAATTAGGAGAGAGCAGATCGCACACACAGATTATAGGATGAGACTTACTACAAACATACACCCAACATTAGAAAAATGATGGCTAGCATCCAGTAGGGTAGCTTAGTGTAGGTCCTGCCCTAGTAGAGTCTACCTTGCCATGGTGGGCAGGCTTGGAATCTCTTGGTCAAAAGTGTCAGCGAATGGGCGAGACGATCACTAGATCTTCACTTCTGGCCAATTGATTTTTACCAAAGAACTCTTGGTTTAATCAGAGTATATATAGTTGGAAAGGGAAAAAAATGTGTATAGGTGTGTGTAGGGATGTGTAATAGGTGTTTATGTATTAACATTAGGGGTGCGCATCTTCACTGGTCTCACGATTCAATTTAATTACGATTATCCTGTCCACGATTCGATTCCGCGATGCATCACGATTAACACCCAAGTGCCCATGGTTTTCAACTTTTCATCAAAAAAATGTATTCAAGCAGTCAGAAAATTAAGAAATATAATTTATTTTTATCTGCTATTTAAAAAAAATAAAAACTTACAGTATTTGTGAAAAGATCACTAAAGCCCTGTACACACGACCAGGATTCCCAGCGGTAAAAAGAGGGGAAACCAAGAACCTGCTCAGTAACTTTCCCCCTGTACACACCAGATGCTTTCCCCCAAATATATATAGCACCTGGTTACTTTTCAGAACCAGTGCTAGTGGAAATTTAGGGGGGGTGTCAGAGTAAAGTCACTCTGGCCATGTTAATTGGTTCAAATTTGAAGCCTCTGTCTCAGCTTTGGCTGTGCTGTGGGTTCATGCTGTCGTTTCTGGGGTGCTGATCGAATCAGGAGGGTTTCCTTGCTGTGCATGCTGGGGAAGGGTATTTATGAGGCAGATGCCATTTTGCTTGGTTCTTTTTCCTGTGTGGCGCCCACCTTCAGGGTAGAAATACCACGGCACCCCGGCAAAATGGCCTTCCAGGCCGGGGTGTGGGTGCTACGTGGTGTTCCTGGTTGCGGGACCACGTTGGTCCTGAACATCTGAGCTACGGCTGGATCCCAGTGATTGACTGGGTCCCCAATCTGAAGAGGTCTCAAGCGTTAGTCCTGCTAGAGGAAGCTGTTTGGTGGAAAGTCTGCCTAAGGAGTGCCAAGAGAGGCTGGTGTTCCAAGAGGGTCTTAACCATCCACCGGGGACCAAGGTAACCGGGTACTGAGAGGCTGGGCGTCGGTCGCCTATCAGTCGGTAACCTAACCAAAACTACCTGAAGGAGATCCAGGTGTCGAATCTGCGAAGGAAGATTCTGGACCACTTCTATCTCCATTGTTTCAAACACAGGAAGGGTCTGTGGCAGAGACTCATTCCCAAGTTCCGAGTGACATTCTGGCTGCCAGGCTCGTGAGAGAGGCCTGTCCAGGTGTGCTATACCCATTCCGGCTGGAGTGGCAAAATAGAAAGTGGAAGCAGGACTGTTTACCATCTACATACACCTGAATCTGCCATTTCCATTATATCTCTACTCTTCACCAAGTTCTACTGTTTTTACCCGGCTGGGTAATAAAAAGCACCTGTTGTGTAGACATTTCATTTACTGCAACTTTCATTAACTACCTCTAGACAGCAGAGAAACATGAAGTAACATGCCACCCAAAACAAACCAGCAGCTCCTTTGGGGTAGTGCTACATATACATATAATACACCCCCCATATATGCATATAATACACCCCCAGATATACATATAATACACCCCCCATATACATATAATACACCCCCCATATATACATATAATACACCCCCCATATATACATATAATAAACTAGAGGTCGACCGATATGGGTTTTTCTCTGGCCGATGCCGATATGTAGAAATCAAGGCGGCCGATATATGATCCCGATTTTTGCGGACGATTTTTTTTTTTTTGCCAGGTGCCACTGATTGGCAGGTGCCACTATCAGGTTGCACTGGATGGCACTGAAAGATAGTACTAGCAGATGGCACTGATTGGCAGGTGGCACTAGTTAGCACTGGCAAATGGCACTAATTGGCACGTGGCACTGGCAGGTGACACTGGCAAGTGGCACTAATTGGCACTGGCTAGCAGGTGGCATTAATTGGCACTGGCAGGTGGCTCTGGCAGTTAGAACTGGATGGCAGGTTGCACTAATTGGCACTGTTATTGGCACTGGCAGGTAACACTGAATGGCAATAGTTAGCACTGGCAGATGGCACTGGATGGTGGCACTGGTGCAAAAAAAAATAGGATTTTTGTACTCACCGTAAAATCCATTTCTATGAGTTCATGGACGGACACAGCAGCCTTTGACCTTAGGGGTATATCCGCTTCCTTCCTGAAGAGTTAGGCAGAAAAAAAGCACTTTAAGTGTTAACAACACTTTCCTCAGTACAGCTCCTCCCAGGGGGCGTGGTCCCCCGGGTATAACCCCCACTCTGCCTCAGCAGCTTCAGTTAGTAACAAGCAGTACAAACAAATCAGGGGTGTGTGCTGTGTCCATCCATGAACTCAGAGAAATGGATTTTACGGTGAGTACAAAAATCATATTTTCTCTTCCGTTCATGGACAAACACAGCAGTCTCAAAAATTCAAGGGGTGGAACAACAACACAGCAAACCAAGCTACACCCCAAACAAAACCGGAGTTACTCAATGGAGGAACTCCAACCCTAAACTACCGCCTGTAACACCTTACGGCCGAAGGAGGCATCAGAAGATGCACTCACATCCACCTTGTAAAACTTTAAAAAAGTGTGGACCGACGACCAGGTCGCTGCCTTACACACCTGTAACACAGAGGCTTGATGCCGGAAAGCCCAAGAGGCACCGATCACCCTGGTCGAATGCGCCGTAACCCGAAAGGGAGGCGCCCGCCCCCTTCAGGACATAGGCCTGGAGCACAACCTGTCTGATCCACCTAGAAATGGTGGCCGACGATACTGCCAGACCTTTCTTAGGACCAGCCACCAAAACTAACAGTGAGTCCGACTTCCGGAATGGAGCCGTAGCCGATAAGTACACTCGTAGGACCCTAACCGCATCCAGGGAATGTAAAGTGGCCTCCTTCGGGTTTTTCGGCCGAGGACATAAGGATGGAAGAACAATGTCCTCATTAATGTGAAAAGCCGAAACCACCTTCGGGAGAAAAGACGGCTGAGGTCGCAGCACCACCTTATCCTTATGGATGACTAAGTAGGGAGCCTTGCAGGACAAGGCCGTCACAGTTCAGACACCCGTCTGATCGATGTAATTTCTACCAGAAAAACCACCTTTTGTGACAGAGTCAACAACGGGATCTTTCGTATGTCCTCAAAGGGAGCATCCTGAAGCACCGAAAGGACTAAATTCAAGTCCCATGGGGGTAGTGGATGGTGCACTGGAGGGGCCACATGCCGGACCCCCTGCACAAACGTACGCACCAAGGAGTGCGCCGCCAAGGGTCGCTGAAAGTAAACAGCCAGAGCCAAAATCTGACTCTTAACTGTACTCAAGGCGAGAGTCTGATCCACTCCCCGCTGTAAAAACAGCAGAATCCGGGACATCACATATGTACGGGGGTGTCACTTCATCTCTTCACACAGAGATTGTAGGCCTTCCACGTACGATGTTAAATCCTTTGTGAAGTAGACTTCCGTGCACGCAGCATGGTAGAGACCACCAAGCCCCGGTTCTTCAGTACCTGGCTCTTAACAGCCACGCCGTCAAAGCCAGCGACTGTAAAGCAGGGTGGAAGATCGGACCCTGCGACAGAAGATCTTCTCTCAGGGGTAGACGCCAGCGGACGTCTGCCACCAGACGCACCAGGTCCGCGTACCAGGAGCGGCGCGGCCAGTCTGGAGCGATCAGGAATGTTGGAATCCCCTCGATTTCCACTCTGCGCAGCAGGCGATGAAGAAGCTTCAGAGGAGGGAAGGCGTAAAGTAGGCGATAGTGACCCCAAGGTGCCACCAACGCGTCTGACGCGTCCGCCCATGGGTCCTTTGACCTGGCCACGAATCGTGGCACCTTCCGTTTGAGACGGGACGCTAGAAGGTCCACGTCCGGAGTGCCTCATTTTTGGAACAGACTCCGAAACACCTCCGGGTGAAGTGACCATTCTCCCTGGTCCAGTGTTTGGCGACTTAGGTAGTCGGCTTGCCAATTCTGAACACCCGGAATGTACACGGCCAATAGAGCCGGAACGGACATTTCTGCCCACCGAAGGATGTGTGTGACTTCCAACGCTGCAACTGAGCTCCGTGTGCCTCCCTGATGATTGACTTACGCCAGGGCCATGGCGTTGTCAGACTGGATACTGACCAATCGGCCCTGCAGGTCCAGGGACCACCTGGCAAGGCACAGCTTGATCGCTCAAAGCTCCAGTATATTGAATGGGAGGCGAGACTCCTCCTGAGTCCAGCGCCCCTGGGCTGACTGGGTGCCCCAAACGCCCCCCCAGCCGGAGAGGCTGGCATCCGTCGTGACCACTGTCCATTGGCACGGCAGAAACTATTTTCCGGTCCGAAGCACCAGAGACGTCAGCCACCACACCAGAGAGGACTTGACCAGTTGACTCGACTGAATCTGGTAATCCAGAGAAGACGGGAGCTTGTCCCAACGTGACAGAATTTCCTTCTGTAGTTCCCTGGTGTGGAATTGGGCATAAGGAACTGCCTCGAAAGAGGCCACCATTAGACCCAGAACCCTCATGCAGAATCGAAAAGATGACCACTTCTGGGTCAGCAACTGCTGCATCGCAGATTGCAGCGTCTGGAGTTTCTCTGTTGGGAGAAAAACTCTTGCCTCTGCGGAATCCAGGACTAGTCCTAGGTATTCCAGACGCAGAGACGGAACCAACACCGACTTCTGAATATTTAGAAGCCAGCCGAACTCTTGCAGAGTAGACACGTCCTCTTTTAACTCTGAGAAGGCTCTCAGGAGAAGGTCATCCAGATATCCCACGATAGCAGTCCCTCACTGTCTCATCAGGGCCAGTATCGGGGCGAGCACCTTGGTGAAAACCCGCGGTGCTGAGGCCAGGCCAAACGGGAGGGCCACAAATTGAAAGTGGTCCTCCCCGATCGCAAAGCGCAGAAATCTCTGATGCCTTGAGCATATGGGAACATGTAAGTATGCGTCCATGATATCCAAGGACGCCATGAAGTCCCCCTGATGGAGTTATTACCGAGCGAATCGACTCCATCCTGAACTTTTGCACCTTGACAAAACAATTGAGGGCCTTGAGGTCCAGGATTGGATGGACCCCTTCCTTCTTGGGGACTACGAACAGATTGGAGTAAAACCCCTAAAACCGTTCCAACGAGGGGACTGGTACAATCACTCCTCTGTCCATTAAATCCTGGACAGCCCCTGACAGAGCCTGCTGGCGAACCGGAGGAAGCTGGACGTTGGAAGGAAAAAATCTGTTTGGTGGACAAGCGAGAAACTATCTTGTACCCCGAGGAAACTACTGCGCCTTAGCACCATGCAAACTTTTTCCCGCCACACTGGGCGCACGGAAAAAACACTTTGGGGTAGTAAAGGAGGGCCCTTGCTTACGGCGAGGATCCTTGCCCTTTCCAGACTGTGGGAGCAGTGTGCTCTTACCACCAGTGGCATCCTTTATGATGTCATCCAGGGATGCCCCAAAAGGCCGTTCACCTTTGAAGTGTAAATCCACGAAGGCCTTCTTTGAGGACTGGTCCATAGACCAGCATTTCAGCCACACAAGGCAGCGTAGTACCACCGCATAGGAGGAGGCCCTGGAAAGCAAGAAAAGCGTATACAGGGCCGATTCAGAGACAAATTTTAGACCCTGAACCAATTTTTCAGCCAGGTCCTTACAGGTCTTTGAAGCATCCTGCGCCTCCAGCAACAACTTTGCCCATTCAGTTAGCGGGAGAAATGCCTCAAGGACAGCCGACATTGCCTCAACAGATGTGGCAGGGGCAGGGGGATTAAAGAATAATTTAGGCATTGTTGGGGCAGAAGCTCCATGTTGCCCCACCGCTGTGTACTGCGGCTGTTGCGCAGTTTAAAACCCCCAGTGATGCACCAAAAACAGAACAGCACACAGTAGCACACAGCAGCTCCACCCAAAAGTAAAAACACAGCCCCCCACAACACACGGTCCCCAGTGGCAATAAAAAGACCCCAGGAGGCCCCCCCCTCACAGCTGCTACCCAGTATGGGAAAGGAGCTAGAGGAAAGAGAGAGAGAGGAAAGCAGGGCGGACCCTCAATCGACCTCCCCAGGGAAAAACACCAGCCAAACCACCTTGCCAGAGCAAGGGGCCACTACTTACCCGTCCTGTGACTACCAGCTGGAGGTATCCCGGACAGAACCAACGTCCGCTAAACGGCATGGCTGTCAGCCAGACCCAGAGTACAGGGAGTCCAGAAGGCCATGTCCTCTCCTAACATTAGGCAGAAAGAAAACTGGAGCTGCTGAGGCAGAGTGGGGGTTATACCTGGCGGACCACGCTCCCTGGGAGGAGCTGTACTGAGGAAAGTGTTGTTACACTTAACAACACACTTAAAGTGTTTTTTTTCTGCCTTACTCTCCTGGAAGGAAGCAGATATAACTCTAAGGTCAAAGGTTGCTGTGTCCGTCCATAAACTGAAGAGAAAAATGGTGTCACCCCCCTCAGTACAGACCCCCTCTCCCTCCAGTATAGACACCCTCCCTCCTCAGTACAGACACCCCCCCTGCCCCCCATAGTACAGACACCCCCACTCAGTACAGACACCCCCCCACCCTCAGTACAGACACTGGAGAGCGGTGTGTGTGTCCCACGAGCCTGGCCCCTCTTCCTCTGTGGGTGTAAACAGAGAGAAGGGCCGCCATGCTAGGTGTACAAAGATGGCCGCGGCGGCAAGCCGCTGCGTCCATGTTAAATATCGGCATAATTTGGATAAAAAAAAATCGACCGCTGCCAATTTATCCAAAACGTCCGAATATCGGCCGATATAGTCGACCTCTACTGTGTATATATCTCTCAGTATATATAATGTATAAGGGAGATCCAGCATGGTGTGTATTTATCTGTCAGTATATATAATGTATAAGGGGGATCCAACATGGTGTGTATATATCTCTCAATGTATATACTGTATAAAGGGGATCCAGCATGCGTGTATATACAGTATCTGTCAGTATATATACTGTATAAAGGGGATCCAGCATGATTTGGTGTGGCCATGTTAAATATCGGCCTAATTTGGATAAAAATCGTCCGATTTCTCCAAAATGTCCGAATATTGGCCTGACGATATATCGGTCGACCTCTACTGTGTATATATCTGTCCGTATATATAATGTATAAGGGAGATCCAGCATGGTGTGTATTTATCTGTAAGTATATACTGTATAATGTATTAGGGGAATCCAACATGGTGTGTATATATCTCTCAATGTATATAATGTATAAGGGAGATCAAGCGTGGTGTGTATTTATCTGTCAGTATATATAATGTATAAAGGGGGATCCAGCATGGTGTGTATATATCTATCAGTATATATAATGTATAAAGGGGATCCAGCATGATTTGGTGTGGCCATGTTAAATATCCGGCTAATTTGGATAAAAATCGTCCGATTTCTCCAAAATGTCTGAATATCGGCCGATATATCAGTCGACCTCTGATTGTGGGGAATTGTTTGTAGAATATTGAGGAAAATAATGAATGTAATCCATTTTGGAATAAGGCTGTAACATAAAATATGGAAAAAGTGAAGTGCTGTAAATACTTTCCGGATGCACTGTCGGTAGATTAGGCTTAGAATGGGGGTAAGAGTAGGTTTATGGTTAGGTTTTGCCTTTACTTCCACTTTAAAGGATAAGTTCACCTTTGAGAACATGTTCCACTAAATTTTAGGGTGGAACGTGTAACATGTTTCCAATGCTGCAGTCGCTGCCTGCTACTCTCTCTTCCCGTGGCAGCAGTACAGGAAGAAGTTTCCCATACTGTCACTTTTTAAAAACAGCGCAGCCGCGCGGGTCTCCGCCCACAGCTCTGTATGTTAATGAAATACATGCCCCAGCATCCTTTGCGGTTGTCAACATGTAATTCAGTAAAATAGTGAAAGATAGTGAAAGATTACACATTAGAAGAGCTGTTTAACTTGTAATGCCACCGGCCACCACCAGCTGGTGCCAGCTCACAGAATGAAGAGCTTGGGACTTCACAAGCCCGCAAAGCCGTGGCCTCAATTACCGGCTGTCGGGGCCCCGCCGCAATGCGGGGGAGCGCACGGAGACACAGGATCCTGTGCCTTCCTAGGCCCCCACATTTGCTGACCGCCACCAGTACATATATGTCGGCAGAATGGCACGGCTACGCAAAGCACCGTACACGTAAATTGCTTTGAATTTGCCGCTGATGTCCCACCATCGTGTCACGGAGAGGCAGAATGGGGAGATGTCAGTATAAACAAGGCATTTCCCTGTTCTGACTTGTGACAGGACACTGATCTACTGTTCCCTGTCATCGGAAGCAGTGATTAATGTCGTGTCACTCGTAGCCCAGTCCCCCCCACAGTTAGAATCACTCCCTAGGACACACTGATGTCATCGGCGAATGCGCTGTGAAGAAACGGCCCTCCTTGCCATTTAATCCTCACTAGCAAGTGCTGTGACTGACATCTCACGCGCGCATGTGCAGGAATGAGGTCACAGGACTCCGGACAGTCACAGAGCCGGAGCTCGAGGCCCCAGAAGAAAGAGGAGCAAAGATGGATGCAGCCACCAGCGGGGACATTGCGAGCTTCTATTTGCAGGTAAGTGGCACATAATGGGCTAGCATGCGATGCATACTAGCCCATTGTGCTTTTACTTTGCTTTACTCTTTAAACTTTATTGAAATTAAAAAATTGACTTACTCAATTTCTATGCACCACAGAGCCCTCGGGTGAACTCTGATTAGTTGTTGAAAATGGCATACAGCATGTATATTTCTGCACCACACCCCGGGTCTCGGATGCAGTGTAAAGGGGCAAATAGAAGACAGTCATTTCCTGGTGCCCTTACACTGAGCCGTTTTTAGTGCAGAAAGATGCAGGCCTCGCCTCTAGTGTGAATGAGCCCTCATCGGTGCCTTTATCTTAATTAAAGTGGATGTAAACCCAATTCATGAAATTAGAGCTGGGCACATATATCTGCAGTGTTTTCTTATCTCTCTTTAACCACTTAAGCCCCGGACCATTATGCAGCTAAAGAACCAGGCCCCTTTTTGCGATTCGGCACTGCATCTCTTTAACTGACAATTGTGCTGTCGTGCGCTGAGGCTTCAAAACAAAATTGGCGTCCTTTTTTCCCAGGACCTTCGTAAACACCCTTGGGCTGGAGGCCAGACCAAAGGGGAGGGCAGCAAATTGCCAGTGCTGAATTCCCTGTGCGGAGACGAGGGCAAATCTCAGAAACCTCTGATGTCCCGAAAAAATCGGGACATGCAGGTAGGCGTCCCTCAAATCTATGGTCGTCATAAAGACGCGTTCTAACAAAAGACCCCTGAGGCTGTGAATACTCTCATTCCGGAATCTTTTGTAGAGGAGATGGGAGTTCAGGGGTCTCAGATTGATTATCAATCTGAACTTGCCGTCCGGCTTGGGAACAACAAAAATGTGGGAGTATACTCCCTGACCTTGTTGGTCTGGTGGGACTGGGATTATGACCCCTTGTTCTGCCAGATTTGCAATATTCTGGGAGAGGCCTACGGCCTTGCTGGAGTCCCCTGGGAGGTGAGTGAGGAGAAAGGTCGGGGGGGGGAAGCTCTCTGAACTCTAAATGGTAACCCTCCCTGATTATCTGCAGGACATGGGGACTCTGTGTTATGCTCTCCCAGGCAGGAAGAAACCTGGAGAGCCTGCCCCCCACCTTCCCGTCACTTGGTGTCCTTTCCGGATGGCTTGGGACTGGAAAAAGGGATCCCCCCTTTTGGTCTATCTTTACCAAAGGTCCAACGTCGGCTGGTGGACGGTCTTTTGTCCGGGGCCGGAATCTTTCTCTGGCTGGGACGAAAGGACCGCTTCCTATTCTGCCTGGGTTTTGAAGGGAATTTATTCCCCTTCTCAGAAGACCTGGACAAAGCCTGATCTAAGGCATCCCCAAACAAGAGGGAACCCTTGAAGGGGAGTGCACATAGGCGGCGTTTAGAGGCAAGATCACCCCTCCATGTTTGGAAGAAAAAAAAAAAAACCCTAAGAAAAAGGAAGGACTCACCCTTGGTGGTTTCCTCTGCAGCCATGGGAAACAGACGGTCCTCCTCCATAGTAGCGTCTTGTGCCAAGGAAAAGGCTTCCATAAACACGCTCTGAGGCCGCCAGGCCCCTCTATCTCCCTGGCTGCTTTATAGTGCGCCCCGATCACATGCAGCGTTCGTCCGGTGGGGGCCGCCATCTTGCCGCGCGGGAGCGGAATGACGTCACAGCGCCGTGCGCGTCATCAACAGGCGCCCGGATGCTCATGGCGCTGCTCGGAGCGGCGCCTAACTACCCGCCATGCGGTCCAGCAAACCCCCAGACGGAGCCAGCAGGAAGGGGGGAGGCCTTAGCCCAACCTCCAAGGTAGGGAACCAGGCGGGGGGAGAGAAGATGTGGCCTCTTCGGAGCACTGGAGAGCCCTGCCCTCCTAGGAGGCTCCGGCATCCAGGGGAGTCTGTGTCTTCTCCTGTTCCCCCCTGGACTAAGACAAAGGGGAAACCCCCCGGGGGGGTAGCAAGCTACACCGGACCCAACGGCACCCAGTACCTGCGGTCCGGGCTCCGGGGGGGGGGGGGGGGACCACCAGCCCCAGGCCTTAGGTCATAAGGAAAAAAACAAACGTTTCGCTGAAAGGGAAACACAATCAGAACTGAGGCACACGGGAGGGGTGGGGCCTTTTAAACCTCATTTTGATTGTGTTTCCTGTCAGGTGAGCCAGTCTACTCTCAGGGTGCCGTCCTGGAAGACGAGGGAGAAAAAAGAAATTGCAATAAGCGTTTATTGATTGGTTTGTGCAAAAGTTAGAGCATCTACAAAATAGGGGAAAGATTTATGGCATTTTTATTAATAATTTAATTTTTTACTACTAATGGTGGTGATCTGCGTTTTTTATCGTGACTGCGACATTATGGCAGACACATCGGACACTTTTTTGGGACCAGTCTCATTTTTACAGCGATCAGTGCTATACAAATGCACTGGTTACGGTGAAAATGACACTGGCAGTGAAAGGGTTAACCTGTAGCAGTTAAGTGTGCACTAGTATGTGATTCTTACTGTGGGGGGGCGCATGTGACGTCACTGATCGTCGTTGCCTATGACATAGAACAGATGATCAGTGACAAGCCACTGGGAAAGGTTTGTTTACAGTTACCTCTCCCTGTTCTTCAACTCTGTGACCCAATCGCAGGACACCGGCGGCGATCGGATTTGCGGGTCCCGCAATCATGGAGCTTCAGACTGGGTTGCGAGCGTGCCACTGTCGGCCCACGGCAGGGTTCTTAAAGGGGATATATATATATATATATATTAGAGTTTGAACGATATATCGGCAGGCCAATATATCGGGCGATATTTGGATAAATCGGCATCGGCAGATTTTTATCCAAATTAGGCCGATATTTAACATGGCCGCTAGCGGTGCCACAGATCCGGAGCTAGGCCGAAACCGCGGCCTTTCCTGATGCTGTGACCGCAGCGGCAATCCGCAATCACAGCATCAGGAAAGGCCGCAGGCTTGGACCTAGCCCTGGAGCCGCGGCCATCTTGGTACACCCAGCGCGGCGGCCCTCCTCTCTGTTTACACCTACAGAGGAGGAGGGGCCCGCTCGCTGCTATCTGACTTTTTTTTTAGTTTAAGGAAGGCGGCAGCCAACCAGCGGGCCTGTAACAGCCAATCGGCCCGCGCTGCATTCTGGGGTTTGTAGGCAGAGGCAGGGCGCGCAGCACGTCAGGGGACGTTTTTTTTACAGTGTAGGATGTCGGCAGCGGCGGCCGCCGATTGGCTGTTACAGACCAGCAGATAGCAGCGAGCGGGCCCCTCCTCCTCTGTGGGTGTAAACAGAGCGGAGGGCCGCTGCGCTGTTAGGCACGTCAGGGCCAGGGACGAATGGAGCTTGTGCTAGGCTATGAGATGGAACAGAGCCTGGAGCGCTCTGCTGGTGGGCATTGATGAGCTGGCAGTGAATGACATTGGGATGTACTGGTGGGCACTGATGAGGTGATGCACTGGTTGGCACTGATGAGGTGATGCACTGGTTGGCACTAATGTGATGCACTGGTTGGCACTGATGAGGTGATGCACTGGTTGGCACTAATGCAATGCACTGGTGATATGCGCTGGTGAGATGCACTGGTGGGCAATGATGGGATGCACTGGTGATATTGGTGGGCATTGATGAGGTGGCACTGATGGGCTGCACTGGTGGGCACTGATGAGGTAGCACTGGTGGGCACTGATAGACACCAATGAGGTGACACTGATGGGCTGCACCCCACCTCTCCATCCTAAACAATTATCTCCCCCCACCTCTCCACCCTAGGTTTTTTGAGATGAGGGGAAAAAATAAATAAATCGGCCTAAAATATCGGCAACACATATCGGACCTCTAATATATATACGCCCTTGTGCCCAGCTGTGCCATTCTGACGATGTATATCGTCGTGCAGGGTCCACAATCGGTTAAAGAGCCAAGTCCCGTAACTCTCTCCTAACTCGTTGCTCTGTAATCAGCCTGATCACTCCTGACAAATTCTAGGACACATCAGATAAAAGCAGCCTGACATTTCTGTCAGGGGAGATTGCTACAAATAGATTAGCAGGGAGCTGGCCCTGTTACAAAACACCTCTGAGAGTCTCTGCCAATGATGAGAAGGGGTGTGTGCCTTTCCTCCAATCAGCAATTTTAGCTATCTTGGCTGTATGCCCAGACATCACACTCTGAGTTAAACAGGAAGAGAAAATCTCCTAATACGATCTGAATATTCTAAACAGTATATAAATGTGAAAACAGCAGCTATACATGTAGAACTTATGTAGGGAGATTCGGTTCAGCTCTGTGTATCATCTGAGGCTGTTCACTTCACTAGGTGTATGGAGGGTTTACATCCACTTTAAATCAACTAAACACAATTGTTTTCCATTTTGACAGGCGTAAGGGAGGGTTATAACCCCTATCAATTTTTTTTAAGCCATCTGTGTGTCTTTGGGGAGATTTCTCTTCACTTTATGTCCTGTAGCCAAACATGAAGTGAGAGGAAATCCCCCCTAAAGTGAGGGAATTCCTGGGTGTCACCAGCAGTGTATTTTGGTTTTGTACTGACATAGGAAAGACTAAAACTCGGGCACCCAGCCCCCCCATCTTAATTTGTCCCACTCTAGCTATACCTAGCTATACCGTTCTTATCTCAGGGTGCCATAGGGGCGCTGCAGACACTGGTAGATTAAGGTGACCAGATTTTTAATGGCGGCAAACAGCGACTCTATGCCCATCACCGCCGCCACCAGCCTATAAAGTCTTACTCTCCAGGCCCCGGCTACTACTGGGTGGGGAGCAGAGGAAGATCTCTCCACCTTTGAAGGCAAGGAAATAGGCAGGCGGGTAGCAGGGGACTTGAGCCAAGGCTGAAGAACATGGAAATTGACCCAGCCCCTGTTCAAATCCAATCAGGGGACAAAACCGGGGACAGACTTGGTCCGGGACAGTGCCCTCAATCCGGGGACTGTCCCCTGAAACTGGGGATGTCTGGTCACCCTATAGTAGGCACGGCGGAGCGGGGGGGTTTAATTCAATTTTTTTTATTTGAATTCTGCACTGACTGTCTTTGAAATTGCCCCTGCCCCCTACTAAATCCAACCTGGGGACAAAACCAGGAACAGACTAAGGCCCCTTTCACATTGGGGCGGAAGCCGCGCTGCCGCTATACCGTCAGATTTGCCGCGAGTTGCGGCCGCTAGCGGTGCGGTATTAACCCCTGCTAGCGGCCTTAAAAGGGTTAATGCCGCCCTCAATGCGCCTCTATAGCGGTGTATTGCCTCGGTTTCCCATTGTTTTCAATGGGAAGGAGCGGTATACATGCCGCTCCTCTTACCACTCCAAAGATGCTGCTGACAGGAGATTTTTTTCTCTCCCGCCAGCGCATCGCCTCAGTGTGAAAGCCCTCAGGCTTTCACATTGAGGTTGCTTGGCAGAAGTTTTTCAGGCGGTATAGCAGCGCTATTTTTAGCGCTGTACCGTCTGAAAAACTCCTCAATGTGAAAGGGGCCTTAGTCCGGGGACAGTGTCCTCAATCAAGGGACTGTCCCCTGAAACTGGGGATATCTGGTCACCCTATAGTAGATACATCATTTAGTCACCAGTGCTTGCATTGGAAGATCCCCCCTCCATTACTGGTGACAACACAAAAGTTGGGATTTCCTTTCACTTTCTGTGATAACACAGGGTGACTTTTGGTAATGGAGTTCAAACAGCAATAAGCCCTTTTCTCTGTCCAAAACGAATGCAAACGTGTATCCTCAAGTTATGGTGCTGCAGCTGAGCAGAGCCCACACAGGCCCCATACCAATGTGTTGTGTGGGCTCTGCTCTGCACATAGATCTGTGTGGGCTCTGCAGCTGGCCAATCACGTTGATTGCTGGTATGAGCAGCTCGTCCACGTGTCCCCTCACAGCACCCTCCGCGTTCTGTTGAGCGAACTTCCCGCCACGGACGCCGCGCTGCACGATGGGAAGTCCACACCGAGCTCCGCTCACCTCAGCCCGCGCCACCGTCCGTCCAGTCCTCCGCTGACGTCACCCCGAAGCTGAGTGAGCGGACAGGGGGGAGGAGCCGCCAATAGTGGGCGGGAACGTGAGATCGGCGTGACGTCTGGACGGCCGGAAGGGATGTGAGAAGATCGGTCGGTACAGAGTTCGAGAAGAGGATGGCGGAGGTGAGTGCTGGGCATTGAGAGGACACAGCCTGTCATTGTGTGCTGTCTGTTCTCAGCAGTCATGTGATATGACATGGTCTCCTAGGTGACAGCTGTCACCTCCATCCTCTGTACATGTATGGTGGTTGTGTGTATGACAGGTCCTCCTCACTGTGCTCTATATGGAGTGTGTATGACAGGTCCTCCTCACTGTGCTCTATATGGAGTGTGTATGACAGGTCCTCCTCACTGTGCTCTATGTAGAGTGTGTATGACAGGTCCTCCTCACTGTGCTCTATGTAGAGTGTGTATGACAGGTCCTCCTCACTGTGCTCTATATGGAGTGTGTATCACAGGTCCTCCTCACTGTGCTCTATGTAGAGTGTGTATCACAGGTCCTCCTCACTGTGCTCTATGTAGAGTGTGTATGACAGGTCCTCCTCACTGTGCTCTATGTAGAGTGTGTATGACAGGTCCTCCTCACTGTGCTCTATGTAGAGTGTGTATGACAGGTCCTCCTCACTGTGCTCTATGTAGAGTGTGTATGACAGGTCCTCCTCACTGTGCTCTATATGGAGTGTGTATGACAGGTCCTCCTCACTGTGCTCTATGTAGAGTGTGTATGACAGGTCCTCCTCACTGTGCTCTATATAGAGTGTGTATGACAGGTCCTCCTCACTGTGCTCTATGTAGAGTGTGTATGACAGGTCCTCCTCACTGTGCTCTATATGGAGTGTGTATGACAGATCCTCCTCACTGTGCTCTATATGGAGTGTGCATGACAGGTCCTCCTCACTGTGCTCTATGTAGAGTGTGTATGACAGGTCCTCCTCACTGTGCTCTATATGGAGTGTGTATGACAGATCCTCCTCACTGTGCTCTATATGGAGTGTGCATGACAGGTCCTCCTCACTGTGCTCTATGTAGAGTGTGTATGACCGGTCCTCCTCACTGTGCTCTATGTAGAGTGTGTATGACAGGTCCTCCTCACTGTGCTCTATATGGAGTGTGTATGACAGATCCTCCTCACTGTGCTCTATATGGAGTGTGCATGACAGGTCCTCCTCACTGTACTCTATATGGAGTGTGTATGACAGGTCCTCCTCACTGTGCTCTATATGGAGTGTGTATGACAGATCCTCCTCACTGTGCTCTATATGGAGTGTGCATGACAGGTCCTCCTCACTGTGCTCTATGTAGAGTGTGTATGACCGGTCCTCCTCACTGTACGCTATATGGGCTGTGTGGAGTCTCCAGCACTGTAAATAAAGTCTCATGTATGGGCTGTGATGACAGAAAGGCGCACAGCTTTGTTTTCTCTATGGAGTGGAGATTTCTTACAGCTCTGTGCCCATTCCCTGGGACCCGTGTATGAGGCCCCCTCCCTTTTGCATGCTTTTCCCACATCTTGTTCAAAACGCACTGCAGTTGCGATCTGGGGCAGGTATACGTGTGAACAACACCCCAAAACGCAGGTTGTAAACGCAGTGCGATTGCCTTCAGCGGATCGCATGGTACTTCTGTTTGCAGTGACTTTCCAATAGTAGCGCATGCAGTACTTTCGCTGCGATTCGGACTATTCAGAATGAATGGACTCAAATCGTACCTTATGGGCATTGCACAGGAACGCACAGCGCCATTCCTGGTGTGACTGAATTTGCAGGGTGCCTGCATCACACCAGTGTGAACCGAGCCTAAAGCCCAACTCCAACCAATTTTTTTCCCCCTATGTAGTGAGGCTGTGCCCACACCACATGGGTTAACTAATGGTTTTGTCTAGGGGTGTTCCCCCACATACATCGATGGACTGTTCCTGACATCTTCACGTCCAGAGGTCGTCTATGAGTGTGATGTCAGGAACAGTCCACTGCACAAGATTGCCAGGGGGGGGGGTTGGTGCAGCTGAACATCCTGAACGCTATTTTTTTGATTACCAAAAAATGCTTCTAAACTCAACTGCCATATAAATGACCCAGTGTACAAGTACTGATAAGATAACATAGAGGAGAGTTCAGGGGCAGCTGGAAAAAAACCCGCTGCAGTTTACAAGAAGCCTTAAGCTCGCCATACACCGTACAAATTTTTTTATTTGTATAATGTATGGCCAGTCTTAGTCTTCTCCCTTCTACACAATCCAGGATTTTCTTTTATTTGGACATCTTGTTTTTTGAGCCCTCAGTGGTCCAGTTTCAGTGGACGCTCGGAGACTTTTGGGCTGTTCACGCTTTTGTTAGTCACTGCAGTGTTTTCCGTTGAAGGTCTATATTTCTTTGTATCTGGAAAATCTATTAAAAAAAATGTATTGTGGAAATGCGCAAGTCACCAACAACGGTGCTCTCTTACTCTCATTAAAACCAATGGTTTGGCATTGTTTATGCCCACTGATGCCAGGGCTTTTTGTACTCCCGCTTGCCACAGTCCCCCTCCCATAGTCTGAAGGACTGTAAACTGACCCTTCGCTTTAGAATGTTTGGAGACCTTATTCAAGTAATTAGCATTTGCAGAATATGGCCACATAGGGGGTAGCACGGGGGAGAAGACCATGCAGGGAACTGGTAAGTAGACCGCCCCCCCCCCTTTTTTCTCGAAGTAGGGCTTCAATACTTACTGTCCCATACTGCCAGACTTCATTCTGTTGAAGAATCTTCAGCATCTGACACTTCTGGTTGTGTCAGACATCTGGCCCCTCCCAGTGCATGCCTTGCTTCTATCTGCTGGCCCCATGTTATTGCTACTAAATCAGGGGTAGGTGGATGGAACCATAACATGGGGGGGGCAGGGGGGGTCCAGGTATCTGACATATGGTATCTAGAAGGGTCAGGTGTTGAAGATTTGTTTCCTGCCGCTGCAATTTTTCAGCTGCACATACTGTCCGGCTACAGATGTCATAACTCCTCCCACACATGGTCACTGGGGTTACTTTGTCCCAGAATCATGGCTCTTTCTCTTTACAGATGCAGGGAATGTACTCTGAGATAGTAGCGTGGCAGTTGGTTTACAGTTAATATATAATCAGGAAGTGGAAGACGGTTTTTGGCAGAAAATACTTTCAGAGCCTCTGCCTACCTGCTAGGATGATTTAACCATTTTCTATACAGACAAAACCTTTTTTATCTAGTGACATGATGTATATGTTAATAGTAACCTTTCCCATTCATTCTGTAAATGGTAATTACTTGACTTTCACACCAGCAGTCTTCCTTCAATACTTTCATTGACCAAAAACAAGTGTGGTGAAAAGGACTTCTGACTTTACTGTGATCCTCTTGCTCTGCGCATTTTTTCCACTTTGATGAATCAGAAATTTTATAGCTGGTGCAATGGCGTAACGGGCAGCATTTTCAGATGGAGATGGCACTGCCCCATATTTCTTATAGGAAACGTTTACTTAAAGGAATGGGGACACCGTTATTGTTCAGAGATTACTTTCTGTTTCTATAAACTAAGAAATGTATCGGGAGGTAAATGTAATATGTTAATAACACTTTAAGATCTATAGACCAAGCTTTTCCTTCTAGTTGGAGATAGAGTGGGGAATAAAAATCTGGCAGGGGTTCTTGCATCCCCCTACTGGGAAAAAAAAAACATTTTTTACTTCTGTTTATGTTGCTGTTGGAGATATTTCTCTCACTTTAGGTGGTCTAAAAGGAAAATATGACTCAAAAATGTAAAAAACGCTGACAGGTAGGGTTTCTATGACTGAAGAGACCCAATAAGACTCTGTCCAAATAGTATAAAAAAAGGCCCTAAGGCTGACGCAGGGCTAAAAAAGTAAAACTTAATTATGTGTCATGAATACAAATTAATAAAAAAATGAATTGTGAAATGAAGCAGCTAGCACTAAAGTTCAGCACTAAAAAAATTAAAACAATATATAATTCAAAGAGAGTGCAGCGCTCCGATAATAACTCATATAATAATAAAAATAGAGGGATATGAAATAAAAAAGTGAAAAAAAATTAATCAAACCCCAAAAAGGTATATAAATCCGTGAAAATCGGAATAGAAAAAACTTGTGCAGAGTGCCATCCAAATAATAACACAAAGTCCATATGAAGGTTTATCTTTCAAGATGTTGTAAAAGGAAGTTCCACAAAGTTGAAAAGTGTCACCAATCTTCCCAAACAATTCGTGTTATAGCAAAACACCCAGTGATGTTGTAGCCTGCTTACCTTGGCCAAACCCCGTAGAAGTCCGTTAGTGACGAAACGTACGTATGGTGCTGGTGACGTCATCACGTTCCGTCCATCGAGACGGTGGTGTTACGAGAGCACATGAAGCAAGGAGAAACAAATGGGGATGCTGCTGCTCCTACGACATTAACGTTGTACTATAACATCGTTCCTATAAGTGTATCAATTACCTTATTAAATGCATTTGACATACTGCACCATGAAGGTCTCTGTCCTTTAATTTTGAGTTTTCCTTGGATTGTTGGCGGTTGTATCCTGACTGGTCTATGGGCAGACCAATATCCCTAGGCTTGGTGAGACTGTGATTTTCGGTCGTGGCTCTCTGGTAAGCAGGCTACCACATCACTGGGTGTTTTGCTATAACAAATTCTGCACAAGTTTTTTTCTATTCTGATTTCACTTATGAATTTTTTAGGGATTTATATACATGTTTGGGGTTTGATTTATTTTTGTTCACTTTTTTTTATTTCATATCCCTCTTTCTTTATTACTATATGAGTTATTATTGTAGCGCTGCACTCTCTTTGAATTATATCTTCTGGCCTAAACCCTTCTTCCTGCCTGTTGGCAGTTGTAATGGAACGTCCCACACTCCGACCGAGTTCCTCCGCCATACACCGCTTCCCATCAGTCTGGATATAGATATCAGATATTCCAGCTGCCCTCAACACCACGAGACGAGACTTGTTTGTGTGCTGAAAATGGAGTGTTTAATAGAACCAAGAATACAGCCTTATATACAGTAAAGAGGAGGTAACCAGAACCTAAATTAACATGAGTTAATTAACTAATCATTTACCCAGACAAGGCGAGTAGACGTCACGTCTCCTCATTCACCTACTATACAATACACATTATCTTAAGTGTAAACACAGGACATCTTCACACACAATAGCAGGGTCAATTAGCACAGAGAACAGACAGATGGCTGGAGGTGAGGACATTAGCATCTATGAATGAGTCACTACAATTAACCCTTTGAGTTCAGAATCATCAAACATTAAATAGTGCTACAGATATCCTGGAATATTGTGAATAATAAATACATAATCCATCTAAAGTAGTCCAAGATATCATTTCTCAGTCATCCTATGCCCCTAGTGGACATAGGATTATTTTAGACATAAGATGGTTCAGGGATGTCCCGGTGTGTCTGTCACAGCGGTAATGCTACACATGTGCAGCTCAGTGTACATTAATGGCACTGTGCTATGGTGATGTGATTCCTGTGCACATGCACAGAGTTACATTCTTTGCAGTCCTGTCATTCAAGTGGTTAAATGGAGCAGACCTGGAAGGAAGACCGAGAAAAGATGGAAGTGCCCGTTATTAGTGGGCGTGCTAACAGTGCATCATTGAAGGGTATCATTTGAAAGGCAGATCTACCATAATGTGCCAATATGCAGTGCATACTTGCATGTTATGGCATAAATCCCCTGGGGGCTCACTGAGAAAAATTGTTTTGGGGGTTTAATCCTGCTTTTAACCACTTCCCGACGGCCGTACGAATATATGCGGCCGTCGGGCGGTCCTGAATCTCTGACAGGACACAAATAGGCGTCCTGTGCTCTTAATGGCCACTAGAGGGCGCGCGCGTGCCCGCTGCATTCCTGAGATACCGATGCGCGTGCTTGGCGGCCGCGATGTCCCCCAGGCGCTCGCAATCGGCGGTTACAGGGACAAGACATGGATCTCTGTGTGTAAACACAGAGATCCATGTCCTGTCAGGGAGAGGGGAGACCGATCTGTGTCTCTTGTACATAGGGACACAGCATCGGTCACCTCCCCCAGTCACCCCTCTCCCCCCACACAGTTAGAACACACCCAGGATACATATTTAACCCCTTCCTCACCCCCTAGTGTTAACCCCTTCCCTGGCAGTCACATTTATACAGTAATCGGTGCATTTTTATAGCACTGATCGCAGTATAAATGTGAATGGCGCCAAAAATGTGTCAAAAGTGTCCGATGTGTCCACCATAACATCGCAGTCCCAATAAAAATCGCAGATCGCCGCCATTACTAGTAAAAAAAAAAATTATAAAAATTAATAATAATTCTGTCCCCTATTTTGTATGCGCTATAACTTTTGCGCAAACCAGTCGCTTATTGCGTTTTTTTTTTTTTTACCAAAAATATGTAGACAAATACGTATCGGCCTAAACTGAAAATAAAAAAAAAAATGGGCTATTATTGTAACAAGTAAAACATATTGACTTTTTTTTAAAATTGTCGCTCTTTTTTTGTTTATAGCGCAAAAAATAAAAACCGCAGAGATGATCAAATACCACCAAAAGAAAGCTCTATTTGTGGGGAAAAAAGGACGACCATTTTGTTTGGGAGCCACGTCGCACGACCGCGCAATTGTCATTTAAAGCGACGCAGTGGCAGAAGCTGAAATTTCACCTGGTCAGGAAGGGGTATAAGTGCCCAGTAAGGAAGTGGTTAAAGGAGAACTATCTGCTTTGCAGTAATCGGTACCATAGACTCCTATAGCTCTGACTACTTAAAGGGGAGTTCCACCCAAAAATGGAACTTCCGCTTAATCCACTCCATGTAATTTTTTTTGGGGGGGGGGGGGAGTGGGGGCTTCAGGAGGAGTGGGACTTCCTGTCCCACTTCCTGCTTCCGCCGAGGGGCTGGTTAGGCGATTAAGCTTAATCGCCTACAGCAGCCCCTCCCTGTAGGTAATCGCATGGGACACTGACAGGTCCCATGCCATCGCCTGTCCAATCAGCGGCGGGCATGCGCAGTGGGTGCCCGGCTGTGAAGCCGAAGGCTGTCACGGTCAGGTGCCCACAGTTAGAATGAAGACGCCGGCCGGGGAGGGGGGGAGAGGAGCGGACCACCGGCCGGCGCGTCGCTGGAACGTGGAGCAGGTAAGTGAATGTTTATTAAAAGCCAGCAGCGAAACTTTTTGTAGCTGCTGACTTTTAATAAACATACATTTTGACTGGAACTCCCCTTTAAATTCAAATAATGCGCATGGACCAGAGGTGGCCAGCTCATAGCCAGGCTCTCTCAGCATTGTGTTTGGGAGACTACGGCACAAAGGTAAGTATACAGTAATTCACACTTTTACACTTACCTCCTGCAGTGCTTCCCAAAAATAATTCCTGGTCATAGTCTATAAAGGAATCCTTAAAACACTTTCACAACCAGGTGGAGCCTTTTACAGATAATGAGGGCTACCATCTTGCTGCAGCCTGAGCTCCCCATACACATCGGATACAAACACTTTGCTGATTGTACAAATGTACGGAGCCTTTCAGCTGAATCCCCTTTCCATATAACAGACCATCAGTGTTTGATTCATCCGTTTTCTTTTTACTGGCTTGTCACTATAGACCCGGGGTCTCCAAACTTTTTTAAGCAAAGGGCCAGTTTACTGTCCTTTAGGCTTAAAGTGGTTGTAAACCCTCTGGCAAAAGTTGCACCTACAGGTAAGCCTAGATTAAGGCTTACCTGTAGGTGCTTGCAATTTCCCCGAGCAACGCCACCTTCTGCGCATGCGCCGTCATGAAAGGGCACGCTGTGCCGTTTCAAGCCGCGGTCATGCCGTTAAAGGCCATCACGCGACTCTGGCCAGTCACAGAGCTGAAGTTTACTGCCCCCGCAAGCAAAGAGGTAAAGATGGACACTTGCTGCCATGGAGGAAGACTGCGACATTGCGGGCTTCTACTGCAGGAAAGTGACACATAATGGGCTACTATGCAATGCATACTAGCCCATTATGCTTTACCTTTGCAGGGAGACAAAGAGGAAGTAAACCCATTAGGGTTTACTTCCTCTTTTAAGGGTGGGGAAGAAAATGCTCCAACATCAGTGCTTCATCATTGATTTTAATGGGAGAAATGGTTCCCCGTTGTTGACATAAAGGGAAGAATGCTACATTTATGGTGTCAGTAGGGGGAATAGTACCCCATCATTGGTGTCAGTTGGTGAAATGGTGCCCCAAGGGCCAGAGAAAGGCAAGCAAGGGGCCACATCCGGGCCTCAGTTTGGAGACCGCTGCTATAGACATATGCATTTATATTTTGTATGCGTAGTTGAAGGTAAATACAACAATATAATTTCCGTTCTAAATTGGCAATGACAGATCCTTGGGCAGTACACATTTATTATTGTAAAGTGACAGCAAGGAGTGACGAGGCTCTGTGTTCTAATTAAAGTGTTTGAATAGGAATGCAGTTATGTGATGACCTCATAACAATTAAAACTAATTAATATGTGCATAGTGTAACAGTGCCTTTAAAATGTTATAAAAAGCAGATCAGTAATTGTCTGTCTTGAAGAAAGTTGCCCTATTTTCTCTTCTGTTAGCCTGTCATAGTGATAAGGGCAAAGCATTGATCATATGGCCAGTGCGGAAGAGCTGATTGGCTGGCTTATGTTAACATTTCTTTGCCATAAAACTCTACTAGGTAGAGACGGGTGTTCCTGTTTTCTTAGGTCGGATAAGTATTATACACGCACCATTTCATAAAGCTGAAATCCCAGATAAAGCAAATATTGTCTAACTACAGGAGGCACGTGTATTTTTATTGGATATTATGCTTTGTGTATTTCACCAGGTCTGTGCATCCAGTGTGACACGGTCTTTGCAGGAGCTTGTTTTATAGCAGTAGTAAAGGTTGGAAAAAAAAACCTCTCCCTGAAGGGAAAAGACATGGGGGTTAATTTACTATAACTGGAGCGTGCAAAATCTGGTGCAGTTGTGCATGGTAGCCAATCCGCTTCCGTTCCTAACATGCTACACCCTAAGGGCTCTTTCACACGTCCGTTCCGTTTTGCGGTCCGCTCCGTGTGTCCGTCGGCTCAGCGGGGGGGGTCTCCGCTGAGCTGTCGGGCGGACAGGGCGGTCCCCGCACACTGTGCAGGGACCGCCCTGTCTCTCCTCCGCTATCACCTATGGGCAATCGGATGGAAACGGACCGTCTGTCCGTTTGCATCCGATCCGTTTGGCCGGACGGAAGAAAAATAGGACATTCTTCCGTCCGAAAAAACGGATGCGGATCTGGCGGACGTTAGCGAATGCATCATCCGCTAACGGATCCGCTCCCATAGGGAAGCATTGAGGTCCGTTACCGGACGTCCAAAAAACGGAAGAACGGACGTGTGAAAGAGCCCTAAATATGGGTATACCTTACGAAATGGGAACTTATCCTTTTTAATCATACAGTACAGAACACTGGCAAGGTATTGCTAGACCATGAGTTATAGGCTCACACCTTATAGGGGTTATAAAGGTTCGTTTTTTGTTAACAAACGTGTTCTACTTGCCTCCTCTGTGCAAGGGTTTTGCATAGAGCGGCTCTGATCCTACTCTTCTGGGATCCCCCAGTGGCGCTCCTGGCTCCTCCTCTTCTCGAGTGTCCCCGCAGACACCCACTTTCCATGGGGGGACACATGCAGGCACGCTCCTGAGTTCTGCTGCTGCGTCCATTGACTCTGCCCCGTCCCCAATGTCACTGGATTTTAATGGCAGCAGCGGGAGCCAATGGCTCCTGCTGCTTTCAATCTATCCAATGAGTACCCGAGACAGCGGATAGAGCTGCTGTGCTCGTCCCCATTGCTGGAACGATCGGGTTCAGGTAAGTAAAAGGGGGGGCTCTGGAGGGCTGCTGCACTACAGAACGTTTTCCACCTTAATGCATTAAGGTAGAAAATCTTGAGGGTTTACAACCACTTTAAGGTGATTGGACACTGACAAGATTTTACAAGCAGACCCACCGGGTGCCTAGTCTATAGCTTTATATCATTTGTGGTTATTGAGGAATACACCACATTGTAACAGGCTACTTCACATACAGTTGGATGAAACGTTATTTTGTGACATTTCAATAAATGGTGTGAATTCGCCTTAAAGGGGTTGTAAAGGTTTTGTTTTTTTATTTTCTAAATGGGTTCCTTTAAGTTAGTGCATTGTTGGTTCACTTACCTTTTCCTTCTAAATGTTTTTTTTCTTTGTCTGAATTTCTCACTTCCTGTTACTCCTCAGTAAGCTTGCCCCCATCATCCGAGCCATTCTGGCTGGGGGTTGGTCAGCGTGCTCGCCCCCTCCATTTGGACTACATCCCTGCACGGAGATTCTCTGCAGTTTTTGGCTTTAAAAATAACCAAAACTAGTGGGTTCAGCATTGTTTTGTTTTTTTTCAAATGCGGAAAAATGCTATTGCAAAAACGTTGGAAAACTCACTGCAAAGCTACTGGTATTTATATAACATTTTTTTGGGGCCAGTGTGCATGAGGCCTTATTGTGGTTGTGCAATGGATTTTTAGTATTAACAAATTGGTAATCTTACAATAACATTTGTAAATGTAGGTGAAGGTTTCTGGTTTCATTGTTTCCTAATGTACTGTATTTGAATACAACAGTGCTTATTTAGCACAAGTCATGTTGTGTTGTTATCTGTCAAGTGACATGTGGCAAGCATACCAGAATAACAATGTGATGCAGACGCTGTTCAGGTCCCCCAGTACATTCCAACCCTTATCATAGTTTTCAATAGAACTGGATTTTCTGCCTGTAGGTAAACGTATGCATGGTCTCATGTCTCTGAACATGTTTATGTACAAAAAGCACATTTATTTAAAGAGGAGTTCCACCCTAAAAAATAACTTTTGTTTAATCCCCTCCCACTTCCTGTCCCACTTCCTGCTTCCACCGAGGGGCTGGTTAGGCGATTAAGCCTTAATCGCCTGTACCAGCCCCTCCCTGTAGGCGATCACATGGGACACGACAGGTCCCATGCGATCGCCTCTCCAATCAGCGGCGCGCCGCTCGTGCATGCGCAGTGCGGCTCGAGCATGCGCAGTGCGGCTCGCGCATGCGCAGTGGCCACAGTCGGGATGGAGATGCCGGCTGGGGAGAGGGGGAGAGGAGCAGAGCCCCGGTCGGCGCGTCGCTGGAACGCAGGAGCAGGTAAGTGAGTGTTAAAAGCCAGCAGCTACACTTTTTGTAGCTGCTGACTTTTAATAAACATAAAAATGGGCTGTAACACCCCTTTAATGTGAATGTCCAATTATTTTTAATGATTTGTATAGATCTACATATCGAAGAGACATAATGGTATCAATGAGTATTACATGTTTTAAAATATGTTTTTAACAGTTTGTAAATATATTTAATTGCATGTGGCAGCCTTATTTGTGTCTCCCAAATCCTGGTGTTCTGTCAGATTAGGCAACCCATTTAGAATGTGTAACAGAAGTGACGCTTGGTTTCCGCCTTCTTGCTAAACCCTGCACTCCTCCATAGTAAGGCTGGGTTCACACTAGTGCGTTGCGGAAACCCTGCAAATCCACTGCGGTTTCCTGCATCGCACCCACATCGCGCAGCAGTTCACGCTGCCATATGCAAACTCCTGGGGAGTGCCATAAAACATTAGCGACACCCCCCCCATTTCAGCTTGCATATAGCACTGCGAACTGACAGTTTGGATATGAATTGCATCACATAGGTGTGCACACCCATACGATCCGATTCTGGTGCGGACCAAAAAAAGGGTCCTGTGCGTTTTTGGTCTGAATGCTGTGCGATATCAACCATACTATCTGTATGGCTAAAATCGCATTGCCCGGAGATCGCATGTGATTTGTAGTGCGAATCACATGCGATCTCGTACAGTGCACCAGTGAGAACCCAGCCTAAGGATACGCTGAGAAGGGGGCAAGCGGACATCTTGTTACACCCACTGGAGTTTTGCCTGTTTCACTTCTTTTATAACGGTAAACTGAGATTATATAGTGAAATTCAGTACTTAGAACTCCGCCTGACTGTTTAGATATTTAATTTTAAAAGCAGTGGCAAGCCTGCTAATCTCACAGGTTTGCTGATCTGACAGAAGGTGGCTGCTTTTAAAATTCAACATCAAAACATTCAGACAGAATTCCAAACACTGTATTTCACCATAAAGCCTCCGTTTACTGTTATAAATAAGGGTAAAATGCAAAACTCTGGTGGGTGTAACAAGATGCCCGCTTGCCCCTTCTCAGTGTATCCTTACTGTGGATCAGTGCGGGGGGTAACAGGATGGCGGCAACGGAACTTCTCTTTTGTTACACATTCTGACGGGTCGCTAAATCTGGCGGAACACTACTCTGCAATGTTATAGTGGTTCTAAAGGCTCAAGGTTTTTTACCTTTTATGCATTCTATGCATTAAGGTAAAAAACCTCCAGCGTGCAGCTCCCCCCTCAGCCCAATCTAGATCCAGCAAAGCGCACAATAGCTGAAGCTCTCTCGCTCCTCATTGGTTGAGATGCAGCAGGAGCCTTTGGCTCCCACTGCTGTCAATCAGTCGGCAGCTATCTGCTCAGGGAGCCCCGAGATCCAAGCAATCAGCGGTGTTTGATCGCTCGGTTCTCAGAGCCGGTGGGGGACAGATGCAGCATTGGTCTGATTCTGCGTCCATCCAGGCAAAACCTTTTACTCAAGGTTTGGAGTGAGGGATGGTTAGAATGTTTAATACTCATGAAGGAGGTTCATCTTCACTTTCTACTAGCAAGTAAGAGGCAATATTCACAAAATGAGCTAAATTCCTGCTTTTAGCAGGTGTCCCTATTGGAAGAGATTCCTTCTACTCTTGTTCTGGTGACCTCTGCAAAAATGTAGATGACATTTGCCTTTCTGAACTGGGGGACACCAATCAACAGAATGGGGTGTGAGCTCCCAAATGGGGTCAAAACTATCAGTAAAAGCCTGACAGAGGTTCCAATGTGAGAACAGTTTTGGCTGGCCTGAGAGTTGCACTTTAAGCCATTGGACAGAATCATTGCAGTAATTCTTCTACCTTGGCTTTACTGGATCAACTATAGAGCTTATCACTTAAAATAGAACTCCACTCAGTCAAAAAGTGCAGATTTGCCGTGTTAAAGGGAACATTTAGACACCCCCCCCTCCCAAATATGTAGTGCCCTGAAAAAAATTACCTTTCGTCTGGAATGACTCCTGGGAATGAAAGTCAAGTGTGTGAGGGTTCCTAGGCACTCATGTACATCACAGCTGTTTATCTGCAGGGGGAGATCATTGTTCCCTGACTGCTAGACTCGTGATATTCCTGTATATATTCGAGTATAAGCCAACCCGAATATAAGCCAGGCACCTAATTTTACCACAAAAAATGGGAAAACGTATTGACTTGAGTATAAGCCTAGGGTGTCCATCTGCATGCCTCGCTGTGCCCATGACTCGCTGTGCCCATGCCTCAATGTGTCCATGCCTCAATGTGTCCATGACTAGACTGACGTTTAACATGGGAGTCTAGGGAAGGGTTGCCTGGCTTCGAAAAATCGGTGCTCCCTAGCCGTAGATCCCCCCCCCCCCCCCCCCCCCCCAGACAACAAGAACACTTGTAGAGGAAGAGTGGGACTACATGTGTGCCAAGTTTGGGGTCCAGGGGACCTACTGCTGGCCGGTTCCAGGTCCCCAAAGTCCGGGAGATCAGGCGCAAAAAGGTGACTCCAGTATAAGCAGAGGGGAGCATTTTCAGCACACAAACGTGCTGAAAAATATCTGTTTATGCTGGAGTATATATACGGTATGTGGTGGGATTTGGTGCTGCTCACTGTGGAGGTTCTGACATGAAGAAACAAAGCCCTCCCTCTCCCAAGATGGCCGGCCTAACACAGGAACCCAGTGCAGAACAAGGCATGGGTAAGTCTGTAATGCATGGAGACCACAGGCAAAACAGGTGACCAATTCTTTGCTCCATGCCTCCCTTTCTTGAGGACAGCTTCCACATTTCAGTTCCTCTTTAATAAGATAACAGTAATGTTAAAGGGCAATTGTGTGTGTTTTTTTTTTTTTTTTTATGTCACAATGTAGAGAATAAGATTTCCTATCATCTGTGTCCAGTCTTGCCACACAGAGTTAATCCAGCTCTGAGCAATTCTCTTTTTATTGTTCAGTGAAATAAAACCGACTTCTTTATAAAGACCAAAGTCCTTGCTTGAGTGACAGGTTATTTACAAATCTCGTGCACTAGCTTGCAGATATGCACAGCTTCTTGTCTATGTATATTCTGATGGCTGTTCACACTGAACTGTGGATCATCCCATATTTTGAAAACATTTAATCAAAACACAGGAAAGACAGCCAATCTTAGGAGAGGAGAGTGGAGTGAATTGTGCACTTTACAGAAGCTGTGCATGTCTGCAAGCTAGTGCATGAGATATGTAAATAACATGTCACTCAAGCAAGGACTTTATCTGGAAGTCTGTTTTATATCACTGAACAATAAAAAGAGGATTGGCCAGCGCTGGATTAACTCTGTTTACATCCACTTTTTACATCCACTTTAAAGTAAACACTGTTAACATTAGTAATTTAAATAAAGGAACATTACCCTTTTTTTTCCTAATAGAATGCAGTAGAGCTGCACGAGTCTGACTAAAATGAGAATCACAATTTTGCTTAGAATAAAGATCACGATTCTCACGGCGTAACATCTTTTACATTTTACAAAAAAACGTTCCTAACTTTTTTTTTTTACTTCATGGAAGTGAATTTTTTCCCACAATATTGTGTTTGAAAGACGGCTGCGCAAATACGGTGACAAACTATTGCAACAACCGCCATTTTATTCTGTAGGGTATCTGTCTAAAAAATATGTTTATATATATATATATATATATATAGTTTGGGGGTTCTAAGTAATTTTCTATCAAAAAATACAGATTTTTACAAGCGTCAGAAAAAGATATAGCCTTTAAGTCAGGGGTGTCAAACTCAAATTCATCGGGCCGCATCAGCGGTTTGGATGCACTTCACCATAGTGTTCAGTCTGAGCAGTCTCCAATAACGGGAGCGCAGGGTTCAGGAGTGCGCTGAGTAGGGAGCGCAGGGTTTAGGAGTGCGCGGAGTAGGGAGCGCAGGGTTCAGGAGTGCGCTGAGTAGGGAGCGCAGGGTTCAGGAATGCGCTGCGTAAGGAGAGTGCAGGGTTCAGGAGTATGCTATGCACAGTGTGCAACAACTGATTTCATCCATCCTAGTGGGTTCTGACCTCACTGCCCCCCTGCTCTTTCCTTCCTACCTGACTCAGCTCTCAGGCTGCAGCCCGCTGGATAAAAGAAAAACATAGCCGTCAGAGCTCTCAGGAACCTCGGACACTGACAGCTATGCCTGGAGGACCGCGCAGAAAATTTCATAAAACAATTCATCAAATAAAATAATTTTAAGATGGCCCTACTGGGTAGTGAATCCAAATCCCAGTGCTGCAAGAACACACAATTGTGCAAATATATAAATAAACAAACTAATTTCATCTAACAATCAATAAAAACATGGCTATGAATGAACATTTCATTAAAGCGGATCTCCACCCTAAAGTGAAGATCCGCTGATCGGAACCCTCCCCCCCTCCGGTGTCACATTTGACACCTTTCAGGGGGGAGGGGGGTGCAGATACCTGTCTAAAGACAGGTATCCGCACCCACTTCCGGCCCGCAGTCTCGGGCAAAAGACGGGCTTTTCCCGTTGTATGCTGGGAACTCTCGGCTCCCAGCACACAGCGGGAGCCAATCGCGGGCGCAGCGCGACTCGCGCATGCGCCGTAGGGAACCGGGCAGTGAAGCTGGAGCGCTTCACTTCCTGGTTCCCTCGCCGTGGATGGAGGGGGGAGCAGCAGGGTGACGAGCGATCGCTCATCCTCTGCTGCGGACGCCGCTGGACTCCAGGACAGGTAAGTGTCCTAATATTAAAAGTCAGCAGCTGCAGTATTTGTTGCTGCTGGCTTTTAATATTTGTTTTTGGTGAACCGTCCGCTTTAATAATTATATAAAATTATTTATTTATTTATATATTTGTACAATTGTGTATTTTTGCAGCACTGATTCACTGAGAGAGACATTGGGATCAGAGGGTCGGTGGAGCTGAGGGAAAGGGTTAGGCTGAGAGATGACAAGAGAGACTGCTAGCCCTACCTTTCATGCCAGTGTGTCTCCTTTTAATCCTTCCAGCGGCTCCCTGGCCTGGCAGCGTGTGCCCGTCCTCTGGGTCCCCAGTCAGTCTGTTCCCCGGGCCTCATTTCACTAAGAAGGGGAAGTTGGAGCAATTCATGCTCTGGACTGGAGGCGCGTGAGATGCTGTGCCCGCCGCTTCTCACCTCTTTGGGGGGCGGGGTCAGGGGAGCGAGGTCAAGGAGGAGGCGGCCACGGTTTAACTATTCTCCTGACTGCCAGGCTCTCAGGCTTATCTGTCCTCAGCTCGGCACCTCGCTGATCACGTCCATGAGAGAGATCCCCCTGCTGACAGGGGCCGCTGCACGGGCCACATGACAAGGCCTTGCGAGTGGGATTCGGCCCGCGGGCCTTGTGTTTGCTACCCCTGCTTTAAGTGGTTAAACTGCCCTTATTTACAGACTAAAGTTCATTCCTTTGATCTAAAAGAACAAAATGCTATGTTTCTCTTTATCTGGCCTGAGCTTTGTTGTGGTAAACTTGGTAGGCTGCCTATGTTTTTTGTTGTTGTTTATTTTTCTCAGCTGTAAGCAGAAAACTCTCTGCACTGAATGGAAGAAAATGATGTGTTAAGATTGTGGGGTTGGGGTTCGAATTGCGATCTCGATTCTTTAACGGTTGATCGTGCTCTAGAATGCAGTACACCAGAATGCACAGTTTATGTATTGTGGTGCACTACGGTACGGTGCTTGGGTGCCATTTACTGCATGAACACTAATTGAACACACACTGGAAAGATGCGCTGCTATGCCTTGCTGCAGCGTGCGTTTTAGCGTGGGTTGCCACAACACGCATGGATAGATGTTTAGTTTTAGAGCTATTAAATACAAGTACTGTAAACAAAAGCTTTTTCAGTCATACATCCAGAGACCCAAAGCTCTCCTGTGATCCAGTTAGCTTATAGCAGGCTATGTCAGCTGACGTGGCTGAGCCACTCCAGTCTCTGAAAGGATGCCGACCATATTATCGGTATTATCCACCAGGCCCGGACTGGCCATAGGGCGAACGGCCCGCGGCGGCCCGCGAATGGTCCGCATGTCATGTCTCCCCAGTGGTGTACCAAGGGATTTCAGGCCAAGAGGGGACTTCCAGTTTACCTAATAGCCCAGTTTACCCGCCACCAACACAGCGCCAGATAGAGATGAGCTGGGCTAGATAGAGAAAGTTGAACTTGAGATCAGCTCTGACATTTTACCCCTCCCTTTGCTGCCTGCACAACCAGTGAGAGGAGAGGAGCGCTCCTCTCCCTCCTCTCGTCCTGTGTCTGCCCCGCCCACTCTCCCAGACAGACACTGTTCTGCTGCCTAAAGGGATGTGGGCGGGAATATTTTTAAACTAAAGCCAAAGAGAAAGGAAAGATGGAGTCTGATATCCATCCATCCATCCATCCAGTCAGTCCCTCCTGCCTCCGAGTGAGTACACTGTACACTGATGTAGGGGTGCCCTTCATTTCTCTCCCTCTCCCTCTCCCTCTCGTTATTTATCTAGCTACTAATCTTTTATTTCTTCCTTTTATCTGTCTATCTATATTTCTTTATCTCACCCCTCATCCCATCATTAACCCCCGCCGAGCCCCCCCCCCCCCCCCCGGGCTGCTCAGTTTAAAATGTCTGGGCCTGGTATCCACCCAGCTGCCTCGTTGACAACTGGCTCCAGTCCTCAGCTTGTGGCTGTGAGCAGTAGCCAGCTGCCCCCGCCCCCCCTCTCCAGCCTGGAACTCCACTGAGCATGGGAGGTGCTGAGTATTCAGTAGTGACACTCCAGTTACTGCTCTCGGCTTCAAGCAGACAGAAAATTGAGTGATCAGCGGTCATGTGATTGCTCAGTTCTTGGTCTTATAGCCAATGTGGGGCAGCTGCAGCATCAGCATAAGCATCATTAAAGCAACTATGTTTTTTTTTTTTTTTTTTTTTAATATAAACCTTATACCTTTTTCTTTTAACTGACATGAACTATCTTTGTATAAACATAATTATATTCTGAACCTTTTTCCCCTGTGTGTCATACCGGTGTAGTTTCTTGCATGCTTCACAATTCAGAACCACTTTTTTAGTCAAGAGCTGTGATCATAGTGGTGTCCTGATAGTAAACTGTGGAGAAAAGGAAAAACTGCAAGACAGTAGCATAATGTGCTAGTTTACATCCCATTAAGGCTGCAACTAACGATTATTTTCATAATCGATTAGTTTGCCGATTTATTGTTTTGATTAATCGGATAATAGCCTTCAAAAAAAAAATGTGCTTTTTTAATACATTTGGGGTCAATTTGTTGTTGGGCAGATTACAAAACACAAATTGCCGCAAAAACACATTACATGCTTTTCTGCCGCTTCTCCATTGAAGTATATTGAATCAAAAAAAAATAGCACCGTTTTGCGTTTAAAAAGTCCTTGGCCTTTCCAAATAGGCAGCAGCTGAAAAAAAATCATGGATGTGCATGTGTCCCATAGGAAAATATGTAAATGAACTGTAGTGTGTTTCTGCAAAAAACAGAGGTGTGACCCCGGCCTGAGATGTTTAGTAACATAATGGGGTTAAAAAAACAACAATAAGTACAAAAAGAGCAAATAATCGCTACTGTAAGGGGTTCATTTTTTTACTGTGGGACAGTGAAAGGAATATTTAGGCCACGTACACACGATCAGACAAAACCGATGAGACTGGTCCAACGGACCGTTTTCATCGAACCACCGCTGAAGTGGTCTGATGTGTGTACACACCATCAGTCCAAAATCCCATCGGACCAGAACGCGGTGACGTTGAACACAACGATGTGCTGAAAAAACTAAGTTCAATGCTTCCAAGCATGTGTCGACTTGATTCTGAGCATGCGCAGGTTTTTGGTCCAATGCTTTTGTGTACTAACCATCGTTTTGGTCCGATGGACAGGTGTCCATCGGACAGATTTTAAAGCAAGTTTTAAAACTTTGGTCCAATGGACAGCAGTCTGATGGGCCGTACACACGCTCATTTTGGTCCGATGAAACTGGTCTTCAGGCCAGTTTCATCGGACCGGTCTGATCGTGTGTACGCGGCCTTACAGTAGCGATTTGCTTTTTTGTACTATAACCCCATTATGTTACTGGCCGATTAATCGATTATGAAAATTGTAATCGATTAATTTCATAATAGATTTATTTGTTTCGGCTCTACATCACATACTAGCAAATTATGAAATGCTTACTTTAGAATGAAGCTTCGCAGCTCGTCCGGTCACCGCTGAGGGGGGCGGCATGTTTCCCCTGCGTGAGTGGCCAGAGCCGCAATGTCACTCCGTTTCGGCAATTTCCGGCACGGGTTCCTGGACCTGCATTGCACATGCACCACTGACTTCAGAGGCTGCATGCAAGGTCAATATCTCCTAAACCGTACAGGTTTAGGAGATCTTCTTTTTAACTACAGGTAAGCCTTATAATAGGTTTACCTTTTAGGTAAAAATGACCAAGCGGGCAATACAACCGCTTTAAGTATCCAACTTAGGCAGCTGGGAACTTTATCTCCTTCTATGCCTAGTTGTTAGGGGTTATTGATGGCTGCGTCATTTTTGATACAATCTAAAGTAGTTTTTCTTAACCTATTTTTAGTCAAGGCACCCTTAAACAATTACTGTATGCACAATCTCAAAGCACCACGTTAAAGCACTAAACTAAAAGTATGTAATAAACATGGACACATGGAGGACGCCCAACATTAGAGGTGATTTACCTTTCACCTTTTCACACTGGTGCTGACTAACATTCCATTGGAATGTCTGTAGCAAGTCCAAGATTGTAATGCTGCACAATTTTAAGCCTGTGGTTTTGTGCAACAAAGAAGGCAGTCTTGTTCACCCATCCCCCTCCTTTTGGCTTGTTGACAATTTATGGGCAATTTTTAGGCATTTTCCTAAGCACCCTTGTTGAAAAATTTGACATATATTTCCAAAGATGACCTTTAGTCTACAGTTTGAAACTCTAAACACCTAATATATTGGTTGTAATATATTGTAATATAAATAACTAGAATGAGTAGTACATGGTAAGATAAGATGCTTTGATAATGGAGCTAATACCTCTAATTTTCTAGCCTTCTGTATATGAAGACTTATACCTCCTAGGCAATGATCCATTTATTGGTTAATTGAGTTTCTCTGCCTATTTTATTTCATGTTGATATAGTTTGACATGGCTGTGAAATATAGGTTGCTTAAACTGTACAGGACTTAATTTAAATTTTTGTACTGATGATCTATCGGGACTGATGTTATGGTAATATATAACAACACATGTAAACAACACAGAGCTCTTGCCGTGATGGCAATCTGAATATAAGAAATTCTAAGACAAGTAATTTTTGCTACCACATGGGGGATCTGCTCTAGACTTCACCGAGTAATGATCGTTGTAGCTAAACGGACCTTGCATGGTCCATTGGTAGGAATAACGATTTTCACATTAATTGGGTCCACAGAGATGACCTGCATGAATCCAGTTTTTTTTTTTTTGAGGAGTAGGAAACATACAATAAATGGGCATCTAATCCTACCTTGACGCGTTTCGCAGAATAAATGCTGACTCATAAATCCTATTGTATAAAATGTGTCAAGTGGGACTTGATGCCTGTTTTGCAGTATTCTTCCTGCTCATCAATAATTCTCTCTGTGGACCCAATTTGTATGGCTGTCTTTTATATGAAAGTTGGATATTTATCTAGCTGAGGCATAAAGTAGAAAAATAAAATGTCTAGTTTTTGGTTTTCAAGAATCCAAAAAATACAAATCAATAAACATTTTATAAAAGTGAAATTGGCCAATGGCTCTTTCTGCTGCCTCTGTGTCTTCTGAGGAGGGAGAACGCTGCTGCTCTTGGGCTCATTGCTGGGTCCAAATCGGGCTCAGGTACCGTATTTTTCGGACCATAAGGCGCACTTAAAATCCTTTAATTTTCTCAAAAATCGACAGTGCGCCTTATAATGCGGTGCGCCTTATGTATGGTTGTATTGAGCATTACAGACATACATGATAGGTTTACAGCATCCACTTACATGTAAATAGTAGAGATCCGGCATGTAGATCATGGAATTAGTCTCTACTGTAATGTCCTTCCGCACCAGATTTTAGCTGTAAAATGCTCCTATGCCCCTCTGTCGAACCGTCCATATAGCAGTGGAACTAGCTGGTACGGTGACACTGTTGAAAGCGAGGCATGGGGTGCAGCGCGAGCCACGGTGACGTCACTGGAATGCAACGGCATTTCGGAGCTGGCGCTTGCGTGTGACAGAGGTGTGTGCATTCATTCATTAATTTTCTATACCCGCATGCGCCTTATAACCTGGTGCGCCTTATGTATGGGAAAAAAACCTGTTAACAGGCTCTCAATGATAGTGCGCCTTATAACCCGGTGCGCCTTATGGTCCGAAAAATACGGTAAGTATAAATGGGGCCCCTGGTGCATTTTTTTAGAGCCAGTGGTTGGTTTTTTAGTGATAACAACTGATGCGGTTAAAAGCCGCTCAGCTGTTATCCTAAAGGAGCAGGAGGAGATCTCTCTGCCCACCGGGAGGCCCGAGCGACCAGACGACACGTCCGCCAGCTGGCCGGAGACCCAAATGAAGCCGAAAACTGGAATCTCCTATCTAGTAACCCGAAAGTGATGAAATGCCATCACTTCCTGCTGTCAATGGCGCTGATTTTAAAAATCCCCCTAGTATTCCAAACTGCAGATTTTGCAGTTTTGAATACTTTTAAGTGCAAAGGAGGGGTTTGGGGGTTTTATAGACCCCAGATTCCTCCATAAAGAGTACCTGTCACTGACTATTACTGTCACAAGGGATGTTTACATACAGCAATAAAGATGATCACAATAATCTTTTTTTGAGAGACTGTGTAAAAAAAATCAATAAAATGCAATTAAAATAAATTATAACCACCGTGCTTATTTTGCACTGATGTCAGTTTATTTTTCTACGTTTGAGTGTATTGCCTAACGATTATGACCAGGTTGTCTGGTGTTTTTTTTTTTTTGTATGTTTTTCTGTTTGTTGGTTTGTCTTAAACCTAATAAAAATATCTTTAAAAAAGCCCACGAATGCATACGTAAGTCAAGCCCGCAAATGTAAACAGTGTTCAAACCACACATGCAAGGTATCGCCACGATCGTCGGAGCGAGAACACAAATGCTAGCACTAGACCACCTCTGTAACTCTAAACATGTAACCTGTAGACATTTTTAAAGCGTCACCTATGGAGATTTTTAAGAACCGTAGTTTGTCGCCATTCTACGAGTTTGCGCAATTTCAAAGCATTACATGTTCGGTATCTATTTACTTGGTGTAAAATCATCCTTCACATTATACAAGGAAATTGGGCTAACTTTACTGTTTTTTTTTTTTTCTTTCTTAATTCATGAACGTGTATATTTTTTCCCAAAAAAAATAGTTTGAAAGACCTCTGCGCAAATACTGTGCGACATAAAAATTTTGCAACGATCGTCATTTTATTCTCTAGGGTCTTGGCTAAAAAAAAAATGTGTGTGTGTGTGTATATATATGTATATGTGTGTGTATATATATATATATATATATATATATATATATATATATGTGTGTGTGTGTGTGTGTGTGTGTGTGTGTGTATAATTTATTTTTTTATGGGGGAGTGTTCTAAGTAATTTTCTAGAAAAAAATATGGATTTTAACTTATAAGCAACAAATGTCAGAAATGGGCTTAGGCATAAAAAGGTTAAAGCGGAGGTCCACCTTAAAAAAATAAAAAATATTAAAAGCCAGCAGCTACAAATACAGCAGCTGCTGACTTGTAATAAATGGACACTTACCTGTCCTGGGTGTCTGCAATGTTGGCAGCTGAAGCCGAGCAATCGATTGTTTCTTGGCTGCCCCCGCCACCATCCTTGGTGAGGGAAACGGAAAGTGAAGCATTGCGGCTTCACTTTCCAGTTCCCTACTGCACATGGGCAGGTCGTGTCCCTGCTGTCTTCTGGGACCTGTGTGTTTCCCAGAAGACAGGGAGGGGGGGACGAGAAGGGGCATTAATCCCGCGGGAGTCTAGTAGTGGGTGCGAATACCTTTATTATACAGGTATCTGCACCCCCCCTGAAAGGTGCCAAATGTGACACCGGAGGGTTCCGAAAAGCAGAAGTTCACTTTTTGTGTGGACCTCCACTTTAAGATTGATGTAGTATCCACTAAAAAGTTAAAAACCTGCCTTTTAAAAACAATTCAAAGTTCTGCTATGTGAATGTTAACATGAAACAAAGATTAAATAGGTTTTATCCCAAATTGTTGGCTGCAAAGTGGAAATCTACTTTAAGGTCCCTGTCCTCAGTGAATGGCGCTTCTTTTAAAGCTGATGCTTATGGGATGAGATAACCAGGTCTGTTAGGGTTACCTAATCTATGCAGTGTTTGTATATTGTGGGCTGCTTCTGACTGATTTCACACAGGGGCCAAAGTCTTCCTTCTGTGAAATGGAGCAGAGGAGGATGACTACCATCCCATACAAAGTGGGACTTTGTATTACAAAAGTAGCCACCCTAATTAACCACTTCAATTAACCACTTTTTTAGGACCGAGTACAAGTACCGATCCTTTTTTTCATGTACTCACCGATACCGAATACCGATACCTTTTTTTAAATGTCATGTGACAGTTTTCAAACCACAATACAAACTAAGGATATTTTCTTTAGAATTATGAAGAACTCTAACTCAAGACATTATAAAAGAATAAAAAATGAGTAAAAATAATTAAAAAAAATGTTATTTGCTTGTCACGCAGTAGTAAAAAACTCAAAGAATTTTCACAGAACATGTTGATAAATACAAAAAAAGTATTCGGTCAGGCATCGGGAGCATTTTCGCGAGTACAAGTACTCCCGCAAATACTCGGTATCGGTCCCGATACCGATACTAGTATCGGTATCGGGACAACCCTAATACATGCAAACATACTTACCTCGGTGCTGCAGCTGTCCCATGTAGGTATTCAAGCTGGGTAGATGTTTTTTTCCGTATAACCAGCAGGTTGAAAAAAAACCCTGAAAGACCCCCACATCAACACAAATGATGTTGATGCAGGGATCTTCCTCCTTGAGATATTGTATTCTGACAGGGAGGCTCCCCCACTCCCCCCTAAATAAGCGCACTACTATGTGAACCACAAGAGAAGTATGAGCACAAAAACTTTGACCATGCCTCTCTTTTTAAGAAAATTCAAGCTAAGAATGACTTTAGAAGGGTCACTAATGACTACCATTGAAGGTACAGAATTATTTTTTTTCTCTTAAAGTGTCACTAAACCCACATCATAAATCAACATATATATATATATTTTTTTTTTTTATTTTTTTTAGCAATGCTGTTACTACTCACTCTGTCACTATGAGATTCTATTTCTGTATACTGCAAAAAAAACTGCATTCTGCCCCCAATCTAGACTTTTTTTCCCCCTGTACGTGCTGTTGTCATTTGACTGTGGGCATTAGATGCCCACAAGCAGGCATTTCCTTGTTGCGTTGATGCTGCTGTCCCAGCATCCGTCGCTCGATCTTGCGCATGCGCACTCATAACAGGGAGCCGCGTCGGCGTCTGTGCTGGTCCTGAAATCGCGCGATGTTTCATATCACAGCTCAGAAACTGAACACAGGGAGCTATGAGACAAGCTCCCAGAGCACACTGCGTGGTATGGGAAGTGATGCAATGCCCGAGAAAAACCTGCAGTTGTGCAGACCGGAAGGAGGAGGAATATATAGGTACTGTACATATTTGATAAACAAAAATATCAGTTTTTAGCATGTTTACTATCAGCAGTAGAATTAAGATTGTGTTGGAACTCTGGTGGAGCTCCGCTTTAAAGGCTGTGTGGATCATGAATACCATATTTATAAATAGGGGGAAAATCACGGATGCCTGTTATACGCAGATAGCGTACCTGGGAGGAGGATAAGAGGGATGAGCGCTGCCAGAATCACCGAGCTCTGATGTCACACACGTCCCGCCTCCACCACGCCATTTGACCAGTATTCTGTCAACCACAGGAGCTGGTCCAACGGCGATGGCAGAGGCGGAACTGTGTAAGTGACTGCCGACTGAGAGCCGAGTACTGTAAACAGAAGATGATGGCTCTGTGATTTTGGCGGTGCTCGTCCCCCTCTTGATTTTCTGCACTGCATGAGAGATGATGAGGCTGTAGATCAGGCTACAGATGAGCATCATGCTGCATTGGATGGGCGCAGATCAGACTGCATTGGATGGGCGCAGATCAGACTGCATTGGATGGGCGCAGATCAGACTGCATTGGATGGGCGCAGATCAGGCTGCAGATGGGCATCAGGCTGCATTGATTGGCACTGACCATTATTTTGCTTCAAAGTTTATTTAAAAAAAAAAAAAAATCCTGAAACTTCCCTCTTATATTGGGAAGCGTGTTATACTCCGATTAAATACGGTATGCAAATGTTAAAAAGAGGAGTATAAAAAATAAATTGAGCTAAATGGCCCAATACACAAGCATTTCTCAGTGCTCACAGCTCTGGCAGCTGATAAGATCATTATACTGCAGAAAGGATTAAGGCCGCGTTAGAGATTAGTTTAGGGGTTAGGATAATTTTAGGAGCAAGGGTTAGGAGGTTAAGGTTGTGTATTAGGCTGGGCATGCAAGATTTTGTTTGCTTTTGATCCACTATCAACTACAGCAATCCACAGTTTCATTTGTTCAATCTCCGCTAACCAACCACATTGCAGTAAAGATTAATCAAACTAACCTCAGTACCAATTGAAACTCCCTTTTTTTGCCATTTGTCTGTACTGGAGAGAGTACAGACAGGAAGTGAAGGTAAATCTCTCTTATGGGGGGAAACACACATTTTAGTATAGGTTAGAACTGCTGATCACAACCACACTCCTTTATTCCTTGCACAGATGTCACGAGGACAGGAATTGAGGGAAAGTCTTCCAAATGCGGATACAGATATAAAAATGAAACCTGATACTATGAAATTCTAATTATTTGTTGGTCTTTGAAAATTTTACAGAACAGCATTGGCTGGTGTCCAGCATGTTCTCTGTACTGTTCACAATGTGCACATAGTGAGTGTATGTTGGGATGGAAGATTTTGTTGCTCCAGGAAAAAGATTAACTATTGATGCCAAAACATGAACTTTAATTCCCCAGATACTTGAGCTCCGGTAAAAAGTGCCTTTGTCACAAAATAAAGACCTAATTGTCATGATGATTTTATAAGGTTGCATAAGAGCATATAAGAAGTTATTTAGTACAGGGATGGTTCTGCTGTCATCTCATGTCTATGGGTACATTTTCTGTTTACATTTTTTCAGCTAAAATGCATTTTTTATTTATTTTAATTTTTTAGGGCTTCTTTCATAAATTGTGATGTACTTGCATTTAATTTCTGGCATGGGAAGGAAGGAAGCTTTTGTCTGAATTCCTATGCATTACAATACATATACAGTGCCTTGAAAGGTATTCATAGCCCTTGAAATTCTCCACATTTTGTTATGTTACAACCAAAAACGTAATTGTGTTTTATTGGGATTTTATGTGATAGACAAGCGCAAAGTGACACATAATTGTGACGTGGAAGGAAAATGATAAATGTTTTTTAGATTTTTTTTTTTTTTTTTTTACAAATAAATGTGAAAAGTGTGGCGTGCATTTGTATTAAGCCCCCCTGAGTCAATAAATTATAGAAACACCTTTCACTGCAATTACAGCTGCAAGTCTTTCTGGGGATGTCTCTACCAGCTTTCCACATCTAAATGATTGAATGTTTTGCCCATTCTTCTTTGCAAAATAGCTCAAGCTCTGTCAGATTGGATGGAGAGTGTCTGTGAACAGCAATTTTTCAAGTCTTGCCACAGATCCTCAATTGGATTTAGGTCTGGACTTTGACATTCTAACACATGAATATGCTTTGCTCTAAACCATTCCATTGTAGCTCTGGCTGTATGTTTAGGGTCATTGTCCTGCTGGAAGGTGAACCTTCACCACAGTCTCAAGTCTTTTGCAGACTCTAATGCCGCGTACACACGGTCGTTTTTTGTGATGAAATAAAACAACGTTTTAAAAAACGTCATTTAAATTGATCGTGTGTGGGGAAAAACGTTGTTTTTTGTCTTCAAAAAAAGGACCAAAAAAAAATTCCAACATGCTTGAATTTTTTGTGTTGTTTTTCAAAACGTCATTTTTTGTTTCACAAAAAGTCACCGTGTGTAGCAAAAACATTGTTTAAAACGACGTTTTTCAACCCGCGCATGCCCAGAAGCTAGTTATGAAGCGAGCTTCAATGGAAAAGAGTGGTGAACGTAACCTCGCTTTTTGTGAAAAAAACGATGGTGTGTAGGCAACATTGTCTTCGAAAAGTGACGTTTCAAAAACGTCGTTTTTTACTTCACAGAAAACTTCGTTTTTTTTTCATCACAAAAAATGATCGTGTGTACGCGGCATAACAGGTTTTCATTTAAGATTGCCCTGTATTTGGCTCCATCCATCTTCCCATCACTCTGACCAGCTTCCATGTCCCTGCTGAAGAAAAGCATTCCCACAACATGATGCTGCCACCACATTGTTTCACAGTGGGGGAGTGTATTCAGAATGATGTGCTGTTAGTTTTCTGGCACACGCAGCGTTTTTCTTTTAGGCCAAAAAGTAACATTTTGGTCCCATCTGAACAGAGCACTTTCTTCCACATGTTTGCTGTGTCCCCCACATGGCTTCTCACAAACTGCAAACGGAACGTCTTCTGGCTTTTTTTCCCAACAATGGCTTTCTTTTATTGCCACTCTTCCATAAAGGCCAGTTTTGTCGAGTGCACAACTAATAGTTGTCCTGTGGACAGAATCTCCCACCTGAGCTGTGGATCTTTGCAGCTCCTCCAGAGTTACCATGGGCCTCTTGTCTGCTTCTCCGATTTAATGTTCTCCTTGCCCGGCCTGTCGGTTTAGGTGGACGGCCATGTCTTGGAAAGAGTATTGCATCACTGCAAATCTACCATTTTCGGATGATGGATTGAACAGTGCTCTGTGAGATGTTCAAAGCTTGGGATATTTTTTTTATAACATAATACTGCTTGAAACCTCTCCAACTTTATTCCTGTCTGGTGTGTTTCTTGACCTTTATGATGCTGTTTGTTCACCAAGGTTCTCTAACAAACCTCTGAGGGCTTCACAGAACAGCTATATTTATACTGAGATACATTTACACATAGGTGGACTTTAATTACTAATTTACAGTATGTGATTTCTGAACTCAATTGGTTCCACTAGATTTTAGTTGGGGGTATCAGAGTAAAGGGGGCCGAATACCAATGTTTGCCATACTTTTCAGATTTTTATATTTAAAAATCATTTATCATTTTCCTTCCACTTCACAATTATGTGCCACTTTGTGTTGGTCTATCAGATAAAATCCTAATAAAATACATTTATGTTTTTGGTTGTAACATGACAAAATGTGGAAAATCTCAAAGGGAATTAATACTTTTTTCAAGGCACTGCATATATGCAACAGATAGTGTGTTTTACTATTCATCCCTATGGAACATATACTTTCTGGAAACTACACCAAAGCACAAACTTTTTTAAAAGTGGTTGTAAACCCTTACAACACAATTTTTGCTACAGGTAAGCCTACAATAAGGCTTGCCTGTAGCTACCCTGGATATCTCCTAAACCTGAACAGTTTAGGAGACATCCCCTGTATTTGCTTGTGACCATGTAATCCCACATGCTCGCTGAAGCAATGGCACATTCAACGACTGTGCCATTGCCGGCAGGTCCCGCGCGCATGCGGCCCTGGCCAATCACAGCGCCAGAGCTGCAATACCCAGAAGTAACTCTGGGAGGACATGTCAGCGGCCGGTGCTTGGTCAGGCACTACAGCAGGGGCTTCGATCCTAGGTGAGTATTACATAATGAGCTAGTATGCTATGCATACTAGCTCATTATGCCTTTGTCTTTGTTTTTTATTTATTTTAGAAAAGTGGGTTTACAACCCCTTTTAACATTACATTGTAGATGACAGTAGTGCTGTTTAAAGGAATGATAACATCTTATTGCTCATTGAGCAAATGTGTTAGTGTGTTTAGGGTGCTATGACCCTTTTGGTAAACTGTGGCAGGCTGTTCTGAGGTAATGGTTGGCTAAGACTATTGTCAATCGGTGTCCTAAAAATATTTGGATAGATCCTAAGTCGTCCTAAATAGGCGCTAGAACCCTTTTATCACTTGGAGTCTCTGGACCTGATCTTTGATTTAGCCCTGTCCAGGGTATTGGAAAAATTGGGGGAATCTCGCGCCAAAATAACAATGGGGGGGGGGGGGAATAATACAAATGTGAACTAAGAGCTGCTCCCTAAATAATACAGAATGCTGGATTATACGTGTGAACAAGTGAAGAAAAAAGGGGCGCTATCTGCTAATATATTGAACATTAAGTATACAACATATAAGTGAGCAATATAAGTGAAAATCGTGACACAACAATATGAACATATGAATGACAAAAAGGTGAGTACAATATTGGTGCAAATAACAATAGACAATTGATGTCTAAACAGAGTCCATCAAAAATTAAGATGTGCAATGATGTGCTGAAAAACTATTGTGATCTTAAAAGGTGCTCTGTGTTAGATCTTCCAAGTATAGTAGTCCACCTTCACCAAAATGCCACCGCAAGTGAAGATAGATGGCTCCTTACCCGATGGTGTTGACCTATTAATTAAAATAAGGTCAAATGAGCTCGAGTATCAGCTACTATCCGTGGGGGACTCGATAACAGACCCAGTTGGTAATATATTTCATAGAAGGAGAGAAACAGTATCCATAGTATAAAACCTTTTATTGTGATAAAATGCTATAAATAACACAGCCAATTGGCCGCTTCCTGATGACGACACTAACGAAACGTACGTCGAGGCGGTACCTGGGCACGCACTACTAGCCACTTCCGGTTTCCTGGTTCTCAAGCTGACAGCGGTGGAACGCACGCCGGCTTCACCAGCTCACCTTACCTCTCTCTCCATATCCCTTCATATCTACAGCCTCAGTGCCGGGAACACGGGCACCATTCCAAGTAAGAGGCCAATTGGCTGTGTTATTTATAGCATTTTATCACAATAAAAGGTTTTATACTATGGAAGCTGTTTCTCTCCTTCTATGAAATATATTACCAACTGGGTCTGTTATCGAGTCCCCCACGGATAGTAGCTGATACTCGAGCTCATTTGACCTTATTTTAATTAATAGGTCAACACCATCGGGTAAGGAGCCATCTATCTTTACTTGCGGTGGCATTTTGGTGAAGGTGGACTACTATACTTGGAAGATCTAACACAGAGCACCTTTTAAGATCACAATAGTTTTTCAGCACATCATTGCACATCTTAATTTTTGATGGACTCTGTTTAGACATCAATTGTCTATTGTTATTTGCACCAATATTGTACTCACTTTTTTGTCATTCATATGTTCATATTGTTGTGTCACGATTTTCACTTATATTGCTCACTTATATGTTGTATACTTAATGTTCAATATATTAGCAGATAGCGCCCCTTTTTTCTTCACCTGTCCAGGGTATTACCTGTCCTGGACAAATTCCAGACTCTCTGCCCCCTTGTATAGACTCTCCAGTCCAGAAGCCAGCCAACCTTCTTTTTTTTTTTTTTACATGATGGCTTTGGGCGTAATTGTTGCCTCCTTTTGAGGCAGGCCTATGTGCATGATTTAGATCAGGAGAAGACAACCTTTGAGAGGCGGAGATCCACCTGATCAACATGGAAGTGATTAAGGCTTCATTTCCACTGGCGTTTTTTACAGTCACTTTTCTGAGCGTTTTTTACAGCTTGAGTCACCAGAGGCAGCGCCCTTCTTCCTTTAACCACTTGCTTACTGGGCACGTATACCCCCTTCCTTACCAGGTGAAATTTCAGCTTTCTGCACTGCGTCGCTTTAACTGACAATTGTGCGGTCGTGCAACGTGGCTCCCAAACAAAATTGGCGTCCTTTTTTTCCCACAAATAGAGCTTTCTTTTGGTGGTATTTGATCACCTCTGCCGTTTTTTTATTTTTTGCGCTATAAACAAAAATAGAGCGACAATTTTGAAAAAAAAATCAAAATTTTTTACTTTTTGCTATAATAAATACCCCCCAAAAATATATAATTTTGTTTTCTCAGTTTAGGCCGATACGTATTCTTCTACTTTGGTAAAAAAAATTGCAATCGTTTATCGATTGGTTTGCGCAAAATTTATAGCGTTTACAAAATAGGAGATAGTTTTTATTGTATTTTTACTAATTTATTTTTTTACTACTGTGGCATTATGACTGTGGCATTATGGCGGACACATCGGACAATTTTGACACATTTTTGGGACCATTGTCATTTTCACAGCAAAAAATGCTATAAAAATGCATTGTTTACTGTGAAAATTACAATTGCAGTTTGGGATATGCCCATATATACACTGTGATTTTAGTAATAAACTTACCTTTAACCACTTAAGACCCGGACCAATATGCTGCCAAATGACCCAAGGGGTTTTTGCGATTCGGCACTGCGTCACTTTAACAGACAATTGCGCGGTGGTGCGACGTGGCTCCCAAACAAAATTTGCGTCCTTTTCTTCCCACAAATAGAGCTTTCTTGTAGTGGTATTTGATCGCCTCTGCGATTTTTTTTATCTTTTGCGCTATATACAAAAATAGAGCGACATTTTTGAATAAAAATCAATATTTTTTACTTTTTGTTATAAGAAAAATCAATAAACTAAATTTTAGTCAAACATTTAGGCCAAAATTTATTTAGCCACATGTCTTTAGCAAAAAAAAACGCAATAAAAAATAAATTAGCTACCTAGCGGGAACGGCGACACTAATACAGCGATCAGAAAAATGATCGCTTAGTGATGCTGGCAATAGGGAGTGAAAGGGTTAACTAGGGCGGTGATCAAGGGGTTAAAACTTTATTAGGGGGGTACGGGGGCTACCACTAACTGCCTGTCACACTGACACTAAATACAGTAATCATACATCTATGATTACTGCATTCAGTGACACTGTGACAGGGGGGAGGGGGGGCGATCGCAGGGGTTAAATGTGACTATGTGTAGTGTTAGTGCAGTGTAGTGTTAGTGCAGGACTTACTTGTGATGTGATCTCTCCTCAGCGGTGGTTGAAAAAAACGCAGAGGGAGAGATCGCATCGCTTCCTCCTTCCTGTGTTTACACAGGAGGAGGAAGTGACAGGGCGGGCGGGCGCGCGCATTGGCTGGGAGCGATCCAGAGGGGGCGGACAAAAACGAATAGCCTCCCCCTCTTGTCGGATCGCTCCTACAGCCACGAGGACTGCCGCATGTACGGGGGGGGTCCGATTGGACCCCCGAACCCCCCCAAGGCACCAACGTGTTTATATACGTTGATGTGCCTGTCGGTGCCATTCTGCCGACGTAAATGTACATGCGGCGGTCCTTAAGTGGTTAATAACAGTATTCTATTCCATCCCAGAGCAGGAGGTTGCGGGCCACATCAGAGGGCTCTGCGGGCCACATGTGGCCCCCGGGCCATTGATTGGGCACCCCTGCTTTAATGGAAGTCACCTCCAAGTCGGATCCTTATCTTAATTGATGTGATTTGGATCCGACATGGAAGATTACTCAGGCCATCCCTGAGTCGCATCAAGTTGCACTAAAGTTGCCTGGCAAAGTCACACTGTAAACTGCACGACTTTCAGGTCACTGCAGTGTGACCTGAGCCCTAAATTTATATTTTATCTTGAATTTCTCAGTAGTTAAAAATACGAATGCCCTTTTGCACAGGATTTAGGGTTGTTTACTATAATTTGATTTCAGAGAGGCCTCTCCATTTTCTTTGGTTTTTCTGCTTAGTAGAATTGGAGAGCATTGATGTTGTTTTTTTTTTTTTTTTTATCTTTTGTTACAAGCCTGTGTTGTAATCAGTTTTTATGCTGTTTATGAAAAGGCAGAATCGGTCATCGTTCATAGCATAAACAGATGGGACGCTTGTGTGCAATTTGTTATATTTCTTTACAACTTTGTGAAATTAAAATCATGTGCATTATCATATAGCAGTTCTTACCATGTACTTTTTAAATTGCGGTATAAACTCGAAATACCCGTGTAAGCTTGAAAAAGCTCAAAGAGCTGAAATAATTTGTTCTCAATCTGGCTGATTATGGTCAGATGGAGAACTGGTCATCTGTGAGACACACTCTGCCCAACTCATAATAGAAGAAGAATTAATTGCCTGGTCTGAAATGTTCTGGTCTTTATTTCTTTATGATAAAGCTGGCCCATGGGGTGTCGCTTCAATGGCTAAAGTTTCTCAGTCTAAAGTGTTTAAAACATTACACCATACAGTCGGCTAAATACAGTGCCTTGGAAAAAGTATTCATACCCTATTTAAATTTTTCATATTTGGTTATTTTACAACTAAAAATGAAAATGTATTTTATTGCGATTTTATGTGATAGAACAGCACAAAGTAGGACATAATTGTAAAAGGAAATTGATAAAGCAGGGCTCGACAAATCCCAGGTCGCCGTTGCGACTAGAAATTGTGCCCTGGCTCCTAGGTTCTGTCAGTGACAGGGTGCCTTTGCTGTAGGGCTGGGATGGAGCAGCAAGAGACAGGCGCAGCAGCCGCTGACACAACGGGAGGAGCGAGCAGCCAACAGAGTGAAATCCAGCTGGGGATCCATAGGATTAGGATAAGCGCTCCCCCACCTTTTTTCATTTATAACAATTTTTTAATGTTATCATAAACAGGATAGAAGCTGTTCCCTTATCATTTTTTATTTTTTTATTTAAATGTTTGGAATTTTTTCACTGGGCTGTTGATACCCAGTGTACTTCAGTAGCGCAGGTTTTCCTCTCTTTTAACACAATGTTAGCCACACGTATGACAGCGTGTCGTACAGCCTTGTACATAACTTTGTCCGGTATTGATTCTGGGCCGGCTTCAGAGGGAAGGCGTGCCACCATCCGCCAATTGCCACCACCGGTCTCTATGTGCAGCCTTCTCCACGAGGACAATATATGACCCAAATGTTAAATCTGACTGTTCCTCCGAGTGAGCTTGTCGCGGAGTCAAATCAAAAAAAAAACTAGCTCCTAACTTTTTTAGCTGGCGCCTAGTTTCAGAGTAAATTTGTCAAGCCCTGTGATAAAGGTTTTTTTTTCTTTTTTTTTACAAATATCTGAAAAGCGGTATGCATTTGTATTCAGCTCCCCCGCGTCAATATTTTATAGAACCACCATTCACTGCAATTACATCTGCAAGTCTTTTTGGGGATGTCTCTACCAGCTTTGCACATCTAGAGTGACATTTTTGCCCATTCTTCTTTGCAAAATAGCTTAAAGGGTTAAAATTGCCAGCAAAGCGGCGGTTTGGCACCACTGCCCATTGAATTTAATGGACAGGGGCGCTTTAGGAGCGGTGAGTTCAACATTTCAAAGAAGCTGCTGGCAGGACTTTTTCTGAAGCCCTGCCAGCGCACCACTTCAGTGTGAAAGCCCTTGGGCTTTCACACTGGAGAGAATGGAGCCACTGTTTCAGGGCGCTTTTTTTCCCCACTACTAGTCTTTGGTGGTTTGGGGAACTTCACTCAAAAGTAGTGTTTTTCCAGTGAGTTGTGTCCACTCCAGAAGTGCTGTTTTAAAGGAGTTGTAAAATATATATATTTTTTTAAATAACAAACATGTTATACTTACCTCCACCGTGAAAAATGGTGGTGGCAGCCCACTGCACTGGGCACTGGGAATTGATGATAAAAAATGTCAACCGTTGGCAATACACCCCCTGTAGACTCGCACTTATGTTTCCTTCTGCCTCGCCTCTTTGCTGGAGGAATTGTGGGCATAAAGGCCATCTTCTACATATGCTTTGGGAATGCCCCAGCCTGACAAGTTTCTGAAATCAAACCTTTAAACTTATATCGTCCACCACGGGAATACTCGTTCCCCCAAATCCAACGCTAGCTATACTCCACATAGGGATGGAAAACATACCACACGACATGAGACAAGTAGTATCACACATTCTATTAGCAGCTAGGTCCCTAGTACTTCAAAATTGGAAACACGCTACCACACTTAACACCACGGACCTTGCTAGAAAAATTCAGCAAAACTACGCGTTTGAACGACTGCTAGCAACCAATGCACTAAAAGGTAGCTCATTCGACAGAAGATGGGAAATCTGGACTAATAGATATATTACTAGATAGGATGTATTACTGGATAAGATACATGCACACTTTGGATAATGCTCCCTCCTCTATTGTCACCTAAGATTGATATATGATCTTTCCTCAATGTTTTCTTCTTTTTTTTCTATTTGTGGCATTGTTACCAATATCCTTATCAATATCTTTGCTGCTATTGATACCTTTATAATATTCTTTTTCCTTTTACTACTGTTATTTGTAAAATTCAATAAAAATCCTTCTATTGAAAAAAAAAAAAAAAATGGTGGTGGCAGCATCATGTTGTAGGGATGCTTTTCTTTATCAGGGACAGGGAAGCTGGTCAGAGTTGATGGGAAGATGGATAAAGCCAAATACAGGGCAATCTTAGAAGAAAACCTGTTAGAGTCTGCAAAAGACATGAGACTGGGGCGGAGGTTCACCTTCCAGCAGGATGACGACCCTAAACATACAGCCAGAGATACAATGGAATGGTTTAGTTCAAAGCATATTCATGTGTTAGAATGACCCAGTCAAAGTCCAGACCTAATCCAAAGCCAAGGGTGCTGGCAATGCATGGAATGATGCAAAATGAAAAACGTTATGGACAGCCGCACTCCAAAAATAAATTGCTTTTATTGTAAAATCAAAAAAAACACACAAGCTTAAGCTATGAATAAGCACTAAAGTTTGGTGTGAAACACGTCAGCTTTTTACCCCCCGCTTGTTGTTGATTTTACAATAAAAGCAATTTATTTTTGGAGTGCGGCTGTCCAGAACGTTTTTCCTTCATTTTGCATGGTTCTACAAAGTATTGACATGGTGTGTGTGTGTGTGTATTGACATGTGTGTGTGTGTGTGTGTGTGTGTGTGTGTGTTTTTTTTTTGTTTTTTTTTTATTTTTTTTTTTAATGTTGATTTGTAAAAAATGTGGAAAACCATTTATCATTTTCTTCCACTTCACATGTATGTGCCACTATTTGTTGGTCTTTCACATAAAATCCCAATAAACTTTTAAGTTTTTTGGTTGTAACATGACAAAATGTGGAAAATGTCTAAGGGTATGAATACTTTTTTCAAGGCACTGTACCAGCAAAAAAATGTCAGGACTCAGGAGCGCGCCCGCAAGGTAACCCCCTTGGCAAGGTGCTTCCCAGGGGGGTTAGCTGATGTGGGGAGAAGCCGAGACAGCCGATGAGGGACCCCAGAAGAGGATGATCGGGGCCACTCTATGCAAAACGAGCTGCACAGCGGAGGCAAGTGTAGCGCCTGTGTACTTATCAGTACAGGTGCTATGCTAAATTTAGTTGGGGGATGCGAGAGTTACCTTGCTCTCATCCGTGTTGTTCTACTAAATTGGGTTCTGTCAGTTCTGGGCTGTCCTGTGGGTCATTCTGTACTCTGGAGGTGTAGTTACGCCTTTGGACGACAGGTGGCACGAGAGGGGTCCAGGCGGAGCTGCTTTTCCCAAGGGTTTCCCTCGCGGGGCATGCTGGGAGGGGTATATCTGTGGCAGATGCCATTTTCCGGGGTTCTTCGCGGGTTTCTGGTTCCAGGTGCGGCACCCACCTTCAGGGTGTGTGCACATCACGGGCCCCACCACTATGGCCTACCTGGTCGGGGCGCACGTGCTACGCAGAGTTCCTGACTCTGGGCCCTCATGGCTCAGAGCAACTGAAACTACGATGGGGCCCCAGTGACTTACGCTTACACCTGAAAGATCCCAAACTGGATGTGCTGTTTGGTGGGGAGTCGGTCTGAGGTGAGCGCGGAGGCAGGTGAACCAATAGGGCTTAGACGAACCATCGGGGATCTGGGTACCGAACACTGACAGGTTTGCTGCTGCAAACTGTCAGTCGGTGGCCCCAAAATTACTGACTGAGAGGATTCGCTCTACGTTCATGTTCCTGAGTACTGGGCCTGTGGCAGAGACCCTTTACTAAATCAAATTCTATTAGAGCCAAGTCGGTGGCAGAGACTTGTTCCTTCTCGGCATTCTCAGTCACTTTCTGTCTGTCAGGCCTGTGAGAGGGACCTGTCCAGGGGCGCTATGCCCACTCCGGCTGGAGTGGGGACAAGACAAACACATTCGTTGGAGGCAGGACTGCTTCTATTATCCACAGCCTGTATCTGCAAGGTTATTCCTTTTTTTTCACCAATCTACTCTATCTACCTCAAGTTGACTGTTGGTCGTGTTGGACCAGAAATAAAGCATTGAAAACGTCAACCAACGATCTGGACATTCTATTACTGCTCTCATCACTATCATCACCCCTAGACACCATCACAGAGGTAACTTAAATACGCCGATCCCAAATCTAACCAGCGGCTCCTGCGGGGGTGAGCGCTACACAAGTATGACATGTTTATTTTTATTTTTTTAAATCGAACCTTTAGTACCCCTTTAATATAGTGAACATTCTCTGAAATTTGTAAATCGGCTGAAGCTGTGTTTTTTTTTCTTTGAATGTTCAACACGTGCAAGAAAAAGAAGGGATTTTTACTAACGCGATTGGATAATTTAATTCAGCTTTGCAATATTTACTAAACTCAGTGAACGTTTGTGTGAACAATCTGTATTCCTTTGTCAATCAATCCTACAGTATTGATGATATTTATTTCTTGTTATGGGTTCCTTCTGTAAACTAAGTTAATCAGCTACTGCTTAGTTAGGAAGCGTGTGTGTGTCTGTCTCATTAGATTGTTGGCTCCCCTCGGGGCCTGCGGGGCCTGTACCAATCGCATCACTTACCTAATGTAAACCTATCTAAATTAAAACAATTTGTGAACACTGCATACGTTTGGGAAATGTGTGAAATTTTAGAGGGAAGGGTGATTATATAGATGGAGAGATATAAAATAATTCACAGAATACAAAATGTATTCTATTTTCTGTAGAGTCTGTATGGGTTAGGCCCCATGCACACGAGAAGCAAAAGCAAACACTTCTAAACTCAAGTTTTCAAATACAAAAACCGGCGTTCAAAACGCCCGTTTTTGCCGCGAATTTCGCGGCGTTTTGCCGCGTTTAGCGGCGTTTTACCGCGATTGCGGCTATCAGCGTTCAGAACCACTGAATTGTAGACCCTCCCAAAGCTTATATATTTAACCATTTCTGCAATTTTCAACAGAGAGAGCAGCAGCAGCAGAGAGAGCACTTGCATACATTCATTATTCTCCTTTGTGAAATGGATCCCATAATGAATATATGCCAAGAAATTGTTCTTACTTTGCACTTGATGAGGCTTCAACGCCGTCGCAAACTACGTGGACAACCCGTTCGCAGAGCTCGTCGTCGCTATTGGACCCATCCGTTGATGGCACAGAGATTTTCAGTTGGGTATTTTACATTTCGAATTTTCAAAATTTCGAATTTTCAAAATTTCGAATTTTCAAAATTCGAATTTTCAAAATTTCGAATTTTCAAAATTCGAATTTTCAAAATTTCGAATTTAGAAAATTTCGAATTTTCAAAATTCGAATTTTCAAAATTTCGAATTTAGAAAAATTCGAATTTTCGAAAATTCGAATTTTTGAAAATTCGAATTTTGAAAATTCGAAATGTTAAAAATTCGAATTTTAAAAATTCGAATTTTAAAAATTCGAATTTTTAAAAATTCGAAATTTAGAAAAATTCGAAATTTTGGAAAATTCGAATTTAGAAAAATTCGAATTTTCGAAAATTCGAATTTTCGAAAATTCGAATTTTGAAAAATTCGAATTTTCCAAAATTCGAAATATTGAAAAATTCGAATTTAGAAAATTCGAAATGTTAAAAATTCGAATTTTCAAAATTCGAATTTTAGAAAAATTCGAAATTTTCAAAATTCGAATTTTCAAAATTTCGAATTTTCAAAATTCGAATTTTTCAATATTTCGAATTTTCGAAAATTCGAATTTTCAATATTTCGAATTTTCGAAAATTCGAATTTTCAAATTTCGAATTTTCGAAAATTCGAAATTTCAAAATTCGAATTTTCCAATAAGTATTTTTTGACTCTGATACAGACTTCCATCTCTTCTGAAAATCTTTCACTGTACAAGGAAAAATAAGAATATGTCAGACATTTTAACTAGTTTACATCCCAACCAAGCCCAAAGCTGTATTAATCTTACCTCTTTTTTCTGGGTGATATGGGTTCAACTGGTTCCAGTTGGATGTCAATTCTTTTCCAATTTCTTGCCAAGTCCTTTGCTTGGCTGTCCTGTCTGAATATAGTTCATGGGACTTGTCCCATATTTGGGGATAAACCTGGACTGCCTCTATAAGTTGTACTAAAGTAACATCAGAAGTCATTTTTGAAAATTCGAATTTTTAACATTTCGATTTTTCAAAATTTCGAATTTAGAAAAATTCGAACTTTCGAAAATTCGAATTTTGAAAAATTCGATTTTCGAAAATTCGAAATTTTGAAAAATTCGAATTTTGAAAAATGCGAATTTTGAAAAATGCGAATTTTGAAAAATTCGAATTTTGAAAAATGCGAATTTTGAAAAATTCGAATTTTGAAAAATGCGAAATTTTGAAAAATTCGAATTTTGAAAAATGCGAAATTTTGAAAAATTCGAATTTTGAAAATTCGAATTTTGAAAAATTCGAATTTTGAAAAATTCGAATTTTGAAAATTTGAAATTTTGAAAATTCGAAATTTTGAAAATTCGAAATTTTGAAAATTCGAAATTTTGAAAATTCGAAATTTTGAAAATTCGAAATTTTGAAATTTCGAAATTTTGAAATTTCGAATTTTGAAATTTCGAAATGTAAAAAATTCGAATTTTCGAAAGTTCGAATTTTTAAATATTCGAAATTTAGAAAAATTCGAAATTTTCAAAATTTCGAATTTTCTAAATTCGAAATTTTCGAAAATTCGAAATGTGAAAATTTGAATTTTCGAAAATTCGAATTTTCGAAAATTCGAATTTTGAAAATTTCGAATTTTGAAAATTTCGAATTTTTCTAAATTTCGAATTTTTAAAAATTCGAATTTTGAAAATTCGAATTTTGAACATTTCGAATTTTCAAAATTCGAATTTTCCAATAAGTCTTTTTTTAAAGTAACATCAGAAGTCATTTTTGGAGATGTCACCTCTTCAACTTCTAACCAAAAATGAAGATTTTGGGAGGTGGCTTGTGGACAAAGGTCAGGAAAAACACATGTCTTGGGGTTGTCTGCTGGCTAGACAGCATGCCAGGCATTCATATGCAAATTAGACACTGATTAGATTAGTTGGGCTGAATGGAAATGCAGGTGGACAGATGTTGTTGAAAGTACAACATATAGGTTTAAATTCAAAAGGAAAATTTTGGAAAGTGCAATGCTGGTGGTGTATTGAATTATTGAATGAATATATATCATCTTTGAATTATCTGAATGATAGACATAATTTAAAACGATTAAAATAATTTTTTAAAATTTTTTAATGATATTTCCCTATTTTATTATGTTAAAAATAGGGTTCCTTTAAAAACGCTTATAAACGCAAACGCGGCTAAACGCGGGTGCCGCGATTAGACGCGTTTAGACGCGTTTAGCGGCATTTAGCGTTTAAAACGCAAAAGCAAACGCTTCTGAACCCAAAATTTTGCGTTTGAAAAAACGGCCCTAAACCCAACTGCTTTTAACCGCCAAAAAACGTGATTGTGTGCATGGACACATAGGATAACATTAAATGGGTTCAGGGGCAGTTGAAAAAAATGCCCAAACGCCTCTGAACTCGAGTTTACCAGCGTCTCGTGTGCAGGGGGCCTAAGAGATCACACTTATCACACTTTGTGATGAATTTGGCTTTTTTACAATGCCGGTTCAATTGATGGAACCGTGACTTTTGCGCTGTACCAGAAAATCCTGAAGGACAATGTTTGGCCATCAGTTTGTGAGCTCAAGCCCACTTGGGTTATGCCGCAGGGGGGTTTAGGGGGCAATTACTTTTTCACATAGTGCCAAGCAGGTTTGCATAGCCTTTTTCCCTTAATAAATTAAATCATCATTTAAAAACTGCATTTTGTATTTACTCTGCTTATCGTGTAGAATAAAAATGTCTGATCCGAATCATTTTAGTGTGACCAATATGCAAAAAAAAAATCGGGAAGTAAATCGTCAAATACTTTTTCACAGCACTGTATATAAACCGATACTGTTTCAACTGTTCATAGGAATCGCCAGTAGTCAATTGCCTTTACTCAGCCTCATCCCTGTTTTTAGTAGATTGCGTCATTAGAAATAAGTAACTTCTGGATCAGAGAATTTGACGCACATCCCTAATGTCTGTCCTTTTTTTTATTTTTTTTTATTATGGCCTAACATTTGCTGACATTCACCATTTGCTGACATTCACCACTGGCACGTATTGCGATCAGGCTCAGGTATGTATAAGGGGGACTTCACATAGGTTTTTACCCTTTTTTTTTTAATGTCGCTAAACCCACATCATTAAAAAAAAAAAAAAAAAAAAAATATATAAATGTTGCATTACATCCTGTTCATAGTCGCCTATGAGATTTGTTTTCTTCTGCAAAAAAAAAATGGTCCTAGGGAGTGATTCTAACTGTTAGGGGGTGTGGCTGCGAGTGACACGTCACTGTTCGCTGCTCCTACTGACAGGGAGCATTCGATCAGTGACATGTCACTAGGAAGAACGGGGAGATGTTGTGTTTACTCTTACATCTCCCCGTTCTTCAGCTCCGTGACACGATTGCGAGACACCGGTGGACATTGAGTCCGCAGGCACGGAGCTTACGACAATTTTTTGCCTGTTGCCTGTTCATGCCATTCTGTCAACGTAAATCTGTGTGTGGTGGTCCTTAAAGGGGTAATTCCCCCAAAAACCTTTTTTTAACATTGATTGAGGCTCGTTATGTCGAGGGGAATCGGGTGTTTTTTTTTTAGAAATGAAGCAGTACTTACCGTTTTAGAGATGCATCGTCTCCGTCGCTTCCGGGTATGATCGTCTGGTCTGGGCGTGCCTATTTCTTTATCGTACATCACGGGACACAGAGCGCATAGCCATTACACTTGGGTTATATGGGTACCTTCAGGTGTGGACACTGGTGTAATCAATTTCACAGGAAGTTTCCTCCCTATATAACCCCCTCCCACTGGGAGTGCTTCAGTTTTTTCGCCAGTGTCTTAGGTGTTGGTCACGTCTAGCTGTCCCTCGGAGGTCTCGGGACCCAGGATAGCTAGCCGGATCCGTCCGAAGTGCTTCAAAGCCAAGGTGTACGGTACCCGGGCCCTGCTGGAGTGGGGTTTTGCCTATAATGCCTCTCCTTGGAGGGCTGGATTCTGGGCTCCAGTGCCTTAGTCTCTTCCAAGAACTAAACACTACTGATGCCAGGATGCTATATAGGTCCAGGGGTGTGGGTTCCTTAACACAGGACCCCGGTCCCTGAAGGTCCAAGACAATACCCACGGAGATGGGGGAAGGCTGGGCCTCTTGCATTTTGCAATACCCTGCGGCGTGGAGCAGGTAAGAGGGAACCTGCGGGACTTGGTTCGACAGTAGGTATCCCCCTGGGGGTTCTGGGTTGGCTAATGGTATGCTTGTGCATCAGCCACTATCTCCACTATGTTTTTTGAGGCAGGATGGGATGTACTAATGTTTACCCAGATAACATGTAGATATATATATGCTTTTAAAGATATGTATTTTGCTACTCCCCCCAGATTTGCCTGTTAGCATGATACTGCAGCCCCACATGTATAGAGAGGAAGTGCTGACAAAACTCCTGTTTCCTAGGAAGCCTAGGGGGACAGCTTCCTCTATGTGTGCACTACAAAGATTAGTGGCTTACCGGGTGTCTGTGTTACTAGCGCTGGTCCAGGCTTCTCCTCTGCTCTCTGCTTCCTCCATGTTGGTTTCAGCGTGGGGGGGGGGCGGGCCAGCAGCGTCAGGTCTCAGATAAAGCAAAAAAAGCATTTCCTGGCTGGTCATTCCCTCCTGAGAGCAGTGGAGAGTGAGGACACAGAGCGCGCAGCTGAGCCATTTCTGGCTAACAGTGACACCCAGTGGTGGTTTGTGGATCTTCAGGTCTGGACTTAGTCCACACTGACCAGAAAAAAAAAAAAAAAGATTTTTTTCTTAAAGGGACTCAGCCTTAGATCTGGCAGTATCTGAGTCGGTGCAACCTTGGACTCCAGCTAACGGGCATTGGTGTGGCAATACTCACAGGACTCTCCTCGGTATTGCCGCCTTCTCGGGCGTATGAAAATTAAAAAAAAAAAAAATAATATTTTTTTTTACCATAGCCTGTCCTTATTAATGTTTCACTTCTAGCTACAACAGTTGGGTGTTGGCTGTAGGGGTGTCTCAAGGTTGTGCAATGGCTCCCAAGGGATCAGGACCAGCTAAGGCTGCAAAAGGTGCCAAAAAAGTAAAGGGGTCTCCAACGGGGTCAGAGGATTTGGGCCAGGCTCCAGTGGCCCCACCCTCACCAGATAGACCACCGAACAGCATCATGCAGGAGCCATTGAGGGTGCTAGGGGCAGAGGCGGCCCCCAATCAACCCATTCCCGTTTATGTTACGGAAGAAATGCTAGAATCCACCCTGGGTGGGCTAGAGAAAAGGTTAACTGCTTTAATTGCCCGCTCTTTGCCGGGTGGCAAACGGGCTAGATCCCCGTCACCTAGAACGGTGTGTTCGGATGCAGAGGTCCTCTCTTCGGAGGAATTGGACCCACAGGGGGATCAAGCGGACCTGAGTCCTGACGGGTCAGACATTGAAGATTCCACTATAGATGAATTTTTTTTCGGCTTCTCAAGCAGAGAGTCTGTGGATCCAGTCTCTGACGGATATGGTTCGCACTGCTTTTAAACTTCCAGTGTCAGAACAATTAGCCCCCGCGGTATCCTCTTTAGGTTCCTTGAAGGCACCATTGAGTGGTGCGTCTTTCCCGGTTCACCCCCTTCTGGAGAGCGTGATTTTTCAGGATTGGGCTCGACCTGATAGGATTTTTATCCCTCCTAAAAGGGTCACCATTCTCTATCCTATGGAAGAAGAATTTGCAAAGAAATGGGCACTCCCTACCGTGGACGCAGCCATTTCCTGCGTAAATAAATTCCTGACCTGTCCGGTGGAAAATGTCCAGGTGTTTAAAGATCCAGTCGACAAAAAATTGGAGACCCTACTGAAGGCTTCTTTTACCACAGTAGGTGCCGTGGTTCAGCCAGCAGTGGCAGCCATTGGCGTTTGTCAGGCTTTAAAGGATCAGACTAAACCGATATTAAGGGACATACCGGCTCAGCAAGCTCGTGAATTGGCTGACCTCCCAAGAGCTCTCTGCTTTGCAGTAGATGCTATTAAGGACTCCGTTCAACAGGCGTCCCGTTTATCTCTGCTGTTGGTTCATATGCGTCGCCTTTTGTGGCTAAAAAAAACTGGTCAGCAGAGGCACCCTGCAAAAAGCTTTTAGCAGGATTTCCCTTTCATGGTGGGAGACTATTCGGTGAAGACCTAGATAAATATATCCAGACCATATCAAGTGGTAAAAGTTCTTTCTTGCCTATCAAGAAAAGATCGCGTGGGCCCGCATTTAAGCGACAGGCCTTCACAGGCTCGGCCCCTTCAACTTCCCGTCAGTATCAACGGCCTCCCGGGCGTTCAGCATTTAATAGCCGCCCACAAGGACAAGCCACGACAGGCAAGAGGCCATGGCCTCGCAAGCCGGTTAAACCAGTCCTCAAGTCAGATTCATGAAGGGGCGCCCCCACTCTCTTGGGTGGGGGGAAGGCTTCGGTTTTTCTCCGAAGTGTGGGAGGCCAGAATTCCCGACTCTTGGGTAAGATCCGTGGTAACCACGGACTACAAGCTAGAGTTTCGGGAAGTCCCCCCTCCTCATCTTCAGGGGTCAAGTCTTCCAAGCGACCCATTAAAGAGGGCCTCTCTTGTAAAAGCATTGGATCGTCTCTGGCTCCAAGGGGTAATTGTAGAAGTACCAACCCAGGAATGGAGTCTGGGATTCTACTCCAACCTTTTCATAATACCAAAGCCCAATGGCGACGTCAGGCCTATCTTGGACCTCAAACGCCTAAATCGCTTTCTAAAGATTCAGACCTTTCGTATGGAGTCCATACGTTCGGTGGCAGCCAGCCTACATCAAGACGACTTTCTAGCATCTATAGACATAAAAGATGCGTATCTGCACGTGCCGATCTACCCGGCACATCACAGGTTTCTTCGTTGTATGATAGATCACCGCCATTACCAGTTCGTAGTCCTCCCTTTCGGGTTGGCAACAGCTCCGCGGGTATTCACAAAGGTGTTAGCCCCGGTGCTAGCCGTCCTAAGGACAGAAGGCATTTTAGTCTTGGCATACTTGGACGATCTTCTGGTTATCGACAGCTCAGCTTCCAACCTCAATCAGGCAGTAGGTCGCACAGTTCAGCATCTAGAGGAATTCGGGTGGATTGTAAACCTAGAAAAATCGGTATTGAAACCCACAAAGCAGTTGGAATATCTAGGCCTTCGGCTAGATACAGACTGCCAGAGGATAAGTTTACCTCAAGCAAAGATCAGATCAATAGCTCAAGCAGTTCAAGTGATCTTAGGCAAGAAGAGGCCGACTATTCGCCTATGTATGCGACTGCTGGGGAAGATGGTGGCCGCCTTCGAGGCTGTGCCCTACGCCCAGATCCATACCAGATATCTTCAGGCAGCCATTTTCTCTGCTTGGAACAAATCCATTCAGGCGTTAGATCGTCCGTTAGTGCTCTCCTCGAAGGTCCGGCGCAGCCTGTCTTGGTGGCTGGTCTCTCAAAATTTGTCAAAAGGGAAATCCTTTTGCCCCATCACGTGGAAGATAGTATCCACGGATGCCAGCCTGTTAGGTTGGGGGGCAGTTCTAGAAGAACAGACCCAGCAAGGGCTGTGGTAAGGGGCAGAAAAACTGCTTCCCATCAATATCTTGGAGATCAGAGCTGCTCGACTGGCTCTGATCGCCTGGACTCTCCCCCTTCAGGGTCTGCCAGTAAGGATACAGTCCGACAACGCCACTGCGGTGGCATACATAAACCACCAGGGGGGCACGAAGAGCCCAGCAGCCCAAAGAGAAGTAAACCTGATTTTCTCATGGGCCGAAGCCCATGTACCCTGCATCTCGGCGGTGTTCATCCCAGGGATAGACAATTCTCAAGCAGATTTTTTGAGTCGTCAACAGTTGCTCCCGGGGGAGTGGTCTCTTCACCCCCAGGTATTCCAAGAGATTTGCCAAAGATTCGGAGTCCCAGATGTGGACATTATGGCAACGAGATCCAACAAAAAAATTGGACAAATTCATATCCCGAGCCAGGGATCCCTCGGCCTACGGGACCGATGCGTTGGTTTGCCCTTGGCACCAGTTTTCTCTTCTGTATGCGTTCCCTCCACTGCAGATGATTCCCCGCCTTCTACGGAGGATCCGGGTGGAGCGCAGGCCTGTGATCCTGGTGGCCCCAGCCTGGCCCAGGAGGGCTTGGTACGCACTCATCGTGAAGATGTCAGTCGGGGCGCCGGGGCCGCTCCCCCTGCGCCCAGATCTGCTGTCTCAGGGCCCAATCTGCCATCCTGCTTCACAGCAGCTAATTTGACGGCTTGGCAGCTGAATCCCTAATTCTTAAGGGCAGAGGCCTCTCAGATCAGGTCATATCTACGTTGATTCAGGCTAGGAAACCGGTCTCCAGAAATATTTATTACAGAGTCTGGAGAACCTATGTGGAGTGGTGCGAGTCTCAAAAATGGCATCCTCAAAGTTTTTTATTGACAGGATCTTGCGATTCCTCCAGGTTGGCGTTGACAAAGGGTTGGCTCTTAGTACTCTAAAGGGGCAGGTGTCGGTTTTATCAATATGGTTTCAAAGACCCTTGGCCACCCATTCGCTTATGAAAACCTTCTTGCAGGGGGTCTTGCATGTGAATCACCCTATTATAGCTCCCCTCTGCCCCTGGAATTTAAATCTGGTCTTGTCAGCTTTACAAAGGCAGCCGTTTGAACCTCTGACAGAAATCCCTCTTGTGCTACTAACCCGAAAGTTGGTTTTCTTGGTGGCTATGGCTTCAGCCAGAAGGGTTTCCGAGCTGGCAGCCTTGTCATGCAGGGAGCCATACCTTATTCTGCATAAGGACAGAGTGGTTCTGCAGCCTCAACCTTCTTTCCTTCCTAAGGTCATATCCAGTTTTCACTTGAATCAGGACCTAGTCCTACCATCCTTCCTTCCTACTCCCCAGTCCAGAGAGGAAAGACGGCTTCATACTTTGGACGTGGTTCGAGCCATGAGGGTCTATCTCATGGCTACAGAGAAGATTCGGAAAACAGATGTTCTTTTTGTTCTTCCGGATGGCCCCAAGAAGGGTCAGCCGGCTGCCAAGTCTTCCTTGGCTAGGTGGATTAAGCAGCTGATTTTTCAGGCATATGGTCTGAAGCGCGTTCCACCTCCCTTATCAGTTAAAGCCCATTCTACGAGGGCCATGAGTGCCTCCTGGGTGGCACACCATCAGATCTCTATGGCACAGGTTTGCAAGGCGGCAACCTGGTCTTCCGTACATACGTTTACTAAATTTTATAAGTTGGACGTTGCAAAGGGTACGGACGCAGCTTTTGGGCAGGCGGTCCTACGGGCAGCAGTATAGAATCCTCTGGCCCGGTTCACGCCCCCTTGTTTTTCTGTTGGTGGAGCCATGTTTTCTCCTGACAATGTTTTTATTTGGCTATTCTTGGCCTTACGGTCTCCCTCCCTTCATAGAGCATTGCTTTAGGACATCCCAAGTGTAATGGCTATGCGCTCTGTGTCCCGTGATGTACGATAAAGAAAAAAGGATTTTTAATAAACAGCTTGCCTGTAAAATCCTTTTCTTGAAGTACATCACGGGACACAGAGCTCCCACCCCTCTTTTGGGGAACATTGTGTAACCTCGGGAGAATTGCTTGCTACAAAACTGAAGCACTCCCAGTGGGAGGGGGTTATATAGGGAGGAAACTTCCTGTGAAATTGATTACACCAGTGTCCACACCTGAAGGTACCCATATAACCCAAGTGTAATGGCTATGCGCTGTGTGTCCCGTGATGTACTTCAAGAAAAGGATTTTACAGGCAAGCTGTTTATTAAAAATCCTTTTTTGATTGACAGGCTTCCGACGGTCGCATACATCGCGTCACGAGTAGCCGAAAGAAGCCGAGCGCCGGTGCGGCTCTATACTGCGCCTGCGCACCGTCGTTGGGCTACTTTTGGAAAATCGTGACGCGATGTATCCGAACGTCGGAAGCCTGTCAATCAAATAGGAACACCCTTCCCCGATGACCATACCCGGAAGCGTCGGAGACGATGCATCTCTAAAACGGTAAGTACTGCTTAGTTTCTAAAAAAAAAACACCCGATTCCCCTTGACATAACGAGCCTCAATCAATGTTAAAAAAAAGGTTTTTGGGGGAACTACCCCTTTAAGCTGTTAGTGGGACGGCTGGTGATGTGGTAGTGACACAACAAGTTCAAGGACGTGGCGGCAGCAGTTGAGTGGATGCCCGCTAACAGGGGCTGCCATGATGGATCTAAGATGATAGGTGTTCTTTAAATGTAAGGACTTATTCTTGCTGGTAGTTATAATCTTTAATATTTGCAAACTAAGTGAAGGTTTCCTATTTAGAATAATAAGTTGTCAGGTTAGTATATATTTCCAAATTCGGTCTCTTCTGTGGCCTGCTGCCATTTTGCTCCTCAAGGAAGGAATAAAGCACTACAAGCCATAAGCAGAAAGATCACAATGTTTATACTTTGATTTTTACTTCTTGCCCTTCCTCCTCACACCTAGAGCCTGGTACAGATGCATTTTTCTTTCAACAGTCATACAGTTTGTAGTGTACGTAGATTTGCAAAACAATGGGATAAATAAATATTCCTGAACTCAGAACTTGCAGAGCTTGGATTCATTGAACGAGTTTACAAAAAAAAATGTAAATTTTGCAGAATTTACAGCCTCATGCTACATAACCAAACTCCATTTCATGCTGAATAAACTAGATTATTAATTTATCTTAAATAGAAAACTATCTTTTAGATAGATTTTTACTCCAAAAATAAAATTTAAGCTAATAATAAAAAAAAAATGTTTTTTTTTTTTTAAATCCTTGATTTTTTTCCACCCTGGTTTGTAGTGAATCCAGGGAAGGAAATAATTCTGGATTTGCCCCTCTTTCATATAAAAGGTTTGGCCTACATGAGCATGATGAAATGCATTGTCTTTTTATTTTGCTTTAATTCTTTCATGATTATTTTAATCCTAAGTTTTATGGAAGGTTGATGGAATTAGGAGTTAGGTTATGGTTGTTTTAGGTAGAATTTGGAGAGGCAAACCAACAAATTGGTTTATAACTTGCCATGGATCAGTTGGTTTGAATCTAAATGTAAATGACCTTCAGTTATTGTATATCCACAAACCAACACGACTGTGCCTGCAGTTTTGCACTTAATCTTGTTACCATGGGAATTAAGCATTGCCTACATTCTCTGCCAGCTTCAGCCGCATTTCTGTGCTCATTGATGTTATTAGAGGTTACACAGTATTTGGACTTACTACATAATGAAAATATACGTACGGGTTGCAGTGTTCTTCACCCAAAACTAAAACAACATTGAATTAGCTGAATTCCTTGGATAAAAGGTGCATACAAGGACACAATGGCTTGTGTGCAGAATACAGTGCAGAAAATAAGTATTTGAACACCCTGCTATTTTGCAAGTTCTCCCACTTGGAAATCATGGAGGGGTCTGAAATTGTCATCGTATGTGCATGTCCACTGTGAGAGACATAATCCAAAAAAAAAAATCCAGAAATCACAATTTATGATTTTTTAACTATTTATTTGTATGATACAGCTGCAAAGAAGTATTTGAACACCTGTCTATCAGCTAGAATTCTGACCCTCGAAGACCTGTTAGGCCTCTTACACACTATCAGTTTTCCTTCAGGTTTTTCTCTTCAGGTTTACCAAAACTATGTAGTACAAGGGCCTGCCTGATTGCATACAAATTGAGACTCTTGAGGTTTGACCTCATATTAGATGGATTTGGTAAACCTGAAGAGAAAAACCTGAAGAAAAACTGATAGTGTGTAAGAGGCCTTAGTCTGCCTTTAAAATGTCCACCTCCACTCCATTTATTATCCTAAATTAGATGCACCTGTTTGAGGTCATTAGCTGCATAAAGACACCTGTCCACCCCATACAATCAGTAAGAATCCAACTACTAACATGGCCAAGACCAAAGAGCTGTCCAAAGACACTAGAGACAAAATTGTACACCTCCACAAGGCTGGAAAGGGCTACGGGGAAATTGCCAAGCAGCTTGGTGAAAAAAGGTCCACTGTTGGAGCAATCATTAGAAAATGGAAGAAGCTAAACATGACTGTCAATCTCCCTCGGACTGGGGCTCCATGCAAAATTTCACCTCGTGGGGTCTCAATGATCCTAAGAAAGGTGAGAAATCAGCCCAGTACTACACAGGAGGAGCTGGTCAATGACCTGAAAAGAGCTGGGACCACCGTTTCCAAGGTTACTGTTGGTAATACACTAAGACGTCATGGTTTGAAATCATGCATGGCACGAAAGATTCCCCTGCTTAAAACAGCACATGTCAAGGCCCGTCTTAAGTTTGCCAATGACCATTTGGATGATCCAGAGGAGTCACGGGAGAAAGTCATGTGGTCAGATGAGACCAAAATATAACTTTTTGGTCATAATTCCACTAACCGTGTTTGGAGGAAGAAGAATGATGAGTACCATCCCAAGAACACCATCCCTACTGTGAAGCATGGGGGGTGGTAGCATCATGCTTTGGGGGTGTTTTTCTGCACATGGGACAGGGCGACTGCACTGTATTAAGGAGAGGATGACCGGGGCCATGTATTGCGAGATTTTGGGCAACAACCTCCTTCCCTCAGTTAGAGCTTTGAAGATGGGTCGAGGCTGGGTCTTCCAACATGACAATGACCCGAAGCACACAGCCAGGATAACCAAGGAGTGGCTCTGTAAGAAGCATATCAAGGTTCTGGCATGGCCTAGCCAGTCTCCAGACCTAAACCCAATAGAGAATCTTTGGAGGGAGCTCAAACTCCGTGTTTCTCAGCGACACAGCCCAGAAACCTGACTGATCTAGAGAAGATCTGTGTGGAGGAGTGGGCCAAAATCCCTCCTCCAGTGTGTGCAAACCTGGTGAAAAACTACAAGAAACGTTTGACCTCTGTAATTGCAAACAAAGGCTACTGTACCAAATATTAACATTGATTTTCTCAGGTGTTCAAATAATTATTTGCAGCTGTATCATACAAATAAATAGTTAAAAAAGTCATACATTGTGATTTCTGGATTATTTTTTTTGATTATGTCTCTCACAGTGGACATGCACCTACGATAACAATTTCAGACCCCTCCATGATTTCCAAGTGGGAGAACTTGCAAAATAGCAGGGTGTTCAAATACTTATTTTCTTATGTCTAATACATTATTTATTATATTTGTAGGGCTATATCATTGTTATTGTAAGTGTAGAGTGATGAAAAAGTATAGTGTATGTACAACAAATTAAAAAAAAATTGACCCGACTCTATTTTCTTACTGCAAGGATGTCAGATGGAAAGATGCCAACAGGGTCACCCACAGCTTAAGTTTTGGCTGGTTCATTAGGAATATGCCACAATTCTCTCCATGTATGTTCATCTTTTGATGCAATCAGGTTATGATACTATTAACCACTTAAGGACCGCCTCTTGTACATATACGTTGGCAGAATGGCACGGCTGGGCACAATAACGTATGGGTACGTCCTCTTTAAGTGCCGCTGGCGACCCGGTGTGAAGCTCCGTGACTGCGGGACCCGAGCGCCGCCGGAGTCTCGTGATCGGTTACAGGAGCTGAAAAACAGGGAGAGGTGTGTGTGTAAACACAACTTCCTTGTTCTTCACAGTGGCAGTGTCATTGATCGTCTGTTCCCCAATATAAGGAAAGACGATCAATGACGTCCAGCCCCGCCCCCCTACAGTTAGAAACACATATGAGGTCACACTTAACCCCTACAGTGCCCCCTAGTGGTTAACTCCTAAACTGCAATTGTCATTTTCACAGTGATCAATGCATTTTTATAGCATTTTTGTTGTGAAAACGACAATGGTCCCAAAAATGTGTCAAAATTGTCCGATGTGTCCGCCATAATGTCGCAGTCACGAAAAAAAATCGCTGATCGCCGCCATTAGTAGTAAAAAAATAATTATTAATAAAAATGCCATAAAACGATCCCCTATTTTGTAAACTCTATACATTTTGTGCAAACCAATCGTTAAACGCTTAATGCGATTTTTTTTATTTTATTATTTTTACCAAAAAAAAAGTAGAAAAATACGTATCGGCCTAAACTGAGGAAAAAAAGTGTTTTTTATATCTTCTTTTGGGATATTTATTATAGCAAAAAGTAAAAAATATAGATTTTTTTTTTCAAAATTGTCGCTCTATATTTAGAATATTTTAAAATAAAAACCCACAGAGGTAATCAAATGCCACCAAAAGAAAGCTCTATTTGTGGGGAAAAAAAGGACACCAATCGCACAACCACGCAATTGTCCGTTAAAGCGACGCAGTGCCGAATCACAAAAAGGGGCAAGGTCCTTAAACTGCATGTTGCTTAAGTGGTTAAAGTGGTTGTAAACCTTGCAAGACAGAGGCATAATGAGCTAGTATGCATGGCATAAAGATGTACTCTATAAAACGAAAAAGTCCTCCTATACAGTGGGGATGCGCCGGTGCTGCAAGGGTTAAATGCTTCCTTATGGCTTGGTGATCACAAAAGGCAGTTTTTCTTGCCTGATTTTATGTAGCTTGACTTCTGTTCAACTGCAATGGCCACGCATGGAACTGGACAAATTTTGATCCATCTATTTCCACCTTTTAGCAAAATGTGGAAAGCACAACACTAATAACCAGAGACCTTTTAATAAGCCTGTCATAACAGTTGTTGAACATTCTCTAGTGTAGTATATTCATAAATGGTTGTAATTGGCCATGGGAAAGCCATTTGGAATCGATCCACATTTGGAAGTTTGGCTGCCTCTGAAAGGAAAGTGATCTTTTTTTTATTTTTTTATACAAGTCCTATTTCATTAATCCTGATCTGATGAGATTACATTAGTAACTAGATTAGACACGTTCCATCTCCTAAGTAGAATCTTCTATTAAATCCATATTTGTTTAAACCCCCCCCCCCCCCCCCAAAAAAAAAAAAAAGTGTGGTTTTATTAACACAGGAGTGAAGGAGGATGGAATGTCTGGTTTTCAGTGAAGTTCCACCTTAAAATAACAGTCAGTCTGTTTTAAAACTAAAGCCGCGTACACACGATCGGTTCAAACCGATGAAAACAGACTGAAGTTCGTTTTCATCGGTCCAAACCGATCGTGTGTAGGCCCCATCGGTCCGTTATCCTTCAGTCCAAAAACAGATGGCTTGCTTTAAAATCGAACCGATGGACGGCTAACCGATAGGTCAAAACCGATCGTTAGTACGCACGAGCATCGGTTAAAAATCCACGCATGCTCAGAATCAAGTCGACGCATGCTTGGAAGCATTCAAGTTCGGTTTTTTTCATCACGTCGTTGTGTTTTACTAGCGGTGCGGTATTAACCCCCTCTAGCGGCCGATAAAGGGTTAATACCGCCCGCAATGTGCCTCTGCAGAGGCACATTACGCGCGGTATTGCCGTGGTCTCCCATTGTTTTAAATGGGAAGGAGCGGAATACCGCTCCTCTCACCTCTCCAAAGATGCTGCTGGCAGGAGATTTTTTTTCCTCTCCCGCCAGCGCATTACCTCAGTGTGAAAGCCCTCTGCTTTTCACAATGAGATGGTTGGGCAGGAGTTTTTCAGGCGGTAAAGCAGTGCTATTTTTAGCATTGTACCGCCTGAAAAACTCCTCAGTGTGAAAGGGGTCTTAGTGTAGACCAGGGGTGCCCAACCTTTAGAAGGCCGAGGGCCACTTAAGCGACTTGGTAACCAGTTGCTGGCCACAATGATCGGAGTGGGCAGATGACGACAGGTCTGTGTCCAGTCTGCATATACAAAGCAGATACTGACACAGCCCAATCTACTATATGGGCCCTCTAATCCAATCAGATGGAAGGGGACAGATCCACTTGTTTTTTTTTTTTTAGCAGATTGGATTGGAGGTAGGCAGGTGTAAACTAACAAAAGTCTGTTTACATCTGCTGCTCCATAGAGATGAGTGGAGGGTCCGATTGGGTCAGACCGTTGGTGTGAAAGGGGCCTAAGGCTGCTTTTACACTAAATGTCTGTGATCCACCCACACCCTGTGGGTGCGGAGTAGTGTTCCTGTAGTTTTCCCGCTAGTGAGCTGGACTTTGCCATAGACGTCTATTATATCCTTGCAGGTTTGGTGCACTTTTTGAAAAGCTGCTTGCTTCCTTTACTGCCAGCTTCATTCACAACACTAAAGCTCTGACATGGCAGGTCGGCAATCTGCAATCTGGGCATACCAACCAGCCATCCCAGAGCAGGAGGTCGCAGGCCACATCAGAGGGCTCTGCGGGCCACTGGTTGGGCACCACTGGTGTAGACTAAGAAATATGAGTGGCCATTCTCATTCAAATTTTTTTTTCTTTTATTGTATCAACATGTGCCTGATTGTTATAGAAAGGAAACCCCATAAACAATATTTCTTTAGAAATTAGTTGTTGTATTTATGATATTACACTGGGATTGTGTCGCATGTAAATAGAAACAAAGCATGGGCCAGAGCTGATTGCTAACAGCAAGTGGATGCCTGGTCTGGTCAGTAACAGGTGGATAACGTTTTGGCAATGCCTTGGATTTGCCAGTGCGCTATAACGTGCCTTATTGTGAAGAGAGAAAAACATGTCTTGTGATCACATTGTGAAATGTCACCGCCTGACAGTTCAAGGACACAGGAGCACAGGCAGGCTCACTGGGGACAGCCTACCGAGAACATATTCACAGACCTGACTGTCATATTCTCTGGAATTTCCTTCATATTATCTATATATACAGTGCAGAAAATAAGTATTTGAACACCCTGCTATTTTGCAAGTTCTCCCACTTGGAAATTATGGAGGGGTCTGAAATTGTCATCGTAGGTGCATGTCCACTGTGAGAGACATAATCAAAAAAAAAATCCAGAAATCACAATGTATGATTTTTTTAACTATTTATTTGTATGATACAGCTGCAAATAAGTATTTGAACACCTGTCTATCAGCTAGAATTCTGACCCTCAAAGACCTGTTAGTCTGCCTTTAAAATGTCCACCTCCACTCCATTTATTATCCTAAATTAGATGCACCTGTTTGAGGTCATTAGCTGCATAAAGACACCTGTCCACCCCATACAATCAGTAAGAATCCAACTACTAACATGGCCAAGACCAAAGAGCTGTCCAAAGACACTAGAGACAAAATTGTACACCTCCACAAGGCTGGAAAGGGCTACGGGGAAATTGCCAAGCAGCTTGGTGAAAAAAGGTCCACTGTTGGAGCAATCATTAGAAAATGGAAGAAGCTAAACATGACTGTCAATCTCCCTCGGACTGGGGCTCCATGCAAAATCTCACCTCGTGGGGTCTCAATGATCCTAAGAAAGGTGAGAAATCAGCCCAGGACTACACGGGAGGAGCTGGTCAATGACCTGAAAAGAGCTGGGACCACCGTTTCCAAGGTTACTGTTGGTAATACACTAAGACGTCATGGTTTGAAATCATGCATGGCACGGAAGGTTCCCCTGCTTAAACCAGCACATGTCAAGGCCCGTCTTAAGTTTGCCAATGACCATTTGGATGATCCAGAGGAGTCATGGGAGAAAGTCATGTGGTCAGATGAGACCAAAATATAACTTTTTGGTCATAATTCCACTAACCGTGTTTGGAGGAAGAAGAATGATGAGTACCATCCCAAGAACACCATCCCTACTGTGAAGCATGGGGGTGGTAGCATCATGCTTTGGGGGTGTTTTTCTGCACATGGGACAGGGCGACTGCACTGTATTAAGGAGAGGATGACCGGGGCCATGTATTGCGAGATTTTGGGCAACAACCTCCTTCCCCCAGTTAGAGCTTTGAAGATGGGTCGAGGCTGGGTCTTCCAACATGACAATGACCCGAAGCACACAGCCAGGATAACCAAGGAGTGGCTCTGTAAGAAGCATATCAAGGTTCTGGCGTGGCCTAGCCAGTCTCCAGACCTAAACCCAATAGAGAATCTTTGGAGGGAGCTCAAACTCTGTGTTTCTCAGCGACAGCCCAGAAACCTGACTGATCTAGAGAAGATCTGTGTGGAGGAGTGGGCCAAAATCCCTCCTCCAGTGTGTGCAAACCTGGTGAAAAACTACAAGAAACGTTTGACCTCTGTAGTTGCAAACAAAGGCTACTGTACCAAATATTAACATTGATTTTCTCAGGTGTTCAAATACTTATTTGCAGCTGTATCATACAAATAAATAGTTAAAAAAATCATACATTGTGATTTCTGGATTTTTTTTTTTGATTATGTCTCTCACAGTGGACATGCACCTACGATGACAATTTCAGACCCCTCCATGATTTCCAAGTGGGGGAACTTGCAAAATAACAGGGTGTTCAAATACTTATTTTCTGCACTGTATATATCTATATATATATATATATCTCTATATATATATATATATATATATATATATATATATATATATATATATATATATAAAGTGATATACTTTGTGTGAACTAAGGTTATTGAATCTAAGGTACTGTGTTTTATTTCTTTCACCTGGCTGATTTTTTTGCCTTAAGGAGGCATCACACAGGCATTTTTTTTTTCTTTGCTTGGAGTAAATGACTCTGTCAGTAAAAAGTCTGTTCCGCAGTCATTCCAGAGATTTGTAGCTGCCATTGAGTAACCGACTGCAGCTTTAGTAGCCATATACATTTTCAGCCAAATGAAAATCACTAGAGAAAACTAAGAGATTTGTAGCTGTTACAGATTTCTGATACGATGTTGCATGTGGAAAATTACACTTACCAGTGGTTTCCAGCTTAGTTTACACCTGTGTTGCTCTTTGAAAAGTGATCCACTGCAGATTGCATTCAGAGAGTGGTACAGGTACAGCTGACAGGCATTCAGGAGTTGATAATGCTGCCTCCTGAATGACTGGTATTGTTTTTCCAGGGGAATACACCTTTGCAGCCCCTTAATTTTTGATGTGCCACAAAGAAAAGCATTACAGACAACAGCATGTGTACAACCTCTGTCCAGCTGCCTTTAAAGCTTATGGGGCTGGTAAAACTCGGCTGTCTAATGTTACTGCCCATGACTTCAGTTAGGCCCTAAAGCTGACCATACACTTTGCAATCTGCTAGAACTATTTAGGTTTAGATTTAGGACACGCCATATGTATTGTAATAAGACCAGGAAAGCACATGCATAAGACGGATAACTTCCTTCCATCACAGTCCTTGGGGACCCCACCATACACTTGTTTTCTGCCACTGTATCTCCCTACCCCACCATTACTACAGTAGAAAGAGAAGGCCCCTACAAGCTGCATGGACCATGGCATGTAGCTTGGACAGAGTGGCCTCTTGAATTATGAAGTAATCTGTTCTCTCTTGGTGTTGTGTGTTGTTACATTACCGTAATAATAACATTTTATATTAATTATACTAATTAAAGTTACTATTGAAAACATTGACAGCTATGCTTTAACGCAATTGAATATGGTGGCAGGAGATAAAATGGTGTCACAATATTGTCTGGTTACCAATTGCAAGTATCAAAATAGCTCTGAATTAAAGTGGTTGTAAAGGTTTTTCATGTTAATGCATTCTATGCATGAAGATAAAAAGCCTTCTGTGTGCAGAAGCCCCCCTAATACTTACATTAGCCCCCTCTCGATCCAGCAATGTTGCATGAGAGCCACGACTGTCCGGGACTCTCCCTCATTGGCTGAGAAAGCAATGGGGCGATAGAGGGGATGGGTCCAAACCACATGGAGCAGCAGCTCAGCTCTGGTCCCCTCATAGTAAGCTACTTGCTGTGGAGGCACTCGGCAGAAGGGAGGAGCCAGGAGCGCAGACGAGGGACCCGAAAGGAAGAGGATCTGGACTGCTCTGTACAAAACCACTGCACAGAGCAGGTAAGTAATAACATGTTTGTTATTTTTAAATAAAAAAAAAAAACATGTTATGTATCACTTTAAGAGTGGACTTAAGCCCTGTACACACGACTGGGATTCCCGGCCGTATAGAGTCTGCCGGGAATCCCAACGGGAAACCTGAGAACCTGCTCTGTAAGTTTCCCTGTGTACACACGGCCAGGTTTCCCATCAGGAAAACTGCGGGGAAGGCTTTGCCGGGAATCCCAGCCGTGTGTATGCTCTCTCGCAATGTTTCCCCACAGGAAAACTGCCGGGAATCCCGGCGGGAAAATAGGGAGCAGGTTTCCTATATTCCCGCCAGGATTCCCGGCAGTTTTCCTGTTGGGAATACTGAGAGGAAGCATACACACAGCTGGGATTCCCGGCCAAAAGCTCTCCCCGCAGTTTTCCCAATTTTGGAAAAGATTACTGTACTATGGTGCAATTCAGCAGTGTGTGAACCTACAGTAGCTTAGAGCCAGTAGGCAGACAATATGGCTTACAAATTTACAATGGTAGTTCAATGGTTCCCCACATTGACATCCCCCTTTCTTCTTAGCACATGTAAGTTGACATAATAGTGGGAAACCTCAGCTGTTACCCTACCTACCATTACCCAACCTGCACCTAGATCTGGCTGTATTCACCCCAAATTCCTAGCAGGTAGGTTGCAGTACTGCACCCCTGCTCCACTGACTATTGCTTGTTCTGCCAAATCATAGTTTGATTTGATGTATAGGCGTTCTATACATTGTGCAGTGTGACTTATACTTTGTGTTCATCTGTGCTGTGCTTTTTCTGTTGTATATACCGTAACATGTGTAATAAAATGTTCACACTTTATCTTCTGTAGGAAAAGGAGAAGCTCGTTCATGACACAAGAAAGAGATTTGCACAGGAATATTTACAAGGTCTGTATATAGAGTTGCAGCATTACAATAATTATATGTCGGCACCATGTACAGTCCAAAACAGCCTTTTAACCAATGCTATAGCTTTTCTATTGTTTTTTTTCCTATATCCATTATGTCCAATGTCATACATTTTATCTCATCAATCTCCTAATACAATGCTTTCTTTTTTAATGTCATATGTTTTTTTTACATCCTTTTTTTTATTTATTTATAGTTTTGCTACCAACTTGAACTTTTAAATGAGAATGATTGAGAGGAGATTGGTATAAAGGAAACTAGCTTAATGTAGTAAAGATATCTGTCTCTGCATCTAAATATCTAAACCTCTGATTTTTTTTTTTTTTTACTGGTTTGTTATTAATAATTATAGCAACTTGATATTAGCCATCATAGTGTTTTTATTGAACTATCCGGTAGCAGTGCCTTGTCTTGTATGGTACTGGCCAAGTCATGGCCATAGCTTTTTTTTTTACTGGTTTGTTATTAATAATTATAGCAACTTGATATTAGCCATCATAGTGTTTTTATTGAACTATCCGGTAGCAGTGCCTTGTCTTGTATGGTACTGGCCAAGTCATGGCCATAGCTTGGCATGCAAAGCTGTCTCTTTTTTGGTAATTAACAGTAGAAGGTTAGATAACTTTAAAATTTGTTCTAAAGTCAAAAGGTTTTTTTCATCAAGGATAAGTTTATCTTTGAGAACATATTACCTGTTCCACCCGTTTTCAGGGTGCTACATGTAACCTATTCCCATTTCTTCTCCGCTGCCTCTGGTGACAGCAAGCTGGGCATCTTCTCCCCCCGCTCACTGTCAGTTCTCAGTGAACTTGGACCATGGCGCTGTTGAGTGCTCTTGTAGTTCATTGTCTCTTCCTGTCAGTATATATCTATCTACCCGTATAAGGTACGAGCAGACATGTACACAGACAAGTCTGCAAGAGCCCTGCATAGCACCCACGATCTGCCGATTGCTGGTACAATGCTTCGCAGGCTCCAAGTAAAAATTATTTATATATATATATATATATATATATATATATAAAACATTTTATTTAATTTTTTTACCTGCAGAAAGATGCACATTTATTATTTTATTTAATTTTTTTTAAAGGTGAACTATTCTTTTACCACTTCATACCCGCACGCCGTTATGTGACGTCCGAAACGGGGACCTGTTATCCCGGGTGGACGTCCTATGACGTTCTGGGCTTTGCGGGGGGATATCTCAATGATGCCTGCACCCAGAGGCATCATTGAGATATAATTTTTTAGCGGCGGTGATCCTGCGCACCGTAAGAATGATCATAGCGGCGGTTCTGCTGCTAGATCGTTCTCCCGCCGCCATCCGGTGCTTCTCCGGGGTCTCGCGTCCCATCGGGGGCCCGGAGAGATGATCGCCGTCCGCCGGATTTTTGCCGTAGAGATGACTGGTGACCAGATGGGCACCAGTCATCTCTATGACCGTCGAAAGGCCCGGGCGCGATGTGATGACGTCACGCCTGGGTCCCGTAAGTAAACAAACCGCAATTGCGGCTAGTTTGAATGAGATCTGTGAATTTTTTTCCACAATCTCATTCTTTCCAGCCTGGAGGAGAGATGTGGGGTCTTATTGACCCCGCATCTCTCCTTAAAGAGGACCTGTCACACACATTCCTATTACAAGGGATGTTTACATTCCTTGTAATAGGAATAAAAGCGATTGAAAAAAAGAAAGTGTAAAAAATAAATAAGTAAAATAAATAATAATAATAATAAAAAAATTAAAATGCCCCTGTCCCCGGTAGCTCACGCTCAAAAGCTTACGCACACGTAAGTCCCTCCCACGTATGTAAACGTCGTTCAAACCACACATGTGAGGTGTCGCCGCTTGTGCAACAATTCTAGCACTAGACCTCCTCTGTAACTCTAAACTGGTAACCTGTAAAAATGTTCGTGTCGCCTATGGAGATTTTTAAGTAACGAAGTTTGGCGCCATTCCATGAGCGTACGCAATTTTAAAGCATGACATGTTAGGTATCTAGTTACTTGGCGTAACATCATCTTTCATATTACTGTTTTTTGTTATTTTTTAATTTATTAAACATTTTTTTTTACAAAAAAAAAGCCGTTTGAAAAATGATTGCGCAAATACGGTGCAAGATAAATTGCAATGACCACCATTTTATTCCCTAAGGTGTCTGCTAAAAAAACATATATAATGTTTGGGGGTTCTGAGTAATTTTCTAGCAAAAGAATGATGATTTGTACATGTAGGAGAGAAGTGCCAGAATAGGCCCGGGAAGGAGGTGGGTTTTAAAGCCCTGTATTGAAGTGGTTAACCACTTCCCGACGGCCGTACGACTTTGTACGGCCGCAGGGTGGCTCTAATTCTCTGGGAGGACGCCTATAGACGTCCTCCGCTCCGCCAGGCCACTAGAGGGCACGCGCGTGCCCGCCGCATTCCTGAGATACCGATGCACGTGCCTGGCGGCCGCGATGTCCGCCAGGCACTCGCGATCAGCGGTTACAGAGACAAGGACATGGATCTCTGTGTGTAAACACAGATATCCATGTCCTGTCAGGGGAGAGAGGAGACCGATCTGTGTCCCTTAGGGACACAGATCGGTCACCTCCCACAGTTAGAACACAATTCAGGGTACACATTTAACCCCTTCCTCACCCCCTAGTGTTAACCCCTTCAATGCCAGTCGCATTTATACAGCAATTAGTGCATATTTATAGCACTGATCGCAGTATAATTGTGAATGGCGCCAAAAATGTGTCAAAAGTGTCCGATGTGTCCGCCATAACGTCGCAGTCCCAATAAAAACCGCAGATCGCTGCCATTACTAGTAAAAAAAAAAAAAAAAAAAAAAAAAATTAATAATAATTCTGTCCCCTATTTTGTAAGCGCTATAACTTTTGCGCAAACCAATCGCTTTTTTTTTTTTTTACCAAAAGTATGTAGAAGGATACATATCGGCCTAAACTGAGAAAAAAAATGTTTAAAAAAAAAAAAAATGAGCTATTTATTATAGCAACAAGTAAAAAATATTGATTGTTTTTAGTGCAAAAAATAAAAAATAAAAACCGCAGAGGTGATCAAATACCACCTAAAGAAAGCTCTATTTGTGGGGAAAAAAAGTACGTCAATTTTGTTTGGGAGCCATGTCACACGACCGCGCAATTGTCAGTTAAAGGGACACAGTGCCGGAAGCTGAAATTTCACCTGGTCAGGAAGGGGGTATACATGCCCAGTAAGCAAGTGGTTAAAGCATTACCTTCATTGGGGTAAACAAAGTCCTGTCTTAATACAGCGCCGTGCCTGTCTGCACTGGTCTCTCTTCTTGGTTTTACAGGACTGACTGAGAGCAGCGGGAGCCATAGGCTCTTGCTCCTCTCAGTCAAATCCAACCTAGCTCAAGTTCAGGAGCATAACCACATTTGCACCCTATAGCACACAGCTTGTTATTGGAGATGGTGCAGACAGCACCAGCGGGGGACCCAGGAGAGGAAGTAAGGTTTGCCACTCTGTGCAGTATCTTTGCACAGAGCAGCAAAGTATGAACTCCTTTTTTTATTCTAGCCTATTGTTACTTTTGATCTGGATTTTTTTTACTGTAAGTAAGCATGCAATAGTTCCGATTCTCAAAACATGTCTTCACTTTTATTCCCAACAATTTTATAAGTTATTGTGTTTTGAAAAGGCTGTAATTTGTTATGCTGTATGGAGTTATATGGTCTCTTGTTTCCCCAAAAAGGTAAATATATACAATGGTCAGAGGTGGCGTAGAGCAATTTAAATGTTGCCAAGATGCATCTGTAGCATATTTTAGTTGAACATGTGAGCTGACGCTTCTGACATTTTGTGATGCTGAGCCACTATCAAATATTCTGTCAGACCTCAGCAGATGTCATGCAGTATGCTCAGTTGGCTTAGTTACAATTTCCCATCCTGCAGCCTGTTATTACTCCTGGAGATATGTCAGTGTTGTCAGCCGATCCTTTTAAAATTTGTACAGTATGTGCTATTTATGCAACTGTGTTTTAGGAGAAAAACAATTTTTCACATTTTCTAGTAATGGTCTTTCTACACAGTCTTACCCCTGGGTCACTTCAAATGTGTGGCAATGGATTATTAGAACACTGTAGCAGCACAGGTACACCCCCGCTCTCTTAATGGAGAGAGCTGGGGTCTATAAGACCCCAATCCCCTCCACTGCACTGAAAAGCATTCAAAATCAGCATTTGTATTATATTTTTTAAAACTGGCGCCTTTATGATGCCAGTAAGCTGGAAATTGTGTCATTACATCGCTTCCGGGTTACCAGATCCGAGACCCGAACAAAGCCGATCTGCTTTGTTTGGGTCTTCAGCCAGCGGGCGGACGTGTCGTTTGGTCGCTTGGGCCTGACCGGCCCCCCCACAGCTTGTCATAACAGCCGAACAGCTGCTTTGCTGCATTAGTTGTTGCAAGAAAGTCAACCGTCCACTCTAAAAAACAATATTGGAATGATGCTTGAAAGTTGCATGCATCGCCCCGTTACAACGCCTTGAAAATGATATGGGTATGTTTGTGACCGATACTTCAAAAAAAGTGAATATCGGCCGCACCGATAATGGATGGACCCCTATTTTATTTAAATTTCATCTTTGGCTGTTGATCTTTGCCATCTGGTTTTGTAAGGAGAAACAGGGCGTTGGCAAACTGGCAGTGGTGTGCCAGGCGTTATGAGGATGACGGTAGGTAGTGTGTTAGGAAGGTTGCAGTGGGGTGCAAGGTGGGATGAACATGAGGATGATGATGATGGGGAAGGTGTGAGCAAGGTTTCAGTGGGGTGCCAAGTGTAATGTGAATGATGGGGTAGTGTGTTCGAAGGTTGCAGTGGGGTGCCAAGTGTAATGTGAATGACGGGGTTAGTGTGTTAGGAAGGTTGCAGTGGGATGCCAGGTGTGATGAGGATGACCGGGTGGGGTGTTAGCAAGGTGGCAGTGTGGTGCCAGATGTGATGAGGATGACCGGGTGGGGAGTTAGCAAGGTGTTTTCGATCACAAGACACTGGCGGCGAACGGGTCCACTGTTTCCGCGGGGACGGTCACAGAGAAGAGGACCGGGTCGCGAGCTGGTATATATCGGTCTACCTCTCTATACCAGCGTGCATCTAAATGCATGAAAAATACCAGAGTCCATATAAACGCATTAGAAACACACCAGTGCTTCTAAACGCATCAAGTATACACCAGAGTGCATCTAAACGCATCAAATATTCGCCACAGTCAATCTAAACACATCAAAACTATACCACGGTGCATCTAAACGCATCACAAATAACCAGAGAGCATCTAAACGCATCAAAAATACACCAGAGAGCATCTAAAAGCATCAAAATAAATAAACCACTGTGCATCTAGACTAGGGATGCACCAATGACACTTTTTTTAATAACGAGTCCCGATACTTCACCTCCGGTACTCTGTGATACCAATTACCAATACCTATCGCCTAGGAAGAGGGGGGGGGGTGGTTTGGGAGGTGGTGGTAGTTGAGGGTGGGGTGAAATAGGGATTGTGGGGTGGGAGAGTTGGGATGGAAAAGGCTGTGATCACTAGGGGGAAGGGGGGGTGAAGGATGGGGATAGGAGGACAGTGGTGTATTTAGGTTTTGTGCTGCCCTAGGCATGACTAAACTCGAGGCCTCACCTCCAGGAACCCTTAGAGACTTCAAAGGAGTCTAATGGGACCTGGGGGGTCTCTCTAACAGAGGCCATTTCAGTGTCCATTAGAGAGTCTGTTAAAAAGAGTCCCCTACAGGCCCCATTAGAGACTGAAAAAGAGTCTAATGGGACCTGGAGGGGGCCCCTTTCTAACAGAGTGTACAGTGACCACCTTCATTCACTCTGGTCCTCATGGGACCCCGTCCTTGTACCACGACTCTTACCCATGAGTGCCTCAACTTCTCAAGTAGAAATAAAATTGGCACTGTGTAGCGCTCCTCTTACCTTAACTATGGGTACTAGCTGTGACTGGCTCCAGTGTCCTCTGTGGCTGGCTTCTGTGGGTGGCTGGCTGTCACCCTGGCCCTGCTGTGGATGGGTCAATCACTGTGGCTAGCTGGTTTCCTGGGTCACCCTGGGTGGCTGGCTGGCCATGTGTCCTGCTGTCAGTCAGTGGGTGGGTGGCAGTGGTGTATTTAGGTTTTGTGCTGCCCTAGGCCTGACTAAACTTGTGCAACCCCTAATTTAAATATGATCCACCACTTCCTGTCAAGGTACACCCCCTTCCTGTTTAAGACCTACCCTTAAATATTCCAGTGGGGACACTACTTCTGAGGGCCTTGGGGGGGGGGGGGGGATTCCCTTAAAGCGGTTGTATACCCTAAAAAAGAAAAGAAAAGAACCTGCAAGGCAAAGGCATAATGAGCTAGGATGACTGGCACCCTAGCTCATTATCAATTACTTACCTTAGATCGAAGCCCCTGCAGCAATCCTTGGACCCTACTGGATGCTAGTCATCCTTTTTCTAATGTTGGATGTATGTTTGTAGTAGGCCTCATCCTATAATCTGTGTGTGCGTTCTACTCTCTCCTAATTCGGGTTGTCTGTCTGTGAGCATCTCTCTAAAGCATGGAGCGGTCAGTTTATATACATCTGGACATCCTCTGTTAGTATAGGTAAATAAACGTTCATCAGTAATCAACAGAAATAACATTAAGATTCCTTAATAAGTACAACTGACACAAGCAAAGGATTGTCATGCTACCTAACTGCCAGGTATAGGCGATCATGTCGGTGTCCCTTGTGTCTGCACCATCATACCGGCAGTAGTGCGGCAGCTTTATGGGGGCACCAGACCGATTTTGTCTTGCGGCCCAGTCCACCTCAAAAGAGCTGCAAAGTGCTGCCCTAGGCCTAGGCCAAGATACAGCATTGATAACATGTATACTATTGTGCACTCAGACTGATTTTATTGTTGTGAGTTTAGTAACACTTTAAGACTGGCTTCTATTCCTCTGTAGTACTACAATTTTTAAATAGTATTTTATTTTATTTGTTTAGTACCGTATATACTCGAATATAAGCCGAGGCACCTCATTTTACCATAAAAAAACTGGGAAAATGTATTGAATCAAGTATAAGCCTAGGGTCTCCATCTGCATGTCTCACTTTGCCTAACTGTGTCCATGTGCATGCCTCACTGTCCGTGACTAGACTGACATTTAACATGGGAATCTATGGAAGGGGTGCCCGGCTTTGAAAAGTCGTTCCTCAGCCGTAGGTCCCCCAGACAACAAACTGTGCACACTTGTAGAGGAGAAATGGGGCTACATGTGTGCCAAGTCCAGGGGACCTACGACTGGCCGGTACCGGGTCCCCAAAGTCACCGGAGAAATTACCGTTTAACATGGGAGTCTGTGGAAGGGGTGCCAGGCTTTGAAAAACAGGTCTCCTAGAAAACAAACTTTGCACACCTGTAGAGGAAGAGTGGGGCCGGTACCGGGTCCCCAAAGTCCGGGAGATCAGGCGCAAAAAGGTAATTGGAGTATAATGCCGCATACACCCGATCACTTTTTGTGATGAAATAAAATGACATTTTTAAAAACGTCATTTAAAATGATCGTGTGTGGGCTTCACATAATTTTTTGTCTTCTGAAAAATGTCGTTTTTTTGAAATTGTCGTTTTTTGTGTTGTAAAGAATTATCGTGTGTGGGCTAAAACGACATTTAGAACAACGTTTTAAACCCACGCATGCTCAGAAGCAAGTTATGAGATGGGAGCTTGAATGGAACTTCCCCTTTAGAGTGCCGTCGTACATCACCACACTTTGCTCATCATTTTTTAAAAACGATGGTGTGTGGGCAACGTAGTTTTTTTATGATGAAGTTGGAAAAACGTTGTTTTTTTTTCATGATAAAAAACGTTGTTTTATTTCATCACAAAAAGTGATCGTGTGTACGTGGCATTAGCCATGAGGGGCATTTTCAGCACAAAAAAAGTGCTGAAAAACCTGGCTTATACTCGAGTATATACGATACTTCCCCTTTTATGATTGTAGACTATATCTTTGGACTATGTTGAAACTGAAGTCCTGATTACCTTTCTATTCCCCAGAGCAGGAAAGCATTACGTTTGTGAATAAATTGCCCAGTTTCTACAGTGTGTTGTTGTTCTGCCTCAAGGACAATTTAAAAAAAAATTGAGAAAAGCCACCAAACCGTTTTCCCTTTTTTTTTCCTTTTTTTTTTTCTATTCTTCACTGAAAGGTAATCATTGACATTTTGATTTTCAAAATCTGTCCCCATATATTATCTAGGATATCTAAAGTGATGTTAATAATATATTATAACCGCAAAATGATGCTTACATGTTTCTAAATTATTGTTTTGCTTCCAGACAATTCTAGTAAGTATGATAGCCGTGATGTAGAAAGACTTCAGAAAGATGATGGCTGGGTGGAAAGCTATCTGCTGTGGAGGCATAACGTGATCGAGGAAGCTTTGAAGATGATTGATGAAAGCTTCAGATGGAGAAAAGAGATTGCTATTAATGGTAAGAGACAATGACATTTGTTAGTCCTTGATGTACATAAAAGCCACCCAAAGCCACCAAAATCAAGTAAATAAAATGGTTTGCACTGGCTGTAGCGTCTTTCTATCCAAAACTATGTCAGTTCTTGCTAAGCCGCTTGCTATGGGGGGCACCTGAGCCGAGTCGCTGCTTTGTTTGTCCATTCAGACATAGAGCCATGGTCCAGCCCCACCCTTTTTCTCTCCTTTCTCATTGGTCCACTGACTTTGACTCAGTTAATGAGGAAGGAGAGGCCCAGGCAGACGAGACTCTCCTGCAATATCCCTTGATCGAGATGGGCTCAGGTAAGTATTAGGGGGGCTGCTACACATAGAATGCATTAAGATATAAAAAACCTTCTGCCTTTACAACCACTTTAATATTTTCTTGTTAAATAATTGTTTTTTTTTCTTTTTTATATTGATTAAAAGCACCAAATTCCTCTTCACCTCTTTGTCCAGAATGAATCATTTTTTCCTATTGGCTGACCTCAGCTAGTAGAAAAATAATAGTTGTTCCTGACAGTCTGGAAAGGAGGGATGATGTAATTTTTCCATACATTCTGTGTAGGGTGATAAACAATAAATTGAGACACGCTGTATAGTATGCACTAACTGACACATATTTTAGTCCACAGCAACGCCACACTAAACAAATATTCCAGGGATATACAGTGCCTTGAAATTTTCCAAATGTTTGTCATGTTACACCCAAAATTGTAAATGTATTTTATTGGGATTTTATGTTATAGACCAACACAAAGTGGCACATAATTGTGAAGTGGAAGGAAAATTTTAAATGGTTTTCAAATAAACATCTCAAAAATGTGGCATGCATTTGTATTTAGCCCCCTCAATACTTTGTAGAACTGCCTTTCACTGCAATTACTGTACAGCTGCAAGTCTTTTTGAGTATTTCTCTATCAACTTTGCACATCTAGAGAGTGACATTTTTGCCCATTGTTTGCTGAATAGCTCAAGTTCTGTCAGATTGGATGGAGAGTCTCTGAACAGCAATTTTTATGTCTTGCAACAGATTCTCAATTGGATTTAGGTCTTTGGTCTTTACTTGGCCATTCTAACAAATTAATATGCTTTGATGTAAACCATTCCATTGTATCTCCTGGCTGTATGTTTAGGGTTGTTCTGCTGGAAGTGGAACCTCTGCCCCAGTCTCAAGTCTTTTGCGGACTCTAACATATTTTCTTTTAAGATTGGCCTCTATTAGTACCTTCTTCCACATGTTTGCTGGGTCCCCCACATGGCTTTTCGCAAACTGCAATCGGGGCTTCTTATGGCTTCCTTTCAACATTGGCTTTCTTCTTGCCACTCTTCCATAAAGGCCAGATTTGTGGAGAGCACGACTAATAGTTGTCCTGTGGACAGATTCTCCCTCCTGAGCTGTGGATCTCTGCAGCTCCTCCAGAGTTACCATTGGCCTCTTGGCTGCTTCTCTGATTAATGCTTTTCTTGCCCGGCCTGTCAGTTTAGGTGGACAGCCATATCTTAGATAGGTTTGCAGTTGTGCCATCATTTTTTAGATGATGGATTGAACAGTGCTCCGTGAGATGTTCAAAGCTTGGGATATTTTTTTAGAACCTAACCCTGCTTTAAACTACCCACAACTTTATCCCTGACCTGTCTGGTGTGTTCCTTGGCTTTCATAGTGCTGTATTTATACTGAGATTAAATTACTCACAGATGGACTCTATCTACTAATTAGGTGACTTCCACTAGGTTTTAGTTAGGTTTATCAGCGTAAGGCCCCTTTCACACGGGGCGGATCAGTAATCGGGGGACCGCCCTGTCTTTTCTCCGCTCTCCCCTATGGGGGGTGCGGATGAACACGGACCGTATGTCCGTGTTCATCTGATCCACAGACGGAAGAAAAAATAGGATCTTCTTCTATCTGCAAAATCTGATGTTGGCCGAGGCGGACGATTACAAACGATTACAGGTGTCAGCGGATGTTTCCTCACTCAGAGCGAGGAATCGGAGGTCCCTGGTTTATAGTTATGCTTTATCTATTATGGTCATGTAGGCCTGAGAATATTTGAATACAAACCAAGGTGACCAGGTCTCTTGGAATGCTGTAGCATTGTCCCCGGCCTGCGCTATGGTTTCCTCCATCTCACACACTTCAGAAATTTTACGAAGCCTCTCTTGAATCGTTGGGATACGGGTGAATAGTGTAATCAGAGCTTTGGCAGCGTTAAGAAGGTGCCTAGTGAGTGACCGTTTGTACAAAACGGTCACGGTAAAAGACAACCCTTCGCATCCAGTTCTAACTTAGTTTCAGTGATATGATATATCAATTCCTTAACCTTGGACCAAAAGGGTCGTATCACAGGGCATAGCCACCATATGTGGAGTAAAGAACCCTTCTCCCCAAGGCATCGCCAACATGTGTCTGGTGTTTGTGGAAACCATGAGTTGAGCCTCGTTGGTGTGGCATACCAACGTGTGAGTAACTTGTACGCCTTCACTTGGGTTCTGGTGCTGAGTGAACACTTATGTGTGGACAGACAGGCTACACGCCATTGCTTTTTTGAACTTGAGTGTGTTTTTTTTGTGGTGTGAACCAGCCCTAAAGCTTGAAAAACGCTTGTAGGTAAGCAACTACATCTACTCATCAAAGACAGCTAGGGAGTATGGCAGCAGATGGAGCTCAACAAACTGGCCTGGCTACAAGATGGAAGCATATGCTGTCAGTAGCACCCGCAATGAGGGATCACTTTGGGAGGCATACTGCTTGTGGTTCTCGGTTACCTGGATAAAGGAAGAAAAAAGATTACCTGTGCTCAGGGCCGCCATCAGGGGGGTACAGGCATTACACCTGTAAGGGGCCCGGGGGTCCCCAGGGGCCCGGATGGGAACCCCCTCTTTTTTTGTTTATTTAAAAAAAATATATATATATATTTTTTTAATATATTTTTCTTTTATTTTTTATTAAAGGGCCAATTTTTTTTTTTTTTTTTAGGGGTCCCCAGGGCCCCAGATGGCAACCCCCTCCTTTCTTTTATTTTTTATTAAAGGGACAATTTTCTTTTTTTTTTTTTTTTTTTTGTAGAGGTTCGGAGGTCCACAAGGGCCTGGAGGCCCCCAGGGCTCCAGATTGCAACCCCCTCTTTTTTAAATTTATTTTTGATAAAAAAAATATTTTTTAATATATTTAAATGTTATTTTTTAAAGTGCCAGAAGTCCCAGGGCCCCAGATATTAACCACCCTTTAAAAAAATAAAAAAATATATATATAATATATATTTTTCTCTCTTTTTTTTTCTTTTTATTAAAGGGCCCAGAGGTCCCCAGGGCCGCGGATGGCTACCCCCTTTTTTTATATATATTTTTCTTTATTTCTCCAGGGGGCCCATGCCTGAAGCTGTGTAAGGGGCCCCATCATTCCTGATGGCGGCCCTATCTGTGCTAGTGCTGCCATGAAAATGCGTTTAGGTACGCCGCTCCTTTCTCAAACCTATCTGGAGGGCGAATAGAGACCCCTAGAGTCTAACTGTAGGGCAGCTTCCATCTTGCAGCACTGCCACTGGCCATGGTTTGTTCAGTCTGTGGCGACTTAACTTTCCAGTCTGAGTTTTCACAGCTGCTACATAGGGATTGCTAGAGGACTGGGACATGAAATGGTGAATTTCCACATAACGGTAATTTCCTAACAACTCAAACACAGAGCTGCTCCCTTAAGAAGGCTTCATTAGTGTCCCCCATCAGAGCCCCCCCCCCCACATCAGGTGTGCCCCTTTAGAGCCCCCCACATCAGGTCTTTCCATAGATCAGTACTTGTCCAATAGATACCTGTAACTCCTGCACGCTGGGGGCAGAAGCACATTACAGGGGGCAGGGCATATGTGGCATCTTTGGTTACTTGGAGGGTGGCATTTAGAGAGCTTTTCTGAGAGTGTACGGGATGATTGGCAGCAGCTCCGGCCAACCCAGAAGCCTCTCATCACACCGCCTATGGGAGAAGAGCTGGCACACGCAGAGGGGGTGGGGCAGACAGGAGACTGCTCCATGCGCACCGGACAGAATTAATTAGTGGAACCTAGTACCGGAACTAGGCTCCGCTGTGGTACGCAGCTTGGATTCTGGGGACAGCGGGAGGTATGCGCTCTTGTCGGTTGCCAGTGGAGAGAGCAAGTGGGATGGGGAATTGCAGCACCCGCTACATGCACTCCGCCTCTGGACACAGACAAGGAGCAGGGAGGGGAGCACTTTGGAGCTTCGGCGCCCCCCAACTCTGAGGCGCCTGGTTGCGGAGCACCCTGTGCACCCTGCCTAAGATCGGCCCTGCTGATAAACATTTCTACACATAATCTGATGAGAAATATGAAGTCGGTATCAATCTGTGGAAAACATACATTTGTAAGAAAAATAAATCTGTATTTTAGCAAACAAACTGAATTCTAGCATTAAAGTCTTCTGATATGTGCTTGCTTTACTTGGTGCTCATATGAGAGAACCGAAGTCCCTGTTGTGTTTATCATTAAACATAACATTGGTTTCTGTTCAACATGCAAGACACATTTCAGGAGCTAGCAATTCTATCTTATTATTTTTTTTTAATAACCTTTACAAGAATTCCCTATAAAATATTAAGCAATGCATATTTAATTTTATTATTTTATTGTTTGCAATGATTACTAACAGATTATAATGGTATAGTATGTAAGAGTACCAATTATCATAGCAACATAAGGAAATTGTTCATTCGTTCACACGTGATATTTCATATGACGCCTGTTTAAGCTGAAGTTGTGGTAGCTAGTCTTATGGTGGAGCTGAGGGAACTCGCCAGTCAAAGTTGAAAATAAAATTGTGAAATGTTTGTGTTGCCTGGAACATTTTTTGTTTTATATCTAGAAATAGCTTGGAAGCTATAAATAGCACAGAACACTTCTCCCCTTATTGTTTAAAATGATTAGATCCTGAGCTTTTGTTAGTCTAGGACTCTAGGTATTCTCAACTCTGCCCATTGCATGCTTGCCAAGCAGCACAATTGAGAAACTAACCGGATGTGGCTGCAATAAACTACATCTAATTCACATGAAGGTACATTGTGTGGGTTTTCATATTTTTAGTAAAGTTATAATGTTTCATGGATAGCATTTACAGTTCACTGATTTGTTTCACTTGTTGCCTGGAGTAGTACAGATGCAACCTAAATGCATGCTGACTTGCACATAGCTGCTGATGCTTTTTGCTCCATTTTTAGTATAAGGTATAAAAAGCATGCCTTCTAGGAAATAGCTGTGTGCAGGTTGAGTGGCTGAAGAGTTATGTCATATTTGTGTTCCATTCCAGCAATTCAGAATCTGAAGTTGTCCACTGGGGCATAAAGTAATTATTTGCATGACTATGCCTATTGTCCTTCAAAGTGCACCTAAAGCCAAAGTTGTATTCTTTTATTTTGGGAGCCTTGGAAAAAAGGGTTCCCAAGATTCACTCTATCTCTGTGTCCTGGTTTCCCCAATCATCTTCCAGCACAGCCACATGAGAAATGATTGATTCCTCCCTCTACAAGAAACACAGGCCAAATAGATTAAACCCCCCCCCCCCCCCATCGGATCCAGTCAGCAGTTCCGGGACTGGATCTGTCACTTTCCATTCTGATATCATTTCCACTTTGGGGCGGAATTGGATGTCCCTTCAGAGTCCATGCAGTACGGCAGGGTTTTTAGAGGCTGGAAGACATATTTGGAAAATCGCCAGGTAGTGACTTTTTTTGGATGGCTGTTAACCACTTCAGCCCAGAACCATAATGCTGGTCAATGACCAGGCCACTTTTTGTGATTCAGCACTCCGTCGCTTTAACTGACAATTGCGCAATCGTGCTACGTGGCTCCCAAACAAAATTGGTGTCCTTTTTTTCCCACAAATAGAGCTTTCTTTTGGTGGTATTTGATCACCTCTGTGGTTTTTAGTTTTTTTGCGCTATAAACAAAAATTGAGCGACAATTTTGAAAAAAAAAATATATTTTTTACTTTTTGCTATAATAAATATCCCCCAAAAATATCTAATAAATAAAAAATTCCCGCAGTTTAGGCCGATACGTAGTCTTCTACATATTTTTCGTAAAAAAAATCGCAATAAGCGTTTATTGATTGGTTTGCGCAAAAGTTATAGCGTTTACAAAATAGGGGATAGTTTTATGGTATATTTTCTTTACTAGTAATGGCGGCGATCAGCGATTTTTATCGGTACTGCGACATTATGGTGGACACTTTTGACACATTTTTGGGACTATTGGCATTTTTATAGCGATCAGTGCTATAAAAATGCATTGATTACTATAAAAATGCCACTGGCAGGGAAGGGGTTAATCATGTTCCCTGGGTGTGTTCTAACTGAAGGGGGGTGGGACTGACATGGGGAAATGACAGATCGCTGTTCATACATTGTATGAACCGACGATAGGTAATTTTTCCCCCTGACAGGACCAGGAGCTCTGTGTTTACACACACAGCTCCCGGTTCTCGCTCTGTAACGAGCGATCGCAGGTGCCCGGCGGTGATCGCGCCCGCCGGGCACACGCGTCGGGATCAGGGGCGAGCGGGGGGCGCACGCATGCCCCCATTGTCTGAACAGCAAGATGACGTATAGCTACATGATCTCGCCCAGCTGAGCCGACCTGCTGCCGTATAACTGCGGCGGCTGGTCGGCAAGTAGTTAAAGCGCTGTACTGAAGACCGTAAGTCATGTGCTGGTATCCAACAGAGAGCTGACTTCAGAATAGGACTGAAGGGGAAGCCTTCCTTCCAATGGGGATTCCTGATCTAGTGGCAACTGTCTAATGCTGGCCATACACTCTACAAAAAATCGTGCAAACAAACTTTCGAAAAACGAATGTTCCACCGTCGGCACAACTGATAGTGCCATCATGTAATGACCAATAAATCGCTCAGTGGACATAAATAAAACTTTTTTTTTTTTTTTTACATATACCTAGTGCAGACAGTTCGGACAGGAAACACATTAACCTTCTGATTTATCGTTCGTTCTGCAGAAATTTTTCAGCTCAAAAATGTCCCAACGATTATCGATTTTGTGCCCATTAACTGTTCGAAAAACAAACTAACTTTCTGAACGACTGAATTTCGCACGATTTTTTGTGTAGTGTATGGCCAGCATAAGGCTTCATGCACACAGTATTTTATTGGTGTTTTTTTTTTTTTTTCTTCCTACAAGAGTTTAGCAGCGGCGAAACCGTGGTACAAATCCACGTTTATGCATGTTCCTGCTTCTGGCGTTCATACATTTTATTGGCCAGACTTCTGGCAATTAGAATGTATTCACTTGGGAACGCGTTAATGCACATTTAGGTGTTTTTGAGCATTTTTTATACTCAAAAACTCCTCTGCTAAACGCATGATGTTGTTTTTTTGTTTTTTTTTCTGCCTCTTTACTTTATAGTGTGCATGCATGGGCATTTTTGAGCTGGAGTGTGCATGAGACCTAAGAGGGTTTTTTCACCTTGGAGAGATTTACTAAAACGTTTTTTTGTTTTTTTTTCACGGAGAAAAGGGTGATAGACTTGGGAAGAGTAAATACATTTGACACATTTTTATTATTGTTCACTACCCTTTTTAAGGTGATCTAGCCTCATGTCTTGTCCCTGTGACAGCAGAAAAATAAATGGTTTATTTTTTTGTAGTTTGTTTCTCCATTGGAATGATTTCTCATTGCATTTCTCATCTTTCAGAGCTTCTGAAACTTTGTATGGTTAGGATTCAGAACAGGGTGACTACAATTAAATCTCTCCTTACTTACAAAACATTTTCTTCAATATTTTACAGATTTGAATGAATCCATTCTCCCCAGATGGTGTTTTGATGTTGGCGCTACATATCTACACGGTTATGACAAAGAAGGCAATAAACTCTGTAAGTGGAACACCTGTGATATGTACTTGTATTGTATCAGGACCCATAATAAAGTTATTTGTTTAATTGGGATTTGTCAATTCATTGCACAGATTTTTCGAAGTGGAAAATCTATTTGGCTTTGGATTGAGATAGAGCTGCACGATTCTGGCTAAAATGAGAATCACAATTGTTTTTGCTTAGAAGATAGATCACAATTCTCACGACGTTACATCATCTTTCACATTAACCACTTTAGCCCCGGACCATATTCCCGGACCATATTGCTGTCCAAAGACCAGAGCACTTTTTGTGATTCGGCACTGCGTCGCTTTAACTGACAATTGCGCGGTCGTGCGACGTGGCTCCCAAAGAAAATTGGCGTCCTTTTTTCCCCACAAATAGAGCTTTCTTTTGGTGGTATTTGATTATCTCTGAGGTTTTTATTTTTTGCGCTATAAACAAAAATGGAGCGACTATTTTGAAAAAAATTCAATATTTTTTACATTTTGCTATAATAAATATCCCCAAAAAAGATATAAAAAAAACATTTTTTTTCCTCAGTTTAGGCCGATACGTATTCTTCTACATATTTTTCGTTAAAAAAAATCGCAATTAGCGTTTATTGATTGGTTTGCGCAAAATTTATTATAGCGTTTACAAAAAAGGGGGTCGTTTTATGGCATTTTTATTATTATTTTTTTTACTAGTAATGGCGGCGATCAGCAATTTTTTTTTCGGTACTGCGATATTATGGCGAACACATCGGACACTTTTGACACATTTTTGGGACCATTGGCATTTTTATAGCGATCAATGCTATAAAAATGCATTGGATTACTATAAAAATGCCATTGGCAGTGAAGGGGTTAACACTAGGGGGCAGGGAAGGGGTTAAGTGTGTTGCTGGGTGTGTTCTAACTGTATGGGGGGGTGGCCTCACTAGGGGAAATCACTGATCTTCTGTTCATACATTGTATGAACAGAAAATCAGCGTTTCCCCCGCTGACAGGAACGAGAGCTATGTGTTTACACACACAGCTCCCGTTCCCCGCTCTGTAACGAGCAATCGCGGGTGCCCGGCGGCGATCGTATCTCTAAAGGTAGGACGTAGAGCTACGTGCTCCCGCGAGACAGAGCCACCGCTCTGCAGTAATATGACGGCGGGCGGTCGGCATGTAGTTAAAACAAAAAAATTGGGCTAACTTTACTGTTTTTTTTATTTTTATGATTCATTGAAGTTTTCCCCAAAAAATTGCATTTGAAGACCACTGGGCAAATACAGTGTGACATAAAATGTTGCAGCAATAGCCATTTTATTCCCTAGAGTCTCTGCTAAAATTATAATGTTTGGGGGTTCCAAGTAATTTTCCAGCAAAAAATATTGATTTTTAACTTGAACAGGTAAAGTCTCTCCACTTATTTTACGAAAGAATCGGCAAACTCTGCATTGGCGATTGTTAGTGGGGTTGAATCGAGATCACAATTTTTTTAACAATTAATTGTGCAGCTCTAGACTGAGATAACAAATTTGATACACAATCAGAGAATGTTTTGTATTCATTCAGAAAATGCAAACTTGTGCTAAGAGGCTAACCTGTGTTCAGAATGTGGCAGGCCAGGCACTCGGCACAAGATCCAGAAGCGTTGTGGAGATCATTGGAGTCAAACTTCAAAGATTTCAGGCTTCCAGGGGCACCTGTCAGGTATGGTGTATATACATAGTTACATTGGTCGAATCAATGCCTGTTTCAAATGTCTCTAGCCTCTTTTTTTGGGCTAAACCAAACAACATTATATACTTGTACTTCTACACAGTGTTTGCTGCATCTGCACAGTACCATTTGTGTCTGTCATCATTGGTCATATTCCCCTTCCTAGCAATTAATGCCAGCTCACTATGGACATATTTAAAACTTGTCCTACACTAGCCATACACGTATACTGTAGCTCCATGGGCTGAATGAGAGAACGCTACTTCTAAAAACTTGATTGGACGGGAGCCAATCTGCGGGTACGATTTCTGCAATCGTTCAGAGGGAAGACAGAGTGACAAATCTGTCAGAGAGCAAAAGAGAGATCTTGTGTTTCAGCTAAGCTGAAGCACAATCTTCTTTTTCTTCCAGTGTATCTGTCCTCCACACAGTAAGCACCTCCCAGGGACACACTTTACCCTTTGCTTGCCCCTGGTGTTAACCCCTTTCCGGCCAGTGTCATTTATATTGTGACGGTGCATTTAAAAGTGTCACTTAGTGTCCAATTTGTCTGCCGCAATGTCACAGTCCCGCAAAAAATTACTGATCGCTGCCTTTATAGGTAAAAACTAGGGTTGTCCCGATACCACTTTTTTAGGACCGAGTACAAGTACCGATACTTTCTTTCAAGTAGTCGCCGATACCAAATACCGATACTTTTTTTAAATGTGTCCCCCACATATTGCAGCCATGTCCCCCACATATTGCAGCCATGTCCCCCTCATATTGCAGCCATGTCCCCCTCATATTGCAGCCATGTCCCCCTCATATTGCAGCCATGTCCCCCACATATTGCAGCCATGTCCCCCACATATTGCAGCCATGTCCCCCACATATTGCAGCCATGTCCCCCACATATTGCAGCCATGTCCCCCACATATTGCAGCCATGTCCCCCACATATTGCAGCCATGTCCCACTCATATTGCAGCCATGTCCCCCACATATTGCAGCCATGTCCCCCACATATTGCAGCCATGTCCCCCCCCATACGCAGCCATGTCCCCCCCCATACGCAGCCATGTCCCCCCCCCCCATACGCAGCCATGTCCCCCCCCCCCATACGCAGCCATGTCCCCCCCCCCCCATACGCAGCCATGTCCCCCCCCCATACGCAGCCATGTCCCCCCCCCCCCATACGCAGCCATGTCCCCCCCCCCATACGCAGCCATGTCCCCCCCCCCCCCATACGCAGCCATGTCCCCCCCCCCCATACGCAGCCATGTCCCCCCCCCCCATACGCAGCCATGTCCCCCCCCCCATACGCAGCCATGTCCCCCCCCCCCATACGCAGCCATGTCCCCCCCCCCCATACGCAGCCATGTCCCCCCCCCCATACGCAGCCATGTCCCCCACATATTGCAGCCATGTCCCCCACATATTGCAGCCATGTCCCCCACATATTGCAGCCATGTCCCCCACATATTGCAGCCATTGTGTCAATCTCGCTCCCTTTCTCGGTGAGATTGACCACCTGCGAGCCCCATCGCGGGAGCCAGCACCTAGCTGGCTTGCCGCGATGGAGACAAAGCTGTCATAGAAGCGACGGGGATCCGACGTGGGTTCCCGCCAATTCTACACGTGGGCGGCGTTTGTTATGAATCCTGAGGGGGAAAGTCCCCGCCGGATTTTAAATAAAAATCCGGCATGGGTTCCCCCTCAGGAGCATAACGGGCCCTTAGGTCTGGTATGGGTTGTAAGGAGACCCCCCTACGCCGAAAAAACGGCGTGGGGGTCCCCCCCACAATCCATGCCAGACCCGTATCCAAAGCACGCCGGCCGGTTAGGAAGGGAGTGTGGGCGAGCGAGCAATCCTGAGCCGTACCGGGCAGCATGCCCTCAACATGGGGGGGTCAGGTGCTCTGGGGCAGGGGGGCGCACTGCGGCCCCCCCACCCCAGAGCACCCTGTCCCCATGTTGATGAGGACAGGGCCCCTTCCCGACAACCCTGGCCGTTGGTTGTCGGGGTATGCGGGCGGGAGGCTTATTGGAATCTGGGAGCCCCCAGATACCAGCCCCCCACCCTAAGTGAATGAGTATGGGGTACCCCTACCCATTCACCTGCAAGAAAAAGTGCAAACACAAATAAACCACACAGGGTATTAAAATATTTTATTAGTTGGCCGCCGGGGGGGGGGGGGGGGGGGGTGTATGGTCGCTTTTATCATTATTGGCTTCTCCCAACATCTTCTGCGGGGGGTGGGTGCCACTGTTCTTCGCCGCCGTCTGGTTCTCTTTCGCCGCCGGGGGTTTTCTCCGCTCTCCGGGGGGTCTTCTCCCACTCTCCGGTGCCTTCTTCTTTTTCAGTAATGGCCGCCGCTATCTTCGTGTTAGAAGAGCGGACTGGCCCCTGCTAGTAATTGAGCTACCACGAAGATAGCGGCGGCCAGTCCTGAAAAAGAAGACCCCCCGGAGAGTGGGAGAAGACCCCCCGGAGAGCGGAGAAGACCCACCCCCCACCGAAGATGTCGGAAGAAGCCCCCCGACAGCCAACTAATAAAATATTTTAATACCCTGTGTTGTTTTTTTTGTGCTAACACTTTTCTTGCAGGTGAATGGGTAGGGGTACGATGTACCCCATACTCATTCACTTAGGGTGGGGGGCTGGTATCTGGGGGCCCCCTTATTAAAGGGGGCTCCCAGATTCCGATAAGCCTCCCGCCCGCATACCCCGACAACCAACGGCCAGGGTTGTCGGGAAGGGGCCCTGTCCTCATCAACATGGGGACAGGGTGCTCTGGGGTGGGGGGGGGCTGCAGTGCGCCCCCTGCCCCAGAGCACCTGACCCCCCCATGTTGAGGGCATGCTGCCCGGTACGGCTCAGGAGGGGGGGGGGGCGCTCGCTCGCCCCCACTCCCTTCCTGACCGGCCGGCGTGCTTTGGATACGGGTCTGGAATGGATTGTGGGGGACCCCCACGCTGTTTTTTCGGCGTAGGGGGGTCTCCTTACAACCCATAACAGACCCAAGGGCCCGGTATACTCCTGAGGGGGAAACCCATGCCGGATTTTTATTTAAAATCCGGCGGGGAGTTCCCCCTCAGGATTCATAACAAACCCCCCCCCACGTGTAGAATTGGCGGGAATCCACGACGGATCCCCGTCACTTCTATGACGCACTCGCTGGAATGTGCTTTTACTATTCCAGCGAGTGCGAGATGTCGGCACCCTGTCGCCGAGAATCAGCGCGATGCTGTCGTGCTAAAAACACTTTCTCGGCGGCAGGCACTGTACAGCCATGTCCCCCCCCATATTGCAGCCATGCCCCCCCCATATTGCAGCCATGCCCCCCCCCATATTGCAGCCATGCCCCCCCCCCCATATTGCAGCCATGCCCCCCCCCCCATATTGCAGCCATGCCCCCCCCCCCCATATTGCAGCCATGCCCCCCCCATATTGCAGCCATGTCCTCCATATACAGCCATGTCCCCCATATACAGTCATGTCCCCCCACATATTGCAGCCATGTCCCCCACATATTGCAACCATGTCCCCCATATACTGCCATGTCCCCCACATATTGCAGCCATGTCCCCCATATACAGCCATGTCCCCCCCCATATACGCAGCCATGTCCCCCCCCCCCCCATAGATGCAGCCATCTCCCCCGTACCTGATGATGATGACGCCGCCGTATGTACAAAGCCGCAGCCGCCGCGAACATTATAGGCACCTTTAGTTTCAATAGCTTTTTTCCCTGCCGCGCGCCATGTAAAGGACACTCCCTCTTGCTCGGGATTGGACAGATCCGTCCAATCCCGAGCAAGGGGGAGTGTCTATACACGCGCCGCAGGAAAAACAGCTATTCAAACTAAAGGTGCCTATAATGTTCGCGGCGGCGGCGGCTTTGTGCATACGGTGGCGGGGTCGGCTCTGCATATGCGGCGGCGACGGGGGGCAGAGAAGTATTCTATTTGGGTATCGTGGGGTATTTGCGGGAGTACAAGTACTCCCGCAAATACTCTGTATCGGTACCGATACTGGTATCGGGATAACCCTAGTAAAAACAATAAAACAATTTAAAATCCCTAACTCCATACCATAGTTTGTAGATGCTATAACTTTTGCGCAAACTGAAAATACGGAGCAGAATATATTATGGCCTAAAGTGATGAAGAAATTTTGATTTAAAAAAAAAAATATATATATTGGGAATGTTTTAGAGCAGAACGTAATAAATATTGTTGTTTTTTTATTTAAAATTGATGTTTTTTTTTTTTTTAATAGCACAAAAAATAAAAAATTCTTTGGGTACATCATCGCACGACCACGCAATTGTCAGTTAAAGCAACACAGTGCTGTATAGCAAAAAATGGCCTGGTCAGGAAGTGGGTAAAACATTCCGGAGCTGAAGTGGTTATGAAAGCAGATTGCAGCCGGTGCATGTCACGTAAGTGTCATGCACTACACAATCTGTTTTTGAACCTAAAAAAAAGTTTATACAGTACTGTGCAAAAGTTTTAGGCAGGTGTGATAAAATGCTGTTCATGGAGAATGTTAACAGAAATTGAAGTGCTGTTGGTTCATTTTTATTAACAAAATGGTAAATAAATGAACAGAAGGGAAATAAAAAACAAATCATTATTTGGTGCATCCTTTGCCTTCAAAACAGCACCGATTTTTCTAGGTACACTTGCACACAGATTTTGAAGGAAATCGTCAGGCAGGCTGTTCCAAACATCTTGGAGAACTAACCACAGATCTTCTGTGGATGTAGGCCGCATCAAATCCTTGTCTCTTCATGTAATCCCAGACAGATGCGATGTTCAGATCAGGGCTCTGTGGGGGCCAAACCATCGCATCCAGGACTGTTTGTTGTTGTTTACACTGAAGATTAATGTTCTTAATGACCTTGACTGTATGTTTGGGGTTGTCCTGTTGCAGAATTTTTTTTTAGGGGCCAACACATGCCTCCCTGATGGTATGGCATGATGGATAAGTATCTGCCTGTATTTCTTAGTGTTGAGGACATAATTTATCCTGACCAAATCTACAACTCCAATTGCAGAAATGTAGCCCCAAACTTGCAAGGAACCTCCACCATGCTTCACTGTTGCTTGCAGACACTCATTATTGTACCGTTCTCCAACAAACTGCTACAGCCAAATATTTCACATTTTCACTCATCAGTCCAGAGCACCTGCTGCCATATTTCTGCACCCCAGTACCTATGTTTTATTACATAGTTCACTTTGTTCCCATAGCCTATGCATGAAAACATAGGGGTGTGGGATCAGCCTCCTTTTTGTTTTTCTGTTTTTTGTTCCGCCCACTGGGTTTAAAAAAAATGATAGTGTGTACCAGGCTTTCGGCACAGGGGGCTCCCTCTAGATTAATCTACAAATCGGTATATTTAATACAGTAAAAATAAAAAAAATAAAGTGTAAAAACCGAAATATCTCAAAATATGTGCTCACTAAAAATGCACTTTATCTCTTGAATAAACCAAGGTCCTTTTATAACGGAGTTTACCTGGTAAGCACACATGGCCATTGTACAGAATTGTTGTTTCCATCACGATTGCACTCTGTGCTTGGTTCTGGTTGATGCAAGAAGCTGGATGTCATATAATGAAGGGCTTGTAATGGTTATCCTCTTGTTGCACTTTACTTTGTGTCGTGATTGAAATATAATACATAACTAATGGTTGAACATAACAGGGCCACGCTTTGTGTTCCATTCAAATCCAAGGTCTGTAAACAGGCACACTTCTCTACAGCTTAATCAGTTGTGTTGCTTTATTATTTCCCTTGCATATAATCTTCAAAAGAGTAAATATGCTAATGTTTCACTTAGTGTAGAAGTCGTGTGAACTTTCATTACAGCACTCTTCTGTTCTGGAATAAACAATAGTCTCATGACTAGCCAGGCCTTCTTCCTCTATCAGTTCTTTGTTGTCCAGCAGTCAGTCATGTGAAATCGTGCTTAATGTAACACATTATCTGTTTTTCTTTCTTACATTAAAGAATAATAATATCCCGTTTGAATCTTCTCTCAAATGCTGGTGCTTCTTTTAATTATTAGAAGAGAGACTGTTTTTATAAGTTCAAATTTCAACTGTGTAGTGTCATGCACTTCTCAGCTCACATAAATCTGGTCTAGACATATTATTAATTGCTTATAAACTGAGAGAATGAATATACTGACTGAATATACGCATTAACTGTACTGCCAAAGGTACATCAAGCTAGCTGCATCTTAAAATAATAAGGTGAAGATATAAAAAAAAGTGTATAGTGCTTAACTGCATTCTAAGAGGTCAAACCAAAGCTTGTAATTACAAAATAAATCCAGATTTCAAAAGCCATTCAGCTTGGATGAGAAGCCAGCCAGCACCATTAAAGTGGAACTAAAGTCTGGAAGAACTGCCCAGAAAAGACAAACGGAAGGCAAAATACTGGTCGCCAGTATTGACTGTGGTTTTTCTACAGTTGATTTTATTTCCCTAATGCTGACTTACCATTACACTGTGTCTCTGTGTTGTAGCATTGATAAATGAAGAACCATACACCAACATCTCATTCTCTGGAATACTTTTGTTGAGCTATCCATTGGACAGCTGATAATATGATGTAGCTTCCTAGAGGTCACTCTTCCTTAATGCACCAGTAATGGCTTTATCACAAGGGTCTGAGTTGAGGCAGCAATATTGGTAAAAGCAGGGCTTTGCTTCCTCATGTCAGAGCTTCCTGTAAGAATAACGGTAAATAATAGCAAAATCACAAAATCTAACTCCACATCTCCTGAGACTAGCAGTCAGACAGCAGTGCCTTGGATTGCATACTGCAGATATACAGCTATAAGGCTGTAGGCACAGGAGTGATTAGACACACTTAATACCAAGAGGAGGTACATTGCTGTTTATTGGGGGAAACTCCATGCAAAAGGTAAATTTTTTTTTTTTTTTGGGGGTACCGCTTAAGAACAATTACTGTTTCTAGTTTGTTCCTGAAAACACAATCTTCAATTATGTGTTTGGCTCCACCTTAACATGGTTTAGTAATTACCTTGTAGATTAAACCAACTGCCCATTGACTTGGGGTTCCATTTTTAATATGCAAAGCAAACTCACCCATCCATTTATGTCTCCATGCTTTTTTTTTCTTTTTTTTTTTAAACACCCCCTAGTATTTTTAGCTGTGACCGTCTTGAGTAAGGGCAAATGATTTGTGTAGTATTTACTTCCTGGAATCCATGTGCCCTTAGCATGTGCACAGGAGGGTGTGCTTAGCTGAGTTATTCCTCCCCTCCTGCAGATGAAATAAAAATAGAAAATGTCCATGAAGACACCTGGCACATGTGATGATATTTTGCCCTAGGCCAAAAACCAGAAAGCTACTTCAGAAATAAAAAAAGTCAAACGAGAAAATACAATCTATGTATTAAGGTGCTAGCAGCATAAGGATTAAAATAGTTTAATGCTGATTGAGAGAATAGAGTTCTGCTTTAAGAAATTACTCTCAAAAATTGGCCGAGATGGATACTTTAGCGCATTCTGAGTCTTTAAATTCCAATACATACCTGTCTTGTTCTCTTTTTGTTAAAGCAACTAATTTATTTCCTTTTATGTTTTGTAGTCTGGCTCAGAGTAAAGCTTCATGTTCGAGATGCCAAAACAAATGAAGATAAGAAGAAATGTGTAGCATTTTGGCTGGAGCGGTATGCCAAGAGGGAGCCAGGCAAACTCCTAACCGTTGTCTTTGATATGGCTGAGTGCGGACTTAGTAATGTAGTAAGTTGCATCATTTTATTATACTATATTTTTAGTGGGTACACAGTCCAAGTTATTATGCCAAAGCTGAACTCCAGATGTTGATTTAAAAAAAAAAACATTTAATGCGATTATTTAAAAAGTTGTGTTTTTAAACTCAACTACTGTAAATAAGTTTACATTTTTATATTGGCACAATATAATCTCTGGACAGAATGGGATTAGACTGTGAAAGGAGGGGCAGCATTCTGAACCATTTGGGTCCTAATGCATTTGTATGTGGAGTAAACATGCTGCTAGAACAGGGCTCAAAATTTCAAGTCATGAGCTACTAGCCAGGCCTTAAGAGTTACTTGCCACCAGTTGCTCTTCCCTGCCCTACCCCTAAACACGAATTAGAATTACCTCCCAACATAGAGGTCAGTGATTGTAATTCTATTCCCCAGCATTGGTGTCAGTGGACGCCATAATACCTCCCAGCGTTGGTGCCAGTGGACGCCTTAATACCCCCCAGCATTGGTGCCAGTGGACGCCATAATAACCTCCCAACACAGTTATCAGAGGTAGTGGTAATAACCCCCAGCATTCATGTCAGTGGACACAATAACCCCCCAACACTGGTATCAGATGACACATTAGTAACTCCCAACACTGGAGCTACCGGCACTGTTGAGCGTGTGGTAGCTTATGGATTCTTCCTGTCACTGTAAAATTGCCTGGGGCAGACGGCTTACACTGACAGTCTGCAGGAGACCTGCATGGCATCAGCGATCTGATGATTGGTGCAATGCTTTCCAGGTTCCTTAAAAAAATAAAAATAAAGAGTTTATTTTTAAAAGGTGAACTTATCCCTTCAATGCACTTTCCCTGCTACGAGGCATGGTAAAACATGTTGTGAGGTTGTTTCTCTGCAGCAGTCCCTGAAAATAGCAAAATATAGGGACATTTTCAAGATCTTCATCCTTATAGATCATCTTGTTGGAAGGCTTGAAATGGGCTGTTCACTTAAGTATCCCTTGCAACCTGACAGATGGATCAGTATTGCAAATATGAAAAGGAAGAAAATGTAGTGTCCAGATATGGAAAGCTGGTAAATACTTATCCACCACAGACTCAAGACTGTAATTGTTGCTAAAATTACATCTTCTAAATACAAATTTGAAGGAAGGGTATGTTGAGTCTCTACCCATAAATCAGCAGATTTAAATGAATATTCAGCCTGCTAGGCAGCCCAATCATTGACAGATTAGTATACATTTAAGAAGCAGATTGGTTTATTCCTAAATATATACAGTCACGTTTGTCCCTATGCTGTCATTTCTTTCTCGTACATCACGGGACACAGAGCGGCATATTCATTACTATATGGGTTATATGGAGTACCTTCAGGTGTGGACACTGGCAATCTCAAACAGGAAGTCCCCTCCCTATATAACCCCCTCCCCTAGAGGGAGTCCCTCAGTTTTTTCGCCAGTGTCTTAGGTGTTGGTCACGGAATAGCTTTGCTCCACATCCTTGGGATTAAGGGCGGGCTAACCGGATCTGTCCAAGGAGCCTCAGTGCCAAAGTGGACAGTACCCGGGCCCCAAACCGTGGGGTTTTGCATATAATGCTCCTCTTTGGAGGGCTGGACCCTGGGCCCAGGACTTGGAGTTCATAAAGACCATAAGTTCCTGTTTGCCAGGGTGCTATATAGGTCCAGGACAGTGGGTACCTTCATAGGACCCCAGGGCCTGAAGGTCTACTACGCTACCCACGGAGATGGGAGAAGATTGGATCGTTTTGCTGGACAAACATCCTGCAGCATGGAGCAGGTAAGAGGGGAGCCTGCGGGACTTGGTTCGACAGCAGGCTCTCCGGGGTAACCTAAAAGGGGGGTAGCCTAAGTATGCTCTGCATTGGCAACCTTGCTCACTATGTCTGAGAAAGACAGGATGATCCCTTTTCCCCCATCACTAGGTTCCCCTGTCTAAGAATGGTGTTGCTAGCTACCTGCTGCTTTCTTCCTAGGACTGGTAAGGATCCCTATGGGGCCTTTTGGAGAGTCCTACCTGGCCGGGGGTTTGAATCTGCCGCCTGATACTGCAGTCCTGGGTCTCCAGCAGCGCGGCTCCTCCATGTTCCTCCTGCTCCGGCATACGCGCGCACGCGCGTGCGCGCGCACGTCTTATAGACGTTTTTCGCGCCGTTCGGAGAGGAGGGCGGGGGGGGCGTGCCTGCAGCGTCATACAGGGGCGCGCCTTGTGCTGTTATAGATCAGCAGGCATTGTCAGTGCTCAGTCTGAGGCTGATCTCAAAGGGAGAGGACGCAGAGCGGCAGAACAGTGACTCCCGGTGGCGGAAGAGGGGTAGTACATGCTGGACTTTGTTCCAATGCCTTTTTGTTAAGCCAAGAAATCCCCCTTTTTGCAGCAGGTTAGGAGGCTGGCAAACTAAGTTTGGGGTCACTGTATGTTTGAAAAAAAAAGAAAGAGACTTATATATATTTAGAAAAAAAAACATACGGGGCCCCATCAGTTTTTGGGCATTAGTGATCTATTGTCCCCTAAACTCTAGTTTTGTACTCCTGGCCACTACAGTCTGTTGTTGTTGGCAGAGTCCCTCGATTTTGTATTATGGCTTCCAAAGGTTCGGGGTCAAAGGGTACAAAAAAGACCAAAAAACAAAGGGGTTCCCCCTCTGATTCTGATGATATGCCAATACTTTCCCCGCAACTTATTCCCATAAAGGTCGCCTTGGATGAGCCATTAGGGGGGTCTGGTGCGGAGGCTGGCCCAGATCAGCCCAGCCCTGTGTTTATCACAGAGGAGATGTTAGCTGTATCCCTAGGGGGGCTAGAAGAGAGAATAGCAGCATTGATCGCTAGAGCTATTCCTGGCAAGAAACGGGTTAGATCCCCATCACCAAGAGGTGTATCCTCAGATGCTGAGATTCTCTCTCCGGAGGAATTGGAATCGCAGGAGGATCAACTAGACCTGAACCAAGAGGGTTCAGGGATTGAGGGATCTACCTCTGAGGAACCATTTTCAGACTCCCAGACAGAGAGACTGTGGGTGCAGTCTTTGACGGACATGGTCCGCTCGGCATTTAGTTTACCATTGCCAGAGCCTCAGGTTCCTCCGGTATCCTCTCTGGGCTCTTTGAAAGCTCCGTTAAGCAACGCGGTTTTTTCCGGTCCATCCTCTCTTGGAGGAATTGATCTTTCGGGATTGGGTACGGCCGGACAGGATTTTTCTGCCACCGAAGAGATTTGCGGTCATTTACCCCATGGAGGAAAAATTCTCCAAGAGGTGGAGGCTCCCAGTGGTGGATGCAGCCATCTCATGTGTGAATAAATCACTAACTTGCCCGGTGGAAAACATACATATGTTTAAAGATCCGGTTGATAAACGGTTAGAGACACTTTTAAAAGCATCCTTTGCTACGGCAGGAGCAGTGGTACAGCCAGCTGTGGCTGCAATTGGAGTTTGTCAGGCGTTAAAGGACCAGACAAAAGAAATGTTAAAGGACATGCCTACCCAACAAGCAGAAGAGTTTTCTGACATTCCCAGAGCTCTGTGTTTTGCTGTAGATGCTATAAAGGATTCCATCCAGCAGGCCTCTCGTTTATCACTATTTTTGGTGCACATGAGAAGGCTCTTATGGTTGAAGAACTGGGCGGCGGAGCCCCCATGCAAAAAGCTTCTGGCAGGGTTTCCCTTCCATGGAGGACGACTCTTCGGGGAGGATCTGGATAAATACATTCAGACTATTTCAAGTGGCAAAAGTACCCTTTTACCGGTCAAAAAGACATTCCGGGGTCCTACATTTAAAAGGCAGCTCTTTCCTGTCTCAGGGCCCTCAAATTCCAGGCAGTATCGACGGCCGCCTGCACGATCCAACGTTAACAGTAGATCGCAGGGACAGGCCCCTGGGGGTAAGAGGCCATGGTATCGCAAGCCGACAAAGACAGCCCCTAAGTCTGCCTTATGAAGGGGCGCCCCCACTCTCGCGGGTGGGGGGAAGGCTTCGTTTCTTCTCAGAAGTTTGGGAAGCCAAGATCCCCGACAAATGGGTCCGGGCGTCTGTAACCACAGGCTACAGACTGGAGTTTCTAAACTTTCCTCCGCCTCATTTTCAAGAGTCAAGGCTACCAAAGGATCCAGCAAGGAAGGCCTCAATGCTGGCAGCTTTGGATCACCTGCTTTGCCAGGACGTAATAATAGAGGTGCCAGCCCAAGAGCAAGGGCTAGGTTTCTATTCCAATCTCTTTGTCATACCAAAGCCCAACGGCGATGTCAGGCCAATCTTGGACCTAAAGAGGTTAAACGGTTACCTAAGGGTTCGTTCCTTCCGGATGGAATCCATCCGGTCAGCAGCCGCCGCGCTTCAGAGGGACGATTTTCTGGCCTTCCATAGACATAAAGGATGCTTACCTTCATGTACCAATCTTTCAGTCGCATCAAAGATTTTTACGCTTCGCGGTGGGGCAGCGACACTTCCAATTCAGGGCGCTCCCCTTCGGGCTGGCCACGGCCCCCCGGGTATTCACGAAGATCCTAGCCCCAGTTCTGGCCAATTTAAGGATCCAAGGGGTCACAGTCCTAGCATACTTGGACGACCTTTTAATCATAGATCACTCACGGCCGTGTCTGCAACAGGCAGTAAACCTCACGGTTCAGTACCTCGAAGGATTCGGCTGGGTCCTAAACCGGGAAAAGTCAGCGTTCCAGCCTACAAAGCAGTTGGAATACCTCGGCATGAGGTTAGACACAGAACAGCAAAGGGTGTCCTGCCCCTTGTAAAGATCGAGGCTATCAAGGGGTTGGTTCAGTTGGTTCTAAGCAAGAAAAAACCAACTATTCGCCTGTGTATGCGATTACTAGGCAAGCTAGTGGCCACGTTCGAGGCAGTACCATACGCTCAGATCCACACTCGCGTCCTACAGGCAGCCATTCTAGCAGCCTGGGGCAAGAGAGCACATGCCTTAGAGTCCCCTTTGACGCTATCATCAAGGGTCCGACAAAGCCTGGCCTGGTGGTTGAACCCTCAGAATCTTCTAAAGGGAAGCCCTGTTGTCTGGAAGGTAGTTACCACAGACGCCAGCCTGGCAGGCTGGGGGGCGGTCTTCGAGGGGTTCTCTCGCCAGGGAACTTGGGTGAAAACAGAGAGGCAGCTCCCCATCAATATCTTGGAGATCAGAGCTGCTCGCCTAGCCCTTCTGGCATGGACCTCCAGATTACAGGGGTTCCCGGTGAGAATCCAGTCAGACAATGCCACAGCGGTGGCATACATAAACCACCAAAGGGGGAACCAGTAGTCAGGCCGCTCAGAGGGAGGTGAGCTTGATTTTTCAGTGGGCAGAGGTTCATGTACCCTGCATTTCGGCGATATTCATTCCCGGAGTGGACAACCTGCAGGCAGACTTCTTAAGTCGCCAGAGTCTGTTGCCAGGGGAGTGGTCTCTGCATCCCCAGGTCTTTCAGACAATCTGCCAGAGGTGGGGAATGCCAGACGTAGATATAATGGCATCCAGGTTCAACAAGAAACTAGACAGGTTCGTGTCTCGAGCGAGGGACCCTATGGCCTGCGGAACCGATGCGTTGGTTTGCCCTTGGCATCAATTCAAACTTCTATATGCATTCCCTCCGCTACAGTTACTTCCTCGCCTGTTGCGCAGGATCAGAGTGGAGCACAAGCCAGTCATTCTAGTAGCTCCAGCTTGGCCCCGGAGGACTTGGTACTCACTAGTCCTGAAGATGGCAGTGGGAGACCCTTGGACTCTTCCTCTACGACCAGACCTACTCTCACAAGGCCCGATCCTCCACCCTACATTACAACGTCTAAATTTGACGGCCTGGAGGCTGAATCCCTGATTCTCAGGGGTAGAGGTCTGTCTAGGCAGGTAATTCCTACCCTGATTAGGGCTAGAAAGCCGGCCTCCAGGGTGATTTATTACAGGGTGTGGAGGAACTACGTAGGCTGGTGTGAATCCAAAAGATGGAATTCCCGCAAATATACCATTGATAGGGTGTTAAGTTTTCTCCAGCTAGGAGTGGATAAAGGCCTGGCATTAAGCACAATCAAGGGACAGATTTCAGCTCTGTCAGTGTGGTTTCAGAGGCCGCTGGCCACCCACTCGCTGGTAAAGACCTTCATACAGGGGGTCTTGCGTATTAATCCTCCTGTCAAGTCACCAATTTGTCCATGGGACTTAAATCTTGTCCTGTCCACTCTACAGAAACAACCCTTTGAGCCGTTGGCTGAGATTCCTTTAGTTTTACTGACAAGAAAGTTGGTTTTCTTGGTCGCCATAGTTTCGGCCAGGAGAGTGTCAGAATTAGCAGCCTTATCGTGTAAGGAACCATATCTCGTTCTACATAAGGACAGGGCAGTTCTCCGGCCCCATCCTTCCTTTCTACCAAAGGTTATATCCAATTTCACTTGAACCAGGATTTGGTACTTCCATCCTTCTTTCCGAAACTCACATCTAGAAAGGAGGGGTTGCTGCATACCTTGGATATTGTCCGGGCCATGAAGGCCTATCTTAAAGCTACAGAAAAGATCCGGAAAACAGATGTGTTGTTCGTTCTACCAGATGGCCCCAAGAAGGGGCAGGCAGCTGCAAAATCCACCATCTCGAGATGGATTAGACAATTAATCATTCAAGCCTACGGTTTGAAGAGGTTGCCTCCTCCTTTGTCGGTAAAGGCCCATTCTACCAGGGCCATGGGCGCCTCCTGGGCAGCACACCATCAGATCTCTATGGCTCAGATATGCAAGGCGGCGACGTGGTCATCAGTCCACACGTTTACAAAGTTTTATCAACTAGACGTGAGAAGGAATGCGGATTCTGCCTTTGGACAGGCAGTACTACAGGCTGCAGTTTAAGATCCTCGGGATCAGGGGCACCCTTGGTTGTAAAAAAGAAAAAAAAAAAAAAAAGTTTTTTCTTGACTAAGTTGGAATTATTATTATTATTTGAGTATACCTCTAAATTGAATCCTTCTTTGGAAGATGTCTCCCTCCCCTCATTAAAGCATTGCTTTCGGACATCCCATATAGTAATGAATATGCCGCTCTGTGTCCCGTGATGTACGAGAAAGAAAAAGGGATTTTTAAATACAGCTTACCTGTAAAATCCTTTTCTTGGAGTACATCACGGGACACAGAGCTCCCACCCCTCTTTTGGGTGAACATTTTGGGAGGCATACTGCTTGCTACAAAACTGAGGGACTCCCTCTAGGGGAGGGGGTTATATAGGGAGGGGACTTCCTGTTTGAGATTGCCAGTGTCCACACCTGAAGGTACTCCATATAACCCATATAGTAATGAATATGCCGCTCTGTGTCCCGTGATGTACTCCAAGAAAAGGATTTTACAGGTAAGCTGTATTTTAAAATACCTTTTTTTGCGGGACTGATGAGTTTTACCAAGTGTTTAGTAAAGTTTCTAAAAATTAAAGAAGTACAGCCCAAGCTTGTTTGGTTAACATCACAGAGCCAGTCCAGGCTGGGGAAAGATTGCGACCATGTGGTCAGGATCCACCCAGATCCCTGGACCGTCGCCTGATTCAGCCTCTCGGCAAGCCGCTAAGAGCCTAAGGCATCCGCTTTCACCCCCATCACAGCTCAATGCTCCAGTGAGCACTGGAGGGGCAGAGCAGACAGCGGGGACTGACAGTCACTAGCTCTCTAGAGGCTCATGGGGCACCGAGAACCGAGCGGTGGACAGATGCTGCATCCACTTTGGTAAGTATGATTTGAAAAAACAAAAAATACAACTCCTCTAAGGCTCCTTTCACACTGGGACAGGACATGTGGTGGCGGTATAGCGGCGCTAAAAATATTGGCGCTATACCGTCGAATTGCCGAATTGTTTGCTTTTTGGTTTTGTTTTTTTAATTTGCAGCAGATCTTGCCTTAATTTCTGTTAATTGTTCTTTAACCCTGAAGATGTAAAACCTATTTTGCAAAGAATTTTATGAGACTTTGTTTGATGTGCTAAAATAGACTTTCCTCTGTGGACCAACATCAAAGAACCCTTTATGAACACATTTTGCTTGCCTTCGAAGTATCTTTAAAATAGCTGTGCAGTCACTTTTTACTGGTGTCACACGCGGCAAAATCTAAAACCTTTTTAAACCCTTTACCAAAATATACGCTGACACATCAAACTTTAAAAAAATAAAAAAGTTTGTTATTTCTTTGTATCTTGAAAAAAAACAAAGTTATGTTGTCCAACCTGTATCATTTTGTAACTGCATGCAATATTGTCAAACAAAATGGCTTTTGCTGGAGTGGTAAAATTTTAACTTTTTTGTTCTCTTCCTGAAAAACCAACGCAATGGCTATTTTTGTAATCTGCATCGTTGTGCACTTTCTTTTGCCAGTGATTTCTCCCGCATAGTAATAAGCAAATGTAATATCACATGCAAATTAGATAAAACATGGTTTTCATTGCAAGCAGTTTCATTAGGGAAGGTTGTTCTTCAGATAATGGGAATTTGCATTTGGAATCCTCCTGGGTTTTTAGTGAAGATAAAGTGATGATTTTTTTTTTTCCTTCTGCTGTTTGAAGTGGAAGTAATATATTTATAAAAAGGACACTGCCTCAAGGACATTCCTCCAGAGTTGGTTAAATGTTTTACTTTGTGTGTGCGTATATGGTGATACATTGTGATCAGTCAGATATTATAGAGTAGCTTCATTGTATTGGTATAGAATTTGACACAGGGAAGCACATGGAAGGGTGTAGTGCTAACAACATTTTTAATCATATGGGAGACTTAAAGAAGTGATATAAATCTAAATTGTCAGAATCCGTAACCAACTTTTCTAGTTCCATTTAGTGTATACAAACGCATTTTCAATTTCAGATTCAGCGAGTAAAAATACTTTAGAATTGCCCACAATTCTCTTTCGGATTATCTTCATTTATAATTTAAAAAGGTTGTAAACCTCAGACATAATCTATGAAAAAAGCACATCCTTCTATACTGTGTACTTGCCTTTCTCCAAAGCTCTGAGGCTCAGTTCACACTGCTGCGATGTGAAAACCTGTGCAAATCCAGAACAGGTGTTTACATCGCAAACAACTCACAGGCAGTTCACTCTGCCCTATGCGAACCGCTGTGGGTGTCAATACAAAGTTAATGACACCGCCAGTTTGGTTCGCATATCGCAGTGAGAACTGTCGATTTAGACCGGAATTGGATTGCATGGGTGTGAACTCCTGTGCAATACGACTTCTTTATTGCTGAATTCGCATCACTCAGACATTGCATGTGATTTGCAAAGCAGTGCGGTGTTCATCGCATGCAATGTCTGACTTTGTAGCAGTGTAAACCCAGCCTGAGTGTCATTTCTCCTCTTTGCGGCTTGGTTCCCGTTATCACCATGACTCCATTCTGGCAGCTTTTCCCAACACAGGGCTGGGAGCTGTTGGCTGTGTGAGGATTTCAGGTCCCTGCTCCTAGGATTTCTCTTTAGTTGTTTCTTGTGTGTGATTTCAATAGGCTCAGAAGAAATAGCTGCAGATACACAGCTACAACTTATGTAGGAGGATTTGTTTAATCTCTGTGCATCACCTAATGCTAGGTAATTCACTGGGTACATGTTTACAACCATTTTAAAAATAAGAAATGGGGCCCTTTAACCACTTAAGGACCGACTACTGCACATATACGTCGGCAGAATGGCATGGCTGGGCACATCAACGTATATATACGTTGGTTTTAGTACCCAGCCGTGGGTCACGAAGCTCGGGTACCGCGGGACTCGCGGACCGGATCGCCGCTACAGTGCGGCGATCCGTCCCTGGAGCTGAAGAACGGGGAGAGCCGTGTGTAAACACGGCTTCCCCGTGCTTCACTGTGGCCACAGCATCGATCACGTCATCCCTGTTATAGGGGGACGTGATCGATGACGTCACACCCCAGCCACACCCCCCTACAGTTGTAAACACACACAGGGAACACTCAAAGTCACAGCGCCCTCTTGTGGTTAACTCCTAAACTGCAACTGTCATTTTCACAGTAAACAATGCAATTTAAATGCATTTTTTGCTGTGAAAATGACAATTGTCCCAAAAATGTGTCAAAATCGTCCAAAGTGTCAGCCATAATGTCGCAGTCACGAAAAAAATCGCTGATCGCTGCTATTAGTAGTAAAAAAAATTTTTTTTTATAAAAATGCAATAAAACTATCCCTTATTTTGTAAACGCTATCAATTTTGCGAAAACTAACCGATAAACGCTTATTGCGATTTTTTTTTTACCAAAAATAGGTAGAAGAATACGTATTGGCCTAAACTGAGGAAAAAAAATGTTTTTCTATATATTTTTGGGGGATATTTATTATAGCAAATGTAAAAAATATTGAATTTTTTTCAAAATTGTCGCTCTATTTTTGTTTATAGCGCAAAAAATAAAAACCGCAGAGGTGATCAAATACCACCAAAAGAAAGCTCTTTTTGTGGGGAAAAAAGGACGCAAATTTTGTTTGGGAGCCATGTCGCACGACCACGCAATTGTCAGTTAAAACGACGCAGTGCCGAATCGCAAAAAGGGGCAAGGTCCTTTACCTGCATTTTGGTCTGGGTCTTAAGTGGTTAAACTGGAGGTTTGTGTCCACTGCAGAATATTCTAATTGGCTGCCATTATCACTTTCTTCCAATCGGCTTAAAAGGCAAGTGTAGCCAAACGGTTACATACACACATACAGTATATTAGCAAAAGTATTGAGACACCTGCCTTTACAGTCACGCACATGAACTTTAATGGCATCCCAGTCTTGGTTCATTGAGTTGACCCACCCTTTGCAGCTATAACAGCTTCAGCTTTTCTGGGAAGGCTGTCTACCAGGTTTAGGAGTGTGTCTATGGGAATGTTTGACCATTCTTCCAGAAGCGCATTTGTGAGGTGAAGGAGAGCTGTGATGGTGCAGAGTCATAATGGTTGGAGCTCCATAAGAGTGCGGCAAATATTAAATTACCTCTGGGAGTATGTTATATGCCCCCTTGCATAAAGAAGGAGGAGGAGTCCCAGCTCCTTTTACAGATATAAATGGCAGGGAAGCAATGTGATATTGTGGGTGATTTTTAATTATCCTGATAGACTCTGCAAATTAAACTGCACAGTCAAAGGATTGCCATTTCCTTAAATGTGTTGCCAGAAAATTGAATTGAATAGATGGCGGAAGCCCCTACAAGGAAAAATGCTCTGATGGATCTATATTTCACTCAAATAAAACTGAGCTGATTATTGATGTGCAAGTTAGAGACAACTTGGGTAAACGTGATCATGGTGTAACTACATTTGCCATAAATTAAATGACGCAGAAGCATGTTGGTGTGACAAGAATTCTACATTTCACCTTACTGAATAATACTCAATGGGATCAAATATATTTGCAACAAAACAACCAGGGTGAAAGTGTTGTTAAAGATAAATTAAGGTGCATTGGCTTTTGTGTTCCATTGGGGTAACAAGCATAAAAGAACAAAATAAAAACCTATGTAGCAAAATTCTAGTGAAAAAATAAATAAATAAAACAGTTGTGGAGAAAGTGTAGTGCTAATAATGAATATGATGCTAGTGAAAAAATCAATAAACTTAATATACAACACCACATGTGAAAATTATAGTAATAAATATACTAATTATAGTCCATATATCCTTCAATGAATGAATGATAATGGTGATGAGATCTGATCAATGCCAGAAATAAGTTAAATAGATCTTAAAAAAGAAGTCCAGTGACTGAGTGAATGGACAAAATCCAACGGTGATCTCTACATAGGGGATCCACCACCACTTATTACAAGGAGCTTACCGGATGGATTGGACCCAGAAGGACATATACCCGCTAGGCCAATCAAGCTTGTATAGACGATACACTTTGTAGGGTACACCATAGATGTCTTAAAAACCAGGTAATCTTGATAAGACCTCAGACAGAGAAATCCAGGGGTTCACACCAGGTGACGGTATACAGCAAATCTCACAAGAAGTATATCAGATATCTAAACGATAGGTATTAAAAAGAAAAATTGGAGTGCACATAGCATAATTCCATATAAATAACACAAAATGTATTTAAAAGTAAGAAACTCGCATATTGCAGTGGTAAAACGAGCTCATAAAATCAGCTAATAAAATCAGTGTAGAAATGTCATTGCTACCCTGATTTTATGAGCTTGTTTTACCACTGCAATATGTGAGTTTCTTTCTTTTAAATCCATTTTGTGTTATTTATACGGAATTATGCTATAAAGCAAAAAAAAAAAAAAAGCTAAAAAAAAAAGTACGCTCTGCAGAGCTCGGTCACGAGAACTCGGACAGATGATTGGAGGGAAAGGATACATCACCCCATCACTCGGCACACAGGAACAGAGCTGATGGTGTCAACCAGCTGCAGATCCCTCCCCTGTCACTTTTTTTCATCTTTGTGTCAGGAAAACCGTTTTTTACCCCCCCGTGTATGGGGATCCGGTGCTTTTTGATGCTTTTTACTGCATTCCAGTACAGTTCTGTGGTGGGAAAAAAAGGAGCATGTTGTTGGTTTGTTGGTTTGTGTTTTCCTGGAACTGAAAAGCACTGGAACTCACTGCACTGGTGTAAACAATGCTATTGGAACCCAAATAACTCACTTTACACTGCATTGCGTGATATTTTGTAAAGATGCATTTGCAATGTGGTTACCCCCATTTTCCTTTTCTCCATATCTGTCTTTTGTATAGCTTTGTAACCCTTTTTTGCCTGAGCGAATCTGGTAGTGGAGGTATGTGTTCTAGACAGTCTATAATTTATTTGGAATTTGCACAGACCAGGTTTCTATCAGATTTTCTTTGTTACTATAACAAAAAAAAAACGCAGGCTAGCTAACACAATCCTGTTTTTTTTTTCTTTTTAGGATATGGATTTTGTACGTTTTGTAATCAGCTGTTTTAAAATCTACTACCCAAGATACCTGTGTAAGTATATTCCTGAAGACTTTGAAACCTTGTCGCAAGGCCATTTATTTCAGGAACAATTTTCCCATAAGATTATATTGTGTATTTAAACTTTTTTAGGCATGCTATTTACCTATAAAGGCCCTCCTTGGGTAGACATCCAAAATAATTGAGATGGTTTCTGCCATCTTGGATGTGACGTTCACGTATTCAGAGCTGTTACTCAAGTGACATTTTTGTATTTCTAGTACAAAAAAAGTGAGGCACTCAGATGGACAGTTAGCAGTAGTCAGTGGTTTCCAGAAGAGATACCCGCTTAGTTCACAAATAGCAATAAATCTAAATAAATGTGGTGATGATAATGAGTATTATACCGTGTTTCCCCGAAAATAAGACACCGTCTTATATTTTTTTTTCCTCAAGAAATCACACTATGGCTTATTTTCGGGGGGTGTCTTATTTTTATTACAGAAAATAAAGGTTGCCTACCTGAACCACACTTGCGCTTCTTAGCATTTCCTCTGTCCACCTGTAGACTGAGATTATCGTATTCTGCACGCCATTTTTGGACCATTCGGATATCCAACTTCTTCTCTTTGCAAAAAGCCGTAAGATTCTTGCCTCGGGAGTCCTCCACAATTCCTTTCTTGTACTCAACAGAATAACTCTTTCTTTTTGCACTCATCTTGTCTGGTTGTACCACTACAAGATATCACTACAAGATTCGACACTACATCTTATTTTCGGAGATTCGACACTACATCTTATTTTCGGAGATTCGACACTACATCTTATTTTCGGAGATTCGACACTACATCTTATTTTCGGAGATTCGACACTACATCTTATTTTCGGAGATTCGACACTACATCTTATTTTCGGAGATTCGACACTACATCGCTACGTCTTATTTTCGGAGGGGTGTCTTATATTTCTATCTTGCGTCGAAATCCCGCTACGGCTTATTTTCGGAGTACGTCTTATTTTCGGGGAAACACGGTACTAAATACAACCGAATATGTAATGGTTGCTCTGTAACACATTGGATACAAACTTGGACCTTGTGATGGTAACTTTGAAACAAAGTATCAAAAGTAATTGTAGTAAGTGACAGTGTTGATAACTTCAATTAACTATGGTCTGGACAGATTGCAGCGATAACCACTGTTTCTCAGGTGTTCATATATAAGTATGCATGCATTGTGGACATTGCTGCATGTCACCTAGATGTTTTTTTTTTTTCTGAAACATCTGTGGAACACAGGATTCCTCCACAACCTGTCCAAAACATAATTTATTCTAGTTGAAAGCCTTGCCACCTACTACAGTTACTTTCATATAAAGTTACCAGTGCAAGCACTACCAATATATGTTGGAAATTCCATAGCAGTCACCACATTTTATTTTATTGCTACTCTATAGTCTTCCCCTTCTGTTCAGCAGCTACGTGAAGAAATGGGTAGAACTGCTGGGCAGTAATTAGACTCTCTCGGAAGAGGGAGAAGGCCCTGAAGGAACACTGGATAGCAGTAAAACCCAGCAGATTCCTACCCCAACCTGGGCAAAAAAAAACTGATTTGGTTGGACTAAGGGCCCTTTCACACTAGCGGACGAACGGTCCGCTAATTACAAGTCCGTTAACGGACTTGTAATGGGCCCCTATGGGAGAGGATCTGTTAGCGGATGATGCATCCGTAACGTCCGCCAGATCCGCATCCGTTTTTTGCCGAACGGATCGGATGCAAACGGACAGATGGTCCGTTTCCATCCGATTCCCCATAGAGGATAGCGCAGGAGAGACAGGGCGGTCCCTGCTCAGTGTGCGGGGACCGCCCTGTCCGCCCGACAGCTCAGCGGAGACTCCCCGCTGAGCCGACGGACACACGGAGCGGACCGAAAAATGGAACGCTCCGTGTGTAAGGAGTTGTAAAGGAAATTTTTGTTTTTGCCTAAAATTAATGTCTGCAAGGTAGACAGATGGAATAGTGTAATGATTATGTTAAAAAAAAAAAACAAGTAAATACCTATTAAATTCCTTCATCTATATCACCTCCAGCGTTCTAGTTTCTGTTCTCTCATTCACTTCCTGGTTTGCATCACTTGTTCATGTAAGAACTACATTTCCCAGTATGAATTGCGGCACGCCCAGTAATTCACACCTCCTTGAAGTCTCTAACATGTAGAGAGCGTCCTACCACACAGATGTAGTTCCCAGGAGGGGGCAAGCACGTTACTGACCACTGCAGTTAATTCTCCCTTCATGGTGGTCAGTAAAATCAGACAAGCAGGAAGTGAACAGAACAGAGAAGAAATAGAGCAAATTCTGAGCAAAAACGAACAATGAGGAAGTGAAAAGAGGAATGTCTGCAGGTAAAGAAAGCTTATTATGAAAAAAAAAAAATTCCTTTACAACCCCTTTATGTTTGCGCTTTTCATATATTTCTTATCTGTATTTTAATTTATTTGCTGTGCATTCTTTAACCACTTGCTTACTGGGCACATAAACCCCCTTCGTGCCCAGGCGAAATTTCAGCTTCCGGCACTGCGTCGCTTTAACTGACAATTGCGCGGTAGTGCGACGTGGCACCCAAACAAAATTGGCGTCCCTTTTTTCCCCACAAATAGAGCTTTCTTTTGGTGGTATTTGATCGCCCGTGCGGTTTTTATTTTTTGCGTTATAATGAAAAAAAGAGCGACAATTTAAAAATATATATATATTTTTTACTTGTTGCTATAATAAATATCCCATTTTCTTTCTCGTACATCACGGGACACAGAGCGGCATATTCATTACTATGTGGGTTATATGGAGTACCTTCAGGTGTGGACACTGGCAATCTCAAACAGGAAGTCCCCTCCCTATATAACCCCCTCCCCTAGAGGGAGTCCCTCAGTTTTTTCGCCAGTGTCTTAGGTGTTGGTCACGGAATAGCTTTGCTTCACATCCTTGGGATTAAGAGCGGGCTAACCGGATCTGTCCAAGGAGCCTCAGTGCCAAAGTGGACAGTACCCGGGCCCCAAGCCGTGGGGTTTTGCCTATAATGCTCCTCTTTGGAGGGCTGGACCCTGGGCCCAGGACTTGGAGTTTGTAAAAACCATAAGTTCCTGTTTGCCAGGGTGCTATATAGGTCCAGGACAGTGGGTACCTTCATAGGACCCCAGGGCCTGAAGGTCTACTACGCTACCCACGGAGATGGGAGAAGATTGGATCCGTTTGCTGGACAAACATCCTGCAGCATGGAGCAGGTAAGGGGGAGCCTGCGGGACTTGGTTCGACAGCAGGCTCTCTGGGGTAACCTAAAAGGGGGATAGCCTAAGTATGCTCTGCATGGGCAACCTTGTTCACTATGTCTAAGAGAGACAGGATGACACCCCTTTTCTCCCCATCACTAGGTTCCCCTGTCTAAGAATGTGTTGCTAGCTAAACCTGCTGTTTCTTCCTAGGGCTAGTAAGGATCCCTAGGGGCCTTTGGAGAGTCCTACCTGACCGGGGGTTTGAATCTGCCGCCTGTTTCTGCGTTCCTGGATCTCCAGCAGCGCGGCTCCTCCATGTTCCTCCTGTTTCCGGCATACGCGCGCGCGCGCGTGCGCGCGCACGTCTTATAGACGTTTTTCGCGCCGTTCAGACAGGAGGGCGGGGGGGGGCGTGCCTGCGGCGTCATACAGGGGCGCGCCTTTGTGCTGTTATAGACAGCAGGCATTGTCAGTGCTCAGTCTGAGGCTGATTTTCAGAAGGAGAGGACGCAGAGCGGCAGAACAGTGACTCCCGGTGGCGGAAGAGGGGTAGTACATGCTGGACTTTGTTCCAATGCCTTTTTTGTTAAGCCAGGAAATTCCCCTTTTTGCAGCAGGTTGGAGGCTGGCAAACTTAGTTTGGGGTCACTGTATGTGGTAAAAAGAAAATATATAATATATATTTAAAAAAAAAAAAAACATACGGGATCCCATCAGTTTTTGGGCATTAGTGATCTATTGTCCCCTAAACTCTGGTTTTGTACTCCTGCCCACTACAGTCTGTTGTGTGGGCGGAGTCCCTCGATTTTGTATTATGGCTTCCAAAGGTTCGGGGTCAAAGGGTACAAAAAAGACCAAAAAACAAAAGGGTTCCCTTTCTGATTCTGATGATATGCCGATACTTTCCCCGCAACTTATTAACATAAAAAGCGCCTTGGATGAGCCATTAGGGGGATCTGGTGCGGAGGCTGGCCCAGATCAGCCCAGCCCTGTGTTTATCACAGAGGAGATGCTAGCCGTATCCCTAGGGGGGCTAGAAGAGAGAATAGCAGCATTGATCGCTAGAGCTATTCCTGGTAAGAAACGGGTTAGATCCCCATCACCAAGAGGTGTATCCTCAGATGCTGAGATTCTCTCTCCGGAGGAATTGGAATCACAGGAGGATCAACTAGACCTGAACCAAGAGGGTTCAGGGATTGAGGGGTCTGCCTCGGAGGAACCATTTTCAGACTCCCAGACAGAAAGACTGTGGGTACAGTCTTTGACGGACATGGTCCGCTCGGCATTTAGTTTACCATTGCCAGAGCCTCAGGTTCCTCCGGTATCCTCTCTGGGCTCTTTGAAAGCTCCGTTAAGCAACGCAGTTTTTCCAGTCCATCCTCTTTTGGAGGAATTGATCTTTCGATTGGATTGGGTACGGCCGGACAGGATTTTTCTGCCACCGAAAAGATTTGCGGTCATTTACCCCATGGAGGAAAAATTCTCCAAGAGGTGGAGGCTCCCAGTAGTGGATGCAGCCATCTCATGTGTGAATAAATCACTAACTTGCCCGGTGGAAAACATACATATGTTTAAAGATCCGGTTGATAAAAGGTTAGAGACACTTTTAAAAGCATCCTTTGCTACGGCAGGAGCAGTGGTGCAGCCAGCGGTGGCTGCGATTGGTGTTTGTCAGGCGTTAAAAGACCAGACAAAGGAAATGTTAAAGGACATGCCTACCCAACAAGCAGAAGAGTTTTCTGACATTCCCAGAGCTCTGTGTTTTGCTGTAGATGCTATAAAAGATTCCATCCAGCAGGCCTCTCGTTTATCACTATTTTTGGTGCACATGAGAAGGCTCTTATGGTTGAAGAACTGGGCGGCGGAGCCCCCATGCAAAAAGCTTCTGGCAGGGTTTCCCTTCCATGGAGGACGACTCTTCGGAGAGGATCTGGATAAATATATTCAGACTATTTCAAATGGCAAGAGTACCCTTTTACCGGTCAAAAAGACATTCCGGGCTCCTACATTTAAAAGGCAGCTCTTTCCTGTCTCGGGGCCCTCAAATTCCAGGCAGTATCGACGGCCGCCTGCACGATCCAACGTTAACAGTAGATCCCAGGGACAGGCCCCTGGGGGTAAGAGGCCGTGGTATCGCAAGCCGTCAAAGACAGCCCCTAAGTCGGCCTTATGAAGGGGCGCCCCCACTCGCGGGTGGGGGGAAGGCTTCGTTTCTTCTCAGAGGTTTGGGAAGCCAAGATCCCCGACAAATGGGTCCGGGCATCTGTAACCACAGGTTACAGACTGGAGTTTCTAAGGTATCCTCCGCCTCATTTTCAAGAATCAAGGCTACCAAGAGATCCAGCAAGGAAGGCCTCAATGCTGGCAGCTTTGGATCACCTGCTTTGCCAGGACGTAATTATAGAAGTGCCAGCCCAAGAGCAAGGGCTAGGTTTCTATTCCAATCTTTGTCATACCAAAGCCCAACGGCGATGTCAGGCCAATCTTGGATCTAAAGAGGTTAAACGGTTACCTAAGGGTTCGTTCCTTCCGGATGGAATCCATCCGGTCAGCAGCCGCCGCGCTTCAGAAGGACGATTTTCTGGCCTCCATAGACATAAAGGATGCTTACCTTCATGTACCAATCTTTCAGTTGCATCAAAGATTTTTACGCTTCGCGGTGGGGCAGCGACACTTCCAATTCAGGGCGCTCCCCTTCGGGCTGGCCACGGCCCCCCGGGTATTCACGAAGATCCTAGCCCCAGTTCTGGCCAATTTAAGGATCCAGGGGGTCACAGTCCTAGCATACTTGGACGACCTTTTAATCATAGATCACTCACGGTCGGGTCTGCAAAAGGCAGTAAACCTCACGGTTCGGTACCTCGAAGAATTCGGCTGGGTCCTAAACCGGGGAAAGTCAGCGTTCCAGCCTACAAAGCAGTTGGAATACCTCGGCATGAGGTTAGACACAGAACAGCAAAGGGTGTTCCTGCCCCTGGTAAAGATCGAAGCTATCAAGGGGTTGGTTCAGTTGGTTCTAAACAAGAAAAAACCAACTATTCGCCTGTGTATGCGAGTACTAGGCAAGCTAGTGGCCACGTTCGAGGCAGTACCATACGCTCAGATCCACACTCGCGTCCTACAGGCAGCCATTCTAGCAGCCTGGGGCAAGAGGGCACATGCCTTAGAGTCCCCTTTGACGCTATCATCAAGGGTCCGACAAAGCCTGGCCTGGTGGTTGAACCCTCAGAATCTTCTAAAGGGAAAATCCTTCAGCCCTGTTGTCTGGAAGGTAGTTACCACAGACGCCAGCCTGGCAGGCTGGGGGGCGGTCTTCGAGGGGTTCTCTCGCCAGGGAACTTGGGTGAAAGCAGAGAGGCAGCTCCCCATCAATATCTTGGAGATCAGAGCTGCTCGCCTAGCCCTTCTGGCATGGACCTCCAGATTAAAGGGGTTCCCGGTGAGAATCCAGTCAGACAATGCCACGGCGGTGGCATACATAAACCACCAAGGGGGAACCAGGAGTCAGGCCGCTCAGAGGGAGGTGAGCTTGATTTTTCAGTGGGCAGAGGTTCATGTACCCTGCATTTCGGCGATATTCATTCCCGGAGTGGACAACCTGCAGGCAGACTTCTTAAGTCGCCAGAGTCTGTTGCCAGGGGAGTGGTCTCTGCATCCCCAGGTCTTTCAGACAATCTGCCAGAGGTGGGGAATGCCGGACGTAGATATAATGGCATCCAGGTTCAACAAGAAACTAGACAGGTTCGTGTCTCGAGCGAGGGATCCGATGGCCTGCGGAACCGATGCGTTGGTTTGCCCTTGGCATCAATTCAAACTTCTATATGCATTCCCTCCACTACAGTTACTCCCTCGCCTGTTGCGCAAGATCAGAGTGGAGCACAAGCCAGTCATTCTAGTAGCTCCGGCTTGGCCCCGGAGGACTTGGTACTCACTAGTCCTGAAGATGGCAGTGGGAGACCCTTGGACTCTTCCTCTACAACCAGACCTACTCTCACAAGGCCCGATCCTCCACCCTACATTACAGCGTCTAAATTTGACGGCCTGGAGGCTGAATCCCTGATTCTCAGGGGTAGAGGTCTGTCTAGGCAGGTAATCCCTACCCTGATTAGGGCTAGAAAGCCGGTCTCCAGGGTGATTTATTACAGGGTGTGGAGGAACTACGTAGGCTGGTGTGAATCCAAAAGATGGAATTTCCGCAAATATACTATTGATAGGGTGTTAAGTTTTCTCCAGCTAGGAGTGGATAAAGGCCTGGCACTAAGCACAATCAAGGGACAGATCTCAGCTCTGTCAGTGTGGTTTCAGAGGCCGCTGGCCACCCACTCGCTGGTAAAGACCTTCTTACAGGGGGTCTTGCGTATTAATCCTCCTGTCAAGTCACCAATTTGTCCATGGGACTTAAATCTTGTCCTGTCCACTTTACAGAAACAACCCTTTGAGCCGTTGGCTGAGATTCCTTTAGTCTTACTGACAAGAAAGTTGGTTTTCTTGGTCGCCATAGTTTCGGCCAGGAGAGTGTCAGAATTAGCAGCCTTATCGTGTAAGGAACCATATCTCGTTCTGCATAAGGACAGGGCAGTTCTCCGGCCCCATCCTTCCTTTCTACCAAAGGTTATATCCAAATTTCACTTAAACCAGGATTTGGTACTTCCATCCTTCTTTCCAAAACCTACATCTAGAAAGGAGGGGTTGCTGCATACCTTGGATATTGTCCGGGCCATGAAGGCCTATCTTAAAGCTACAGAAAAGATCCGGAAGACAGATGTATTATTCGTTCTACCAGATGGCCCCAAGAAGGGGCAGGCAGCGGCAAAATCCACCATCTCGAGATGGATTAGACAATTAATCATTCAAGCCTACGGTTTGAAGAGGTTACCTCCTCCGTTGTCGGTAAAGGCCCATTCTACCAGGGCCATGGGCGCCTCTTGGGCAGCACACCATCAGATCTCTATGGCTCAGATATGCAAGGCGGCAACGTGGTCATCAGTCCACACGTTTACAAGGTTTTATCAACTAGACGTGAGAAGGAATGCGGATTCTGCCTTTGGACAGGCAGTACTACAGGCTGCAGTTTGAAATCCTCGGGATCAGAAGCACCCTTGGTTGTAAAAAGAAAAAAAAAAAAAAAAAAAAGTTTTTTCTTGACTAAGTTGGAATTATTATTATTATTTGAGTTTACCTCTAAATTGAATCCTTCTTTGGAAGATGTCTCCCTCCCCTCATTAAAGCATTGCTTTCGGACATCCCACATAGTAATGAATATGCCGCTCTGTGTCCCGTGATGTACGAGAAAGAAAAAGGGATTTTTAAATACAGCTTACCTGTAAAATCCTTTTCTTGGAGTACATCACGGGACACAGAGCTCCCACCCCTCTTTTGGGTGACCATTTTGGGAGGCATACTGCTTGCTACAAAACTGAGGGACTCCCTCTAGGGGAGGGGGTTATATAGGGAGGGGACTTCCTGTTTGAGATTGCCAGTGTCCACACCTGAAGGTACTCCATATAACCCACATAGTAATGAATAGGCCGCTCTGTGTCCCGTGATGTACTCCAAGAAAAGGATTTTACAGGTAAGCTGTATTTAAAAATCCCTTTTTTTTTATATATTTTTTTTTCTCAGTTAAGGCCGATACGTATTCCTACTTATTTTTGTAAAAAAAAAAAAAAAATCACAATAAGTGACTGCTTTGCGCAAAAGTTATAGCACCTACAAAATAGGGGACATAATTATGATTTTTTTTTTTATATATTTTTTTTACTAGTAATGGCGGCGATCTGCGATTTTTATTGGGACTGCGATATTGCGACGGACACATCGGACACTTTTGACACATTTTTGGCGCCATTCACATTTATACAGCGACCAGTGCTATAAAAATGCACTAATTACTGTATAAATCTGACTGGCATTGAAGGGGTTAACACTAGGGGGTGAGGAAGGGGTTAAATGTATTGCCTGGGTGTGTTCTAACTGTATGGGGGGAGGGGGGTGACTGGGGGAGGTGACCGATGCTGTCTCCCTATGTACAAGAGAAACAGCATCTGTCACCTCACTGACAGGACGTGAAGCTCTGTGTTTACACTCAGAGCTCCACGTCCCTGCTGTCTCACCGACGATCGCGTGTACCTGACGGACATCGCGGCCGCCGGGTACACGCATCGGATCCTCGGTGATGCGTCGGGACTGTTTTTCCCCGCCGCGCGCCACCCTGTGGCGCGCGCGGGGAATTACAAGCAAATCACTTCCAAAGAAGTGACCCCGGCGCCTCAGGTCCGCGCTGTTCACGTCTTTGGACGTGAAGCGGTATTGAAGTGGTTAAGACTGCACTTAGTCACCTTCCTTCCCCTGAGATATGTTGATAGAATGCCTGCCTGAGATCACAAAAACACCTTATTACAACTACTCAAATGCTCTTGTGTTGATATACATGACTGAATAAGTGTGAGGGAATGACTGAAGCATGTGCGTGCATCCTGTGGTTGGCTTTCCAAATTCAGATTCAGAATTTTAGTTTCAAGGTTTTAGTGTGGGAACAATATACCTTTTCTATAGGTTTACAAAGCAGGGACAATTTGAGATCACACGGGTGTTAAATTGACATCTAATGCAATACTATAGGGGAAAAAAATGTCTGAACAAAGCGAATGCAGCCATCGTAATTAAGAATTGGTAAGCTGCAATATATAAATAACCCTGACAAGTCCCCACTGACCTCTCTAACTGTTGAAAATGTAGAAAACGTCATCCTCGGAGTGCACTGAATTCATTGAAGACTTGAAGACCTTTCACACTGATCCGTGGGCTCAGCGACGCTTTACTGCTCTCTTAATGGAGCTATTTGGCCGCTGCCGGAGCACTTTGCAGGCACTTCGACAGTGGTGCCCATTCATTTCAGTGGATATAACACCGATCCTCCACTGCCCCAAAGATGCTGCTTGCAGGACTTTTTTTAACGTCCTGTCAGCGCAGCACCTCAGTGTGAAAGCACTCTGGCTTTCACATTGGGGTGTCAGGGGAGGCATTTTTCAGGCACTTTACAGGCACTATTTTTAGCCCTTTAGCACCTGAAAAACGCCTCAGTGTAAAAGGGGTCTTAGCCAGAGCTCCTCCTGTGTTTACATTACATATTAGATGGCTAAAGGGCCACTGAGTTGGCATGTGGGAGTATTGTAAGCTGCTGAGAGAAAAAAAATAAAAAGCATCAGTGCTTCTGCTGTAAACTTGGAGGATGAATTGCTCTACAGTGCTTGCAGCTAGATGGGCTGGTAAAGGCTTTTTTTCAAAGCTCCTATTCAATTTGTTGGGAATACATAAATACTTTAAATCAAGTTGACCAATTGCACTCTTATATGAAAGGTTTTAAAGTTATTGCACATAATATTTGTTTGACCCCTACTAGGAACCAGATCTGGGAAATTCCAGAACAAATGGCATCCTAACCCCTGGGGTCCAAAACCACAAAGCCTTGTGTCCCCCAATACAAATATTGTTCAATAATCACGTACACTGATTGATCAGTATATAATTAGCCCCAAGTAAAACATGCTTTTTCTGCAGCTTTCTTTCTTATGCTATATTTTTTTGTTTTTTTATTTAAATATTTGCTTTTTATACTTCCACAGCAAAGATTGTAATCTTTGAAATGCCATGGATAATGAATGGTGAGTTCAGTTCTCTTATTTGACATAGTTTGTCGGTTTAAGAATTTGTTAAAGGTTTGCGGGAGAGGCTAAGCTTTTGTAACAGCAGATAAACAGCAGATAAATTATAATAAGCTTTTTAAAGGAAAGTTCTTTTATATATTGATTTGCCAGTACTGTGGGTTTCTTTAGTAGGAACTTTGTGTATTTTATCATCTTGACAAATATGTGTTCTTTTTAGAATGCCTTTCTTTCATGCTGAAATATGTTTATTTAACATTGTGTTTAAAAGCAGGCAATAGTCTCTGGTCAGAATTAAAGATTAACTTTCTCTATGCATGCACGTGGATTCCAGCCTACTCGTGTAGGACTTTTATTTATATATATATATATATAGATAGATAGATAGATAGATAGATAGATATCTATACAGTACAGACCAAAAGTTTGGACACACCTTCTCATTCAAAGAGTTTTCTTTAATTTCATGACTATGAAAATTGTAGAGTCACACTGGAGGCATCAAAACTTTGAATTAACACATGTGGAATTATATACATAACAAAAAGGTGTGAAACAACTGAAAATATATGTCATATTCTAGGTTCTTCAAAGTAGCCACCTTTTGCAGAGAGAGACAGACACATCTCTAGAACAACTGTTAAGAGGAGACTGTGTGAATCAGGCCTTCATGGTAGAATATCTGCTAGGAAACCACTGCTAAAGAAAGGCAACAAAAAGAAGAGACTTGTTTGGGCTAAAGAACACAAGGAATGGACATTAGACCAGTGGAAATCTGTGCTTTGGTCTGATGAGTCCAAACTTGAGATCTTTGGTTCCAACCACTGTGTCTTTGTGTGACGCAGAAAAGGTGAACGGATGGACTCTACAGGCCTGGTTCCCACCGTGAAGCATGGAGGAGGAGGTGTGATGGTGTGGGGGTGCTTTGCTGGTGACACTGTTGGGGATTTATTCAAAATTGAAGGCATACTGAACCAGCATGTCTACCACAGCATCTTGCAGCGGCATGCTATTCCATCCGGTTTGCGTTTAGTTGGACCATCATTTATTTTTCAACAGGACAATGACCCCAAACACACCTCCAGGCTGTTTAAGGGCTATTTGGAGTGATGGGGTGCTGCGCCAGATGACCTGGCCTCCACAGTCACCGGACCTGAACCCAATCGAGATGGTTTGGGGTGAGCTGGACCGCAGAGTGAAGGCAGAGTGAAGACCAACAAGTGCTAAGCATCTCTGGGAACTCCTTCAAGACTGTTGGAAGACCATTTCAGGTGACTACCTCTTGAAGCTCATCAAGAGAATGCCAAGACTGTGCAAAGCAGTAATCAAAGCAAAAGGTGGCTACTTTGAAGAACCTAGAATATGACATATTTTCAGTTGTTTCACACTTTTTTGTTATGTATATAATTCCACATGTGTTAATTCATAGTTTTGATGCCTTCAGTGTGAATCTACAATTTTTATAGTCATGAAAATAAAGAAAACTCTTCGAATGAGAAGGTGTGTACTGCGTGTGTATATATATAATATATATATATATCGGGGCATAGCTGCAGTGCACCAGGTTATCGTCCAAAATCACATTGTTCCGAGTGCTCTAAGAACACCTATTCCCAAGCCAGGGAACATGCAGGGTTGTCAATACCAAATCAAAACCATTGTAAGATCCTTTCTGACTCTCCAGTGCAGTTGCACGATGCATGTTACAATAGGCTTTATTTCCATCTAGAAACAATGAAACATTTGCAGAATCTGGCTTCAAAAACAATTGCCTGGGCTTGCTTTTTTAAATTAAATGTACAAACAAATCAATTTGCTGGGTAGTGCTATGCTCCAAGATGCTTTGGGAGGTCATTTGGTATAAAATTGAAACGCGTTGAACTAACAACATTGAAAACAATAGATTTCTTTCATGTCCATGTTTTGGCTGCTTGGTGCAAAAAAAAAAAAAAAAAATCCCTTATAAAAGCTAAATGAAAGAATCAATGTTGCCAATAGTAGTAAACCAGTTTTATAGCTACATATTTTGGAGCAGTCTAAAGAATAAAAAGAGATAGAATGTTGTGAGGAATGCAGGCACTTTTATTGCATTTTTTCAATTATTGTAATCCGAGATATTTAAAAAAGAATTGCATCCTGACAAGGTGTGTTACGCTGAGCACAGGCAATTGTCCCTCTTGGATGGGCTTTGAAACCTCTGCTCATGCAAAAGCACTGTAGACATGGTGAAGACTTTGTTCTCTATTCTTCCTAGGCGAGGAAATGATTTCCACCAGGTCACACAGAGGCTTTATTTGTAGATGTTGGAAAACATCAGCATGCAGTAATGAGGGCTTTTGACCACAGAAATGGTCATTATCCGCCTTTTGATATTTCCTATTATTGTAAATGTTGCAAGCAATGCTTAAAATGGGAAACATTGCTTGTTTAAATCATGCAAAGTATTGCCATCTTACATTCGTTAATCCCAGCGGTAATCGTGGCTTTCAGTAGTGCTTATGGTTTGCCATGCACATAGGACAAAGAACTCTTGCTGAAGTCTTCCAGAGTGACAGAAATGTATAAGGAAAAAGATCAAACAATAATAGCATCCAATATGTTATTCAGAAAGGACCATGCTGACTTTATTATTTAATTTGCTCTAGCTCAAAAATATATGTAGAAATATGTAATATGGTTTCTCCAAAAAATTACATATAAGGGAATATTGGTTATCAATATTCAGCATGCTCATTAAAATAACTCAGCCAGAGCGTGTTGATTTCATTGTTTATCAACGGCATCTTCAGACGTCGTCATTCATCTTTGGCTGACCAGTGAGAAGAAGGCATGAGCAGGGTACAAACTTCATAGGCAACTTCCATTGTACCCATGAAATTAGGACAGACTAGCAGCATATGGTTGGCACCCTTGAGGAACAATGCCAGCTTTTTATTGCTATCGGTATCTATCCTAATCACCAGTGGCACAAGGAATGAACCTGAGGGTATATTTTAATATTTGAATTAGAGGGGAAAAGGGTTTGAGGTGAAAACTTTCAATGGGGACACTTCTCGTGGCATTAACTGTCAAAGGATAGATTTCTCTCACATTAGAAAGATACACTCTCACTTGTTGTTGATGGCTTTAAGAACATACAAGTACATACATGATAATTTGTATACAAAAAAAAGCAGCTTTAACCCTCTCCTACTTTATCCAAAAAAGGTTTTTGTCTGTGCCCACATTTACAATTTGCATATGGGTGTGTGCTTTTGTACAAGCCTCAGCTCAGTAAATTGAATGGATAATAGGAGATCCAGACCTGGCAAACCAAGGACAAACACAGACATGCTTTATAGGTATCTATTTCATGGAAGCTTCCACTTGTCAATCCTCTGGTACATATCTCCCTTGGCCCTTAGCTCTAACGTTAATAATATGCTGAGGGCTGTAAATACATTAGCATTTCTCAGTTATTTTATTTTAGAAGAAAAACTTGCAAGAGGTGCTATAAAAAAACAGAAATCATAAATGTATCCCTTCAATTGCTATTATTATTGCAGATTACTTTTCTTAAAATAATAATGACATTCTTTTATTAGCTGCCTTTAAAATTGTGAAAGGCTGGCTTGGTCCAGAAGCCGTAAACATGCTGAAATTTGTGAACCGGAATGAAATTCAAGACTACATTAGTGCTGAATACTTACTTCCGCATATGGGGGGAACAGTAAGTGTCATACAAAATGTTATGTTTAATATTATTAAATAACAAAAAAAGTCTTGGCTGAATTTTTAAAGATCACATTTTAACAAGTCTGGGCAATTTAAACTGATCATATGATAAAGAAAGATGCATATTTCTCATCCAGTGGAAGACACATTTTGTGATAAGCAGTAGAATTGGAGACCCTAAAATTAAATGTATGTCTTGACTTTTTCTATAGAAGCTGAGCTTCACTTTCCCTGCCTCCCCTACGTGCCCTCTCTGGCCAATAGAAAGGCAAGGGAAGTGAGTGTGCAGGATCAAGGTCAAATTTTACGTGAATATTTTATATAGAAACTTGGCTGTCTATTATTCAATTGATAGTTTTTGTCATGAAGTTTTTACTGAAGGTGAAACGGATTAGATTATGCATTTTTCATCATTTGCACAGTCTGATTGGCCCAATATGGATATCTTTATTTTAAGAAATGGGTAAAATGTTTCACACATTCTTTACATGCATTGGGTGGGTTTAAAAATGTGAATATTCCTGAATGACGGGATTTATCAGCTTTCTATAATTCCTTTTCTAAATCCGTTTATTCATGCTGTGCATAGTATATAAACTTACACAACTGCATAAAAGCTGTGTTAACTATAACTATTGTGCACTATCGTTTAATATTTTAACTGTTACTGGCAAGTAATTGTGGACAACACATTCACATTTTATTTTCATTTAATTACATATTTTTGATAATAGACTTGGTACCTTGGATTATGAGCATAATTCGTTCCAGAAGAATGTTTGTAATCCAAAGCACTTGCATATCAATGCAAGTTTCTTCATAGGAAATAATGGAAACTCTGATAATTCGTTCCAGTGGCACTTCTAGTGTATGCAGTACCGCTTGTAACCAGAGGTGGGGGGGTGCTGGAGACATTCGGAAAACACTCAGAGGTTTGGAGACTCTCGGGAGTTTCCGAGTGTTCCTGAGCGGCTCAAAGTATAATGCCGCGTACACACGGTCGTTTTTTGCGATGAAAAAAACGTAGTTTTTTAAAACGTCATTTAAATTGATCGTGTGTGGGCAAAACGTCGTTTTTTGTCTTAAAAAAAAACGACCAAAAAAAAATTCCAACATGCTTGAATTTTTTGTGTCATTTTTCAAAACGTAGTTTTTTGTTTCACAAAAAGTCACCGTGTGTAGCAAAAACGACGTTTAAAACGACGTTTTTCAACCCGCTCATGCCCAGAAGCTAGTTATGAAGCGAGCTTCAATGGAAAAGAGTGGTGAACGTAACATCGCTTTTTGTGAAAAAAACGATGGTGTGTATGCAACATCGTCTTTGAAAAGTGACGTTTCAAAAACGTCGTTTTTTACTTCACAGAAAACGTCGTTTTTTTCATCACAAAAAATGATCGTGTGTACGCGGCATTACCGTCACCCCCGCATTTCTGGCCAAATGCAGTACTGCACACCCCAATGCAGTACTGCACACCCCAGAGGCTTGAATCCTGCTAATTTTCCAAGACAAAGTTTGCAAACCGTGTCAGGATTTAAAAATAAATAATGGTTTATAAACCGCATTACTCACAATCCGAGATATTACTGTATTTCATTTACAAGTTTTTCAAATGTTCCTTCTGTTAAGATATGATCAGCAAGCCTTACAGAGAATCTGTTGCTTTTTAAGTCCTTTCAAACCTTAGACTCTTACAAAGAAAAGAACAATTAAGGTCAGTTACTGTGTTTCTACTAATCAGGAGATGAAACATGCACATCTAAAAAGTATAGGTGATGCACGTACAACTAATTTTACTAATTATACACACAGAAATTATTTTAAAAACATGAACAGCCCACATATAGCCACATCAGGATGTTTTTCTGTATTTAACCCCAACGTATTAATCACTTCTGTTTCCTGTGTTGTCTGTAGAAAAGATGGGGGGAACAATTGTTTCTGGGAAGAAAAGGAACATTCAGAAAAAAAAAAAACCTTTGCCAGAGACTCTAAAGCCCTGTACACACGATCGGATTTCTGATGGAATCTAATCCGATGGATTTTTTCGTCGGATATCCGATGAAGCTGACGTTCATCAGTCTTGCGTACACACTATCAGACTAAATTCGTAAAAACCACGACGAGCCAAGAAAAATAAAGTTCAATGCTTACGAGCATGCGTCTACTTGATTCTGAGCATGCATGGATTTTTGTCCGATGGAGTTCCACACAGACGATCAGATTTTTCTATTGTTTTTTTATCCATAGGAAAAATTTAAAACATGTTCTATTTTTTAACACTGGTGGAAAAAAGACCAATGGGGCCCACACACGACCGTTTTTTCCGATGAAAACAGTTAATGGAGGCTCCAGACCTTCCTAGCATTATTCAAAACCAAGTTTTGCTGATTAAGGATAATCTACATAGATACTTTTAAATTTTTGTACGTTATCAAAAAATAATGTAGGTTCCATTTAACTGCTCCTAGACTTCTGATACAGAAACCGTATGGTCCAGTTATTTAGAAGCTAGAGGCCACTTGGTAGTTCAATAGTTTTTTATTAAAGTTTTACAATACAAATAAAAAAGATTTGGGCTTTGCATTAAGCAGTTTTCAGCATATGTGGAAAGTCATACCTCAAACTAGTTATGAAAATACTGGATAATAGTCTGCCAAAAATGAATGAGAGGTGCAACTAAACAAAAAATAACAGAGGTCGAAACCCAATAATTAACCACTTAAGGACCGGACCAATATGCTGCCAAATGACCCAAGGGGTTTTTGCGATTCGGCACTGCGTCGCTTTAACAGACAATTGCGCGGTCGTGCGACGTGGCTCCCAAACAAAATTTGCGTCCTTTTCTTCCCACAAATAGAGCTTTCTTTTGGTGGTATTTGATCGCCTCTGCGATTTCTATTTTTTGCGCTATATACAAAAATAGAGCGACAAAATCAATATTTTTTTACTTTTTGTTATAAGAAAAATCAATAAACTAAATTTTAGTCAAACATTTAGGCCAAAATGTATTTATCCACATGTCTTTAGTAAAAAAAAATCGCAATAAAAAAAAAATTAGCTACCTAGCGGGAACAGCGACACACTAATACAGCGATCAGAAAAATGATCGCTTAGTGACGCTGGCAATAGGGAGTGAAAGGGTTAACAAGGGGTTAAAACTTTTTTAGGGGGGGTACGGGGGCTCTATGATTACTGCATTCAGTGCCTATATGTAGTGTGTGTCAGTGTAGTGTTAGTGCAGACTTACTTGTGTTGTGATCTCTCCTCAGCAGTGGTTGAAAAAAACGCCGAGGGAGAGATCACATCGCTTCCTCCTTCCTTCCAGATTCATAAAGGCCACTTTAAAAAAACTTGGTCATAATGCAGATTTTGGACAAAAGAATACCCCAGCATATTTATAAAACAAAATATTTTTTCCTTGTCCTTGCTATTACCAGGAAAACCTATTATATATTTTTTTGATCAATGAAGGTGCTATGAAGGGTTGTACTATTCCACTTTATACTCTGCATTTATAAATTAAACATAATCATGCAGGGGCAGTGCTAAGTAATGTTGTGTTGGCCCCTAATTGTTATTCTGTCACTTCAGAACCGAAGATATTGTATTTTTAAAAATACTGGCAACAGGTTCACTTTTCTTTTTACTTTGGTATTCACTTAGTCTAATTTTTAAGTAGGTTTACTGTAATTTTTTTTTTTTTTTTTTAGGATCCATTTAAATATAGCTATCCTCCATTACCCGATGATGATTTCCAAACCCCTATGTGTGAAAATGGGCCAATAACCAGTGAGGATGAGCTTGAAAGTAAAGAGGAAAGCGAGGTGGACACAAGGGATGCTATAGATTCATGTACCTCTGAGGAGAGTGCACTCAAGCCCAGAAAGGTAATTGGGTTTAATGAATGGTTCTGTCAGAGAAGCAGAATTGGCTTCACAAGGGGAAATCTGGGGTGTGCTGTGGATATATCAAATTAGTATTTTGATGGATGATTTCGGCACGACAAGGGAAACCGGATTTTTGAAAGGTGCCACCTCTGAAGCAGTAACAAAACCACTTGTGCTGCTAAAATTCTTTATTCGCATAAATTTCTCTTGACAAGACACACAATTAAAACCAGTTTAGAAAATACATGGTTATGTTCTGAGCATATAAAGATGATATATTTAAACACCTCCTGTGGCCATTCCACATATAATTACAAACAAGTACAAGTAATAATAGTATTTAGATGATGTAAGTAAGATGATAAAAAGGTCAAGTTGCAAAGCCTTTGACAGGTGCTTGGCTATGGGCCTGGTCACAGCTCCACGCATTTTGATTCTAGCTTTGTCAACCAGAGTGTAACTGAGGAGACTAAATGTGGTCCAGGGAGAGAAGACCACATAGCTCCCCTTTCCCAGTAGGAAGGGAATTGCTGGTCCAAGAGACCCAAAAACTCAGAGTAATTAATCGGTTATGAAGTTTAATATTGCACCTATGGCATTGCCTACCTGGATTGGAGGAGGGATGTGCATTTCTGCACAATTTGATGGAACTAATAGTGAAGGATATCATTGTGACTGTACCTTATCCTGAATGACTCTTAGGGACATTGTTGGCCCTCTCATAAACAAGCGCTTTGGTCCCTTGCCCCTCAGGTTATTCCTTCCATACATGGGGACTTGTATTCCCCCTCTGATCCACATTATACTCTAGTTTAGATCACCTTTTTTCTCCTGACAAAGCTAGATACGAAATGCATAGAGGATAAGCCATGCCCATATCTAACACATTTTGTGAAAGGCTTTACAACTGGACCTCATTGTCATTATCTTGAAAAATACTGTAGATATTTATTTGTGTATGCAGTTGTACTGAGGTGTTTAAATACACTATTACCTTCCTAACTTTCACACTGTAACCATGTATTTTTCTTATCTTTGTTTTTAGTTATATGTTTTGTCAAGCTTTCCTTCTCAGCTGAAAGCTGTACAAAGACAAACAGGGTGTAATGTCTATGATGGCAAGGTCGTTTTTATGATTTTAGACATTTTAGTAGGATGATCTCATTGAATTATCAGGTTCATCTGTCATCTGTGACCGCAAGAATTTGGGTCCTTTTTCTGCCTTGGGTCCTTTTTCTGCAGCAGGAGTAGTCGGACTCCATTACATGAAATGTATGCACCTAACTGTCCATGAGAGGTGCAAACGTGATTCATTTTAAAGAGACTTTATAGTCTTATTTTTTTTTCTAAAAGAAAATGTATCGCGCCAATACAAAAGTAAATAAATTAAATGAACATTTAAAAGGTTCAATAATAAAACTGCTCCTGAAAAAATGTACAACTGAATGGATGATCTGTCTTGCCTGCCAGCAAGGATAATTCCAAATGAATGCAGGCATATTCCTGCATAAGTGCTAATGACTTTTTTTGATAAGAGGTCTGGTGTATCTGGTAAGCGCATCCCTTTTCTGAGCACGCTTGATGGTGACCTTATCCATTTGGTGAAGGAGTTGTGGAATCGCATAAGGAGCTTTTGTTATCCTTTATTTCTAGAGGATTTTGTGGACTTCACTGATCTTCATTGCCAGAAATCACATTCTTTATTAGGACTTTATTGTTCTATCCTATGCACTTTTTTTGCACTATCTGCACTTTATTGTCAATTAATTCAATGTTGTTTCACTTCTTCATTGTTTGTGAATATTTTAGGGATTCATTGCAATTTATTTTATATACACACTCACACAGTGTGAGCGCGCTTTATTTTTTTCTAGACTTGTACAAGAGATCTATTTGAGGCAAATAATTCCTAAACCGTGTATGGTAATGTTTGAAAAATATTGTTAAATGGTTATTGACCTATGAACTTGGGGGCAGTCATATTTGCTCATTTGCTGTCCACCGTCCGCAAAAAGCTGCAATTTGCAGCAGGTGTAGGCATGTATATGCCGTGCCTGCGATGTTTCTTGGCCCAACGTGTAGCGATTAGTGGACAGCAAGCCAGCCGAATGCTACACATTCAAGTCAATAGATACAGTAGGTGCTGCAAACATCAAGCAACCATGCTTGTTGGCATAAAATGGGTTAAAACAGGTGATGAGTGAGCGTTGTATCACTTTCTCTCCTGTTGTCGGTAGCCTCTTGAGCACGACCCGAGAGTGGATCAGGCTTCAGAGTGAAGGGAGATTTAGACGCATTTCTAAATCTACCCTTAAAAGAGAAATAAAAGATTTGTTCACTGGGTTGGGGTTTACAGCTTAGGCTCTCGGCGTGTTGCTGAGAGGCTGAGCTGGGTGTGGGTCAGGGCACCTGGCGGATCCAGACTTTATTGTTGCGATAATGCAGTGCCAGGATAGCCTTCTGCTGAAAATGGGTCACAGAAGTGTAAAACGAATTGTACTTCTGTGATCCACAGGAGAAGTACAGCCAAATGAGCTTTAAAGGGGTTGTAAAGGTACGTCTTTTATTTTCTAAATAGGTTCCTTTAAGCTAGTGCATTGTTGGTTCACTTACCTTTTTTCTTCGATTTTCCTTCTAAATGTTTTTTTTTCTTTGTTTGAATTTCTCACTTCCTGTTTTTCCTCAGTAAGCTTTCCACCATCATTCGAGTGGTGGAAAGTCACTTAGAACAGCTTACTGAACACCTTACTGAGGAGGAACAGGAAGTGAGAAATTCAGACAAAGAAAACAAAGAAAAAAAACATTAAGATGAGAAATGGAAGGAAAAGGTAAGTGAACCAACAAAGCACTAGCTTAAAGTAACCTCTTTAGAAAATAAAAAACAAACCTTTACAACCCCTTTAAGCATACAATGTACCCACGTAATGGTTATACTATACTGTTCCATCTCACAATGCAAGTCTAGGATTCAACCAAGTCACCATCCAAAATGGAACATGCACCTAATTCTGACTGGCTCCCATTTCCAGGCGGATCACCGTGGCACTGGAGACTTTCCTTCCTTTTTGTAGCTGTCGACAAAACACTGTTTGTTTTTTTTGCACCTGCATTAGCAGTGTGTGAATGGGCCCTTAGACATAGTTCATTATAATCCCTATCTACAGTTGTGCTCATAAGTTTACATACCCTGTCAGAATTTTTGATTTCTTGGCCATTTTTCAGAGAATATGAATGATAACACAAAAACTTTTCTTTCACTCATAGTTTGTGTATGGCTGAAGCCATTTATTATCAATCAACTGTGTTTACTCTTTTTAAATCATAATTGCACCTTAATTGACCCAAATGGCCCTGATCAAAAGTTTACATACCCCAGTTCTTAATACAAGGCATTGCCCCCTTTAACATCAATGACAGCTTGAAGTCCTTTGTGGTATTTGTGGATCAGTCTGTTTATCTCCTCAAATGGTAAAGCTAACCATTCTTCTTGGCAAAAAGCCTCCAGTTTCTGTAAATTCTTGGGCTGTCTTGCATAAACTAAACATTTGACATCTCCCCAGAGTGGCTCAATGATATTGAGGTCAGGAGACTGAGATGCCTACTCCACAAGCTTCACTTTATTCTGCTGTAGTCCATGACAGGTCGACTTGGCATTGTGTTTTGGATCATTGTCATGTTGGAATTTCCAAGTACGTCCCATGCGTAGCTTCCTGGCTGATGAATGCAAATATTCCTCCGGTATTTTTTGATAACATACTGCATTCATCTTGCCCTCAATTTTGGCAAAATTAAATTTTTGTAGCTCCCACATCCCCAAAACATCAGTGATCCACCTCCGTGTTTCACAATAGGAATGGTGTACCTTTCATCCTAGGACTTGTTGACTCCTCTCCAAATGTAGTGTTACTGGTTGTGACCAAAAACCTACGTTTTGGTCTTATCCCTCCAAATGACTTTGTGGCAGAAGGTTTGAGGCATGTCTCTGTGCTGTTTGGCGTATTGTAATCTGATACTTTGTAGCATTTGCGTAGTAATTGCTTTTTTCTGGGGACTTGACCATGCAGCCTATCTTTCTTTAAGTGCCTCCTGTTGTGCATCTTGAAACAGCCACACCACATTGTAGTGATATAAATGTATAGTGTCGTCTGGTTAGATAATTGATATTTAGATGTTAGTATGATGACTATAAATTATGTTGTTCTGCAACAACACACCAGGCTCTCCAGAGAATGCATTTTATTTAACTTCCAATAACGAACAAAGTCCAAAGTCCACAGACGGTACAAAATCCAACAGAGTATATAATTCAAATCTCTTCCTAGACCTGTGCCTTCATATCAGAGAATATACAGAGAATATTCTGAGTGACAAGACTGACTTCAAGGATTATATACCCTATCCACTGAATAGCTGAGCAATTTGATTGGCCGTCTTTGATCTACATCCTGTCTTTCAGAGTGACAGATAATGACACCAGCCGGAGACGGCCTCAATCATCACCTATTCCTAATTTTGCATTCTTGCATACTAATAGGCTTCCTCTAATATGTAATTAGATTACATGTGGCCTGAGTAATTTGGTTTGATTGGTTTGATGTGTAAAATAGACCCATCCTGTCTCTTTGCCTATTGACAATCGACAAGCGTCTTTTCATGTGTAACATGTAATTACAGGTTTGATGTGTAGAATAGGCTTATCCTAGACTGAAATCTGGCCAATTTTGGACTTATATATATATATATATATATATATATATATATATATATATATATATATATATATACATGTTGTATTATTATAACATCCCACATAAATCGGCCAACATATTACAACATAATCCGGGTCACAGCACCAATGTAGTGATATAAATGTATAGTGTAGTCCTGTTAGAAAATTGATATTTGGGTGTTAGTATGATGACTATAAGTTATGATCCGCAGCAACACACCAGGCTCTCCAGAGTGCATTTATTTGACTTCCAATACAGAATAAAGTCCAAATTCCACAGATGATACAAATCCAACAGAGTTATTCAAAGTCTCATATTTTCCTAGACCTGTGCCATATTCATACAGAGTGACAAGACTGACTGAATGCCATCTTGAATGTCTGAAATACTGGTCTCACACTGGAGGGGGGTCAACCAAATGTTCCCAATGAACGAATACCCCCTCAAGTCTAATTACCATCAATAAATACTTCCTTACGTGTGTAAACAATGTACTTTGAGGTTAACAGGCCATACCTTACACACCTACCGTGTTTCCCCGAAAATAAGACATACTCCGAAAATAAGCCGTAGCGGGATTTCGAAACAAGATCGAAATATAAGACACCCCTCCGAAAATAAGACGTAGCGATGGAGTGTCGAATCTCCGAAAATAAGACGTAGTGATGGGCGTGTCGTATGCGGCGCGGCGCTGAGCGGTAAACAACACGTGATAGGCGTACGTTACTGTACTGGAGCTCAGGAGCTGAAGTGAGAAGAACGCTCTGTAAAGCAATAAAGCTTCTCCCAGGACTGACCAGCAAACGCCTCTCACACCCCACACAAACAGATCACCCCAGCTCCACTATGCTCCACATCAGCTTTGCTGGCCTATCTTTTTGTACAACCAGACAAGGTGAGTGCAAAAAGAAAGAGTTATTCTGTTGAGTACAAGAAAGGAATTGTGGAGGAGTCCCGAGGCAAGAATCTTACGGCTTTTTGCAAAGAGAAGAAGTTGGATATCCGAATAGTCCAAAAATGGCGTGCAGAATACGATAATCTGAGTCTACAGGTGGACAGAGGAAATGCTAAGAAGCGCAAGTGTGGTTCAGGTAGGCAACCTTTATTTTCTGAGCTGGAAGACATGATCAGTGAATGGGTTGCTGACAGGAGAGCAAAGGCTTTGGTTGTGCGCAGGGCTGATATTCAAACATTTGCCCTTGCAATGGCACCACAATTCGACATATCCCCAGAATTCAAAGCATCACAACATTGGCTGGAGCGCTTCCTTCAGCGAAATGAACTGTCTCTCAGAAAATCAACAACACTGTTTAAGTTGGAAGATGCTGAAGTTATTAAGCAAGCACTTGCATTTAAGTCCTTTGTTGATGGCATCGACTTTTCTAAATACCAACTTTGCAACATGATTGCTATGGGTGAAACTGCAGTGTTTATGGGTCAAGGAGCCCAAACAACAATTGACCAGAGGGGTGCCTCCTCAATCTACGTTCCCTCCACTGGTTATGAAAGTGCACGTGTTACCTGTATTTTGGCAATTCGTCTTGATGGGACGAAAGCCACACCTGTTATCATCAGTAAGGGCAAGAAAGATAAGTTGGAACGCGTTTCTGGCATTTATGTTCTTGAAACCGAAAAAGCCTGGTGCACACAAGCAGTTATAAGGAAGTGGCTTGATTTAATGCTGCCACTTGTTTTGCGAGGTGGCCAAAGAGGTCTGCTTGTCTGGGATTCAGCCAGCACTCACCGTGCTAAAGACATGAAGAACTTCCTTGCAGAGAGAAGAATAGATCAAATAATGATTCCTGCAGGAATGACTGCCTATCTGCAGACTCTGGATATTGCAATAAACAAGCCATTCAAAGACCATTTGCGTATGGAAATAAATGACTACATTGAAAATAGAATGACAAGAAATCAGCGTGGAAACTTTGTGAAACCTGGCCTGCAAGAGGTCGTGATTTGGGTGAAGAATTCATGGGAAAAAATCACTGACAGTGTTGTTGCCAATGCACTCCGAGCAGGTTACATGGATAAGAGCTGCTCATTTAATGAGAGCTCTATTGCTCGACATGAAAGATTGGGGCCAATGGTTCTAAAGGAACTGGAGTCGCAAGAAATTCAGGAAGGAATTCCGAGTTTGGAGAGTTATGACGATGTTCTAGAAGAAGACGACTTAACTGTATTTGAATAAATGTAGATTGTTAAAGAAGACGACTTGACCGTATTTGAATAAATGTAGATTGTTGTACCATACTGTTGTACCATACTTGCCGGTAATAAAAATAAGACACACCCCGAAAATAAGCCATAGTGTGATTTCTTGAGGGGAAAAAAATACAAGACGGTGTCTTATTTTCGGGGAAACACGGTAGGTAGTCTTGCATAAGATTAACACATCAAAGGGTCTTCAGCTGTCCCTTTGATATGTTAGAATTCAGCTGGCTTCAACAGTTCAATTGAATTCCTGGTCAATATGATAACGTAATACAATATATTGTGCAATACATATAACACAATATATTAAATACCTACACATATATATTAATATTACAACACACGTGTTTTCAGAGATTCCTGTATTTCACCAAACACTATGAGTGAAAAATGTTTTTGTTATTCATATTCTCTGAAAAATGGCCAAGAAATCATAAATTCTGCAGGGTATGTAAACTTATGAGCACAGCTACATATAACCTGCCTCTAGTGCCTAATCTTCATTGAATAAAACATCAAAAATTTATAAGAGCATGCTTGAAAACATGTGGAAGTCACATAAAAGTTACTTTGCCCCCAGTGAAAGTAATTGATAACTATATAAAAACAAACGTGCAGTACATCTCTAATACAAAATACATGTACATCACAAATTGTATGCCTTTTTAAAGACCCTGCAAGTACAGAAAAATAATGGTTGATCTGCCACAATTGCACTACTAATAACATATTTGTGGAATGATACCGCGTACCTTTTTTGTGGACTAAAATTGCAAGGACTGGTGTCAACACTGCGCGTTTGGGTCATATATCTCTTGGATTCTCCTTGGCAGGAAGCTTTCTGCATTGTCACCGCTGTGCGTATGACATTTCTCTGTGTGCTTATTAAGAATATTTTACACTAATACTTTAAAGGCTGCTTGGACTATTTGGAAATGTATGTTTAGAAATTGTTTTGGATTATTCAAAACCCACAACAATCCTCTCATCAGAGTCAAGTAATAACTTGCATTTAAATATATTCCCATGTAGGCAACAGGATAATATATACTGTACACACAAATCTCTACAGTTCTTTGAATATATTTTTTTTCTTGAATACATAATCTAAAATTCAGTCATTCTTATAAGACTCTTAAATCCTGCAACATACTTAATCAGCTTTTGCCCAGTAACAGATTGAGGAAATATTACTTTTTTACATTTAAGGGGGAAGGGGCAGTAGTTTCTTCTCTTCAGACCCGCTCGTTTTTGGCACGTGAGCTTCAGCGCCCCCCTCTGCCTTAGCTCGCTCAGTCACTGAGGCAGGTTTAGGAGAAGTGGTGATAGCCCAGCTTGCAGCCTGACTCCCTTGTCCCACTGCTAGTGCTATTTGTCCGGCTCTGATGGGGCCAGGGCCCGTGCAAGACCATAGGCAAGACCAGCTACATGCACCCCCCCCCCCCCAAAAAAAAACTTCTGTACCTCTAAAATATAATATCTATACAGTATAGATATAGTCTAGCACAGGCCATGTCTATACCCCCCTGTGATGTTTGTTCCCCCCTCATTGAACTGCCATACACAGCAAACATAGTTGCCAACATTTAAAAACAGCAGCAGGGCAGAGGACTGGGTAACAGCAGAGGGACTGGGTGACTGCAGCCGGGCAGAGGGACTGGGTGACTGCAGCCGGGCAGAGGGACTGGGTGACTGCAGCCGGGCAGAGGGACTGGGTGACTGCAGCCGGGCAGAGGGACTGGGTGACTGCAGCCGGGCAGAGGGACTGGGTGACTGCAGCCGGGCAGAGGCACTGGGTGACTGCAGCCGGGCAGAGGCACTGGGTGACTGCAGCCGGGCAGAGGCACTGGGTGACTGCAGCCGGGCAGAGGCACTGGGTGACTGTAGCCGGGCAGAGGCACTGGGTGACTGCAGCCGGGCAGAGGCACTGGGTGACTGCAGCCGGGCAGAGGCACTGGGTGACTGCAGAGGGACGGGGTGACTGCAGGGCAGAGGGACGGGGTAACTGCAGGGCAGAGGGACGGGGTGACTGCAGGGCAGAGGGACGGGGTGACTGCAGGGCAGAGGGACTGGGTGGCAGCAGGGACTGGGTGGCTGCAGGGCAGAGGGACTGGGTGACTGCAGGGCAGAGGGACTGGGTGACTGCAGGGCAGAGGGACTGGGTGACTGCAGGGCAGAGGGACTGGGTGGCTTCAGGGCAGAGGGACTGGGTGAATAAATGAATGAAAACTTGTATAGCGCGGCACATGCGAACTAAATCGCCTCTGGGCGCTTGTTGTTCCTGTCTCCTTTGATATCAAAAAAACTTCTGTACCTCTAAAATATAATATCTATACAGTATAGATATAGTCTAGCACAGGCCATGTCTATACCCCCCTGTGATGTTTGTTCCCCCCTCATTGAACTGCCATACACAGCAAACATAGTTGCCAACATTTAAAAACAGCAGCAGGGCAGAGGACTGGGTAACAGCAGAGGGACTGGGTGACTGCAGCCGGGCAGAGGGACTGGGTGACTGCAGCCGGGCAGAGGGACTGGGTGACTGCAGCCGGGCAGAGGGACTGGGTGACTGCAGCCGGGCAGAGGGACTGGGTGACTGCAGCCGGGCAGAGGGACTGGGTGACTGCAGCCGGGCAGAGGGACTGGGTGACTGCAGCCGGGCAGAGGCACTGGGTGACTGCAGCCGGGCAGAGGCACTGGGTGACTGCAGCCGGGCAGAGGCACTGGGTGACTGCAGCCGGGCAGAGGCACTGGGTGACTGCAGCCAGGCAGAGGCACTGGGTGACTGCAGCCGGGCAGAGGCACTGGGTGACTGCAGCCGGGCAGAGGCACTGGGTGACTGGGTCCGGGCAGAGGCACTGGGTGACTGCAGAGGGACGGGGTGACTGCAGGGCAGAGGGACGGGGTGACTGCAGGGCAGAGGGACGGGTTGACTGCAGGGCAGAGGGACGGGTTGACTGCAGGGCAGAGGGACGGGGTGACTGCAGGGCAGAGGGACGGGGTGACTGCAGGGCAGAGGGACTGGGTGGCAGCAGGGACTGGGTGGCAGCAGGGCAGAGGGACTGGGTGACTGCAGGGCAGAGGGACTGGGTGACTGCAGGGCAGAGGGACTGGGTGACTGCAGGGCAGAGGGACTGGGTGACTGCAGGGCAGAGGGACTGGGTGGCTTCAGGGCAGAGGGACTGGGTGAATGAATGAATGAAAACTTGTATAGCGCGGCACATGCAAACTAAATCGCCTCTGGGCGCTTGTTGTTCCCGTCTCCTTTGATATCAAAAGAGATGAGTCTTGATCTTTCTCCTGAATGCTAAGTGATTTTCCTCCAACCGAATGCTTAGTCTGGGACCTTGGACCGCAAATCTTCTTTCTCCTTTGGACTTGTAGTTGGCTTTCGGGATCTGTAGCAGTTTCTGATTGGTGGATCGCAGAACGCGATTGGGGTTGTGAGCTTTTATTTTTCCACATAGATAGTGGGGAGCATTCCCATAGACACATCTATGCGTTAGACAGAGTGCTTTAAAAGCAATCCTGTCTTTAACTGGCAGCCAGTGAAGGGCTCTCAGTGAAGGTGAGATAGATTCCCATGGTTTTTTCCCAGTCACAAGTCTGGCGGCCGTGTTTTGAACGACTTGCAGACGAGCGTTTTGGTATTTGGGGAGTCCGAGGTAAAGGGCATTTGCATAGTCCAGTCTGGAGTTAACAATTGCTCCCACCACGACCGCTAAATCTTCTTTGGGGATGAAAGGGGTAAGTCTGCGTAGTAGGCGCAGCAGATGGTGGAATCCGCTGACTACTGCCCCTATTTGTGCGTCCATTGTCATATAGGAGTCAAAGATGACCCCTAGACTTTTGACTTTGGCGCTAGGGGTGACGATTTTGCCCAGAATGGGCGGGGTGTCCATGCTGTTGTAGGTTGATTCCTATGCTTGGCGTGAAACAGGAGAAGTTCTGTTTTCGCTCCGTTGAGTTTAAGATAACTCTTTGTCATCCAGTTCTCTATCAAAGAGAGGCAAGTCTCTAGATTGAGGTGGTGATCCTTGTTGTTGCTAATGCGGAAATACAGTTGCGTGTCGTCTGCATATGAGTAGTAAAGCAGTTTTTGGCTGCTAATAATCTCAAAAAGAGGGCAAAGATAGATGTTAAACAGCACCGGTGACGGAGGCGATCCTTGAGGGACTCCGCATGATACTGTGCGTTTCTCAGATGTGAAGGGTCCTAACTTCACTGTTTGCGATCGGTTTTCCAGAAAAGAGGAGAACCAAGATAAATCGCCTTCTGCGACTCTGGCTACTTCAGCTAGCTGTGTCAATAAAAGTTTATGGTCTACAGTATCGAAAGCTGCGCTTAGGTCCAACAGAACCAGAAGACAAGATTCTCCTTCGTCTGCGGCCTCGAGAGCGTCGTCCCATATTTTGAGCAATGCGGTTTCTGTCCCGTGTCCGGGACGGAAACCCGATTGAAATGGGTCCAGTAGCTTGTGGGGATCTAGATGCTTTTGCAGCTGTTGTACCACTACTTTTTCCATTACCTTTGAGAGTACATTTAAGGCTGTCATGGGACGGCGGTGTAGTGGGTCCTTGGGGTCTAGGGTGGGTTTCTTCAGGATGAGTTGGATTATGCCATCTTTCAACTGTGAGGGCACTATGCCCTCCTTGAAAGACTGGTTGATAAGCTGCGTGATGGGGGGTGCCAAGATGTCGGCGCATTCCTTCAGCAGTTTTGTAGGGATGATATCATTTGGCGCTGTGCCATTACGCAAAGCCCCAATGATATTTTTTGTGGCATCGATAGAGATGGGTTCCAGGGTGAACATACCTGATAGAGGTGAATTACTGTGGGTATTGTGTAAAAAGTTGCGGGGGGGCTGAGGGGGGAATTGTTTTGCTGAATGCTATCACGGATTCCCTTGATTTTATTAATGAAGTAATCCGATAATTCATTTCAAAATTCTTGTGAGTCCGAATTGGGGGCTTCAAGACATCCTGGTTTCATGGTCTGAGTGACCATCTTGAAGAGTTCGCGTGGGCGGTTTAAGGCGCTATTGATGGCCTCAGAAAAAAAAATTCTTGGCTTGGAAGATTTCTTTGTGGTATTTTCTTCTTGTTGCTTTGTAGGTGGAGAGGTTTACCTCTGAAGAACTTCTTTTCCAGGCGGCTTCTGCCCTTCTACGTTCTTGCTTCAGTAACGACAGCTGGTTGTTAAACCAGCTACAGTTGTTTCTCTGGATGTGAGTTTTACGTTTCGGCGCTACTAAGTCGGCTGACTGTAATAGGGCTGAGTTTTTTGGCATCCAGTGTTTCTACGCCCATTTGCTGCGGCTGAATTGTTTTTATTTTTTTCCTTAAGGTGGTTTTGAAGAGTTCCGAATGGAGCTTCTTCTGACATCTAGTCCAGTGTGTTGTCACTGGTCTAAATGTTTTTGCTGAGGGGGGATTTTGGAAATAATGAATTTAATTGCATGGTGATCAGTCCATTGCAATGGTTCATTTTCCAAAATTTTTATTTCCAGATCTTGTCTGAAAATAAGATCGAGTGTGTCACCTGAAGCATGTGTGGGCCCACATACTAGTTGCTGTAGCCCTAAACCTTCCAGGTGGTCAATACAGGCGTCGACAACTGGGTCTTGTGCGGAGTTGGCCCAGAGATTGAAGTCCCCGAGCAGCAAAACGTGTTTGCTGTTGAGGGTGTAAGTGGAGATGAACTGCGTCAATGATGGTAGCGGCTGCGATTTTGGGCCGGGTGGCCTATAGCAGAGAAGAATGTGGACGGTCTCCTTGGAATTTGTTTGCAATTGCAGAGTAAGGGTTTCCATGAATGGAAGAGGGTTTTGAAGGACTGGTTTAGTGATCGCAAGATGAGTCTTGTGCATCACCGCCAGTCCTCCTCCTCTTTGCCCTATTCTGTTTTCTGTTATAATACGGTAGTTTTCAGGCACCAGTTCTCCTAGAATGGTGTTACAGTCGGCTGTAAGCCAGCTCTCTGTAATAAAGAGTCAATCTAGATCACATTGTAGGATGAGGTCACGGATTTCCAATCGGTGTTTTACTGCCGATCTTGTTTTGATCAAAGCACAAGATATGTGCTTAGGCTGGGGTGAATGGCTTAAATATCTGACAGTCGATCGTTGATTGATTCTCAATAGTCGTTCAATTCTTAGGGCTTTTTTGGTGATGGCTGGTAGTATTGCGGCGAATTGCCTCAAACTCCAAATGGTATCTGCAGAATATTGCCGATATGCCATGGTCGCCAGACACCAGGGGGGGGGTGGGAGTTTCAGGGGCGATGGGGAGAGGAATTGGCTAAATCCTCTCTCCTGGCTTGGTCCAGAGAAAGGCAAAAAAAACCTGGCCGTGCTGGGCCAATATGCTCCGGTGGGGTAAAAAAAATCCTTCCTGACCCCTGTGAGGCGATCGGGTGACCCCTGGATCAAGCTTCTGTTGTGTTGAGATGAGAAGTGACTGGGGATGAGAGGTGAGCTTATTGCTGGTGTAACAGGAAGGCTGCCTGATCAGGCAGCAGGATGCAGCCTGGAGCTGACAGCTCGGTGGATCAGTGATGCCGGGGGGCTGAGAAGGTAAGCCAAGGATGAGTGTCTGACCTTCTAGGGTAAGGGTGCGTTTCCTGAATGATTTGGTGGGGATTACATGGTGTGTGGAGCGCCGCGGCGATAGGCCACGGGTGAAGCCGCGGTCTTTCCTAGATCGCGGCCCCGCGATTCAGTGCAGGCTAGAATGGTGGAATTGTCGCTGGGGGGTGGTAGGAGGGTGCCTCAGATGGCGATGGTGGTATGGGGGCACAGGGGATGGAGAAAAGGAGCAGGGGAAAGCCGAGGGGGCATGAGATGTTTGCTGCGGCTATCCTGACAAGGACGGCTGTCAGCAATTTCAGTGAATGGCTTCTTACCTGGAGCTAAACAGGGAACAGAGGGAGGCCGGAGAGCCAGGGAGCTGATCAACTGTGGTTCAGAAACGGCAGCAATGGCAGGGGATGGAATGTCTGTCTGAATGATAGAGAGAGGCTGGAGGAGAAAGGCCAGGTTGAGAAGCGGGTGGTGTCGGAGCTGGAGCTGGGCTGAGCAGGCCTGGGAAGACCTTGCCTGCCTGTCTACCTCCTACGCCTGCCTGGAGCTATGACACACACACCTAGGAGACGAGCGCCGCTGTGACTAATCAGGGCAGAGGGACGGGGTGACTGCAGGGCAGAGGGACGGGGTGGCAGCAGGGCAGAGGGACGGGGTGGCAGCAGGGCAGAGGGACGGGGTGGCAGCAGGGCAGAGGGACGGGGTGGCAGCAGGGCAGAGGGACGGGGTGGCAGCAGGGCAGAGGGACTGGGAGAAATTGGGTTGAAAACTTACGCTCAGGACACTTCTATGTAAAAGTCTAAAGATGGAAGTAATAAAGTTGACAAAGCTCAAGATGGTGTCTGGTTTTTCCTGTAGCACTGTCCTGAATGTAAGAAATCGAGCAGAGCTGTTTTCAACCCAATTTCTCTCAGTCCAGTGGCTGCATAGATAATAAAACCGCATATTTAGAGGCTTTTTTTTTTCTTACCTCCATGTTGCTCTGCCTAGAAGGATCATGCGATCATCCCTGAGGTCGGCCGCTCCGCCCCCCGTGACATGGTCACACCCCCTCACGAGTCCCGACCATTCACAGTGAAGGAGGCAGGCCAGCTCCTGGGCACCAATCAGAGCCTTGAGGCACCGAACAACTCTGCAGCTGGGGGAGCCGGGGGAGGGATCTGTCAGTGTACTGGCAGCGTTCCCTCCCCACTCCCCTGCGCGATTCTCGGCCAGCAGCATTCTCTCTCCACCTCCATCTACACTGTTCGCCGTTACACACACTTCTGTAGGTAGCGGCGGCGCACCGGCCATAGATGGGGCCCTAGGTGAATGTGGGGCCCCTGGGCTGTGCCGGGGCGTGCCCGCTCAGAAAGACGGCTCTGTATACCGTGCACTTTTTTGCCCTGAAAATCAGGGCAAAATTGTGGGTGCGCAATATACGACGATACCCGCTTCCCGCACTGTGTTTGAACCACTGCGCCGACATATTCCGAGTGCAGTACACTCGGGTATAGTCGGGCAGGCTCGGCTCCACTCGCGGTCACGTCCTGTACGTCCTTTACGCGAGAGAAGCCGAGCCTACCCAACTATACCCGAGTGTACTGTGCTCGGTATATGTCGGCGGAGTGGTTCAAACACAGTGCGTGAAGCGGAGAGGACACCACGATGGCCGCAGAAGGACGCCGGACCAGACGAGGCCCGGCGATGGACGGCAGGCAAGACACCCATGAGGGGCATCCAAACTTTAAGTATTATTATTTTTATTTTTTTTACAGAAATTTTCCTTCTAGGTTGGGGGCACGTTATAGCCAGATAAATACAGTATAACGGACCATGAAAAATATCTGGGGGGAAAAAAAAAACGATATTTTAATTTTACAATTGGAGGTGTAGTTACTTATTTTGTATAGCATAACATGTATAGCAGTTTCATGCATTTTTTTTTATTTTATTAGTGTTAACAAATCATTCAGGGTTTTATATGTATTCTTCTATCCAGACAGCAGGTTGAGTTTTAGACTACTTTTCGTCTTTTCCTCCCTTAGCTCGTTTGTGTTTAAAAAAATAAATAAAAGTTTACAGCACTTAATTGCTGTGAGTGGGAGTGTGTCTGATTTGTGACTCGTATCTATCTTATCCTATTTGGAGGATTCAGTCACAGTGAGCCTGGAAGGAGGTCGGACTTTCTATACAAATATATTTAACATTCTTGAACAGCTAAAAAATTCAGTCGAAGAGCACAAAATGCAAGAAACAGGCCATGTTATATGGGAAAAATTTGCCATTTATCATATAATTTTATAGGTATTTGATATCCACTTCAGCTGTGGAAGGTTTACCAGGCCATTTTTTGTAATCTGACATAGCGTTACTTTAACTGATAATTGCGCGGTCGTGTGACGCTGTCCCCAAATAAAATGTATGTTCTGTTTTTTCCAACATGGTATTTGATCACTTCTGTGTGTTTTTTTTTTTAACCTGACAGTTTTATTGATTTTTCAACAATTTCGAACAGAAAAAACAATTGTTGATAGACCAGACAAGATACCCACTTAGCATACAGCCAACAGAAAACATGGTTAAAGCATGTATGTCAAATAAACAATAACAATGTATATCAGCATCAAATCATCTGGTTGTGATTCAGAGCATCGGTGTATCAGCTACGTCTAAACTGCACAAGTATGCGTAGCCTAATAAAAAAGAAAGGTAGAGGAATGAGCAGACTAGGAATCAAAAGGGTAAGAACGGAAAGAGAATAGAGAGGGAGAGATAGAGGGGAAAAAAACCGTCTGTGGTTTATAAACAAAAACAGACCAACAATTTTGAAAAAAAATAATATTTTTTTTTTCTGCTATAAAACCTATCCAATAAAAAAAATCGAATTTCTTTATCAATTTTGGCCAATCTGTATTCTGCTATATAAAAATATACCAATAAAAGTTTATTGATTGGTTTGCGCGAAAGTTATAGCGTCCACACACTATGGGATATTTTTATGAAATTTTTTATTTATTTTCTTTTTTTTACTAGTAATGGCGGTGATCAGCGACTTATTTACAAAATGTATTGATATTTATTTTTACTCCGTTTTTTTTTATTTTTAACATATGACCAGCAGCAGAGGAATAGAAGTTCCTCCTGCTTTTATTTTCATGCAGACAGGCTGGGAAAGAGCTGGGTCATGTAACAGCTGTATATTGATTAGGATAAAGGTACTTGGGTGACTTTTTTATTAAAATAATTAGTGCCATCATTCCTATACAGAAATACCGTGTTTCCCCGAAAATAAGACGTACTCCGAAAATAAGCCGTAGCGGGATTTCGACGCAAGATAGAAATATAAGACACCCCTCCGAAAATAAGACGTAGCGATGTAGTGTCGAATCTCCGAAAATAAGATGTAGTGTCGAATCTCCGAAAATAAGATGTAGTGTCGAATCTCCGAAAATAAGATGTAGTGTCGAATCTCCGAAAATAAGATGTAGTGTCGAATCTCCGAAAATAAGATGTAGTGTCGAATCTTGTAGTGATATCTTGTAGTGGTACAACCAGACAAGATGAGTGCAAAAAGAAAGAGTTATTCTGTTGAGTACAAGAAAGGAATTGTGGAGGACTCCCGAGGCAAGAATCTTACGGCTTTTTGCAAAGAGAAGAAGTTGGATATCCGAATGGTCCAAAAATGGCGTGCAGAATACGATAATCTCAGTCTACAGGTGGACAGAGGAAATGCTAAGAAGCGCAAGTGTGGTTCAGGTAGGCAACCTTTATTTTCTGTAATAAAAATAAGACACCCCCCGAAAATAAGCCATAGTGTGATTTCTTGAGGGAAAAAAAATATAAGACGGTGTCTTATTTTCGGGGAAACACGGTAGAAGAGACAATGTAAATTAAACAGTGTGTGTTTAGTATCAATTTAATTGTAATGTGTAGTCATTTGAAGCCCCCAGCAAGTACCTACAACAAATTAAAAATAGTAGTTAAACACTTCCACACCGGGCCTATTCTGGCAGTCCTCTTCTACATGTAAAAATCATAATTCCTTTGCTTAAAAATTACTCATAATCCCCTAACATTATATACAGTATGCATTTTTAGCAGACACCCTAGGGAATAAAATGGCAGTCGTTGCAACTTTTTATCTCGCATGGTATTTGCGCAATAATCTTTCAAACTTGTTTTTTTTTTGGGGGGGGGGGGGGCGTTTTCGTGAATTAAAAATAAGAAAGAGTAAAGTTAGCCCAACTCTTGGTATAATGTGAAAGATGATGTTATGCTGAGTAAATAGATACCCAACATGTCACACTTTAAAATTGCACACACTCATGGAATGGCGCCAAACTTTGGTACTTAAAATTCTCCGTAGGCAACGCTTTACATTTTTTTACAGGTTTCTAGTTTAGAGTTACAAAGGAGGTCAAGTACTAGAATTGTTGCTTGCGCTCTAACGCACACGGTTATACCTCCATATGTGTGGTTCGAACAGTGTTTACATATGTGGGCACTACTTGCGTGTGTGTTCGCTTCTGAGCGCAAGCGACCGGGGCGTAAACATTCCTTGTAATAGGAATGGTGCATGACAGCTCCTCTTTATGGAGAGATGCGGGGTCAATAAGTCCCCACATCTCTCCTCCAGGCTGAAAAGCATAAGATCAAAAAAATTATTTATGATCTCATGCTTGCCAGCCGCCATAGCAGCTTTGTTTACAATCGCGGCCCGGACGTGATTTCATAACGCCGCGCCCGGGCCTCTGACGGTCATATAGATGACTAGAAATCTTTATGATCGTCATCTGGCGGCAGCCGATTCTTTCTCCGGGTCCCCGATGGCATGGGAGAGCCCAGAGAAGCATTGGATGCCGTCGCCTGTAAGAACGATCAGGTGGTGGAACTGCCACTATGATCATTCTTATGCTGCACAGAATCGCCGGCTGCAAACGAGGATATCTGAATGATGCCTGTAGCTGCAGGCATCATTCAGATATTCCCACTGAAGGTCAGATGTCATATGTCCTTGGGCTAGAAGTGGCTAAACACTAAGGGCCGGATTCTTAAAGAAGTTACGTCGGCGTATCTGTTGATATGCCGCGTAAGTTCTAGTGTGCGCCGGCGTATCTTTTTTCTGTATTCAGAAAGCAAGATACGCCGGAATTTTGCTAAGAAACGAGCGGCGTAAGTCTCTTACGCCGATGTATCTTGGTTGTATATTTGCGCTGGCTGCTAGGTGGCACTTCCGTAGATTTACATGTTGAATATGCAAATGAGGGAGATACGCCGATTCCTAAATGCAAGTCTTATATAGCGATGTCTTACCCTAACTTGCCAGGCAAGCTTCCCAAGCCACAGCCGAAGCTGTAGCTCATCGGGTCTCGAGGCGCTTATATAGTAACATAGTCACTATTACCCAACACAGTGGTACTCATTTTACCGACCTCGGAAGGATGGAAGGCTGAGTGGACCCCCGCCGGGATCGAACCTGCGACCCTGAGGGTTCAGATGATCACAGATTGCTGCAACGGAGCATTAGCCCGCTAAGCCATCTTACCTGAACGTACGTGCGCCCGGCGCATTTTTTTACGTCGTTTGCGTAAGGCTTTTTCCGGCGTAAAGTTACCCCTGCTATATGAGGCGTACGCAATGTTAAGTATGGACGTCGGGACAGCGTTGAATTTTCCATCGTTTACGTAAAACGTTCGCGAATAGGGCGTTGCGTAAGTTACGTTCACGTCGAAACCAATGAGTATTTGCGGCGGAATTTTGAGCATGCGCACTGGGATACGTCCACGGACGGCACATGCGCCCTTCGTTAGAAACGTCTTTTGTGTGGGGTCATGGTTGATTACCATACAACACGCCCACTCCAAGCCTACTTTGAATTACCCGGGCTTACGCAGGCCCATTTGCGCTACGCTGCCGTAACTTAGGACGCAAGTGCTTTGTGAATACAGCACTTGCCTGACTAAGTTGCTGGGGCGTAGCGTAAAGAAGATACGCTACGCCCGCACAAAGATACGCCCAGGTACGTGAATCTGGGCTAAAGATCTGATGGAAACAACTTCCTCCCGTACAGAATGTTTCACAATTTAAGATCTCATATACAGTAACTGATGGGGGCTCAGTTACACCAGATGCAGAAAGAATTTTTTAAATGAAGTACAGCTACATAGAGCACTGCCAGATACAGTACCTGCCGCCCAGAATGTGTTTTTAGCACGACAGCATCGCTCTGATTCTCGGCGACAGGGTGCCGACATCTCGCACTCGCTGGAATAGTAAAAGCACATTCCAGCGAACGCGTCATAGAAGCGACGGGGATCCGACGTGGATTCCCGCCAATTCTACACGTGGGCGGTGTCTGGTATGAATCCTGAGGGGGAACTCCCCACCGGATTTCAAATAAAAATCCGGCATGGGTTCCCCCCCTCAGGAGCATGCCGGGCCCTTAGGTCTGGTATGGGTTGTAAGGAGACCCCCCTACGCCGGAAAAACGGCATGGGGGTCCCCCCACAATCCATACCAGACCCATATCCAAAGCACGTCACCCGGCCGGCCGGTCAGGAAAGGAGTGGGGACGAGCGAGCGCCCCCCTCCTGAGCCGTACCGGGAAGCATGCCCTGAACATGGGGGGGGGGGTCAGGTGCTCTGGGGCAGGGGGGCGCACTGCCCCCTGCGCCCACTCCTTTCCTGACCGGGCGGCATGCTTTGGATACGGGTCTGGTATGGATTGTGGGGGGACCCCCACCCCGTTTTTTCGGCATAGGGGGGTCTCCTTACAACCCATACCAGACCTAAGGGCCCGGTATGCTCCTGAGGGGGGGAACCCATGCCGGATTATTATTTAAAATCCGGCGGGGAGTTCCCCCTCAGGATTCATACCAGACGCCGCTCACGTGTATAATAGGCGGGAATCCACGTCGGATCCCCGTCGCTTCTATGATGGCTTTGTCTCTATCGCGGCAAGCCAGCTCGGCGCTGGCTCCCGCGATGGGGCTCGAAGGTGGTCAATCTCGCTGAGAAAGCGAGCGAGATTGACACGATATCACGGTCACCTACTGTAGGATGGTGTCCTAACAGACAAGTAGAACTAGCGGGAGACCACAGGAAGAGAGGGCTATTGGTCATCTATCTTTGACGATCGTACACTCGAAGGGCTGCAACAAGGCACCTATATACACTCGTTTGACACTCATTATACCTGCCAAATGTTGATGCGCTCATCTCGCTGCATCCTTCATACTACCTTGATCAGTGACCAGTTAGATTGTATGTAGGGATCTCCACAAAATAGCCAGGCCTTGGCCTCTGGGGCAGTGCCAAGAGGTGTTCTGGTGACACCATCTTCCACAGTGAACTTTGTGATTCCTGCTTGCATAGCTTGTGAATATTGCACCATTTTACTGCTTTACCCATTTGACAAAAATTTGATTATATATTCTCCTATCCAATACCCATGACAAAGGGCTTGAACCTGAAACTTGTCGGGTATCGAAATTATTTAGAAATTGGAAAGTAACATTTATACATTTGTGTGCTTGCAATGAACTCGCATTGTGTTTTCCTGGGTTTTTTTTGTCTATTGTTTTGGTTTTAACCGATCATCACATGTGTGATTGATCCAATGTTATATGCATCAATAAACGCTCTTTTATCCTTTACCAGTGGTATTGTTGCCTTTAAAATCCAGAATGCATGTGAAACACGTGTTAATGCAAGTCATTAAAAAAAAAAAAAGGACAGTGAATGAATGAAAAACGTATATAGCGCAGCACATGCGAACTATATCGCCTCTGGGCGCCTCAGTGCGTAAACAAATGCATTACAAATGCACATAAATGAGCTTGCAAAACTGTTTATTGAGCATGAGGATTTGTAAAAGAGCCCCCAAAGAGTGCAGCACAGGTAGAGAGCCCACAAAATTACCAGCTCGAAAGTTTTTGGGCAGATCACCGGGTATTTTTGCATTCATCAAACAAATCTCTTTCAATAGTATATTTAACAAATCAAAAGGGAGTAAATATAAAAGTTCCTTGTTAAGGTGCACGTATACTTTAAATTCTTTGTGGTGCCCTGTACACACGAGAGTAATTCCCGTCGGAAAAAAGTTGGATGGTTTTTCCGACGGAATTCCGCTCAAGCTTGGCTTGCATACACACGGTCACACATAAGTTCTCGGAACGTTCGAGCGTTAAGAACGCGGTGACGTACAACACTACGACAAGGCAAGAAAAATTAATTCAATGCTTCCGAGCATGTGTGGATTTTTTTTGTCGGAATTCCATACAGACTAACGGATTTTTCGAAAAATTGAGAACGTGCTCTCAAACTTTTGCTGGTGGAAATTCCAACAGCAAAAGTCTGATGGAGCATAAACACGTTCAGAATTTCTGATAAAAAGCTCACATCAGACTTTTGCTGGTGGAAATTCCGCTCCTGTGTATGGGGCATAGGTCTTAGAATGTGTATATGTATATTGTTATTGTATGACAGAACATGATCTAAATTGCTAGGGATCTGTAATATAAAAATGTTTCTCATCATTTACGCAATGACTGTCATTTCTAGAGAATATTTTTTACAGCTGTGATAATCACTGTATTTAAATGGCTTTCCAATTCCATATAAGTGGCAGGTAGTATGGTTAAATTAGCAGAAAGGATGTGACATTTTTTTTTTTTCACAAGAAAAAAGGATGTGACATTTAAACCCCAAATTGATCATGTCATATCAGATTGACAGCTATTGTGAAGCAAGAGAGGAGTATCTTGATATTTTGTCCAACCAAAGTATACATTTCAAGATTATATCTGTATTATACATAAAAGCGAACAGTTTTATGGATTTTTTTTATTTTTTTATTGCAATTGGAATACTGAAAAAGTAATTAAAATCTTCTTTTAATTATCTCATTAACCTTTCTGCGCTGCTTTTGAGGATTACTTTTAATAGATACACTAATGCACAATTTTTACTCTTATTAAAATCTGATTTTCTCTTGTGCCTTTGACCTCTGCAGCAAACTTATTATAATTTTTAAATAACATTTTCTATTATCCAGTACTTGTCTAAGTTTTTCTTTTGTGTACTAATGCAGTAAGAACAATCAACTTTGTTGGACTAACTGTTTAATAGTAATTAAAGAACAGCTCCAAGCAAATATATAAACCAGACTTTAGTTCACCTTTTGTGTCCCTTCTTTATTTTGGGAGTCGGCAAGAATAATCGTCTGAAAACTTTTTTTTATTGAGTTGACAAACAACAAATTAGGCTTGCATTGTGCATGTTTGCTGTGCAAGGTGGTGCTCTGATGCTTCATGTTGAGAAGAGCCCTGGGTGTCCATCGCCAGTGTGGGGTGTTTACTAGTAATAGCAGACAGGCGATAAATTAAGGCTGCTATGATGTTTACTCCCTTCTTATGCTGTGCAGTATGTAGTGCAACAGGTTGGCGTTGATTACATTAGAATGTGCATTTATAAACCTAGAGGTAAGATGTCCTGATCTATATATATTTAGCCATTTGGCTGGAGTTGCTCTTTAATTTGCATGTTTTTTTAATGCAAATACGTTTTGAAATTATTCTGTTTTGTCTGATTTTGGATAATCTCATCATGCTGTCTCTCCCCCTCTACGAGGAAGGCTAGTTATTTTTTATAAAGTGAAGTTGGTACTGAAATATTGAAAGTGAATCGTCAAGAGGTCGGGAAGACTGCTGGTGAAGGCAAAAGAGTTTAAAAGAAAGCTACGCTTTTGTTTCATTCGTACTTTACTCCCTGGTGTAAGCCTGCTACGTCTAACATTGACCCTGCAATGCCCTGTTCAATCTCTTCTTTATCTACTTCATCTTTACTTGTTAACCGACAATGAAGAGTGGACCAAACTGTAAGTCTACAGAAAATTGCTTTAAATTATTTTTGTTAGCTTTTCTCATCTTTAGGAATTATGGAGTCCTTTTTTATAAACGTTTTTGTTATTACAGTCACAGAATATCAAACATGCCAGCAGTGCGTCTGACGGTTTGCAAGAAGAGGAACTGCGCAGTGGGAAGTGTCACAAGGGCAACATGTGAGGATGAATTGTGATGGTAATGACTCAGCCTGAAAATATATTCTCAGTCAACTAAAAAGAAAGCTTTCAGCTGATGTAGCAATATACTACCTATGACCTGACATATACTAGATAGTGAAAGCAGAAGTATGGTTGGTAAGGATGGTCTGACGCTTACACTTTGGATAGTGAAGAGAAATATATAATGTATTCGTTTACAGGGATTGATTTGTTAAACTGATAGAAAATTCCCCAAAGATGATATTATGTTCACAGATTCCATATAATACTTGAGACCATGCTGAAAATTATATTTGCTTCAAAGCTTACCACAATTGTATACATTTGTGTTAGCAGCCATTTTAGGGTAGGAGATGCTGATGTTTCCTTCATTGATAATAATGGACAGGGAATTTACTACAAAAAATACAAAATTTGGCTCCAGACAGTCTTTTTCTTGCTCTGTCCCTCTTTACACAAATAGGATTGTGTGACCAGACCACTATCAACAGGAAACTGCAGCTCACATAAATGTGTCCAGTTTGTCTTCTTGAGACGTTCATAGGACATTTGAAGTACTGGGTCAAAGGCAGCGAGTTTGTTTAGGAGATTGGTTGAGTATTGAATGTAGCTGGATTTTTAAAGATTAGCTGTTGTAGGATATTTTTCACCCAGCCTGAAACCTTTTTATTGATGATTGTGACACCTGAGATTTTCAGTCTGCCTGAGTTTCCCTCTTTATGGATTTTGGGAAAAATTTAGAAACGGCCCACTTTAGAGCCCTTTCACACTTACACGACTTGTCCCACGATTTTGTACTGCAAAATCGTATGACAAGTCATTCTCCATTATTTTCAATGAACACCATTCATACTGCCTTGACTTTAAGTAGTGCCGACTTCAAAGTAGTCCTTGCACTACTTTGGTCTGATTTTGATGCCACTTACACAGGCATTCATTGAAATCGCGGCCGCGAATCGCGGTAAAATCGCGCGACTTTGAAGTCGTACAAGTGTGAAAGGAACCTTAGGGTTGGGTTCCTTCCAGGGCTCAAGATTTTTTTTTTTTTTTTTTTTTTTTTTAGCCTTGTTTTTTTTAATTTGGCTGTGTTGTCTGGCTTGTCATGGAAATATTCTTTAATCCATAATTTTTTATAGAATTCCTACATGTCACTGTATGACAATGGTTGTATTTCATTGGTTCTTTGGACATCTGAAAGGGACTATTTTTATTTTTTTTACATATTGTAGTTATATTCCATTGCCCCTCAGAATTCTGTACAGCCCAACAAAGGATTTAAGGAATCCCTATAGCTTGCATTGTTATAGACTTGGTCAATAAAGGGTATCAGTTAAAGGATAAGTTCACCTTTAAAAAAAAAAAAAGGGATTTTTAAATACAGCTTACCTGTAAAATCCTTTTCTTGGAGTACATCACGGGACACAGAGCGGCATATTCATTACTATATGGGTTATATGGAGTACCTTCAGGTGTGGACACTGGCAATCTCAAACAGGAAGTCCCCTCCCTATATAACCCCCTCCCCTAGAGGGAGTCCCTCAGTTTTGTAGCAAGCAGTATGCCTCCCAAAAATGTTCCCCAAAAGAGGGGTGGGAGCTCTGTGTCCCGTGATGTACTCCAAGAAAAGGATTTTACAGGTAAGCTGTATTTAAAAATCCCTTTTTCTTTCTTGTACATCACGGGACACAGAGCGGCATATTCATTACTATATGGGATGTCCGAAAGCAATGCTTTAATGAGGGGAGGGAGACATCTTCTCAAAAGAGATTTAATTTAGAGGTATACTCAAATAATAATAATAAATCCAACTTAGTCAAGAAAAACTTTTTTTTTCTTTTTTACACCCAAGGGTGCCTCTGATCCTGAGGATCTTAAACCGCAGCCTGTAGTACTGCCTGCCCAAAGGCTGAATCCGCATTCCTTCTCACGTCTAGTTGATAAAACCTTGTAAACGTGTGGACTGATGACCACGTCGCCGCCTTGCATATCTGAGCTATAGAGATCTGATGGTGTGCTGCCCAGGAGGCGCCCATGGCCCTGGTAGAATGGGCCTTTACCGACAAAGGAGGAGGCAACCTCTTCAAACCGTAGGCCTGAATGATTAATTGTCTAATCCATCTCGAGATGGTGGATTTTGCAGCTGCCTGCCCCTTCTTGGGGCCATCTGGTAGAACGAACAACACATCTGTTTTCCGGATCTTTTCTGTAGCTTTAAGATAGGCCTTCATGGCCCGGACAATATCCAAGGTATGCAGCAACCCCTCCTTTCTAGATGTGGGTTTCGGAAAGAAGGATGGAAGTACCAAATCCTGGTTCAAGTGAAAATTGGATATAACCTTTGGTAGAAAGGCAGGATGGGGCCGGAGAACTGCCCTGTCCTTATGTAGAATGAGATATGGTTCCTTACACGATAAGGCTGCCAACTCTGACACTCTCCTGGCCGAAACTATGGCGACCAAGAATACCAACTTTCTTGTCAGTAAAACTAAAGGAATCTCAGCCAACGGCTCACAGGGTTGTTTCTGTAGAGTGGACAGGACAAGATTTAAGTCCCATGGACAAATTGGTGACTTGACAGGAGGATTAATACGTAAGACCCCCTGCATGAAGGTCTTTACCAGCGAGTGGGTGGCCAGCGGCCTCTGAAACCACACTGACAGAGCTGAAATCTGTCCCTTGATTGTGCTTAAAGCCAGGCCTTTATCCACTCCTAGCTGGAGAAAACCTAACACCCTATCAATGGTATATTTGCGGGAATTCCATCTTTTGGATTCACACCAGCCTACGTAGTTCCTCCACACCCTGTAATAAATCACCCTGGAGGCCGGCTTTCTAGCCCTAATCAGGGTAGGAATTACCTGCCTAGACAGACCTCTACCCCTGAGAATCGGGGATTCAGCCTCCAGGCCGTCAAATTTAGACGCTGTAATGTAGGGTGGAGGATCGGGCCTTGTGAGAGTAGGTCTGGTCGTAGAGGAAGAGTCCAAGGGTCTCCCACTGCCATCCTCAGGACTAGTGAGTACCATGTGCTCCGGGGCCAAGCTGGAGCTACTAGAATGACTGGCTTGTGCTCCACTCTGATCCTGCGCAACAGGCGCGGAAGTAACTGTAGCGGAGGGAATGCATATAGAAGTTTGAATTGATGCCAAGGGCAAACCAACGCATCGGTTCCGCAGGCCATAGGGTCCCTCGCTCGAGACACGAACCTGTCTAGTTTCTTGTTGAACCTGGATGCCATTATATCTACGTCTGGCATTCCCCACTTCTGGCAGATTGTCTGAAAGACCTGGGGATGCAGAGACCACTCCCCCGGCGACAGAATCTGGCGACTTAAGAAGTCTGCCTGCAGGTTTTCCACTCCGGGAATGAATATCGCCGAAATGCAGGGTACATGAACCTCTGTCCACTGAAAAATCAAGCTCACCTCCCTCTGAGCGGCCTGACTCCTGGTTCCCCCTTGGTGGTTTATGTATGCCACCGCTGTGGCATTGTCTGACTGGATTCTCACCGGGGACCCCTGTAATCTGGAGGTCCATGCCAGGAGGGCTAGGCGAGCAGCTCTGATCTCCAAGACATTGATGGGTAGCTGCTTCTCTGCTTCCACCCAAGTTCCCTGGCGAGAGAACCCCTCCAAGACCGCCCCCCAGCCTGCCAGGCTGGCGTCTGTGGTAACTACCTTCCAGACAACGGGGCTGAAGGACCTTCCCTTTAGAAGATTCTGAGGGTTCAACCACCAAGCCAGGCTTTGTCGGACCCTTGATGATAGCGTCAAAGGGGACTCCAAGGCATGTGCTCTCTTGCCCCAGGCTGCTAGAATGGCTGCCTGTAGGACGCGAGTGTGGATCTGAGCGTATGGTACTGCCTCGAACGTGGCCACTAGCTTGCCTAGTAATCGCATACACAGGCGAATAGTTGGTTTTTTCTTGCTTAGAACCAACTGAACCAACCCCTTGATAGCCTCGATCTTTACAAGGGGCAGGAACACCCTTTGCTGTTCTGTGTCTAACCTCATGCCGAGGTATTCCAACTGCTTTGTAGGCTGGAACGCTGACTTTTCCCGGTTTAGGACCCAGCCGAATCTTTCGAGGTACTGAACCGTGAGGTTTACTGCCTGTTGCAGACACGGCCGTGAGTGATCTATGATTAAAAGGTCGTCCAAGTATGCTAGGACTGTGACCCCTTGGATCCTTAGATTGGCCAAAACTGGGGCTAGGATCTTCGTGAATACCCGGGGGGCCGTGGCTAGCCCGAAGGGGAGCGCCCTGAATTGGAAGTGTCGCTGCCCCACTGCGAAGCGTAAAAATCTTTGATGCGACTGAAAGATTGGTACATGAAGGTAAGCATCCTTTATGTCTATGGAAGCCAGAAAATCGTCCCTCTGGAGCGTGGCGACTGCTGACCGGATGGATTCCATCCGGAAGGAACGAACCCTTAGGTAAACGTTTAAACTCTTTAGGTCCAAGATTGGCCTGACATCGCCGTTGGGCTTTGGAATGACAAAAAGATTGGAATAGAAACCTAGCCCCTGCTCTTGGGCTGGCACCTCTATTATCACGTCCTGGCAAAGCAGGTGATCCAAAGCTGCTAGCATCGAGGCCTTCTTTGCTGGATCCTTTGGTAGCCTTGACTCTTGAAAATGAGGTGGAGGAAACTTTAGAAACTCCAGTCTGTAGCCTGTGGTTACAGACGCCCGGACCCATTTGTCGGGGATCTTGGCTTCCCAAACTTCTGAGAAGAAACGAAGCCTTCCCCCCACCCGCGAGAGTGGGGGCGCCCCTTCATAAGGCAGACTTAGGGGCTGGTTTTGTCGGCTTGCGATACCATGGTCTCTTACCCCCAGGGGCCTGTCCCTGTGATCTACTGTTAAAGTTGGATCGCGCAGGCGGCCGTCGATACTGCCTGGAATTTGAGGGCCCTGAGACAGGAAAGAGCTGCCTTTTAAATGTAGGACCCCGGAATGTCTTTTTGACTGGTAAAAGGGTACTTTTGCCACTTGAAATAGTCTGAATGTATTTATCCAGATCCTCTCCGAAGAGTCGTCCTCCATGGAAGGGAAACCCTGCCAGAAGCTTTTTGCATGGGGGCTCCGCCGCCCAGTTCTTCAACCACAAGAGCCTTCTCATGTGCACCAAAAATAGTGATAAACGAGAGGCCTGCTGGATGGAATCCTTTATAGCATCTACCGCAAAACACAGAGCTCTGGGAATGTCAGAAAACTCTTCTGCCTGTTGGGTAGGCATGTCTTTTAGCATTTCTTTTGTCTGGTCCTTTAACGCCTGACAAACTCCAATCGCAGCCACAGCTGGCTGCACCACTGCTCCTGCCGTAGCAAAGGATGCTTTTAAAAGTGTCTCTAACCGTTTATCAACCGGATCTTTAAACATTTGTATGTTTTCCACCGGGCAAGTTAGTGATTTATTCACACATGAGATGGCTGCATCCACCACTGGGAGCTTCCACCTCTCCGAGAATTTTCCCTCCATAGGGTAAATGACCGCAAATCTCTTCGGCGGCAGAAAAATCCTGTCCGGTCGTACCCAATCCTGAAAGATCAATTCCTCCAAGAGAGGATGGACCGGAAAAACTGCGTTGCTTAAAGGAGCTTTCAAAGAGCCCAGAGAGGATACCGCAGGAACCTGAGGCTCTGGCAATGGTAAATTAAATGCCGAGCGGACCATGTCCGTCAAAGACTGCACCCACAGTCTCTCTGTCTGGGAGTCTGAAAATGGTTCCTCAGAGGTAGATCCCTCAATCCCTGAACCCTCTTGGTTCAGGTCTAGTTGATCCTCCTGCGATTCCAATTCCTCCAGAGAGAGAATTTCAGCATCTGAGGATACACCTTTTGGTGATGGGGATCTAGCCCGTTTCTTGCCAGGAATAGATCTAGTGATCAACGCTGCTAATCTCTCTTCTAGCCCCCCTAGGGATACAGCTAGCATCTCCCCTGTGATAAACACAGGGCTGGGCTGATCTGGGCCAGCCTCAGCACCAGACCCCCCTAATGGCTCATCCAAGGCGACCTTCACGTGAATAAGCTGCGGGGAAAGTATCGGCATATCATCAGAATCAGAGGGGGAACCCCTTTGTTTTTTGGTCTTTTTTGTACCCTTTGACCCCGAACCTTTGGAAGCCATAATACAAAATCGAGGGACTCCGCCTACAACAGCAGACTGTAGTGGCCAGGAGTACAAAAACTAGGGTTTAGGGGACAATAGATCACTAATGCCCAAAAACTGATGGGGCCCCGTATGTTTTTTTTTTTTTTTTTTTTTAAATATATAAGTCCTTTTTTTTTTTTTTTTTTTTTTTTTTAAACATACAGCGACCCCAAACTTAGTTTGCCAGCCTCCAACCTGTTGCAAAAAGGGGGATTTTTTGGCTTAACAGAAAAGCATTGGAACCAAGTCCAGCATGTACTACCCCTCTTCCGCCACCGGGAGTCACTGTTCTGCCGCTCTGCGTCCTCTCCCTTTCAGATCAGCCTCAGACTGAGCACTGACTATAGCCTGCTGATCTATAACAGCACAAGGCGCGCCCCTGATGACGCTGCAGGCACGCCCCCTCCCCGCCCTCCCCTCCGAACGGCGCGAAAAACGTCTATAAGACGTGCGCGCGCATGCCGGAGCAGGAAGAACATGGAGGAGCCGCGCTGCTGGAGACCCAGGACTGCAGTACCAAGCGGCAGAATCAAACCCCCGGCCAGGTAGGACTCTCCAAAAGGCCCCATAGGGGTCCTTACTTAGCCCTAGGAAGAAAGCAGCAGGTAGCTAGCAAACACAATTGTTTCTTAGACAGGGGAACCTAGTGATGGGGGAATGAGATCATCCTGTCTTCTCAGACATAGTGAGCAAGGTTGCCAATGCAGAGCATACTTAGGCTACCCCCCTTTTAGGTTACCCCGGAGAGCCTGCTGTCGAACCAAGTCCCGCAGGCTCCCCTCTTACCTGCTCCATGCTGCAGGATGTTTGTCTAGCAAAACGATCCAATCTTCTCCCATCTCCGTGGGTAGCGTAATAGACCTTCAGGCCCTGGGGTCCTATGAAGGTACCCACTGTCCTGGACCTATATAGCACCCTGGCAAACAGGAACTTATGGTCTTTACGAACTCTAAGTCCTGGGCCCAGGGTCCAGCCCTCCAAAGAGGAGCATTATAGGCAAAACCCCACGGTTTGGGGCCCGGGTACTGTCCACTTTGGCACTGAGGCTCCTTGGACAGATCCGGTTAGCCCGCCCTTAATCCCAAGGATGTGGAGCAAAGCTATTCCGTGACCAACACCTAAGACACTGGCGAAAAAACTGAGGGACTCCCTCTAGGGGAGGGGGTTATATAGGGAGGGGACTTCCTGTTTGAGATTGCCAGTGTCCACACCTGAAGGTACTCCATATAACCCATATAGTAATGAATATGCCGCTCTGTGTCCCGTGATGTACGAGAAAGAAATATATATTTTTGCAGGTAACAAAATGCGCATTTATTTTTGGAGCCTGGAAAGCATTACAGCATAACAATGCCCACACAATTTACATGTGAATGCTGATGTTAATTAAAGAACAATGCCTTTTTGTTTTTCTCCCTATAGCAGCCAAAAGCAGGGGAGAAACGGGATTATTTAGCTGGGGCAGAGAGATGCATAGGGCATCATTCTGTCCCCAAGACGATCCCCCTATTAGCGGCACTGCTGGTCAGTATTCGCTCCATAAGACGCACAGATATTTCCCCTGTTTTTGGGGGGGGGGGTGCGTCTCATGGAGCAAAAAATACAGTAGTTCTCCATTTCCCAGGGTCAACCAACATACAAAATGATAGGCAGCATAAATTGTCTGAGTTAACTCGTCTATACGTCTGGTTTTGGCCATTCTGTTTGAACTTGTATTTCAGCTTGGTGATCTTTGTGAACAAGTTTAATTGCATTTAGAACCCTAATTTTCAAGTTTGGTTTTGATGTGGCTTTTAAAAAATGTTGTGTCGTGCTTACTCATGTCTTAAATTGCATTTTTCTCCTTGAATGATTTACTTAGAGCCCCAGTAACAATTGCAGCATAATTTCTGCTCTTGTGACATTGTAGTTTCCAAATACTCTGAAGTTGGCCTTTTTTTTTTTCTTTCAGGCTGATTGAGAGGGCTTTGTAATCGACTAAACCCATTATACAGCCCCAATTCCGAAAAAGTTGGGATGATGTGTAAAGTCTAAATAAAAAAAGAATGCAGTGATTTAAAAATCTAATATATATCAAATGTTTAAACGAACATGTACCATTTTAAAATTGATGTCAGCAACACATCCTAAACAAAAGTTGGGACAGGGCCATGTTTACCACAGTGTAGAAATCTTTCTTTTAAAGCCCAACTCCAGGCAAAAAAATAATATTCCTGTGGAATGGGGCTGTGCCCATACTGCATGGGTTATTTGCTTTTTTATAGGGGAGAGTGGAGATATACTTACTCTTCCTAGCACAAGACTGGTTCCTGTGGCTCCTGCTTCCCTGTGATTAAGTGGTCTTGCACCTTGGACTGTTCTTGACATCATCACGCCCAGAGCATGCTCCATAGACAGGAACAGTTCTCCACTGGACCGTGATGGAGTGCTGTTTTTCGAAGGATAGGATGAGTACAAGCTTTCTGCTCACCCCTAGACAAAACAATTAGTTTACTCATGCAGTGTGGGCACAGCCCCACTGCATAGGAGAAAACATTTTTGACCTGGAGTTTGGGCTTTAACAACACTTTGTAAATGTCTGGGTAGTGAGGAGACCCGTTGCTTGAGTTTTAGGAAAGGAATATTGTCCTGTCCTTGCCTAATATAGAGGTTCTAACTGCTCAACAGTCCTTGGTCGTTTTATCATATTTTTCGTTTTTATGATGCGCCAAATATTTTCAGTTGGTGAAAAGTCTAAACTGCAGGCAGGCCAGTTAAGCACTCAGACTCTTCTACTAAAAAGTCATACTGTCATCATACATGCAGTTTAGCATTGTCCTTCTGAAATATGCATGCCCTTCCCTGAAAGAGTGGGAGCATATGCTGCTCTAAAATCTGGCTATATTTTTCAGGGTTGATGGCGCCGGGCCCATTTCATCTGCACTAATCTCATACTATCAGAGGTGCAGGCTTTTGAGTGCTGATAACTATCCCATAAGGTTCATGTCCTCTCAAATTTGGATTAATCTGACAACAGAACCGTTTTTTCCGCTTTGCAGCATGCCATTTTAAATTAACCTTGTCCCAGAGAAGACCACAGTGTTTCTGGATCATGTTCAGATAAGGCTTCTTCTTTGCATGATAGAGCTTTACTTTGCATTTTTGGACGACAGCACGAACTGTGTTCAAACAGTGATTTTTTGGAAAGTATTCCTGAGACCATGCAGTGATGTCCATTAAGGAAACCATGCCTGTTTTTAATGCAGTGCTGTCTAAGGGTCTCAATATCAAGGGCATCAAATATTGCGTTTTGTCCTTTCCACTCAAAGATTCCTCCAAATTCTTGCAATCTTTTGATATTATGTACTGTAGAAGGAACATTCTGAACTTGTTTGACAATTTTTAAACCTGGCTTTTCACAAATTAAAAGGTGAACCTCAGCCTATAATTACATCTGAGACACTGACTCTCTAAGATGCTCTTTTTATACCCAATTGTGTTACTGACCTGTTGCCAATTAACTTAATTGGTTGTCAAATGTTTTTCCAGCTCCTCGCTTAGTACCAATTATTTTGCCAACTTTTTGTTGCCCTGTCCCAAACTTTGAGGTACGTTAATGTCGTCTGTTTCAAAACTTCCCTTTTTTTTTCTTAAAATGGTACATTTTCTCAGTTTAAACATTTGATATGTGTTCTCTTTTTCATTATGAATTATAGATGGATTTATGTGATTTGTAAATCATTGCATACTGTTGCAGTTTACAAAGAATTTAAACAATCATTAAAATAGAAGCACATTCATTAGTGTATTCCTTAAATTGTTCAAAAGTAAACCCTACCCATAATTCACCCAAACATTTACAACAGTTTGACTTTAAGAAAACAATGCCCATCTTGTTGAGCTCTATCCTTTCCAGCACAACTTGTATAATATATAGTCCTGATCAAAAGTTTAAGACCACTTGAAAAATGGCAAAAAATCTTATTTTACATTGTTGGATCTTAATTAAGGTTCCAAGTAGAGCTTCAACATGCAACGAGAAGAAATGAGAGTGAGACAAAACATTTTTTGAGCATTCAATTAATTGAAAATAACGAATAAACTGAAACAGGCTGTTTTTCAGCTGATCAAAAGTTTAGGACCACATGCTTTTTAAAAGGCCAAATCTGTGCAAAGATGTGGATTTATTGTCATTTTCTGTCAGGTTGTGATGGCAAAGGCAAAAAAACTCTCTTTTGAACAAGGTCGGGTTGCTGAACTGCATAAGCAGGGTCTCTCATCAAGACACTGGACGATCCTCGACCCAAATTAAGGCCCTTACTGGTGCTGACTTCAGCCCCATAACCATCAGACGGCATCTGAGACTAAAGGGCTTCAACAAAAAAAAAAACGTCTTCAAAAACCTTGTCTCCTTGAATGCCACAGAACTGCTCGTTTGGACTTTGCAAGAGAGCACCAAACATGGGACATTCAAAGGTAGAAGAAAGTTTTATTCTCTGATGAGAAAAAATTTAACCTTGATGGTCCTGATGGTTTCCAACGTTACTGGCATGACAAGCAGATCCCACCTGAGATGTTTTCTACGCGCCACAGTGGAGGGGGCGCCATAATGGTCTGGGGTGCTTTTTCCTTCAGTGGAACAATGGAGCTTTAGGAAGTGCAGGGGCGTCAAACGGCCGCTGGCTATGTCCAGATGTTGCAGAAAGCATTCCTCATGACTGAGGGCCCTCGTCTGTGTGGTAATGACTGGGTTTTTACAACAGGACAACGCTACAGTACACAATGTCCGCAGGACAAGGGACTTCTTCCAAGAGAATAACATCACTCTTTTGCCCATCCTGCGTGTTCCCCTGATCTAAATCCAATTGAGAACCTTTGGGGATGGATGGCAAGGGAAGTTTACAAAAATGGACAACAGTTGCAGACAGTAGATGGCCTTCGTGCGGCTGTATTCACCACTTGGAGAAATGTTCCCACTCACCTCATGGAAACACTTGCATCAATCATGCCGAAACAAATTTTTAAAGTGATCAACAATAACTGCGGAGCTACTTATTACTTGTTCATGTTTGGAAGTTGGATTTCTGTTTTGGGTTTTTTTTTTTGGAGGTGTGGTCCTAAACTTTTGATCAGCTGAAAAATAGCCTGTTTCAGTTTATTCATTGTTTTCATTAAATTGAATGTTTAAAAAATGTTTTGTCTAACTCTCATTTCTTCTTGTTGCATGTTGAAGCTCTACTTGGAACCTTGTTAAGATCCAACAATGTAAAATATGATTTTTTGCCTTTTTTTCATTGGTCTTAAACTTTTGATCAGGACTTTATATATCGTTATATGGGTGGATGAGGAAGATTCTGTGGACTACGAGAGTACCCCAAATATGGGTGTAACATGTAGCTAAAGGTGAACCTATTCGTTAAGTGCCCGTTCATACTTGTGCGCTGTGAATTTCCAGCGAATTCTGCACGGATTCTGCACTGCATCCAAATCGCACCCCATTCATGCGAACAGCTGCAGGTGTGACTGTGTATATTAAGTAGACACCCCCGAAATACAGAATAAAAGCCCAAATCGAACTGCAGTAATAATCTCCTGTGCTTGGGTGTTTAGTCTATACACGAGTGGTGTAATCCACTCTTTAGATTTAGGCAAAGCCTTTAGGCCGGATTCACACCTATGCGAATTGAGTGCGGCTTAAACCGCATCCAATATGCAGAACATTTCTAAATACAATTTTCAATGAGGCTGGTTCACATATGTGCGATGCATTCGCACTGCGCATTGCAGAAAAAACGTGTACGTCTTTTAGGCACCGCAGTGCGGCTCAGGTGCGAATTCCGGCCCATTATCTTCTATGGGTACGCAGCTGATTCGCAGATGTGTTCATTTCTCTTCAGGATTTCTCTCATTCAGCTCAATATAATTCCCCCCTCCCCTCCCCTCTCCCAGGTCTCCAAATTCACAGCTAATCTGCAGTTAAAACGCAATGGATCTGCTGAACATTTGTCTTGTCTCTCTGCAGAGATAAGAGAGCTGAAATTCGCACCGCACAAGTGTGAATCCGGCCTTAGTCTTGCAGCCCTCCTCAGAACAATGGGTATTCTTAAAACTGGGGGGAAAAAAGCAAGGAGGGGGGCACACCGACCTTGTGCATTACCAATGGTAAAATATTTTATTCAAAGCAATATTCATACTCGCAAACAAGCATTTAAAAAGGCTTGTCAATAGGTCAGACTGCGTCCCTCGACACCTGGAGACAGCACCTGATGTTGAAGGGATCAGATGGTACCCCAAATGGCACTGCTGAATAATCGCATGTGATTTTAACAGGAATGCGGTGCAATTTCTGTACAAAATTGCATGCAGTTCCCGCTCCACATAATGTAAACCGACACTTAAAGTGGTTGTAAAGGCATAAGGTTTTTTATCTTAATGCATTCTATACATTAAAGCGGATGGTTCAGCTAAAAAAAAATATTAAAAGCCAGCAGCAACAAATACTGCAGCTGCTGACTTTTAATATTAGGACACTTACCTGTCCTGGAGTCCAGCGCCGTCCGCAGCAGAGGATGAGCGATCGCTCGTCACCCTGCTGCTCCCCCCTCCATCCACGGTGAGGGAACCAGGAAGTGAAGCGCTGCGGCTTCACTGCCCGGTTCCCTACGGCGCATGCGCGAGTCGCGCTGCGCCCGCGAATTGGCTCCAGCTGTGTGCTGGGAGCCGAGTGTTCCCAGCACACAACGGGCGGGAGACGGGATGTGATGTAATGCCCGTCTTTTGCCCGTGAATGCTGGGCCGGAAGTGGGTGCAGATACATGTCTATCTGCACCCCCCTCCCCCCTGAAAGGTGTCAATTGTGACACCGGAGGGGGGGAGTGTTCGGATCAGCGGATCTTCACTTTAGGGTGGAGATCCGCTTTAAGATAAAACACCTTCTGTGTGCAGCAGCCCTCCTCTATCCAGCAATGTGCATGAGTGCCTTGGCTTTCCTGATTGGATGAGACACCGCATTAGTGCTTTTGACTCCCCCTGCTGTCAATCAAAGTCAGTTAGCCAATCAGGAGAGAGTGGGGGCAGGGCTGAACCGCGACTCCATGTCTGAATAGACACAAAGAGCTGCGGGTAGGCTCCGGTGCTCCCATTGCAAGCTGCTTGCTGTGGTGGCACTCTACAGAAGGGAGGGGCCAGAAACGCAGAAGAGGGCCCTGAGAAGAGGAGGATCTGGGCTACTCTATGCAAAACCAACTGCACAGAGAAGGTAAGTATAACATTTGTTATATGTTTAAAGAAAAATAACTCTAAGGTTAAAGTGGATGTAAACCCCCAAAAAAAACATTTTTTTTTGATGTCACAATGTATAATATAAGATTTCCTATCATCTGTGCCCAGTCTTGCCACATAGAAGTCCGTTTCTCTGTTTTTGCTTTCAGTGACAGGTTATTTACATATCTAGCTTGGACATGTTTATCATATGCTATGTTTTGTTTATTATAACATGAGGTGATCCAAAGTTAATTGTATATTACCAGGATGTGTTATGTGGGGGATTTCTCACTTTTTATACCTCATGTTATGATAAACATAACATAACATATAGTAAACATGTCCAAGCTAGATATGTAAATAACCTGTCACTCAAAGCAAGAAGAGAGAAAACTGACTTTTTATTTAGGCAGGTTTTTATCTGGAAGGCTGTTCATTTTACTGAACAATAAAATAGGATTACTCAAATCTGGATTAACTCTGTGTGGCAAGACTGGGCACGGATGATAGGAAATCTTATACTCTACATTGTGACATAAAACATTTTTTTTGGGGGGTTTACATCCACTGATCAAGTTCTGAAGCTGGTTTCTATGCTTGGCTGTTTAAGATTTTTCTTGCTCCAGTTTTAGCAATTGCCATTGTATGTTTTATTTAAATTTTTTACGTTTATTTCTTTCATTACAGAGTGAAGATTCTTTCTGCTTCTTTGAGCCACTGATGAAACGTACAGATATAATCGCTCTTTGAATGATTTTAATTCAGTGTCACTGGACATTTATGTTACAATCACTGTATCTTTCTATATTTTTGTACCTATAACGGTTTTGACATTTTAACAGTAGTTTTGGGTAAAAGCTGCATGGTGATAGGATGATTACAAGAATATGACAATAAAATAATCTTGCTATGTGCTGAGGCAATGATGTGCATTTAGATACCTTTAATGCCACGTACACACGTTTTTTTTCCCCCGATGTATGTTGGCTCAAACTTGTCTTGCATACGCGCGGTCGCACAAATGTTGTCGGAAATTCCGATCGCCAAGAACGCGGTCACGTACAACGGCACTATTTTAAAGGAAGTTCACTACCAAGTGCGCCACCCTTTGGGCTCCTTCTGCTAATCTTGTTTTAGTAGAAGTTTGATGAGAGACGATTCGCGCTGTTCAGCCTTCATGCTTTTCAGTCCGTTACTCCTTTTTAGTTTGTGCTTGTGGGTTTGTATCTGTGTGTGTGAATATCAGCAGCAAAACAACTTCATTATTCTAGCATTATAAAGAAGAAGAGAATGCGCTGCGTTAAAAGATGAAAAAATTTGCAGCGTGACGAATGTGCTATCTCCATTACGAACGCTAGTTTTACCAGAGCGCTTCCGTCTCGTACTAAATTTACTAGAACGGATTTTGTTGTCGGAAAATTTGAGAACCAGTTCTGACAGCAGATGTCCAATGGAGCCTCCACATGGTCGGAATTTCCAACAACAAGCTCCCATTGAACATTTGTTGTCGGAAATTCCTAGCGTGTGTACGCGGCATTATTTAGCTCTGGTTCACATTGGCACAATTTGACATGTAAAACGGCTGCAATTGCCGGAAATGGCACGTCCTAATCGGTGCAACACTGCATTTGGGGTGCGATTTCGCTGAACTCGAGACTGACATGCGGGAGTGAAATCATGCAAGAACTCGGCTGAACTCGCATTGGCTTCATTCCCGCAGTTCAGTGTGAACCAGGGCTTAAAGCTAAACTTCAGAGAGTTGCCTAAAGCCACAGATGAAATCCAGCTGTTTTTACCTTTGTAATACTGTGTAATTTATTAATAAGATTTGCATACTCCTGCCAGACAGCACAGCCAGGACTGCACAGGGCAAGTGACAATTGTGCAATCTTGCTGTACCCAAATAAAATTTGTCCTTTTTGTTCCCACAAATTGATCAAAGGATATTTGATCACCTTTGCTGTTTTCATTTTTTACGCTATAAACAAAAAAAAGACCAACAATTTTTACTTTTCTGCTATCAAACACATTCCATAAAAAAAAAAAAAAATTCCTGATAAATTTAGGTCAATGTGTTTTCTGCTACATGTCTTTGGTAAAAAAAAATCACAATAATCGTATATTGATTGGTTTTGCGCAAAAGTAATAGTGTCTATAAACTATGGGATACATTTATGGATTTATGTTTTATTTATTTTTTACTAGTAATGGTGTTGATCAGCGTTTTATAGCAAGACTGCGACATTGTGACGGACAAATCTGACACTAATTGACAGTTTTTATGGACCAGAGACACCAATACAGTGATCAGTGCTAAAAAACAAAATGCATTGGCAGGGAAGAAGTCAATATGGGCGATCAAAGGGTTAAATGTGCTCCCTGGGAGGGTTTGCCCACTGTAGGGGGAGGGTGCTTTGACTGGGGAAAGACAGAGATCGGGAAGACACAAGATCTCCATCTTCCCCTCTGACAGAATGGCGCTCTGCCTTGCTTACATAGGCAGACCGCCGTTCTATCTGCCTCGAACGATTGGCGTGTCCCAGCAAACATCGGTTTCGCCAGACCCACTGATTGGCTCCTGCTGTGTCCAGTCACAGCGGGAGCGGGTGTCGCCAGCGACACAGGTGCGTGCACCCCAGACTCTGCAGACAAAATTGTGTACAGGTGCGTAATTTTGCACTGAAGGAATGCCCTGCTGCATTAAATGTACATGGGGTGATCCAGAAGAAGTTAATCTGACAAACTCTCTTATTAGAAACTCTTAAACCTATAAGAGGATTGATCATTTATATTATAAATATTGACACTACCCGTACCAAGTAATCTGCCTGACCTTACAAGCAAAAAGTCAAAACTGTAACAAAATATGAGCATAACTGGGATTATGGAAAACCTGGGGCATGCTGGGATGTAGAAGAAAAACCATATCTGTGGTGCACTGTAACAAACAGTGGTCATTGTCAGGTTGTATCTAGCAGTGGGAGTGGTGTAGCTTGGTATAATTAAATTTAACCTGAGCCTAGGCGCTGTATATTCTGCACCTCTATGCCGTGGTCCTTGTACCAACAAAGTACTAATTAATCTCAGACACAGAAACCTCAGAACAAATCATTTAGAAAAAACTTTTCAATTACATATGTTTTTTTGCACACGACCAGCTGCCAAATTTTCACTGACCGTTTCATCCGTTTATGGTCTTTAAAAGACTGTTTTTTGTTTTTTTTACAAGCTGTTTTTGAGAATAAAGACAATTGACAACCCTGCTTTCTCCACCCTTTTGCATTTTTCTTGTTTAGCACATGTGCACCGCAGCACAGATAACTGTCTGCTTCTCCCTCTTCCAGTCTGATACCTGGCTAAACTCAGGAACATACATTAGTTGCTTTAAAAAATAATCTTCTTATAAATGAACACATAACAGCATGGGTTTGTTGTTTAGCTTCTGTTTTTTGTAATTATCCTAAAAATTGCAGAACATCGGGGTTAAATTCACCTCTTTTAAAGACCAAGTACACTTTATTTTTTGTCCCACTTTGCTAACCTAGCCACTAGGGCTGCGCATCTTCACCGGTCTCACGATTCGATGCGATTACGATTATCAAGTCCACGATTCGATTCGATTCCGCGATGCATCACGATGCATCACGATTGCAGCTCACGTGCGCATGGCTCTCTCCCCAAAATACTAAACAGGGTGATCAGAGACTGCAGATGTGGTAGAGGAGATAATCAGAGACTGCGGGCATAGTACAGAAGATGGTCAGAGACTGCGGACATGCTACAGGGGATGGTCAGAGACTGCGGACATGCTACAGGGGATGGTCAGAGACTGCGGACATGCTACAAGGGATGGTCAGAGACTGCGGACATGCTACAGGGGATGGTCAGAGACTGCGGACATGCTACAGGGGATGGTCAGAGACTGCGGACATGCTACAGGGGATGGTCAGAGACTGCGGACATGCTACAGGGGATGGTCAGAGACTGCGGACATGCTACAGGGGATGGTCAGAGACTGCGGACATGCTACAAGGGATGGTCAGAGACTGCGGACATGCTACAGGGGATGATCAGAGACTGCGGACATGCTACAGGGGATGGTCAGAGACTGCGGACATGCTACAGGGGATGGTCAGAGACTGCGGACATGCTACAAGGGATGGTCAGAGACTGCGGACATGCTACAGGGGATGGTCAGAGACTGCGGACATGCTACAGGGGATGGTCAGAGACTGCGGACATGCTACAGGGGATGGTCAGAGACTGCGGACATGCTACAGGGGATGGTCAGAGACTGCGGACATGCTACAGGGGATGGTCAGAGACTGCGGACATGCTACAAGGGATGGTCAGAGACTGCGGACATGCTACAGGGGATGGTCAGAGACTGCGGACATGCTACAGGGGATGGTCAGAGACTGTGGACATGCTACAGGAGATGGTCTATATTTCTCCTCCCTAGAGCCCAGTCCCTGCCTGCAGTGACAATGACTTATCACAGGTGACACATCAGATTCCACAACATGCACGTACCCCCCCCTGTGTCCCTGGATCACAGCACCCCCTTCTTTCTCTGTTATCGACAAAATGCACACGAGTAGAAGCAATAGCACTTATTAGAGAATCCTACATTAAGTGACCGCTCTGCTATTTAATATCATATAGATGGTGCCACACCACAAAAAATAGGGCTTGTAGAGTACAGTCATCTTAGAGGTTGTAAAAATAGGGCTAGCCTGCAATGACACAAGTAATGTGTAATTTAGATGAGATAACTAAGCTGAATTACACATTACTTGTGTCATTGCAGGCGGTAATGAGATGGGCGATCTGCCTGCTCACCATCCCCCGATCCCCATCCTATATAATACCATCTCATATTTTGTGCTCATAAAAACGTACAAGGCATTTGAGGAAAGCAAAGCAGCAGTGAGTCAACTTGTTTCCTATTCACCTACTATTCGAGATATTATCTATATAATATAATATCCCGAATAGTAGGTGCATAGGAAACAAATTAAAAGCCTGTAGTTCCTCTTTGCCACTGTTCCACTGCTGCTTTGCTTTCATAAATCTTTAACCCCTGATGTGTTTCTGGGCTTCATAACTGGAGAAAATATACAGATCCTCAGCTTACAGTCAGTACTATGTCTGTGTGTGTGACAGCCAGTGTCTCTTCTCTTGTGTAATGATGTTTTGTACCTGTCTGATGATGAGGATGAAATGTCTCCTCTCCTGCTGCCTGTGTGATGAGACAACCACGGCCTGGCTCACTCGGGTCTCCTTCCCAGTCCTGCTCTTGCAGCTGCTGCATGTGACTGAGTCGGGTGAAGGGCGGATGGTCTCCCCTGGCCTGTGTGCAGTGCAGTTAACGCGGCTGCACACAGTGATGCAGACGTCTGTGCAGCCGATGAGGAAAGCTGAGCGTGAGCTCTTGGGACCAGAGTCAGAGAACACATGTCTTCTCCTCTGTCTCACTCGAGTCGGACCTGCGACACACTCTCAGGGCGGCTGGGGATGACGTCGGCGGGAAAAATGGCGCCAAAACTTCGGCTCCACTCGGGCGGCTCAGTCGGCTCCACTCGGCGCTGCGTGGCTGCTCGGCGGGCGGCAATGACGTCATCAGTATGCATCGATTATTTAAAGGGACAGCATCGGCGCAGAATCGCCGGAGGAATAATCGTGATGCATCGATTAAACGATTAATTTCAGCAGCCCTACTAGCCACCCCATGTGGCACGTAACCCCACCCCACATGGCACATAACCCCACCTCACATGGCACGTAACCCCACCTCACATTTTCCCACGTGCACACTTGCCTTGCACTATACCTGTGTCCCCTGGGGGTTGGTTTATATACATTAGATATAAAAAGTCTACACACCCTTGTTAAAATGTCAGGTTTCTGTGATGTAAAAAAACGACACCAAGATAAATCATTTCAGAACTTTTTCTAGTTGTTCCCATACAGTCGCTACCCTTCGGCTGCATTCACACCTTGGCGAAAAAAGGCCCGACGCTCGATACGCTGGAGGGGCCAATTTCCATTGCTGTCTATGAGATGGTTCACATCTCACGCCGAACGCCGAAACCCCGTACGCCTGCCGCCTGAAAAAAAGTCCCGGACCCTTTTTTTCAGGCGGCATTGGCGTTCGGCCATAGACAGCGATGGAAAGGATTTGTTAAAAAAAAAAGTTAATCGAATCGTGGCAAAACTTGTCGCCTAGGTGTGAATGCAGCCTTAGGGTTCTATGGGACCTTCTCCCAAGTGTTTGTGCCTGGGAGTTCTAAAATGGTCATTTTGTTTGAAAACCTTTAAATACATTGAACGGTGGGAACTTTTCCCAGGGCAAGATTTAAATAGGTTGGGTGTGCTATTAATAAGGAGAGGGGACGGAATTTTTACCTGCCACTGTTTTTCTGATGGAAAATACTAGCACGTAGAACAGGCTTATATTTTGCATTCATGTTTCCCCACATAAATACACCTTTCCATACAGGCTAAATCTTTCAAATAGGCTAGGAACAGTTAAAAACCACAATTTACCATTTAGGGCATGCATCCAGGCCTTCCATAGTCTACAGCTTGAATGGGAAGAGAAAATGGCTACATATTACTTGTATCCGCAAACAATTTTGTAACTCCTCTTAAAGCCACAAAATCTCTCTGCTGTCCTTAGGAGTTTCTTTTTAATCCTTAAGCCCCATACACACGAGCAGAATGTCAGGAGACATTTGCGGTTCAAGAAAAAAAACAGCCGACATTCTGCCCGTGTGTATGTCGGTCTGTCCAACAGAAGCTGGCTGTTAGAGAGCGGTGATCGAAGTGTTCTGGTGGGGGGGGGGTCGTCCCCCTGTCAGAACATCTCCGCAAAGAAGATGGCTGGACTGACCTTGCATGATTAGTACAGCGGCTCTGACCAGAGCTGTCGGTTTTTTGTACCAGACCTGAACGTTTTTTGTAATGTCCGTACAGGAGCTATCAGTACAAACTGTAGTGTGTACCCAGCTTTACGGAAGAGGCTGGAAAACCTTGAAAAGATTACAGCAGCCCCTTTTTTTTTTTTGTACCAGGGACTCTTGAATGTCAACCAACAATACAATTAAACATGTGTAATTTTTGTTTTTATATTACTGCATTGGCAATAAAAACCTAACCCAATTTCCGCACTCTCTTTGTCATCATTACAGTTTACAAAAAAACGGAATAAAGTGCTCTTAAAATAAACCTTCAGGGTTTGTAATATGAAATTGCCTTTGAACTTGCATTAAAAAAAGAAATAAAAATGAATTGCCACCATTCTAAAACAAAAACATGCAGCCTGTTAAATCTGAAATATCTCAACTTCAGTCCTGGTTCACACTGGTGCTACTTTGAAATTGTGCTACTTTACTTGAAGTAGCCCGATTTCAAAGTAGCAAGGTCTGCGCGATTTCAGGTGCTACTTGATAGACATTTGTGTGGCTTCATACACAGATGTCTATAGAAATCGCACCTGAAATTGGCAAAAGTAGTGCAGGAACTACTTTTGCAAATCGGTGCGGCGCCGCAAAATCGATGTTGCACCGATTGGAACAGTGCCATTGCTGCCAATAGGCTGCAACTTGTCATGCGATTTGATCTCTCAAATCGCATGCCAAATCGCTCCAGTGTGAACCTAGGCTAAATCCCAGTGACACACTAGTTAAACTATGATGAAGATTTCAGCTCTGCATATGGTAGACATTTTGCAAACCGAAGTAATGTTCCCAGAAGATAATAATACAGAGAAAAATTGCACTTGTCACAGTTAAATAATCAATTAGTACCGGTGTGGTCAGTTACCAACATAAAAATAAAATTAAATAAAAAATAGGGGGGAGGCGGCAGCTCTTGTGCCGAAACACAAGGGGAAATACAACAAAAACAAAGATTTAGAGCTGCGCCTTGTCACCCGGACTCGATACAATCAAAAAGAGTCCATATATCAGTCGTGTGGAGATAAACAATCCTTCAAACATGAGAGAAGTAGTAGGTTGGCTCCCAGAAGATAGCTTGCAAAAACTGATGGTTTGTTAAGATGAAAGGCATTTGCACATCATGATCACGATTATGAGTTAAGCCCAAACCTGCTGCAAGTGCCTTTTTATCTTGATAACATTTTCAATTAACCTTGTACCACCATGCCTGTGCGGCTCTTCTTATCAGAGAACACTGCCTTTTTTTGGGGGGGAATTCTACTGTAAAGTGGAACTACACTCTCTATATCTATATCAACATTAACTATTTTTAATCCTTATGCTTCTGTCATTAATAAATAAATAGAATTATTGTTTATTGCTTGTATAGCGTAGAATCACCTTAAGGTATCGAAACGCTTCCAGACCTTAACAATTCACAACGAGACCGGGTGTTACAGGCATAAATTAACATAGTAACAATATACAATATGTACCACGATTAAAATCACTTAATATAACAACAATATAAAACCAAAAAACCAATACGATACAATATAAAACCATAAAAATCACATAAAACCAACGGAGAGACAACACACAATTCCCCATAAAACAAATTCAGCAGTACTACCCTCCAAAATGCCCTAACCTCAATACTCATATCATTCTGCCTCTGCCCACAGGCAGGTTTTAAGATCCCTCCTAAATGTAAGTAAGTCCGGACTCTGTCTAAGACTTAGCGGAAGTAAATTCCATTCTCTCGGGCCGAGCACAGAAAAAGCCTGGCCCCCCCCATTTTTTCAGCCGACTCTTTGGCTGTTCAAGGCGGAATTGGCAGCTCCATCTAAGGAAGCGGCCAGTAACATGTCTATTCAATTTGGCACAGAGATAGGCAGGTCCTAGCCTGTGAAACGCTTTAAAAACAAGTGTTAAAATTTTAAAATGCACCCTCTGACCAACTGGCAGCCAATGCAGAGCAGCCTGATGTCTCGAGGTGGGGCAGTGGCCTCTGAGGTTTAATGCAAGATTTACCGCCTGGTTCTGGACCTTTTGAAGTCTCCCAATCTGGACTTGAGGCAGTCCAGCCAGGAGACCATTACAATAGTCCAGATGCGGAAGGACCAGAGCGCGCACCACCGAAATCCTTTCCAGATCCGATAGAAAAGGCAGAATGCGGTAAAGAAGCCGCATCTTAAAATGGCAGGTCTTGACAACCTGACGGACATAGGGGAAAAACAAAACAAAAAGAATGGTATATTATGTTTGCTTCGTGGTTTCTGGCCTAAGCAAAAATTATGTCTTGCATCTCTTGAGTGTTCATGGACACTCTCAAGGCTCCCCATTCTAAAATGGAAAAAAACAAAACCAAAAAGTTTTGCATAACGCAACAACATTCACGCACCTAGAACACCCAACATTAGACGTGATTTTTTCTTCTAAAACAAGCACTGGCAATGGCTAGTATTCCAATGTTTCTCTTCTCCCTCACCCCATTGCTGAGGGAGAAGCAAAAAAGGATGCTGTGCAGGTGCCTGCCATCCTCCTCAACCAATTATGTGATTGGTTGTTAGGATGCAGGTTGCTGGAAGGTTTTTGGGCAATTTTAAAGCATTTTGCCAAGACATCACTGAAGAAACCTGAAGAAGCACCCTGTTTAAAAATAGATCAGTTATTCTATGCAACAGTAACTTTCTGGAATTTTAAAGACATATTAATTGACATTGATTGAATTCAAGACATGCCATGAATGATAACTGTTGCGTTGGCTTGTGCTCCCAACCCAATTGTCGAACCATGAAATGTCTTGTGTCATAACTGATCACATGTACAGCACAGCTTCTTTGGCTGTAATGAAAGTGAGAGTTTTAGTTTAAGATACATTAGGAGATGGGAAGACCAAGTAAGTGAAGGAATCAATAGGCATCTTGATTTTGTAAAAGATTATGCTCACTGACAATCGGGAACCAAAGTGGTTCACAGTAAAGCGATTACTATGCAAGTTAAGACATACTTGAGGTTCATATACAAAACTAAAACCTCACCCTGCAGACGCAACTGTACCCTGAAAATGGTGGAGTCCCTCTGTTTAATCCTGTAACATTCCACAATACAATTAATGTACTAATACAAATTAACGATTAATTCTGCTATACTCTTTTATCTGAGTTTTTTTAAATATGTACAAAGTATAAGCATTATACTGTATGCCCCGAAACTATTTAAACAAGGTAGGCAAATTTTTAGTTAAAGTGCGCCTACGCAGCCCTTACTGCCCTAATTTAAAAAAAATGTTGGCTGGGAGACAATAGGGTTAATTTACTAACGGCAAATAGTCTGTGCACTTGCAAGCGCAGTTGCTTGAGATCTGAGAAGATGCAAGGAAAGTAAAAAAAACTATTTTTGCTTGAACATGTTTGAATGATAGATATCAGCTGAGCTTTCCCTAATTTCCGAGCTTTCAGATATAGTACACTTGTAGTGCACAGACTATATGCCTTTAGTAAATCAACCTCTATATATTGTATCCTCAGCAGCTGTTTTAACCTTTTAAAAACGCACCCCACTGAACCACAACTGGGGCAGTTGCATCTCAATGGGAATAATTCTTGCAATGGCGTGTGTACAGCCCTGGCCTGCATACAGCCCAATCTTCTTCTTTGGTTTAGTGGTAAAACTGTTACAACTGCCTGGAGAGAACAAGAATGAGGCCTTATATTCAGATTAAAGACCAAATTAACCTGAACATTAGTCATCAATGACCTAGTCACAAAATGATTAACTTTTCACTTCCTAAACCTCTCAACCCCGCTACTTCCTCTTTAGTTTAAATTGAGTAAATAGAAATGTTAGAATTGTGATCAACTTCCACTTCTAATGGCTGCATCAGGTGAATGGACCTGGGAACTGAAGTGTGCAGATGTTACTACCAGAGACCTTGAGAGAAACAAAACCCGGTGGATGACTTGGCCTGATGGCATCCATTCATAATTCCAGTATTTTCTTTTAAAAAATTTCGTCAAAACTTCCTCTGTAGGGTACATGAAGGAAAAGCTATTTTTTATCCTTGCATCTACAGCCCAAAGAAACTGCTTTGTTCTGTGGTGCTCCAAATAAAAAATGTGGTTGGTTAATCTTAATTGACTGTTAGAACATAAATACTGTGTTAATGTCAAATTAACTACAAAATATCCTTCGTTCCTATGAAACCTTATAATATTTTAATAATAATGCACAATTTTACTTTGATCATAGTGCTTTGTGAGTGCATTAAACTTTGCGTCGTCTTCTCTATTGTAGATGAACTGCACTGAAGATCTTTTCAAACACGAGGATAGTGAAAAGACTGACTCAAAGCTGAAAAACAACAGGAAGACGTCAACGATTTTTAAGGGATCTTTACTACACATTAGGTATGACAGAAGATCAGAGCTTAGAGAGTTTAACGTTTACTCTACTAAAATTTGGTCTTTGGGGACTGCGAAACAAGTTTCTTAAACTGCTGACATAAAGCTTGTTCAGTCTTCAAAAAAGTGTTTTCTGGCTTTTGCTGATGTGACTCCTTTGTGCACCAAAGCCACATCTTGCTGTTGATGTTTTCATCTGTTTTCCTCTCAAGTAAAACTCCCAAAGCATTCACACTGTTTTAATTTATTTTTTATTTTTTTGTCCTTGCAAAAAAGAAAGTTCTGTAATATTAAACTATTATGCAACATCTGTCATTTCTCTTTTTTTTTTTTATAAACCTCACATTAATGAGTTGTTTATTTGTTAGTCCTGCAGAAGAATTGCATTTTGGAACCAAGGAAGGAGGAGAAAGAAAATGTACTATTGTTCTTAATAATGTGACCAAAAATACAGTGGCTTTTAAGGTAAAAAAAATAAGATGTTATTACTTTGTACATCTGCTTTATATATATATATATATATATATATATATATATATATATATATTATGTGTGTGGGTATACAGTAGTAATTGTATTGGTAAATGATCAAACTACCCCTTTTGTGCATGTTCATTAAATGTATTATGGAACCTGGGGGTTAACGGAGAACGAGACCTGCTGACCTGGTGCCTTCAGTGTTACTGCCCTGGAAGTATGCCGATTTATAGTTCTAACAGGTCACAAATCCAGTTACTATGTGATACACAAACCTCACAAAAATGAAAAATCTTCTATATTTTCCATATTATCCTTCATTCAAACAAAGTGCTGTGAATCCAGAAAACAGTGAGCAGGACTAGGTGTTGTCAGGTTTGTGAATCGGCAGTAACAAGATGGATAGCCATGCCCCCTTTAATATCTTTCCATCCCACTGTATTTAAAGCAGGTACAGTCTCCCAAAGGGGGATAATGCTGTTCTGAACTTAAGAGTCGTGCAGCATTGTAATCCTCCCAGCACAGGAGCCTCCATGAGCTGGCATTTACTTAAAAAATAAACTGTTATATGTAAGATTCTGGCAATATTTATTTATAGTTCTGATTTTACTTGCTACATGCTTGTTAGTGGTTAGTGACAGTACTAAAGCCAGAGAAATCTAGACAACTAGTTTTTCCAGGCCTAGACCAGCAGTGCTTTTACTATTCCAGCGAGTGTGAGATGTCGGCAGCCTGTCGCCGAGAATCAGCGCGATGCTGTCGTGCTAAAAACACATTCTCGGCGGCAGGCACTGTAATACCCCATATTTCTCACGTTATAGTTTTCCTTTAACCATAATCTTCTGCTTGAGCAGGGAGCCCTCTGAACTTGGGAACATGTTTTTCTAATTCCTTTATTTCACAAACCAATTAGAATACATCTGTTGGTTGTAGTGTTTTAACAGTGAAAGTCCAGCAAATATCGGTACACAGCAGGGTCTAAAGAAAATGTCATATCCAAATGAATCCGACCCCCTTACATGTTTCAGCCTAATGTCCTATTAGTAGTAGTAGTAGTAGTGTATTAGTAGTATTTTAACCCCTTCTGAAAGTAAGAAGTGAAATTGAGTTGAACATGAATAAAAAGTTTGTAAAGCTGATAATAGATGGGAGTGAATTTCTGTCCTGCAACCATCGGTTGCAGAAAAGAAATTGGCTTGATTTCCCTATCAAACAGTGTTAACATGGGAATCCCTCCCGCCGAGCCATTGTATTCTCCAGGTGGGAGAAGCCATTGCCGCCATAGCAGCCGTTAGCGATAATCACTTATAAAATCAGGCAGGCTAGTTGTACCCAAGTTGATCAAGCAAGCCTGCCCATACATGATTTAAATCTCGTCTGGTTCCTGCTGAACCTTGGTCTTGGCTGGCCTAAGACTTTCCATTGCTGAATCTTTCTTTTGGATGATGTGAGCGGTGATGAAGCTCAACTTACAGTTCATACCGGGTTACTGTAATTTCAGTGGACATTATTTTATGTCCTATGGCAACATTCTTGGCTGCATTTGTACCCACTAATTGTGTTTTTCGCACGTTTTTTGTGCATGATCATTAATTCTTATAGAAAGTGCAGCAGGGTGAAGTAAACATTTTGAAAAACAGGGAAGAGATTTGGGGATACATCAGAGTAAATCATGAAAAGGACATAGAGAAAACCACTTGAATTATATGTTTATGCTATCCCAAGCCCCTACTTTTAAATGCTGTCACCCCATTGATTCCCATTGTCTTTATACATTTTGACATAAATCACAATTTAAATTCCTTTTTCACTTGTATTTCTATGAGGGACCACAAAACGGTGGTTCCTCTCTGCATTGGGTAGGCAGACAACTGGGCTGAATTCCCTAGAGCAGTGAAGTCGCCCACTAGAGTCCTGCTGCTGTAGGCATTGTCAGAGTGAGCGAGAGCGAGTTCTCTTCTACCAGCTGCACATTAAACAGAAGTAACGGAGCTTTGCATTCATGTGACCCTTTACAAAAATAAGGGGAAAGGGTATTTACTTTGCAATGTATGTTAAAATGTATGCTTAAGGCAGATTGTTTGGTTTTTCTAACACTTTTTTAATATCATAAGCCTTATTTAAAAACACACTTCCCCATGTTCAACAAAATAAACCCTACAATGTAAAAAGGTTGAAGTTTCCTTGTGGATGCATCAAAATTAAGAATAGAGAAAGGCACCTAAATACCACAGAACAAAATACATGGCAGCAAGGTTTGGTGTTTAAAATGTATGCCTAGCAAATATTGAAGGATAAACTTCTAAACCTCCATACTGGGATCATGGCAAACAAAAAATTTGACAAATGGTCTTACCCTTCCCTTTCCGTACTCTATACAAAATGTTTAATAAATCAGACTTTGCGTATTCTTTGTGGCTTAATAAGGTTAAACGTTTCAAGCTTTCCATAAAAACACAAAGGAACATGTATCGCCAAGATACTAGATAACTTCAAGAAATCAGATTTTCACAGTTTTCGGCTAAACACACAATCTATACATTCCATTCAATTTTCATACTCCTGCCATATTACAATATTACCTTCTTGTTTATAAGTAAAAAAAATATATATTTACAGATTTTTCTGGTGTCTTTTAACATCTGTTTACAGTGGGTTGAGCACTCCAATACTAGCATTAATCTGTGGATTATATTATATTTTTAATGGTTGGCGTGTGGAGATTCTTTATAAATCTTTGTGTCCATTTTAAACTTTAAAACTCCATCATAAGGGGAACTCCTTTTTGTCTCCAACAATATTTTTGTATTTGTATTCATGTTTATCTGGAATAATACCTGTGGAAATTAATATTTGCATTGCTTTTAGGTGAGGACAACTGCACCAGACAAATACAGAGTGAAACCCAGTAATAGCAGCTGTGAGCCCGGATCCACTGTGGATATTGTGGTTTCCCTTCATGCAGGTAATTGGTCTACACAATAGTGTCCTGACTTTTTTGTGAGGGGAAGAACAGAAACAATAAAATGTTAATTATAACATTTAGACCCCTTTCACATGGGCATTCTGGTCGCCTGACGTTTTTTTAGACGGATATGATCGGAAAGTTCATGGAGCCCAATGTACAGGCAGGTGTAAACGGACTTGTGTCCCGTTACACCCCCTACATCCAGGTCAAGCCTAGGAAAAAAGCCTGCATTCTTTTCCTTTTTTTGGTGGACCAGATCGGAGGTAGCCTTATGTAAATGGAAAGTGGTGTCGGTTTACACCTGGTCGCCCATAGAGCTAACAGGGGCACGCCTGTGTCCACGCTGCATAAAATGAAAGGGCACTGATGTGACATCCATCACACTCTGCTCCGATCAGCAGGGAAACTGCTCACAGCTGACTTGCTGGTCAGAGCTGACTCCACTCCATGTGGTAGGGGCCTCGGGGGGTCAATATTTATGTGTTTTAAAGTTCACATATACATGTAATTTTTATTGCAGAATATTTGGTTTATATTATCAAAATGATTTAAAATATCCAAACTTGCAAAATGTAAAAAAAAATTGCATGCATTTTATCTTGAGAACTGTTCAATCCTAGGGGAAGCTCTAGCAGCTTATTGTGTTTAACTTTGACCCACATGCAATCTCATTTTAGATGCTTCATTGTCCAGAATTGGCGCTCTAATCTCCAATTTTAAGAACTTATTTATAAGGTTGAGTAATTTCCCTGAGAGAGTAGGAGAGGCTGTTTGTTTAGTACATTTATGGTAATGGTGTACTTTAGGGTTCTTGCTCTTAAAGATAAGTTTGTAATTTCAGATGCATTTTCTGTTATTCATATTATTATCACTATGTCCCTAAACTTTCTTATTTTTTCCTTTGTATTCTACAGATACATTTTAGCAAGTAGGACCATATAGTCCGTTTATACTATTTATGTTTTTGATTGATACCACTGATCATTTGAGTACATGAGCCATTTTCAATACTCCAAAAAAATGATTCAATATAGTTATATAGTATTTATTAAGCTTTCTCTAATTGACTTGGTGGTTTCTGTTATACAGCGTTGTATTGCTGAGTGCACATGTATGTATGTATGTATGTATGTACAGTGCGGAAAATAAGTATTTGAACACCCTGCTATTTTGCAAGTTCTCCCACTTGGAAATCATGGAGGGATCAGAAATTGTCATCATAGGTGCATGTCCACTGTGAGAGACATAATCAAAAAAAAAATTTCAGAAATCACAATGTATGATTTTTTTAACTATTTATTTGTATGATACAGCTGCAAATAATTATTTGAACACCTGAGAAAATCAATGTTAATATTTGGTACAGTAGCCTTTGTTTGCAATTACAGAGGTCAAACGTTTCTTGTAGTTTTTCACCAGGTTTGCACACACTGGAGGAGGGATTTTGGCCCACTCCTCCACACAGATCTTCTCTAGATCAGTCAGGTTTCTGGGCTGTCGCTGAGAAACACAGAGTTTGAGCTCCCTCCAAAGATTCTCTATTGGGTTTAGGTCTGGAGACTGGCTAGGCCACGCCAGAACCTTGATATGCTTCTTACAGAGCCACTCCTTAGTTATCCTGGCTGTGTGCTTCGGGTCATTGTCATGTTGGAAGACCCAGCCTCGACCCATCTTCAAAGCTCTAACTGAGGGAAGGAGGTTGTTGCCCAAAATCTCGCAATACATGGCCCGGTCATCCTCTCCTTAATACAGTGCAGTCGCCCTGTCCCATGTGCAGAAAAACACCCCCAAAGCATGATGCTACCACCCCCATGCTTCACAGTAGGGATGGTGTTCTTGGGATGGTACTCATCATTCTTCTTCCTCCAAACACGGTTAGTGGAATTATGACCAAAAAGTTCTATTTTGGTCTCATCTGACCACATGACTTTCTCCCATGACTCCTCTGGATCATCCAAATGGTCATTGGCAAACTTAAGATGGGCCTTGACATGTGCTGGTTTAAGCAGGGGAACCTTCCGTGCCATGCATGATTTTAAACCATGACGTCTTAGTGTATTATCAACAGTAACCTTGGAAACGGTGGTCCCAGCTCTTTTCAGGTCATTGACCAGCTCCTCCCGTGTAGTCCTGGGCTGATTTCTCACCTTTCTTAGGATCATTGAGACCCCACGAGGTGAGATTTTGCATGGAGCCCCAGTCCGAGGGATATTGACAGTCATGTTTAGCTTCTTTCATTTTCTAATGATTGCTCCAACAGTGGACCTTTTTTCACCAAGCTGCTTGGCAATTTCCCCGTAGCCCTTTCCAGCCTTGTGGAGGTGTACAATTTTGTCTCTAGTGTCTTTGGACAGCTCTTTGGTCTTGGCCATGTTAGTAGTTGGATTCTTACTAATTGTATGGGGTGGACAGGTGTCTTTATGCAGCTAATGACCTCAAACAGGTGCATCTAATTTAGGATAATAAATGGAGTGGAGGTGGACATTTTAAAGGCAGACTAACAGGTCTTTGAGGGTCAGAATTCTAGCTGATAGACAGGTGTTCAAATACTTTTTTTGCAGCTGTATCATACAAATAAATAGTTAAAAATTCATAAATTGTGATTTCTGGATTTTTTTTTTTTGATTATGTCTCTCACAGTGGACATGCACCTACGATGACAATTTCAGACCCCTCCATGATTTCCAAGTGGGAGAACTTGCAAAATAGCAGGGTGTTCAAATACTTATTTTCCGCACTGTATGTATGTATGTATTTATGTATGAGCGTGTGTGTTTAATAAATAAATCGGAAAAAACACCTCTATATATATATTCCCTGCGCTATATAAATCCTGTATAATAATTATATATATATATATATATATATATATATATATCCCGTAAGTTCGGGTAACTGGTCAACAATTTTAGGCAGCCAGGATAAACATTTATTTTTTGACCAATATTCATCTTGTGTACAAGTTTAAAGGACCAGCAGGCCAAATTTGCAGCTTTCTTAGCTAAACTCCTGTGTAATGGTTTCCAACACATTTGTGAAAAATGTATACTTACGTAGACCATTGGATTTAATTTTATTGTGGCAACACAGTGTTAACACAGATAAGGCTCCTTGTTTTATAGAAAAGTGGACAATCTAACCCTTTTAAGACACTGAAAATGTTTTATGTTGTACAAAGTTTTAGTTGCGTTCTTCTCATCTTCTAAGTTTGATAACGTAAGGAAGGCTCAGGACCTTGTCATGACAGACTGAGCTGCTGATGGATTGCACTGCACATACAAAGGGAATCCTGTTACTTAGAAGTACTGTGCTCTACATCCATAATGAAGTGCCATAAATATGCAAAAGAAAATGTATTCTGCTTCTAATCTCCACACTTTTCTACTTCCTAATGAATTGTTTTGTTCCGTGTGTTTTTTTTCTCCCCATGTCCTTTCAAAGCCTCCATAGCATCACTGCAAGATCGCTTTTTAGTGATGGCTGCAGAAATGGAGCAGTCATCTGCTACAGGAACACAAGAATTGGCCCAGTTCTGGAAGGAATTACCCAGAAATAAGATCATGGAACACAGGTAATGTTTGTGTAGAAGGTTAGGCTTAGGCCTATATGCAAATTCTGGCTTGTAGTTTATTGCTTTTGGATAGAAAGTGTGGTGTATTCTGTAAAACTTATGGGGGTGGGGCTGTTATCAAACTGAAGTTATGCTGTGGCACCTTTTACCCCCTTGAAGTGGAAGTCCATGCAAAAACTAAAATCCTTGCATCTATAGCCACCAACATTTTAACACTAACCTCTCTAGCCCTGGAAAGAAAAAAAATCTGTATACATACCTTTTCTGCAGGCGATCTGACCCGATCTCCAGCAGCAGAAGCTCTGCTGAGTACACGTCCGACAACAGTTGTGAAACTAATGGGAAGTGACGTCACCTATAAAGTTACTATGGGGCTTCCATTGAAGGATGTGTCCTCTGCACCCACCCACACAGTTCAGCGTGGGATCAGCGCATCCGCCGCTGGAGATTGGGTTGGATCGCCTGTAGAAAAGGTATGTATACAGATTTTTATTTTTTCAGGGCTAGAAAAGTTAGTAGCTATAGATGCAGGGATTTTAGTTTAGACCCCTTTCACACTGGGGGGGCGCAGGCATTGGTTGTAAAGCGCTGGTAGTTTTAGCAGTGTTTACCGTGTTTGGCCGCTAGCGGGGCACTTTAAGCCCCTGCTAGCTTCGAAGAAAGGGTTAATAACGCCGTGTTGTGTCGCTGCTGAAGCGATTTTCAGGCACTTTGGCAGCGCTGCTCTTTCATTTCAATGGACTGCTCCCGTACCGCCTCAAAGATGCTGCTTGCATGACTTTTTTTCCCGTCCTGCAAGCACACCGTCCCAGTGTGAAAGCATTATGGCTTTCACACTGGGGTGGCTTGAGAGGCGCTTTTTAGGCACTTTACTGATAAAATATTGCTAATTACATTGGTCTATTTTAAAAGATCACCTTAGTGTTTTGATTTTCTGAATTTAAAATATATGATCATTTTGGGCTTAGCTCTTTTCTTTAAACGTCAAAATAATTCATCAGTAGGGCACATATCAGCTTTGCCCCAAAAATGTTATTATTTAGTTAAAAAGCATCTTTCTTGCTACTTATTAAAAGTTGCCCTGAATTTTTCTCATGTCACCCACAGTTTATGCAAAGATGGCATGGTCTTTGGATCCCAAATCCATATGTGTGTTTAACGATCATGCAGCGATAATTTGAGATAATTTGATATGTATAACTACTACTAAATAAGTATTTGTTGCTTGTGATTACTAGCATCCTTTTACGTTTGCATGTGGTTATTACGTTTAGCAGTTTAATCGCAAATTCCTACCTTTTATGAAATGCCCTAATTATTGCAGTTGCACATTTCTTTGGTAAACGGCACTCTGAGCTCATGCCAGTAGAGCTTTTAGTACCAAAATAAGCTATATATTGAAGGGTATGTAAAACAGAGTAGATATCCTTTAGACATAAAGCGTTTTTATCTAAATTCTTGTGTAGTATTGCGGTTAAAGCAACTTTAACTGTGACAAAAACACTTTGAGGCAGATTTACTTAAAGAGTTGAGAATCTCCATTCAATAAATTGTGAGCAAAATTACTTTGGCTATGATTGGCTTATCACAAGCTCCACTGTGCTCATGCAAATGCGGCCACAGGGAAAGCCACATAGATGTAAACCTGTATATATGGCAGCTGGCCCGACAGAAAGGAAGCCGTTCGCCCGGCGTCTGTCTGAGGGGCATGACCGTAAAAGGTCTGCTGTCCGGTGTGTTCTGGCCGGGGTGGTGGGGGGTGGCGGTCGGCCCCCTGTCAGATCACAATAGCTCAGCAGGGAAGATCGCTGTAGTAACATCAGATTGTTAAATACATCGGCTCCTCCAGAGCTCTTCAGTTTGTTTTTTTTTGCCCACTGCGTTTTAAAAAAAAAAAATGAATAGTGTGTACTAGGCTTAAAGGGCTGCAGAGTATCGGTTGTATTCTGTTAGATATCCACTTAAGGACCACCTACTGCACATTTACGTCGGCAGAATGGCGCGGCTGGGCACATCAACGTATATATACGTTGGTTTCTAGTACCCAGCCGTGGGTCACGGGCGCGCGGCCGCGGCGCGCTCCCGTGACCTGGTCCGAAGCTCCGGGTCCGCGAGTCCCGCGGACCCGATCGCCGCTGGAGTGCGGCGATCGGTCCCCGGAGCTGAAGAACGGGAGAGCCGTGTGTAAACACGGCTTCCCCGTGCTTCACTGTGGCCGCAGCATCGATCACGTCATCCCTGTTATAGGGGGACGTGATCGATGACGTCACACCTACAGCCACACTCCCCTACAGTTGTAAACACACACACAGGGAACACTCAAATCCTACAGCGCCCCCTTGTGGTTAACTCGCAAACTGCAACTGTCATTTTCACAGTAAACAATGCAATTTAAATGCATTTTTTGCTGTGAAAATGACAATTGTCCCAAAAATGTGTCAAAATTGTCCGAAGTGTCCGCCATAATGTCGCAGTCATGAAAAAAATCGCTGATCGCCGCTATTAGTAGTAAAAAAATATAATGGAATAAAACTATCCCTTATTTTGTAAACGCTATAAATTTTGCGAAAACCAACCGATAAACACTTATTGCGATTTTTTTTACCAAAAATAGGTAGAAGAATACGTATCGGCCTAAACTGAGGAAAAAAAAAATGTATATATATTTTTGGGGATATTTATTATAGCAAAAAGTAAAAAATATTGCATTTTTTTTTTCAAAATTGTGGCTCTATTTTTGTTTAAGCGCAAAAAATAAAAACCGCAGAGGTGATCAAATACCACCAAAAGAAAGCTCTATTTGTGGGGGAAAAGGACGCCAATTTTGTTTGGGAGCCACGTCGCACGACCGCGCAATTGTCAGTTAAAACAACGGCGTGCCGAATCGCAAAAAGGCGCAAGGTCCTTTAGCAGCATTTTGGTCCGGGTCTTAAGTGGTTAAGATAAGAAGAACTGCAGAAAGCAATCTTGTTTATGCAGTGTGTGGTTGCACCTGTATGGAATTATAAGCTGTACTTAAAAACATGGGCCCAGATTCACAGAGCGATTACGCCTGCGCAACAGGAGATGCGCGTGCGTAAGTCTAAATGTGCGCGTGCGTTTCGTTGCGCGGCATCCCCAGAACGAGATACGCAAAAAATTTACTCTTTTTTGTCCCGCGTAATTTCGTTAGACTGGCGCATTCTTCCGCGCAAAAGTGCGATAGACACACCATTGATTTGCTAGTCAAATATGCTAATGAGGGAGTTGCGGGGATCCACAAAAAAACGTTGTTGCTGCGCAGGCTACGCGGTGTGCGCAACAGCAAAATGTCCTGTCTAAAATTAGAGCTAATAAAAGCTGGTCTAAAAAGAGAAAAAAAGTCTACTTGTCAGATAAAGCAACACTGTTAGTGAGGAGTTCAGCAGTCACACGTGTTGCTCAACAATCTGTATGCCAACATGCCAGGGGCATCGTCGCACATAGCTATACTACTGACTTTAGATGAACAAAGAAGGAGGAGGGCACGGAGGATGGCACTAAGGAGGGCACGGGAGATGTTTTTTTTTTTTTTTATTTGCTTATATAAAATTTACAATCTAATCTAATACAATATTCTTATCTGATACAAGCCCCTCACTCTTCACTTGATATATCACACATGCATAGACATCTTTGGCATGAGTGATTCTGAGGTGTCTCGCATCTTCAGATTCACCCCTCATGCCATCCTGGAATTACCACAACCTTGCAGGAGGACATCAGCAGCCCAACACATGGCACTACCCATGACACCCATGACAGCTACATATACAATCAGAGCCCCATCCCCACAGATTTCGAACAGAACATGTATGGGGACAGCTGGCTGGTTGGTGAGTGACATGTGTGGCAGGCATGACTATCCCCTCCCGTGATGCACACCTCACAAGTGGCACATGCATGACTAACATCCTCCTGTCTTTTCCCTTCAAGGTGACTCTGCATATGCACTGGGACCCCATCTCATGACCCCATCTCATGACCCCATCTCATGACAGCTCACATTATGCATCTTTGCACGTTAAACACACACATTAATCATGGCACAATGAGAATGCATGCATGCACACCACTGTGGTCCCTAGCACACACACACCACATCGTCATCACGTTGGATTGGCACCAGTCCACCATGCAGGACTTGTGAGCTGCAACGCCACGCCACGGCTCCAATTATGTCACTGTACATTCATACACCATTCACACAGACCTGGGGATCACTTCTCCACCACAAATGAGGGTGACACCCCTTTTCCCGCAGGAATATCACCCCCACATTCCAAAATCATACACAAACAGAACCAAAAAAATTAAATAAATGACGAGCAAAAAAAAAAAATGCCCAGCAAAAATATAATTTAAACAAAATAACAACAAAGAAAACACATAAAAGACAAAAATCACTCTGCAAAACAGTCCCCAAATATCTCAAAGACACGTCAAAAACAAACAAAAGCACCTTGCTGTATAGGGAGGGATACAAAGGGATGTACTTTTGCAAAGGAAGTGCATTTGTGTCTGTCTATTTATGCTGTCTGCGTAGTTCACAAAGTTGCCCTAGTCCATTTCCAATTTCACTGATTGCGCCGCTCCCGAGTTGTGAGCATGCGCACAGCGGAGCTGACCATGGTCTCCTTCAAGCGCGCATGCGCGAGCCGGCCAGCCCTTCATTTGCATGGGGTCACGGCTCATTTCAATGTAACACGCCCACGTCCTTCCCAATTTGTATTACTCCTCCTTACGCCTCTGGAAAAACGTTACGTATGCGCAATTTCCTGCGCAAAAGCTACGAGAATAGGGTGATTACGCGGCAAAATTGCGCAAGTCTAACGTAAAGGCGGTGCGCTACGCCGGTCCAATAATGCGCAGATGTACGTGAATCTGGGCCATGGTTTTCAAAAACATTACCACACTCTGTGTTAACATAAAAAAAAAAAGATTATAGGTCCACCGTGAGCTTATCAAACCGACCCCACCGCTGCACAGACAAGAAAATTACGTAAATTCTGTAAATCTGGGTAATTGTAAGAAATGGTCATTTATCATTGGAAGCAAGTTGTGGAAGTGTTGTGTGGGTTAAAAAGGTGCCAGGCAACAGCAACAGAAGCATTTATTATTGTGCAGTAATTACTTTGGCATTTGGAGTGTATGAATGCACAAGGTTCAAAAAGTGCACAGACTTCTGAAATTTAATGAGCCAGCAACTTTGCCGTCAAATGCTAATTAATTAATTTCTAACTCTGAATTGGTTCCATTTTGTGTTGATGAATACAATGGCAAGATGGAGTAGCAGCACTATTGGATGTTAGCGTGTGTTGTCACGTTAATTAATATTCCTTCACAACCTCAAAGCCTGTCTGAAGCACGATTGTTTGTGATGTTGTTCATGGAGGGTTTAATAACAACAGGGCTACTAGGGCTATTCATTAAAGATTGCATGAGGATTTGAAAAGTTTTTATGGGCATGAAGCGTATACCGTCGGCAAAAATGTAACTTGTACCTAGACATTAAAAGAGTAGTACAGTCAACACTTGTTTTTTTTTGTCCTGTGGATCACAAGAGAACAGTTTGTTCTGCACTCCTGTGACCCAGTTTCAGCAGAGAGCGGGCTAAAGCCTGCTGTCACAGAGTCGGTCCAGGCTGGGGCAAGATTGTGACAATGATATTGGGATCCATCCGCATGCCTGAATCGGCACCCAGCTCAGCCTCTCAGCGAGCCCCTGAGCCGCTCCCACCCCCTTGACAGCATGGCTCTCCAGTGAGCCAGGGGGAAAGAAGAGCAGACAATGCTGATTGACAGTCACCAGCTCTTTGCTCAAGGAGCCCTGAAAACCGAGCGATCGGCTGTGTTTAATCGCTCTCACTTCTTAGTCTTAGAGCCGGTGGGGGAACAGATGCTGCAATTCTGCATCCACCTGGATAAGTATGATTCTGGAAAAAAAAGCACATACTTTCTCTTTTAATGTTGTTTATGTAGCGCCCCCCCCCCCCCCATTTGGCGGGGCGTTGCGCTAAAGTTAGTGGGGAATGGGAGAGTTAAGTTGCTCCCACTCACAAATTGGTTAAGTTTAGGCTGCTGTCCTTTTGGAACTGCTTTCTAGGCCAGTCTGCATGCTAGGGGAGGTGTTTTTACCCCTGGGTGACAGTTGGCGCTGGAAGGGGTTCTGACAGACCCACTTTCTTCCAGCAGCCAATCAGAGGATTTTCCCTCTAGACATGCTGGCGGGAGAGTATATCTGGGGCAGATGCCTGGGAGAGGGAGCGACATTCTCCACGGGGCCCGCCTTCCAGGTGCGGCATCCACCTTCAGGGTGCGCGCATCCATGGGCCCCGCCACCGAGGCCTGCGTGCCCGAAGCTGCGCACCAAGCGGAGCTTCACCCTGACATCGAAAGGGGCCCCAGCGGCTTGCTGGGTTCCCAGATCCTAAGCTTGGAGCTGTACGGTGGGGGATTGGCTCGGGAGACCCAAAGGCAGAGGTTGTCCGCAAGGCCTAGGCGAACCACCGGGGATCCGGTCATCACTACATGACAGGTACACTTCAACTGTTCTCTGATGACTCTAGAGAAGTGACTTGCTGGGAGGATCCATTAGTTCTACCCCTTTGAAAAGTATGGAAATTCCTCAGGCCTGTGGCAGAGGCCCTAATTCCTCCCAGTGACTATTGCAAGTGACCTTTCGGCTGCCAGGCCCAAGTTAAACACCTGTCCGGGGCACTTTACCCACTCCGGCGGGAGTGGCGACGATTAAGTGTGACTGTACTGAGAGCAAGCTGCTCTCTATGATATCCAAGGCCTGATACTGCAGTTTTCTTCCGCTCATCAACCTTTCTCTATAGTGTGCCATGTTGATGTTGGCCATGTTGGGCCTTGGCATAAAACGCACTCTGATGTCTGGACACTGGCTTTATTCACTTTCCACAAGTATTCACCCCTAGACAAGTATAATTGGTAACTTAATACGCCGACCCGGAAATCAACCAGCGGCTCTTTCGGGGGTAATCGCTACATTTAAATTTAGGTATTATTTTTAATTACAAATATATTGACCATTCACACAATTATTTTATTTTTTTTAAACAGTAGAAATTTTAGATAACTGCAGGGGTCTTACAAGATACCCAGCACAGGGGCCCCATCATTTCTTTGGCATGCCCTGAGTGTACTCTGCATTAAGTGTTACCATCCTGCCAAGTATGAGCTTGTAAACAACCTATTTCAGTTTTAACTGAACTTTGGTTCTGAAATGTTTGTCCTGTGCACATTATGCTTTTTAATCATCATGTTTTTTTAATGTGGATATATATTAAGCAATTTAAATACATTGTATGATAAATGGAGAAAAAATTGCGCATACCAAATAAACAGAAAAGAATAGATAAAAGCTGCGACTCAAAAATGTTATACAACATAAAATAGACTATAAACAGGGAGGGGAGTCGCGCTAGACGTGAGATATTGCTTACTGATAGCACAATATAATGTCAAAAAATATAGTAAAATACAAAACCACAATTGCTAATGGTGAAGTCCACCCAATATCCTGATAGGAGAACAAGAAAACCTAATAGGTCAAAACGTGATCAAAAGGGGTTAAATTCTTGATGTAGGTCAAAAGTCCATCTCTATACCCAATGGTATTGAATCTTGATACACAAAAAACGTGAAAAAAACAGTGTCCCGTTACATTCATGAAGGTCTTGCACTTGTAGAATTTCCATAAGAAATGACAACACCGGGAAGAAAAAAGAAAAAAACTTTCATAGTGTGATACTGTTATATAAAAAATATATATGCACCCGTGAAAAATAGCTATTTATTAGGAAAAACAGTGACAACCCTTCACCATAGGGCACAGTTCACACTGACCCTTACCAGATCGTAAGACCCTCTCGAGGTCAAATGCAGCCTTAAAGATGGTGAAAATAGACTTCGTGTTATAATTTCATGTTTTCCTCAGATGAAACAAAAAGAGAGAAAATTCTCATAGTGTGGATTGAATGGAAATGAATCACAATCACCCGTGAGAAGAATCAACAAATACTGTGTAGGAAAGGAGTGCTGGTACCACCACCGGACGCACACACTGACCCTTACCAGATAATGAGATCCACTCTAGGATCAATAAAGGCAGCAAGGAGGTGAATATACTGTGTATGTTGTATCAGAGACCAGTCCTCGATGAATCACAGCATAAAAACAAAAGGAAACTGGAGATAGTGTGAAATCCTTAAAAAATTTATTCTAAAAGAAGCCAAAAATGCGCACTTACAAACAGATGCAAATTCAAGGCGATGTATAAAAGATGCCGGCCGGCTTGTGGAACGCGGATGTCCCTCGTGTTGTTGCGATGACGTGGGAACGTCTCCTCCCAACGTTTCGTCTTACAAAAGACTTGGTCACGGGATAAGGACGACGCACCACGTCATCGCATAAGAACCCTCTATGGGCGGAGTTAGCTTCACATGGACATAGCCCCGCCATATTGAATAAGGGATAAAGTAAGGGAAAAACAATCTCTACCCGTATTTCCAATGTAAATACAGAGAAAAAAACTGACATAGAGAAACACGATTAGCTAATCGCATGGGCAGCCCCTGTCAACGTGTAATAACACGGGAGCAGAAAAACAACATTTTATTTTTAAATTTTAAAACAAGGAGCTGGAACACCCTATGCACTTATTAGAGTGACACCGGAGCTCAGCGCGATACTAAAGAAAAACAAAAATAAAAAAAGGCATGTTACCATGCACCATGTGAAACCAATTCGAGGTCGCTGGTATATCACATGTCTAGCAGACCCAGGCATGCAATATATCTGACAACCAATGTTAGGCGATGCAATTATACGGAAACAGGTGGAAATACATAACAGTTCACAATGTACTATGTCACTTATCACCCATGCACTCTGCCTGACAAGCAAAGTAAGGCAATGCACTTGTGATGAAATAGGTAGATATATGTTACAAATCCCAACATGATGCTAGACATAGGTATACATTGTAAATCACAATATGGTACTAGATACCAGAGAGAGAAAAACAAATAGACAAAAAAAGATCATGTTATCATATGGAGCCAATTTCAAAACCACTGGTATAGTATATGTCTAGCGAACTAAGATATATAATATATCTGACAAACAATATTAGACAATGCACCTATACTGAGTGCTATAGATCACACTACACTAGGTCACATGTCACTTGTTACCCATACACATATCATTTATTGCCCGTGCATTATACCTGACAGGCAAGGTCAGGTAATGCACTTGAAGTGATACAGGTAGATGTATATTATATACCATAATATGATCTGTCACATATCGCTTAGAACATATAGGGAAACAAGATGAGGGCATATTTGACTAATAAGCAACCCCTACCTGGCGTATCTTGTCATGGAATAAAAATGAAATAAAATAAAGTACGAAAACCACGGACCACATGTATAAATCCACATACAGTGGAAAAAAACATAACTTTTCTAAAGAAAGAGTTTATCAAGGTTAGTGGCTATCCCACATGGTACCTCAGGAATTGTCTATAAAGCAATTCACATCCACTTCTATGTTGAGGCCATGTGGCTCAAAACATCTAAGAGTGTGGATCCATGTCATCTCAGAGCGGGAAATACTCCTAACAAGATCGCTTCCTCGCCACTGGGCCTGATATTTATCAATTCCCATAAAAATGGTGCCCCTTGGGTCTTTATTGTGTGTGATTAAGAAATGCTTAGAGACCGAATGGTCAGGGAAGCCACTGCATATATTGGTCAGGTGCTCGTTTAGGCGTATGTGCAGTGGACGTTTAGTCCTACCCACATACTGTAGCCCGCATGGGCACTGGATCATGTAAATGACTCCCACCGTGGAGCACGTTATGAAGGATTTGATCTGGTGAACCTTGGTTGAATACCTGGAACAAAAACTGGTAGACCTCTTAGGAGTGTGGTTACTGACCATACACACCTTACAACGTCCACATTTAAAGAAACCCTTCAGATCAGATGAAAACATAGACAGAGTTTTGGGTGGATCCAAAACATTTGGGGCCAATTTATTCCTTAATGATGTAGCGCCCCTAAACACTACCTGAGGTTTATCGGGCAAGATGTTATTCAGAATTCTGTCACTCTTGAGAACATGCCAGTGTTTGTTCAGAATGTGCTTTATAGTGGCATGCTGACATGAATAGTCTGTCACAAAGGGGTATCTATACTTGTCCATCATAGTGGACTTAGGTTTATCTTTCAAAATAACCTCTCTATTAGTATTGGTTACTGATGTTAAAGACTCAGTCAAGAAGGAGGGACTATAGCCCTTCTCCAAGAACTGTTTATTCAAGATTTCAGCCTGTTTTAAAAAAAACGCCTGATCACTACAATTTCTCCTCAGTCGAAGAAATTGGCCCTTAGGGACGGCCGTCAGCCAACTGGCATGGTGGCAACTATCATGAGGGATGAAGGAATTTCGGTCCGTAGATTTAAAATTAGTGGACGTGGACAGCTGGTCTCCCTCTCTTGTGATGACCAAATCCAAAAAATTAATAGTTTTCATGCTTGCCTCATACTTGAGAATAATCCCGATGTCATTAGTATTGAGGAATTGCATGAATTGGGTAAGGTCACTCTCACTGCCCTCCCATAGGAGGAGGATGTCGTCGATGTACCTAGCCCACAGGAGCACCTGGGGTCTAGAAGGCACATCGACCACATCCTCCTCCCACTTGGCCATTTTTTTTTTTTCTCTGTATTTACATTGGAAATACGGGTAGAGATTGTTTTTCCCTTACTTTATCCCTTATTCAATATGGCGGGGCTATGTCCATGTGAAGCTAACTCCGCCCATAGAGGGTTCTTATGCGATGACGTGGTGCGTCGTCCTTATCCCGTGACCAAGTCTTTTGTAAGACGAAACGTTGGGAGGAGACGTTCCCACGTCATCGCAACAACACGAGGGACATCCGCGTTCCACAAGCCGGCCGGCATCTTTTATACATCGCCTTGAATTTGCATCTGTTTGTAAGTGCGCATTTTTGGCTTCTTTTAGAATAAATTTTTTAAGGATTTCACACTATCTCCAGTTTCCTTTTGTTTTTATGCTGTGATTCATCGAGGACTGGTCTCTGATACAACATACACAGTATATTCACCTCCTTGCTGCCTTTATTGATCCTAGAGTAGATCTCATTATCTGGTAAGGGTCAGTGTGTGCATCCGGTGGTGGTACCAGCACTCCTTTCCTACACAGTATTTGTTGATTCTTCTCACGGGTGATTGTGATTCATTTCCATTCAATCCACACTATGAGAATTTTCTCTCTTTTTGTTTCATCTGAGGAAAACATGAAATTATAACACGAAGTCTATTTTCACCATCTTTAAGGCTGCATTTGACCTCGAGAGGGTCTTACGATCTGGTAAGGGTCAGTGTGAACTGTGCCCTATGGTGAAGGGTTGTCACTGTTTTTCCTAATAAATAGCTATTTTTCACGGGTGCATATATATTTTTTATATAACAGTATCACACTATGAAAGTTTTTTTCTTTTTTCTTCCCGGTGTTGTCATTTCTTATGGAAATTCTACAAGTGCAAGACCTTCATGAATGTAACGGGACACTGTTTTTTTCACGTTTTTTGTGTATCAAGATTCAATACCATTGGGTATAGAGATGGACTTTTGACCTACATCAAGAATTTAACCCCTTTTGATCACGTTTTGACCTATTAGGTTTTCTTGTTCTCCTATCAGGATATTGGGTGGACTTCACCATTAGCAATTGTGGTTTTGTATTTTACTATATTTTTTGACATTATATTGTGCTATCAGTAAGCAATATCTCACGTCTAGCGCGACTCCCCTCCCTGTTTATAATTTAAATACATTGATTATTAATTTCACCCATCCTGTACTTTGTATGAATTTAGTTATAATTCTTTCGGGGAAAAAATTTGTCCAGAAGAAAATATATAGTAGACCAACATGTTTAACCCTTTAAAAGCACTAATGGCTTAGTTCCCAGGGAGTGCAGAAAGCAAGAGGCCAAAGAGAGAGAAGATAGAAAGGGGTTAGTACAGATAAGATGATGGACCAAAATCCACCTGCCTACTTTTTTTTAATGATATGCTTTAACCACTTAAGGACCGCCTCCTGCACATTTACGTCTGCAGAATGACACGGCTGGGCACAGGCACGTACCTGTATGTTGCCTTTAAGAGCCCAGCCTTGGGTCCGAAGCTCTGTGACTGCGCCCGCGGGACCCGCAGACCCGATTGCCGCTGGTGTCCCACGATCGGTCACAGGAGCTGAATAACGGGGAGAGGTGTGTGTAAACACACCTTCCCCGTTCTTCACTGTAGCAGTGACACTGATCGTCTGTTCCCTGATATAGGGAATGACGATCAGTGACATCACGCCTACAGCCACACCCCCCTACAGTAAGAATCACTCCCTTAGGGCACACCTAACCCCTTAGCGCCACCTAGTGGTTAACCACTTCACTGCCATTGTCATTTTCACAGTAATCGGTGCATTTTTTTTAGCACTTTTCGCTGTGAAAATGACAATGGTCCCAAAAATGTGTCAAAAGTGTCCGATGTGTCTGCCATAATGTTGCAGTCACGAAAAAAATCGCTGTTCGCCGCCATTAGCAGTAAAAAAAAAAAAAATATTAATAAAAATGCCATAAAACGATCCCCTATTTTGTAAATGCTATAACTTTTGCGCAAACCAATCAATAAACGCTTGTTGCGATTTTTTTTTTACCAAAAATAGGTAGAAGTATACGTATCGGCCTAAACTGAGGAAAAAAAATACTGCCTTTTTTTCAAAATTGTTGCTCTATTTTTATTTATAGCGCAAAAAATAAAAACCCCAGAGGTGATCAAATACCACCAAAAGAAAGCTCTATTTGTGGGGAAAATACGCCATTTTTGTTTGGTAGCCACGTCGCACAACCGCGCAATTGTCAGTTAAAGCAACACAGTGCCGAATCGCAAAAAGGGGCAAGGTCCTTAACCTGCATAATGGTCCGGGTCTTGAGTGGTTAAGCTCCACAACAGTCTAGGTGATCGAGTCCTTTGGGATCATAGCAACTCCCCTGGCTACTTGAAAAGAGTGTGATATCAGAAATTAAATATTGTGACAAAAAATATGTTTAAGACAGAATTGTTTTAGAAATCTTAGAAATCTTTACAACTACCTATCCCTGGGTTCATTTTTATAAAAAATGTTGTCAGCAGCTGTAATAAATTAAAAAGAACAGGGGTAGAGAGGACTACAGGTAAGTAAACATAGCAGTCTATAAAGGAAATAACAGAGGGATAGATAGGCCAGACAGTAATGATTAGAGAGGAATGCTTTAATCTGCAATTGCAACTTCTGGTTCATTCTAAATTTGGTCCTTGGTGTTTAAGCCAATGCAGTCTGCTAAAGGTTAAGTTCACCTTTTGGAACATGTTACATATTCCAGCATTTCCACCCTCCCCCCCCCCCCCTTCCCCTCAAATCCCCCATCCCTGTGACACCTGGCTGGGGATCCTCTCCCCACATCTGCTGTCATAATTTAAAAACAAACGGCCGCATCATTCATTTACAGTTTCCTATGAGAGTTTCCATGGCCACATCCATGGCCACACCCAGCCTTAAAAGGGATGTAAACCCAATTCAGGAAATTTAAGCTGGGCACATATATCTGCAGTGTTTGCTTATCTCTCTTCAAAACACTATGTCCCGTAGCTTTGTCCTGCTCTATTCGTCTGTTATCAGCTTGATAACTTTTGACAAGCTCTCCAAGACGGGAGATAGAAGTGTGTGTTAGGCCTCGTACACACGATCAAATCTGTCTGCTGGAAACGGTCGGCCCGACCGTCCCAGCAAACAGATTCGACCGTGTGTACGGGCAAGCCGACGGATTTGGCCACCCGACAGATTTCAAAGCATGCTTTGAAATCTGTCTCCTGGGAAACCGTCCGCCCGACATGTCTGCTGGTTAGTATGCTAACCAGCAGACATGTCTTCTCGCACACGCGCCGAATGATTTCGACGCATGCGCGGAAGTGTTTTACTTCCTGGTGCGGTGACGTGGCGGCGTCAGCGCGCTGTCTGCTGGCGGGGATTTTGGTTTGCTCGTGTGTACACGAGAGCAAACCAAAATGCCAGCAGACAGATTGGTTCAAATCGGTCGCACAGACCGTTTTGAACAAATCGATTGCCTCGTGTGTACGAGGCCTTAGAGGAGTTTGCTATAAATAGATTAGCAGACTGCTAAACTAGTCACAGGCACACTCACTCTGCGTGTGTTGGGAGGGGGTGTGTGCCTTTTCTCCAATTATCTGTCTCACTGTGTATAGCAAGTATCCACACCTACAGGGAAACCAGGAAAATTAAATTCTAACAGGATGCGAACATTCTAAACCGTATACAAAGCTAAAGACAGCAAATATACAAGTAAATCTTGTGTAGGGAGATTTGTTTCATATCTGTGTATCATCTGAGGCTGTTCACTTTACTTGGTATATGTGAGGGTTTACATCCACTTTAAGCTTTTACAAGCTTTTAGGCGCATTAACAAGCTTTAAGAGCTTGAGCGTTAATTCAGTTCATTGGCCAGAATAATCGTTTTTCCGACCATTGAAATTAATTACCGCTCAAGCCCTAAATACACCTAGCAATTAGGCATGTATGTACGCGTTTGGCTTTTTTTTCCTGCCTCTAAAAGTCCATAACACTAAATACTGCTAAAAGCCTATGCGTGCATAGACACATTAGCTAACATGCAGGGGAGTATAGAGGCAGGGGAAAAAAACACACCAGCTACAAAAGTTTAGTGTTCATAAGCCCTTAACCACTTAAGGACCGCCTCCTGCACATTTACGTCGGCAGAATGGCATGGCTGGGCACATGCACGTACAGGTACGTCCTCTTCAAGTGCTCAGCCGTGGGTCGCGGGCGCGCGCCCATGACCCGGTCCAAAGCTCTGTGTTCGTGACCGCGGAACCCGAATGAACTGCACTCCTGTGACCCATAGGAGAGGTACAGCCAAATGAGCTTTGGCTCTACTCCTCCTTTTAAGTATAACAAAAGAACGTGTCTACTGCCAACCACACAGATATAAACATTGGCTGTAATTTAACTTCAACGTAAAAAAAACTTTAAAAATGTCTCTCCTTTAACTTTTATAAGTGAAGCTCTGAGTATGACATTCAGTTATAGCTTACATTATTCATCTTTATGTGTAGACCGAGTGTCTGGTGTACTTGCCACCAGCAGGAAGAAGTAATACCTAAGCAAATATTTTATTGTTTGTCTAAGGCTGTAAGATTTTATTAATGAAGCTCTGTTTTAATTCATGTAGATTAAGATGTCACATTGTGGAAACCAGCAAGCCTTCTACATTAGTATTAAAGCAAAACTTGTTAAACAGGAATTCTTTAGAAAGTGATGATCTTCAGTTTAAGGTAATAGCATTATTAACTGCTTATGCATATTTGATTGCTGTGCATCATATATTATTTTTAAGTAGCTAATGATGTTTAGCATAATCATTTTTGTGCTGTAAACACTGTGTTAAGTGTACATTCGCTTAAAAAAAAAAACTGGCTTACTTTATCCTGCCTTTTTTTCAACAAAATCACCAGGGTCATTATAGACCTCAGATGCAAACATTTCCAATATCACAACAGCCTGGCCAGGGTGGGCTGTTTACATTCTACAAAATTCAAGCCATCCTGTGCAAAGGCAAAGCTTGCATCAGTCCTGACCACATGGAAAATGACCAGTCCCAGTAAACACGCAAGCTTGCCAAAAAAAATCATACTGTATATTACATTTGTTTTTTTTTTCAGAATATCAGTTAGTAACAAAATGCCCTTTATAGATCACACTTTCATAAATAATTTGAGAAGTTTATCAGACTTGAAATTCTTTGAGATAAATGTGCAGCATGGAGAGTTTTTCTGAAACTAGTGCACAAAGAATCTGATACAGCTGTGCATGGTAACCAATCAGCTGTTCAATTAAGTTTTGACAATAAAGCAGGCCATACACGGTCGAATTTCGAACAAATTTTCTTTTCAAAATCAAAGTTTTTTTTTTTTGTGATCCGAGGATGCCACCATTGATTTTCGAAATTCGGCCGACAAAACCTTCATGTTGCCGTGAATATTATTTTCTCTCCGGGAATATTCGTTTCTCTCCGGGAATATTCTTTTCTTGCACAAGCACATTTTTTTTCTATTACATTTCTCGCACGATTCTCCCATCATTGAACAGAAAATCATTTATTTTTCAAATAAATAATGTCGGATTTCTCAAATTTGTTTGCCGCACGAAAATCGTCTGTTGCTGCAGCCCACTAATGGTGCGAAATACGAAAGAAAATTCTTTCATACGATTTACAAAAGAAAATTATTTCGAAATTCGAACCGTGTGTGGCCACCTTAAGCCCTCTTTTACACCAATGCAATTTGTCATGTGATTTGACAGTTCAAAATCGATGGAGTCGCACCCTATTTTCAGCAATGGAGCCCTTCAAATCAAGTCTAAAAAAAGGTTCCTGCCCTACTTTTTTTTGTGCTTTCATTGCTGCTTGCATTTACTTCTATTAAATGAAGTTGCAAGCCAAAATGAAATCCGAGATCCAAATTGCACTGATCTATGGCTTTGAAACTGCGCCACTTCAGCCGCACTGGTGTGGTTACTATGCACAGCTGCACCAGATTATGTCTGCATAATTTTTTTTTAACGTGAACAACGTTTTATTGATTAAAAGGTGCATACATGTTAAGCATACTTTGCATAGAAACTTGGTAACTAAAACCGTAAAGTCATGCATTAGGTAGGCAAGGGAACAGGTACATTGTCATTGCCTTATGAGCACGCTTTATAAGAATACATTGATCACCCGAGGACTACCCAACAAAACATGTGTATGAGTGTTCATTCCTGACTGGTATAGTTTTGTCATGTACAGGTATTAGACTCTTGAAGACAGCGGTCCCATATCTTGTTATATTTGTTAGGGCAACCTCTGTTGATATATATATATATACATTTCTTATATTGCAGGGTATTATTCACTTCTATTTTCCATTCTACTATTTTGGGAGATTTTTGTCTCATCCATTTTTTAGCAATAATTTTGCTATCTGAGAACAGTGTCTCATTGAGAAATATTTTTGTGTATTCATTAATTGCATCCAGTAATATCCTGAGAAGGCATTGTTTGGGAGAACCCATATTGTCATGTAGAAATGTCACGATTTGTTTCCACAGCCCCTGTTTCAGATCGTACGCTGTTTTAGTAGAAATAGGGGTGGAAAGCCTGTTGTAGAATTCCGAGATCAGCTTGCGGCGGTCTGTGCTTTTAATTACTGCCATTGGGCGTGGTGTGCGAGACAGAGTCAGGAAATTGCGATTGTGTCACGTGAAGGAGTTGCAAAAATCTAAAAAACATTTGGTTTTGAAGTGTAACTTCTTCTCTGAGGGAATCAAAGGTTTTCAGACTTCCGTTTTCTAGGAGGTGGTAGAGATAAAATACCCCCTGTGTGGACCATGTACTTGTATCCTGTATTCTAGCGAACTTGGGGAGATTCATATTATGCCATAACGGTGTGTAGTCATTGTATTGTGGAGTACTGAGTTTGGAAGAAGCCAAGTCCCATATTTTCCTGTAGTGATATAACATGGTGTGCCTATTTGTACCCGGTTCTAGCCCCCCTCGAGCCCGATGCGATTGCATATATCGGGTCTTTGGTGTGCTGTACCCACCTTGGACGTAAGAAGGTGAGGAATCTCTCTCTGTCTATCTTGTCCAAGTAAAACAACTGTGACAGTTGTGCTGCAATGTAATATAAATTGAAGTCAGGAAGAGCCGTGCCGCCAAGATCAGTCGGATTCTTAAGAGTTTGCCATGCTAAATGTGTCTATTGGCTCTCCACACAAGGGGGTTAAGAAGGGCCTCCATAGATTTGAAATGTTTCAAGGGTAGATTAACTGGGGTATGCCACATTACATACAGTATCTTAGGGAGTAAGACCATTTTAATTAAATTTATGCGGCACCAGATTCCAAGTGGAAGTCGGGACCAGATCCTTACTTTGGCTTTAATGAGGGAGATAAGGGGTTCTATATTGAGGGAAATGTGGTCTGCAGGGGACCGAGATATATGAACCCCTAGGTATTTAATGACATTGACTCTACACAATGGTAAACTGGCTTGGGATTCCGAGGGTGGGAAGCTGTCTATGGGAAGAATTTGGGACTTCCAAAGAGAATATCCCAAATTGTTCGTTCGTGCAGAGTTCTGTATGCAGAGATGGGCCCGAATCGGCTGAATATAGCAGTGTATAATCAGCATACATACTGATTTTTTTCAGTGAGGGATCCCAGTCTCGGACCCCTAATCTCTGGATTTGCTCGGACAGACATCGCCAGAGTCTCTGCTGCAAGAGCATATAGCAGCGGGGACAGGGGGCAGCCCTGTCTCGTGCCTCTACTAAGGTCAAACATTTGGGACGGGCACCCGTTGGCTACCATCTTTGCCCTGGGTGCCTGGTATAGTACAACAGAAAACACGCAAACTCCTGCGCACAGGTGTGTTGTCCAATAGTTGATCGACGGATCTTCGTCTAAAGTCAGAGAATTGAAAAGAGTGGTGCTAGCAGTGACCTTGCTGCCCTTCGTGGATGGGGGAGTCCTGGCACAAACAAAACGAGAGAAGAAAGGCGCACCAGCCTAGTGCATTACCACTTGACACTTTATTCGATAGAAATAGTATTAAAAACTACTCACAAACAGCAGATAGAACAGGCTTGTCAACAAAAATGTAGGTGAATTCCCTTCGAACCACACTCCACAATGGGGGGATACGAGGAGTATTTTGCTGCCGGCTGACGCATTTCGAGGCGTCTAGGGCCTCTTCATCGGAGCTCGACACAGTGTCGAGCTCTGATGAAGAGGCCCTAGACGCCTCGTATCCCCCCCCATTGTGGAGTGTGGTCCGAAGGGAATTCACCTACATTTTTGTTGACAAGCCTGTTCTATCTGCTGTTTGTGAGTAGTTTTTAATACTATTTCTATCGAATAAAGTGTCAAGTGGTAATGCACTAGGCTGGTGCGCCTTTCTTCTCTCGTTTTGCTTGTGCCTGGTATAGTAATTGAACCCACTTAATGTATTTGGGACCGAAGCCGTACCCCTCCAAGCATTTCCAAAGATATCTCCACTCCACCGAATCAAAGGCTTTTGCTGTGGCCAGAGTCACCACGACTCAAGATCCAGGTTTGAGAATGAGGACTATTATAGCCTCTGTCATGGATGGAGGTAGTACACTAGACTCAAATAGGTGGTTATATAAAGCTAGTAGTTTAGGAGTGAGAGTTTCGCCCCAAATTGGGAATGGAACTCAATGGGGAGCCCGTCCGACCCTGGGGATTTAGACCTGGCAAAGCTTGCAATTAGCCACTGCGATTTCATCTATGGTGAGAGGTGCCTCCATAAGTTCCACCAGTTCCCTGGTCAGTTGCGGGAAAGCGATCCCCTCTAAATAAAGGGACATCGATTCTGCCTCGGTAGGGGCCGCCGTTTTGTACAATTCAGCAAAGAAGTCTCTAAACATAGAAGTTACTGTAGGAGGATCGGTAATGTGTTGTCCACCCGAGCCATGTAGTGTAATAACCACTGGGGGCCTGTCCTCACTGTGTATCAAATACGCTAATAGCTTGCCCGCTTTCTCACCGTGTTCAAAAACATTTCCCAAGGTGTCTTCCAGGACAGCCCTTGAGAGATGGAGCTCCTCCCTGGACAGGAAACACATCACCTCCAGCTATTTAAAAGGCGGTTCCTCAGGCATCTGGTCAGTTTTTATGTGTTTCCTCAGTCGGAGGAGACCTATCACCTGAGGAACCGTCTTTTTTACAGGGGGATGGAGGGTATCCATCTCCAAGGGCTGAGGGAAGACAGCTGGGCTGGATTCTCTCTCACCTGGGAAAATCTCTCCGCTTGTGGCCACGGGTTCCCTCTGCCTGGTTATGGAGTTTCCTGTTCCTCCTTCCCTTAGGTGCCCGGCGAGGGAGTGGGCAGTGATGGCCTGCATAGGCATCGGCGGCGGGAGAACGCTCTCCTTGCGGTGGACGCCGTGACCCAGACGGCGCTGGGCGTAACCTCCAGGCCAGGATGCGTGTCATCACTGTGCGCCGGAAGCTCTGGTTCCGGTTTCTGGCGCGGGAATGGATGGAAGGCTGAGTCGGCACGTATAAAGGCAGTAAGCATAGGCTGAACACTGCCTGCATACCGGGAACAATATGGACACTGCACACGCTCCAGGGGAGTCTAGCGCCGGCTCTTTACAGGTAGGCTGGCTGTGCCAGAGCCTTTTTTCCTGTGGTTTTTCCACCTGTGTAGAAGGGGAGCTAGATAGGACTGTGTACCTATGTAGAGCTCAGTGGGCACCTTAGGACAGGGAGGAGGGCATTGTTATACAGTATGTATATTTTCTAAAAAGGACCCCTCTCTCCCTCTTTTGTTCCCTATCAGAAAGATCCAAAAGCCCACAGTGTAAAAGTCCCTTCCAGCAAAAAGAAGTGTGCCACATGAAATACAAGACTTGCATCGGGTTATACCAAAAGCTTGTGTGTACCCTGTATTACAACTGTGATAAGCAGTGAGGAGGATTCCCCACTTAACAAATTTCTGGGTTCTTTCAAAGACTAAATGAAAGCAACTTTCCAGTCTTTCAGGAAGCTCATTGCTGACACACAAATTTCAAGTCCAACTGTCAGGCAGCAAGAGGTGCCCATGTCTCCCTTTCCAGTAGCATCAGGGACAGGTGATCCTGTGGAGTATGAGGAGGTTTCCCTTAAAAATTCTGATTCGGATTTCTCCCAGACAGATTCTGGGCAAGAAGATGATCAGAATGACTCCCGCACCCCCAATAGATTTAAGCTCTCCCAAGAGGAGGTAGATGAACTAATTGGGGCCATTCATGAAACGTTAGAGCTGAAGAAGGAAAAGACTTCTCTCTCACGACATGATAAAATGTATCAGGGGTTAAGCAGGAAGAAACAGAAAGTTTTCCCAGTACACAAGCTGGTATCAGACTTTGTGCTTAGGGAATGGGAGGAACCTGACAAAAGGCCCTTCTTTTCAAGTGGCTTGAAAAGAAGGTTTCCTTTTGATGAAGACCCCAATGCAGTCTGGAACCATTCCACTAAACTGGATGCCCCCCTATCAAAGGTATCAAAGCACTTGGACCTAGTGTTCGAGGACATGGGACATTTAGCGGATCCCATGGATAAAAGGGGGGATGTTATCCTCAAGAGATCCTGGGACAAGGCCATGGCTAACCTTAAGCCAGCCCTGGCAACCACGTGTGTAGCGCGTAATTTAGAATTTTGGCTCAAACAATTACAGGAACACCTGACGGCAGGTACCCCTAGAGAAGAGTTGCTAAAATCTTTACCAATGATGTTTAAGGCAGTAGGGTTTATTGCAGATGCCTCGGCAGAATCAGTGAAAATTTCAGCCAGAGCAGCTTCACTGTCAGTGGCAGCGAGGAGAACTCTTTGGCTCAAAACCTGGCCGGGAGACACCGCCTTTAAATTATGCCTTTGTAGCGTTCCATTTCCGGGTAATCTTTTGTTTGGCACTCCGCCTGAAAAGAAAACGCCATTTAACAGGAAGTTTTTTGTACCTTTAAGGGGCAAAAGAAAATGCAGGAGAAAGGGAAACCAAACAGACCCTGTGCGGCACAAGGAGGGAATCAAAAAACGAAGGTTCTCTTTAACCCTCCTGACAAAAATCCCAAGTCACAGTGATGCCAGGGTCCAGGTGGGAGGAAGACTGGGGAATTTCCTTCCACAATGGATAAAACTGACCTCCAATAGTTTTGTCAGGGGAGTCATAAAAAAGTGCTATGCCCTGGAGTTCAGCCAGTTACCACCAACAAGATTCTTGGTTACACAACTGGCAAGAGATCCGGTAAAAGCACAGACATTACAACATCTCATAGGGGAACTTGTAGATCAAAAAGTCCTAATACCAGTTCCTTCGGATAGGGGAAAAGGTTTACCACTTTCAGAGCCAAGCCCTCCCCTTTGGCCTCTCTTCGTCCCCGAGGATCTTTACCAAGATCCTAGCGGAGACGTTGGCCCCACTAAGGGCCAGATTCACGTAGTCCAGAGCATCTTTGCTCTGGAGTAACGCTTCTCATTTGCGTTGCGCTGCCGAAATTTTAGGAGCAAGTGCTGTCATTCACGAAGCACTTGGTCCTAAAGTTGCGGCAGCGCATCACAAATGAGCTGGCGGAATTCAAATGTAGCGGGTACGGGGCGTGTAGTATGCTAACTACGCGCGATCCCGCCGCCAACGTACTGCGCATGCGTCGAGTGTCAAAACATCCCCGTGCGCATGCTCCAAAATCTGTGAATGAACGTCAATGACGTCACATTCCCATTCATGACCGTTTTACGCAAGCGACGTTTTTTTTTTTCTTCCCGACGCGATGACGACGCCTATACCTAACATAGGATACTCCAACCCCATGTAGGTATATCTATGCGCCGCGTATCCCGTCCGGAAACGTCGTATCGTCATTGCGTCGCGCCGGATTTCGATCGTGAATTGCCGATTTCCGCTCATTAACATATTTTTTGAGCGTAAATCGGCGGGAACGCCCCCGGCGCCATTTTTAAGTTGAAGTAACGATGCGATGGCGAAACTCAGTTACGCTGCTCGCATCGGAACTTCAACCCGGCGTTTCTTGTTTTCTGGTTACAGAAAACAGAAACGCCGGCTCAAAGCCACAGTTAGGCTGGCGGATCACTCGATCCGCCAGCGTAACCTTTCCTGAATCTGGCCCTAAGACTCCAAGCCATAACAGTTGTCCCCTACTTAGACGACTTGCTGTTCCTGGCACCAACAAAACAAAAACTACTGGAAGATCTACTGATCGTCCAGCAGTGGTTGACTCAGGTTGGATCGTCAACAGGGAGAAATCAAATCTCATTCCCTCACAGGAGATCCTGTTCTTGGGCTACATAATAAGTTCAACAGAACAAAAGATTTTTCTCCCACAAGACAAAATCGATCATCAAAGTCAGCGAGTAGCGGAATTACAGACAAATCTCCCTGTCACAATAAGGGAGATAATGTCAGTCTTAGGCCTCATGTCAGCCTCCATCCCAGCAGTCAAGTGGGCCAGGTTCCACCAAAGACCACTCCAGTCATTTCTCCTACAAAATCTGTCAGGAAAGGACTTGAAAGAAAAGGTGTACCTACCAGAAAAAACAAAACAGGCTCTCTGGTGGTGGAAAAACCAAAACAACCTGAAATTACAGAGAGTTAAAAGCCGTAGCCAAAGGGATCACAGCATTCCAGGGTCAGTTCAAACATCAACATCTACAGGTCAGGTCGGACAACATAACCTCAGTAGCGTATCTAAACAAACAGGGCGGAACAATAAACCTGCAAATAGCAAAGAGGAACAGTTACACCGGCTAGATGTCAGAAGATGCCTCCTAGCTTATCTACAAGCAACATCAGATGCCCTGTTTGTTATTTTTTCCGGAAATCGTAAGGGGAAACAGGCTACAAAACTCTGCACTTGGACCTTCAACAAGGCTTGAAGGCACACTCTACAAGGGCGTTAGCCACAACCGGCGCTACCCCGGAGCAGATATGTAAGGCCGCCACGTGGTCAAGCATATCCACGTTCATTCGACACTATCGACTGGACGTCTTAAGTGGTCAAGATCAGGCCTTTGGGAGGAAAGTCCTGCAAGCAGTGGTCCCACCCTAAACTGGTGAGTGCTTGCTCATCCTCTCAAGGGCTTTCCTGGAAGACGCCTTGGGAAAATCAGAGTTAGTCTTACCGGAAACTCTGTTTCCTGGAGTCTTCCAGGACAGCACGTTCCTTCCCACCCTATTCTTTGAGGTAGGTATATATATATATATATATATATATATATATATATATATATATATGGATAATGTAAATTGTATTTGTTATTAACCACTTAAGACCCGGACCAAAATGCAGGTAAAGGACCTTGCCCCTTTTTGCGATTCTGCACTGCGTCGTTTTAACTGACAATTGCGCGGTCATGCGACGTGGCTCCCAAACAAAATTGGCGTCCTTTTTTCCCCACATACAGAGCTTTCTTTTGGTGGTATTTGATCACCTCTGCGGTTTTTATTTTTTGCGCTATAAACAAAAATAGAGCGACAATTTAAAAAAAAATATTTTTTACTTTGTGCTATAATAAATATCCCCCAAAAATATATAAAAAAACATTTTTTTTCCTCAGTTTAGGCCGATACATATTCTTCTTCCTCAGTTTAGGCCGATACATATTCTTCTACATATTTTTGGTAAAAAAAATCGCAATAAGCGTTTATCGGTTGGTTTCCGCAAAATTTATAGCAAAATTTATAGCGTTTACAAAATAAGGGATAGTTTTATTGCATTTTTATTATTTTATTTTTTTTACTACTAATAGCGGCGATCAGCGATTTTTTTCGTGACTGCGACATTATGGCGGACACTTCGGACAATTTTGACCCATTTTTGGGACAATTGTCATTTTCACAGCAAAAAAATGCATTTAAATTGCATTGTTTACTGTGGAAATGACAGTTGCAGTTTGGGAGTTAACCACAGGTGGCGCTGTAGGGGATGTGACCTATGTGTTGTGTTTACAACGGTAGGGGGGTGTGGCTGTAGGTGTGACGTCATCGATCGCGTCCCCCTATAACAGGGATGACGCGATCGATGCTACGGCCACAGAGAAGCACGGGGAAGCCGTGTGTACACACGGCTCTCCCCGTTCTTCCGCTCCAGGGACGGATCGCCGCACTGCAGCGGCGATCGGGTCCGCGAATCCCGCGGTCCCGGTCCTGGAGCTTCGGACCGGGTCGCGGGCGCGTGCCCGCGACCCGCGGCTGGGTACTAAAATCAACGTATATATACGTTGATGTGCCCAGCCGTGCCATTCTGCCGACGTAAATGTGCAGTAGGCGGTCCTTAAGTGGTTAACTAGGGTTTTCCCGATACCAGTATCGGTACCGATACCGAGTATTTTAGGGAGTACTTGTACTCCCGCAAATACCCCCGATACCTAAATAGAATACCTCTAACCCCCAGCCCCCCCCGCGCCGCTGCCGCCGCATCGTGCCGCCACATCGAAAGCCGCCGCATGGGTTAAACGGAGTGCGGGAACATCACATCTTTCGTTTGAATAGCTGTAGTGTTCCCGCACGTATAAACACTCCCCCCTTGCTCGGGATTGGATAGGTGATTGTGATCTGTCCAATCCCGAGCAGGGGGGAGTGTCTATACGCGCGGGCTATTCAAATGAATGCTGTGATTTTCTCCATGCGGCGGCTTTCGGCGGCAAAGGTATGGGGGAAATGTCTGGAGGGACATGGCTGAAGGGACATGGGACATGGCTGCATATGTGAGGGACATGGCTGAAGGGACATGGCTGCATATGTGAGGGACATGGCTGAAGGGACATGGCTGCATATGTGAGGGACATGGCTGAAGGGACATGGCTGCATATGTGAGGGACATGGCTAGAGGGACATGGCTGAAGGGACATGGCTGCATATGTGAGAGACATAACTGAAGGGACATGGCTGCATATGTGAGGGACATGGCTGCATATGTGAGGGACATGGCTAGAGGGACATGGCTGCATATGTGAGAGACATGGCTGAAGGGACATGGCTTATATGTGAGGGACATGGCTAGAGGGACATGGCTGCATATGTGGGGACACATTTAAAAAAAAGTATAGGTATTCGGTATCAGCGACTACTTGAAAAAAAAGTATCGATACTTGTACTCGGTCCTAAAAAAGTGGTATCGGGACAACCCTATTATTAACTGTATTTTAGCTCTGTCCTTCGGTTCTTGGATTAAAACTGACCAGATGCCTGAGGGACCGCCTTTTAAAGAGCTGGAGGTGATGTGTTTCCTGTCCAGGGAGGAGCTCCATCTCTCAAGGGCTGTCCTGGAAGACTCCTGGAAACAGAGTTTCTGGTAAGACTAACTTTTTGTTTAGAGAAAAATAGTTTTTGTTTTACTTTTTGGAACTGAAGCTGGGTGACTACTCTAGTGTGTAGTTTGAGCTGGCTTGCCTTTGCAGCAGTTGGGGCGGCAGCAAAATCTGGCTCAGAAGAGGACAGGTCTGCCAGCCCGGAGTCGGCCTTAATTTTGTTAATTCTGGTAGTCGGCATGGAGCGAGCGAACAACTTAAGAGTCCCACACCGCAAAAGGCGATGGCGATTCGTCATTCTTTGCAAAGTATAGTTTCCACTCATTTGTAAGCTCATCATCCTCTGGTGGGAGCGAAAGCCAAAATGGGTTTAAACGCCAAGATCTAGGCGGTTTATTAACCGCTATGCTTCGAGTTATCCAATAGGGACTATGATCGGAAAGTATTCTGGGGCAGAATGCAGCCTCAACTAATCACGGTGTCAGTCTATGAGATATGAGTATAAAGTCGATGCGAGACATAGAATTGTGAGTAGATGAAAAACAAGAGTATGATTTTGTATGTGGGAACATTTGTCTCCATGTGTCTTATAAGTGGAAGGTGGAAATGAGCATATGAAACTTAGTCTTGTTAAGAGCGCTCGGTGCAGAAGGAGTCAACTGTGCCCTGTCCAAAGTGGGGTTTAGCGTAGTATTAGTCACCCAACCAAACTGCAGATACAACAGGGTGACGGGCCATAAAGGACAATCCCTCCTTGATTATGGTGATGTTGAATGGGGGTGGCACATAAAAAGCCAGTATGAGGACGGGTTCACCATATAGTTTAGCTAGGAGGAATACGTATCGTCCCTGTGGGTCCGTGGACAATTCACATTGTTCAAAATGTACAGATTTAGCCATCAAAATGGAAACTTCCCTAGCATGGGATGTGTGGGTAGAATGGAATGCCCATCCTATCCAAGGCTGGCGCAGTGCCATCTGAATGCTCCCCTCAACATGTGTCTCTACCAAGACTATCTCATCAGCGTTTTGTTTCTTGATGAATGTGAAGACTGCCGCACGCTTAATTTTATCACGCATGCCCCCTCACATTCCATGTAAGAAATTTTAAAGAGGCCATAGTGTGAAGATGTCGGAAGCAAGTGACCCCGGCCCGTCATACAATGTTCCCCCCTGTGGGGAAGGGCCCTTATTCAGACATAAATGTAGCGGTGCTGTTTTACACATCATATATGAACACTTTCATAAACAAAACACTTGTAACGTTACCTGTTCTCTGAGGTTTGCATGCACAATCAAGTTCAACAAAACTATAAACCAATTAACCCCTCCTCCCTGCCCTGCACTGTCCCCAACGTGTGCGGGCATATTCCCTTAACTTGTGTGTCCCAACTGGGGAAAAACTCTGCCATCAAAAGTGCATAGAGGATGTATTGTAGATGGTGGGATCTCTGAGATCTGAAGGGGTCAACGAACACCCGCAGCATTAGTAGATCAGTAGAACTTAAAATAGGTTGGTCCCCACTGTAATGCAATTAACACCTTTTGAACAGAATGTGTCTTTCACAGTGAATAGCCAACACCTCAAGACACTTCAATAGCCTTTATACAATGTCTTGTGAGTCACTTGTCTTGTAGACCTGAATTAACACCTTTCAAAAGCATGTGTGCCCATATTGAATAGGCAACAGCTTGTGATATCTCAAGACATCCACTTTGTAATATTCCAGTCCTGCAATATGAATTATTATTAATGTCCCATCTTCTGCAATATATGAATTATGATTTCTTTGTCACCCTATGGCCCTAGTGGACATAAGATGACCCTAGACATAGGAATATCTCAGTCTGTCACGGTTCATTTCGTTACACCCACGTTTCCGGCAGAATGCACTAATTGTGCTCGAGAAAGATCTCTAGCAAACATGAGAATGATTCCCAGTGGTGAATGGGGCAAAGTCTCGCTGCACAGTGCATTTTGCTGGCAGGACCCTGTATCCCCGGGGCTCCTGTGGTCAATGTGGTCTGAGATAATACTTGAAGTCTCAAGGATCTAGTTGGTAGAAGTGCTCGGACTCCTATATAGCAAATGCCTGGGATTGAGGCGTTGTACTCACGTTGGTGCACGATCAGTTCCATGTCACGTCAGGAAGTGCGTTGTGTGTGGCACAAGACGTTCCCCATTATAAAGTGGATAGTTGCAAGGAGAGTCCCATGTGGTTTCCGGGAACCACGCATTTATGTGCCTCTGGAGAAGAATGAAACTGTAAATAATTGTAAACTTAATTACTCAGTACGCCTAGGACTTGGTCAATCGGCTCCCTCTCGTGCTTTACGGCGTTCCAGCCAGGATAATACCTCTTCCAGATCCTCAAAGAAGACTGCACGACCGTCGTGTTCTATTTTGAGGCGGGCAGGGAAAAGCATAGAGTACTTGTAGTGTGTGACCTGCAGCCTGCGTTTGGCCTCTGTAAAGCTTTGTCGGCGGCGCTACACCTCCGCTGAGAAGTCAGGAAAAATTGCTACTGTAACGTTTCCCATAGGTATGTTTCCTTTCTCCCTCGCCTTTTCAGAGCTGCATCCCGCTCCTTGTAGTTAAGGAGTTTGGCTATGAAAGTGCGGGGGTCACCCTGCGGAGGAGGGCTGGCATGCGGTGCGCCCACTCTACTGCAAACACGGGGGAGAAGGCTTCCCTCCCATAGGTGGTGATTAGGAGTTGCTCCAGGGACGTAGTGGTGTCCTTACTCTCAGCCCCCTCTGGCATACCTATGAGGCGCAGGTTGCATCTTCGAAGCCTGTTCTCCATATCTTCCTGCTTAGTGAGGATTTGATGTATTTGCTGTTGCATGCGGTCTGAGGATAATTGTAGGGGTGGGATGACGTTTTCCACCGTGCTCAGTCTGCTCTCGGTCACGGCCACACAGGCTGATGGAGGGTTAAAGGCCTGTGAAATCAAAGAGTAGGTGCGGCTAAGTGTTCCAGGGGGATCATCCACGCCAAGCTGCTTAGTGACAAAGCCCAAACCCAGTGCTGGCCTAGGAAATGGGTAGAGCAAGATGGCCGCAGGCTTCCGTGGGTGTAGGCCCAAGCCACGGCCTTTCCTGAGTATAGCTGTGCGACCTACGGGCAGCTAGAGGCCCGCCCAGGTGGAGGGTGAATATGGTGAGGGGACCCAGGTGGTTAGCCTACCGCTGTTGGCCTGTTATTGCTCCGGCCCCGGAGGCCGGGTTTAGCAAGATGGCCGCGACTTCCAACTTTCCTGAATGTAGCCACCATGTGGCAGAATAGTTGGTCTGGTCGGGCCGCGGGACGATTTGGGGTCCCCAGATCTCAGGGAGAGGGTACACCGTGCCCTTAGGCAGGTATCCAAGGTGCAAGGCAGGATTTCAGGAGTGCAGGGTGATTAACCACTTAACGACCGCTGCACGCCTATTTACGTCCACAGAAGGGCACGTACAGGCAGATGGGCGTATATATACGTCCCTGCCTTCTAGCGGGTCGGGGGTCCGATCGGGACTCCCTCTGCTGTGTGCGGTGGTCAGCTTACCTCCGGGAGCGATCCGACTGGAGGAGATGGCGGTTCGTTTCTGTCCGCCCCCTCGTGATCGCTCCCAGCCAATCCCGTGCGCCGCCATCGTGTCACTTCCTCTGCCTGTAAAATGTAAACATAGGCAGAGGAAGTGATGCAGCTCTCATCTCGTTGGTATTTTCAAACCGCCGAGTTGAGTACACATAGGCACATTAACCCCTTTGCGATCACCCCCACCCCCCTGTCACACTGTCACTGAATGCAGTGATCATATATGTACTGATCACTGCATTTAGTGTCAGTGTGACAGGCAGTTAGTGTTAGGTTCAGGGTAGCCCCGTACCCCCCCCCCCCAATAAAGTTTTAACCCCTTGATCACCGCTAGGGTTGTCCCGATACCAGTATCGGTATCGGGACCGATACCGAGTATTTGCGGGAGTACTTGTACTCCCGCAAATACCCCCGATGCCTAAATAGAATACTTGCTGCCGCCGACGTATATAGCAAAGCCGCCGCCGCTGCCGCGTTAATCACCGCGCTGGGAACATTCGAGTCAGCTTTCATTTGAATAGCTGTTTTCCCCGCCGCGCATAGACACCTCCCCCTTGCTCGAGATTGGTCGGATCTGTTCAATCCCGGGCAAGGGGGAGTGTCTCTATACACAGCGCGGCAGGGAAAACAGCTTATTCAAACGAAAGCTGACTGTAATGTGATTAACGCGGCGGCGGCATCATTTAGGTACGGGGGACATGGCTGGATATGTGGGGGACACGGCTGCAATATGTTTGGGGACATGGCTGCAATATGTTTGGAGACCTGGCTGCAATATGTTTGGGGACCTGGCTGCAATATGTTTGGGGACATGGCTGCATATGTTTGGGGACATGGCTGCATATATGGGGGACATGGCTGCAATATGTTTGGGGAACCACGTCGCACGACCGCGCAGTCTGTTAAAGCGACACAGTGCCGAATTGTAAAAACTAGGGTTGTCCCGATACCACTTTTTTAGGACCGATACCGAATACCGATACTTTTTTTAAATGTGTCCCCAAATGCAGCCATGTCCCCCACATATTGCAGCCATGTATGTCCCCCACATATTGCAGCCATGTATGTCCCCCACATATTGCAGCCATGTATGTCCCCCACATATTGCAGCCATGTATGTCCCCCACATATTGCAGCCATGTATGTCCCCCACATATTGCAGCCATGTATGTCCCCCACATATTGCAGCCATGTATGTCCCCCACATATTGCAGCCATGTATGTCCCCCACATATTGCAACCATGTATGTCCCCCACATATTGCAGCCATGTATGTCCCCCACATAATGCAGCCACGTATGTCCCCCACATAATGCAGCCACGTATGTCCCCCACATAATGCAGCCACGTATGTCCCCCACATATTGCAGCCATGTCATGTCCCCCATATTGCAGCCATGTCATGTCCCCCATATTGCAGCCATGTCATGTCCCCCATATTGCAGCCATGTCATGTCCCCCATATTGCAGCCATGTCATGTCCCCCATATTGCAGCCATGTCCTGTCCCTCATACCTGTAGATATGATGATGCCGCCTCCACTGCCGCATACCGCCGTTAATCTCCCTGCATTATAGCGCAGCGCGCATTACAAGCTTTCGTTCTGAATACTTGTAATGGCCGCGCCGCCGTGTATTGACACTCCCCTTCTCGGGATTGGAGGGATACGTCCAATCCCACGCAAAGGGGAGTGTCTATACGCGGATTCGTGCATAGACACTCCCCCTTGCTCGGGATTGAACAGATCCATCCAATCCCAAGAAGGGGAGTGTCAATACATGGCGGCGCGGCCATTACAGGTATTCAGAACAAAAGCTTGTAATGCGTGCTGCGCTATAATGCAGGGAGATTAACGGCTGTATGCGGCAGCGGCGGCATCATATCTACAAGTATGAGGGACAGGCCATCGCTGCAATAGGGGGGGGGGGAGTATTCTATTTTAGTATCGGGGGTATTTGCGGGAGTACAAGTACTCCCGCAAATACTCGGCATCTGTCCCGATACCGATACTAGTATCGGTATCGGGACAACCCTAGTAAAAACGCCTCTGGGCATTTAGCAGCATATTGGTCTGGGGCTTAAGTGGTTAATAAGGAGTATAGGAAGGAGCTCCAGTCACACACGTCCTACTCCATTCTGCGTCAGGCCACCGTCTGCATCAGTTTTAGTAAGCCTCTGCCACAGTTGGCTTTCTGGCCAGTAAGCTTAAATGAAGCCACTAGCACTTGCGAGTCTCCGTTTACCTAATATGCAACAGTCTTCAGAGGAAGATAAAGATTCTATATGTCAATGTTTTCACCCAAGATTCTCACAACTCTCATCTTAGATTCAATCAGGAAAATGTGTGAATTTTGAGTGAATGTCATGTCGTCCTTAGGGTTTTTACATATATGTTTTTCAAATTAAATAAAGAAAGCAACTTGAATTTAACATTTTACATCCATGTCTAAAGTTTAAGATTTACGCAAGTTAGTTGGTTAATGCCCATGTGCATTTGGAAAAACATTGTACAAATGTTCTCCATTATTCATACCCTTACCTCCAATTTTATGTTATTGGGCATTCGAATAGACACAAGGGGTTTGCAAGGTGCACATGATTTGAATATTGGCTGGTTCCTGCTTTCATCCGATAATAATTGTATAGAAAACTGTCACCACAGGGTCGCATTGTGGACAGCGCAAAGAATAAACTATGCCACATCCTATTAAATAGTTCAAACCATCTGGGAATCGGAAAAAAAAATACTTTATAGTATATAGGCATATAGGTATATAGGCATATTTAAGAAAGGGTTTACAATTGTTTTTATTTATGAAACATAATAAAGACATGGATACATTAAAAAACATTTAACTTATTGAAAGTGACTAAAAGAACATGTCTCAGTGGCCCCCAGAGTCCAAATGGACTACACTCATAAGCAAAGAGAAAACCTGATTTTATCAGTCCTCCAATGAGCAATTACATATAATAACCTGGAAGGGTGAAACCCTACAAAAGTGAATAAGGGGTTAATAAAGTCGGGTAAAACAAATGTCAATTCTGCTTTTCAAGGGTTCAGAAGACTTGCTCGATGCTTATTTTGGAGCTAGATAAATAAGAGTATTATTATTATATATATTATACTTCGCTGAGACAGAACAGATAACTAGACAGGAGCTTCAAGGGGACCATCACGTCAAAAAAATAGCAGACATTGGGGTGCATGAACAGAAGACGGACATGAGGGTCGGTGGCGTGAGTACCCTCAGACAGTTAACGATTTCAGATAAATGATAGATCCCTCACAATCTCTGATACACCGTTCTAAAGTTTGGCCACTCACGTATACGACATCCACGTGTGACTGATATGGAAGGGGTAGTTTCAAAGATATGAGCATGCAATAAAAATAATACAAAGAAAAATTGGTATGAAGACACTCCAGAGTGGGATGTCTGTGGGGACACCCAGGAGGAGACTCTTATTGGGAGATAGGCTGCACAGTGTCAGATGATGATTTGGCCTTCCTGTCCTGCTGGAGTGTATGTCTTAATACAAATTTCTCTTCATATTATTTTTATTGTAAACTCATATTTTTTCAACTACCCCTTCCATATCAGTCATCAGAAGTGAATGTCGTCTGATTGAATTGCCAACCTTTAGAACGGTGTATCAGAGATTGAAGACACACCTACAGATACCACTGTATCACTCATAAACCAGTATCTTCTATTAATATATTTAAGTGAAAATGTGTTATCGATGGGCTTTTGTTCATGTCGGGAATTTTGCATTCCCATACAAGTCTTCAAAGTCCACTGGAAGAAGCTCAGAAGCAGACCAACTACAGGTTAAATGTACCTGTCGGAAGAATCTCAAACTGACTCCAACACATACCCAAAGTCTGTTACTACAGGCCCTTAGGATTATGTCACACTTGTAATTTTGTCACTGTTGAAAACTAGTCAACAGGATCATTACTCATCTGGCCAGTGAAGAAACAGCACTGGGAAAGCAGGGGATTATATCTAAAAAAGATATATATTATTTTGCTTCTTTATGTTTAAAATTGTGCCAAAAAGTTACAACTTCAAAAATCTTATATCGCCTCTTACAAAATACCTTGGACTGTATAAAAATGGGTCATATGGAGGGTATTTGTACTGTCCTGGCATTTTTGAGCCTCAAGAAAATAAATAAGCCATCAGTACATCAAGATTGATAGATTTTCAGATAAATACCATAGTTTGTGGACTCTATAACGTTCCTACAGACTAAATAATAAACACTGATTAGGGTTATTTTCACCAAAGAAATGTAGCAGTATACATTTCGGCCTAAATTTATGAAGCAATATTATTAATTTGTGATATAAATGTTACAAATGTAGGCATGTTTAATATTATAGTCGTTTAGTCTTTAATGCTTTACTTTTACAAATTGCCCTTTTCACAATTTTTTTCTTTTTTTTTCTTTCAGTTAAATCAAATACTAGAAGCAAACCGAAGACTGGAAGAGCAGATTAGGCAGTGTGTCTGGCATCAGCATATAATAGCTTTTCTATTGTCTATTTTTGTGGCCATAGTTTTAGCTATGTACCTTTCCAAAGACACAAGAAGCTAGGTAACACTGCAAATTCTGCCATGCTGATCGCCTGTCAAAGGAACAAAATGTTCACCTAACCAAAGTTGCCTTTACTATTCAGTGTGTGATTGAACTACACGGTAACATGAATAATTAGGATATCTGAGACACGCATACGAATGTTTTAGAACCCAGTTTGTGTCTCATTTTAGATATCTTAGTAGCTCGTCAGTGTTGTTTAGACATTTCCAGTTATTCTTGTAGGTTTTTCTTTTCAGCTCTTTTGCTTTACTGTACATATTTGCATTGCAACATCCTTGTCTGGCCATGAAGAGACATTAACAGAGGCCAAAGCTCCCTTATCTTACAAAAAAGTGGTTTATTGCAGCAGGTACATAAACAAGAAGCATCTATTAAAATATGTAATTTCTGTATGTGACAGAAAACCAACTACATTTAGTAGAAGTGTCAAACAAGGGTTAGGAGCAGGAGTAACCATATTTAACATTTCTTGAGATTCTCAGGTCAACCGCCATTTTTAGTTGTACAACTAGGTTTCACTGTCTAATTTTATCAAAATAAGATAGACTTAATAGGTCGTAAAGTATTCTTCCATGTGTGAAGAATGAGCCCCAGAACATACTAAAAATCTAAGATTTTACACTTCTTCAGTTGCCATGAATCCAATTTGCTTTGAAAATGTACTGAAATGATAGGCTTGCCAAAAACGTTCTCATACTTTCTCTTATATGGCGGCAGCACCAAATCCAACCTGTTAATTGTAGATAGGGACAGTAGAAGCAACTGATTGTCGCAGAGCAAAGTTAATGCCTTTCCATCTTGTGGTATTTCAGTCTGTTTTCAACATTTACAGTTGTGAAAAAGTAAGTTTCTTTGTTTTTGTTTTTTAATATATTTTTGCAGGAAAACATTAGATCTTTATTCAAACAATGTCTACATATAAAGGTGATTGTCTTAGAGGGTAAATGTGCTAGTACAATAGTTTAATCAACAAAAATATAAATTGGTGTAATTGTGTCCTGTGAAAAAGTAAGTACACCCTTGGCCTCAGACGTTAGTATTGCCCCTCTAACAGAAATTACTTTTTGTAGCAAAGAGACCCAAGATATCTGAGCTTTGTCTTGATGGGTGAAGGAGTAATGCCGCGTACACCCGGTCGTTTTTTGCGATGAAAAAAAACGTTGTTTTTTAAAATGTCATTTAAATTGATCGTGTGTGGGCAAAACGTCGTTTTTTGTCTTAAAAAAAACGACCAAAAAAAATTCCAACATGCTTGAATTTTTTGTGTCGCTTTTCAAAATGTCGTTTTTTGTTTCACAAAAAGTCACCATGTGTAGCAAAAACGACGTTTTTCAACCCGCGCATGCCCAGAAGCTAGTTATGAAGCGAGCTTCAATGGAAAAGAGTGGTGAACGTAACCTCGCTTTTTGTGAAAAAAATTATGGTGTGTATGCAACATCGTCTTTGAAAAGTGACGTTTCAAAAACGACGTTTTTTACTTCACAGAAAACGTCGTTTTTTTTCATCACAAAAAATGATCATGTGTACGGGGCATTAGCATTCCTATGCAGACCATATTTGAGTGATTTTTACCCAAATGTAATGCTGAACCTCAATGATTGAAAGTACTGAAAAGTAATAATTGAAAGCCCACAGTGTGAAATTAAATCAGGGTAAGCAATGTCCGTACAGATGAGTTGCCTATATATACCTATTCAAGACCAGTTCCAATGCATAATCCCTAAAGGCCCTTTTATACAAGCATTCAGTCTGTCAGTTTTTCAGACAGCTCCAGACTGATCTGCTTTGTATTTCTATGGGCGGATTTTTTGCAGACAAATGAATGCTGTTCATTTTGTGGCCTTTTTTAGGAAAAATACATTTTTGTTTATACTTTTATCAAATGGCTAATTTCATCAACAATGTTAAGAAAATAGACCAAAAAAAATGATGTAAACAGAACTGAAGATGCAAGAACCGTGCCTGGGTTTTTTTTTGTGGTGAAACTGACACGCTCTTGTGATTATTGGCCCCGAATCTGGAGCATCTGACAAATTTCTTGTATTTGAACTGGTGGTAAATGTAGGGATGACAAAACTGACATTTTCTTTCATTTCAGATTGAGAATGCATACAGTATGTTAAGTTTATGTATGATTTGTTCATTTATATTGCCTGTATATAAATGCAGTGTTTAAATGAAGATCTAATGATTGCCTGTTCAAATATAATAAGTCCACAATGTGGCTTTCTTTTTCACACTGCTGCATAACAATAACAAGAATATGTAAATGCCACTCATGTACATTCCACTCTTGTTCACTCTAGAGGAATGCAAACTGCACATGCATGGGAAGGGAACAAAGCTGAGTGCTCATTTGTGAGTTTCCAGGGCTGAAGAACCAATGCTTGGTAGGCACTGCCATCTACAGGACTGGGGTGGTGGGGTTATTTAAACGAGCAGCTGAAAAAGTATGCATTCTTTTATAGAACTGAGCACAATGTACTGAATATGCTGTACTGCTTGGGATTTTTTGGGCAAAAGTCAGTAAAGGTGAACTGACCCTTTAACCTATCTGTTGGTATGCTTCTAGCCAGGTTGTCTCTTGAAAACTGTAAACACAAAAATGAATAGGGCTCTGGATTCAAATTTTTCTTAGGGTTTACTGAATTACAGTGGACACACTGGCTCCAATTCGGCAGCGCTCCATAAAACTGGGTCTTTCATTTGAAACAGAGAATGAACCAATATCGTACAATCCAATGAAAGCACCAAACAAACATTCAAAAATTAGGTTTTTAATGGGAAAAACTGGATTCATTGCAGAAAAACCAACCTGTTTCAGGGGCCAAACACTTTTATAAGGGCTAAAAGTACAATGACAAGGGTCAAATATAAAAGGAAAAGATCATGACTATAAATGGAAATATACAGGTGAAAAATAATGAAGGTCTGAAATATAAAAGTAAAAGGTCAGGTGTACAAGTGAAAAATAATGAATATAAAAGCGTATATATCTATTTGCATATACTATAGTATTTAATTAAATAGCAGATTTCAAGATGATAATATCTATCTAGACGCCAAAGGTCGCAACAGTAAAAACATTATAGGCAACAGTTCAGTAAAAACAGGACAAAATTACAGTCAACATAAATTAAAATAAATGATATTTGTCAGTGATATGAATCGCTTTCTAGAACTTCATACAAATGTACTCTTTGTAAATGCTGTATAACTATACTTGACACCACAAAATATGTTATGGTATGTATAATCATAATTATGTTCATATATATATATATATATATATATATATATATATATATATATATATATATATATATATATATATATATATATATAAAATACTTTATATAAGGAGCAAAAGAAAACATTTTAAATTTGGGACTTGGGTAAGCAGATACCAAATGTGTTGAAGGAAGTATCAGAGAAAATATATCAGTGGCCAAAAAAAAAACTGATTGAAAATGAGTCTATGGTGTATCAGCAGATGAGAGATACTCTGAAGCATAACTCTAGAAAACATACTTGTGATTTGCTGCTTGGAACAGTTTTAGGACAGGTTAAGCCAGTGTTAGTAAATGCAGCAAAGGAAAGTAATGTTCCCTTGTGGAGAAAAAGTGCCAAGAAATTAGGTGTGGGGGGGAGGGGTTTTAGAGCTGGTGCATGGGGACTACAGATGAGGGTGTTGATGTTGACATAGGTGATAGACATGGAGAAGACAGAACAACATGGACACTCCCCAGAATTCTGCTATCAATCGGTTCTATCACTCAAAACCTTGGACTCTTGGATGTTTGGCACTTTCATTGGGCTGTATGACTTCTTGAAATATGTAAGTATATAGTGGGATTGATGAAGCTTTTCTTTGTTATTTTGTGAGTAGTTGCATCGACTGATGGATATATCAGACAGTGATGACAAGATGTTATAGTAGAGAGCCACGTGTTTAGCAAACTTTGCTAACATTAAATATGACCTCTAGTGGGAAGGGAAACATCCACTATGCACTGTTATAAAGCAAGTGGCAGGGAGCTGTGGTGGCTCAACGTGATTGGCACTGCGCTGACAAGCCGTTCACCTCTGCAGCCAAGGGTTCGGATCCCGGTCTCGGCTACATGTAAATTGAGTTTGGTGGTCTCAGCCCGGCTCCCGGTGGGTGTGCTATGCAAGGTACACCTGTGCTTAGTACGCCCACCCCCCCCCCCCACAAAAACCACCACACTTGCACGCACACAAAATTGGTTTAATACGCACGCACTTTGGCCATGCGGTCTCCTAAAGAGAGGCGAAGGACCTACGGGGCTGGCTTGGTGGGTCAGGCCCCCTCACTCCCTCATAGGGGGGAGTCCCTCTGCCCCGATGGGGTCCTGTTGGGCCCCAGTTGGGCTCCCAAGTGGAGCAGGTAGGGCGGGGTGAGTGGGAGGCCCCCCCTCACACCCGCCATTGCCACCGGGGGCATGGAGAAGGATGGCGATTGCCTCCGGGGGGAGGGTCTGCCTACTCCCAACTCCTGCAGTCCGGCTCCTCTCTCTCGAGTTCACGCACAAAAATACACTTTAAAAAAATAAATAAAAAAAAATAAATAAAGCAAGTGGCCACTGGGGAAAGGTGTTTAACTTTGCATGGTGTTACAATGCCTGTGACTGACAGAAAAATGTAATTGTTATCTGTCATGTGTGACTGCCTTTTCTTTATCATATTGTAGCTGAGTAGGTTTGAACCAGGATAAAATTGGTTCTGTTACTGCTCCCCTGTTTGTAAACTGTCCATTCATTTAGTGTATGTGGCTGTTGATGAAGGTAAGTATTATATGCTTAACTGCAAGGGAACATATATATCGGACATCAGACTTACCTGAGCCCACAATTTCTGTGAGCGTGATCCCGCATTGCTCTCGCACACTGGTTCTCGGGCTATGGATGCCGAGTGTATGACACAGAAGAGCGCTCGCACCGTAACCCCCTCGGGAGAGAGCTTCCCAGAGGGGGTTATCGAATGCGCCGATGAGCTGCGAGAGCCGCCGTGGGACCCCAGAAGAGGACAATAGGGGCCACTCTGCAAAACAAACACACAGTGGAGGCAAGTATGACATATTTGTTATTTAAAAAAAAAAAAACGGGAACCTTTTAATATCACTTTAATCTAAACCATTATTACCAACAAAAAATGTACTTATTTTTTGGCCACAGTCAAAAACACATTGGCAGATCTCTAAAAACAGGGACACAAGTGGACTTATTGAATGTTACATTTATTTATACTCTGTTATATTACCAAAGAATGAAAGTTGAATCCTGATTATATGCCATGGGCAACAACTTTATATCTACTTCAGTTTTTATCAATCATGCCCAGAAGATTCAAAAATATAAATATATTCCAATTAGAAGCCAAATGAATCTCCTATATTCTCAATTTAAATCTATTTGCTGATACATTCTGTAAAGGCCTGTTCACACTTGTTCATTTAGTAAAACTATTCGACTGATTGCATTTAAAGTACAAGTACCTTTCCTTACATGGCTTGTTCATCTATGCACTGTTGCTTAGCAAAATAGGTGTATTATTTTTGTATTGTGTTTACTTTTTATTTTTTTGTGTAGTACCTACATATGTGAAATCTTTTTTCTGAGTATTTCTCACTCACTTTGCAAAATGCCTGAACAAAAAATGCACATTTAAAACATTCATAAGAATGCAGTGAAGATGCACATGACTACATGTGCATAGGAGTGCATTATCCCTAAAGCTGACTAGACTCATAACAATTGGATTGTAAACCCTCCTCTCGATTTACCAATAACTTTGCAGTACCAGGGACTGTTTGGGAAGGCCCTAAACCGTTTTTGGTAAAGCCAAAAGAATGCTAAACAGTAGAATCTTATTGTGTCACCAGCTTTTTACACAGTGCCTCTCAAAGTAACGTTTGAGGAATAGGTAAGAAAAAAGCAGTAAAAAAAGAGAATAAAAATATTTTAACACTATTTGTAATTTTTATAACATTTAATTCAGTATTACTTATGTTTCATAATACATTAATAAGTGAAGTTTTCTTCAGAATAGGAAGTAGACAGAGGCAATGGTGTACCTCTGATTGTATGGTCTATGGACCATTTAAAAGACAATCTTAACAACTACTGCTCTAGCTGGATGCATATAGCACTTACCTTTTTTTTTTTCTCTAAGCGATCTTCTCTCTAAAGCCTATAGACATATCTATAGACATATATTGCTTTGCGTTTCTTTACAACTCTTAAACAATTTAGTTTCTTAATATATTTTTGCATAGACGTGAATTCTTGTATTGCCCTGAGAGCCATGCTTTTATTTGGGCAGGGTTGCCAAACATAACTTTCATATGCAGCCAGTGCACATTTTAGAAACAGCCTAGCATAATTGAAAAAAATTAAGTTATACTAACATGCCAATGTAATGTGTGGCGCCAGTAAAAAAAAAATGATGACATGAATAGTGAGCTCTGTCTCGAACTTTATGCAAAACACAGAATCGTAATCTATAGTGGCTGCTTACCTGTACCTGTGTTTTGTTTTATATATTACTATTGTGCAAAAAACCTAATGATCAAAATCCCATTCTATCTGCTACAACTCCAAAAGTTTACATACAACCCAAATGTTTCTGCATGTTTTCAGGACTGCACTAGCCAAAAAGTAGACCTACTCAGATTCAGCAGTGGTAAAGAATATAGCAGCTAGGTATTATGCCGCGTACACACGATCACTTTTCAACATGAAAAAAAAAGTTTTTCAGCATGTAGAAAAAACAAAGTTTTTCCAACTTCATCATTAAAAACAATGTTGCCCACACACCATCGTTTTTAAAAAATGATGAGCAAAGCGCGGTGACGTACAACACGTACGACGGCACTCTAAAGGGGAAGTTCCATTCAAGCTCCCGTCTCATAACTTGCTTCTGAGCATGTGTAGGTTTAAAACGTTGTTTTAGCCCACACACGATAATTTTTTACAACCCAAAAACGATTTTTTTTAAAACGACGTTAAAAAATGCAGCATGCTCAAATTTTTTATTTATTTTTTTGTCGTTTTTCAGAAGGTGCAAAACGATGTGAAGCCCACACGCGATTATTTTAAATTTCTTTTTTTAAAACGTTGTTTTTTTTCATGCCGAAAAATGATCGTGTGTACGCGGCATTAGAGTTGGTTTCTATATAGGTCAGTGTAGGGTGTTCTGCAACTCATGTTTAATACAAGTGGAGATAAATTAATATACGTTTCCTGTAATTTTGTCTTGACTCATTGTGTGTGCTCTTGATTATAAAGGCTGATGAGTCTCAAAATGTTTGACATGTTTTTCCAGACAAATTGGGTACATTTTCCCATGAATACTCAATGCTTTCATAGGTTTAATCAACAATAATTGTTCAACAATCTGAACAATTTTCAGGTCTATGAATACCGGTGTCAAAATACGTTAGCTTATCTTCCTTGTTTATCACTGTTGGTATCTTTTGGAATCCACAGTCACCATCTGCTTCATAATATGTGTTAGTGGTAAATGCAGATATAGGATGATCACTGCTGGCATCAAAATCAGTACATTGGGGGGGGTCTCAGAAAATTTTATATAAAAGATTTTTAGAAATGACTCAAGGCTTATGAATCAGTGTTAAAATCTGTCACCTTGTTACAGAGTCTGGTTGAAAAATTACACAAATCCATCCAGTTCAGCCTTGTATCTGATAGACAAGCATACGCACACACTTGTGCTTAGCATATGGTAAAAAAAAAAAAAAAAAAAGCAATAACCTGCTATAGATAACCATCTGCAAGAACTCTAAAGGACTGTCAAATGGATTTGGTTCTTGTCAGAACGGCTTCTCTCCCCATTCAGGTCTATGGAAATGCAAATGCAGCTTGAAGGAGGTCAAATGTCAGAATTCTGAATGTCAGAACCAAGCTGCATTTGCCATCTACACTGGCTTATATGCAGTGTAGCAATGAGAAGAGCACTTGTGTTTTTGTTTGCTCCATTCTTTAGCTATTATCAATGTAAAGCCACAAAATTATAAAAATGTTGTAGTTCGTTATTTAAATGTCCCCCCCATCCTTGTTGTTCTTTAGAACTATTCAAGTTGTTAAAGAAATTAGGCAGTTAATTAAGCCCATGCTGTTTTGTTATAAAAGAGTCAATTAAAATGAGTGATGTACTAGTAAAAAAGACTGCATAGCAAATAGCGAAGCATGGTTGAGTGTAATCACTTCTAGCCATCATCTCACATTGTGTTCTGACTCTGCAAACAATAAAGCATGATTTTATATCACAATTTTAGCATACTGTTACAATTCTTTAAAGGAAACTTACAATGATGAACAAGTGACACTTTCCTAGCCTAGTAAAACATGTGCAAGGAGGTGCCTACATATATCTTCTGAGCTCCCCAAGAACTCCAATGATTTATATGTAAATATTCAAGTCTGAGCTCCAGCATACCTATCTTGTATGTAAAAAGAGAACAGCGCTAAAAAAAAAAACGTGTAGTGCTGCAAAGAACACAGGCATTTGACATTACCGGAAGTGTCAGAGCTTCGTGACAGCAAAATTGGGCTGCACAGGTGGCAGGACAGGTAACGATTAAACTTTTTCCTTGCATAGAGTGCTTTTTTTCCTTTTGCAAATTAGAAACCGAGTTGCTTTAATTGTATTATTGCAGATATCTTAATGTGAAAAAAATGGGTTATATTTTTACCTATATGCCATACAATTGTATGTGTTAAGAAAATGCCAGTGTGTCACTTAATTTATTATTTTAGTTCTTTTGTATTTTATCATTGACTCTGGAATTAGGTATGCCTTTGTATATTTACAGAAAATAAATATAAAATAAACCAATGTCATAGAATTTTGTAGTTAAAGTGCATTTTATTAGCTCTTCTATTAAATTATGTTAACAGAATAAAATGACCTTTAAAATAAAATGAGCCATACGTTATTATCTATGTTCTACATTTCAGTGTTTTGCTTGTTTTAAAATTAATATGTTGGAAGGCTGGATATACGCTTTTAACTTGGTAAATATTAGGGTTGTCCCGATACCACTTTTTTAGGACTGAGTACAAGTACCGATACTTTTTTTCATGTACTCGCCGATACCGAATACTGATACTTTTTTAAATGTCATGTGACAGTTTTCAAACCACAATACAAACTAAGGATATTTTCTTTAGAATTATTAAGAACTCGAACTCAAGACATTATAAAAGAATAAAAATGAGTAAAAATTAATAAAAATGTTTTATTTGCTTGTCACGCAGTAGTAAAAAACTCAAAGAATTTTCACAGAACATGTTGATAAATACAAAAAAAGTATTCTATTTAGGTATCGGGAGCATTTGCCCGAGTACAAGTACTCCCGCAAATACTCGGTATCGGTCCCGATACGGATACTAGTCTCGGTATCTGGACAACCCTAGTAAATATGAAGGAGTATAAAATAGTATTTTTGTAAAAATAAAAAAAAAGAGGGAATTTATTAGCTTATCACAAGCGGGAAAAAATGCATTATGCTCAGGCAAACTTTTAAGAGAGACACGCAAAATAACCAGGCTGGAAGTAATTTGTTACATATAGAAGGGCACATTTGTAGAGCATGGCTATGTGTTTTACAAATATGCTTAACACCTTTCTTGCTTTTGGCAATTTCATGAAGTTGGTGGTATAGCTGGAAGGAGGTGAGATTCTGAGACCAGGCTGTCCTGTTTTGGAATGTTTGGTGTTATGCAGAGAACACACTATAGGACAACGTACCATGTTCTCTGGCAGCATTCCTCCCACATCCACTTTGTCACATCACATTCTTTACTATCCCTTGCTTTATTGTCTGAACTTCATTTTCTAGCAGCTCTCCCCTTCTATACTGTCTTCTGCCAGCCTGTATGTGCTCTGGCACCTGTCCCAATATTGTTTGGTAGCCCCCCTCCCAAGTACACTGCATTGTCTGGCAGCTGTCCTTCTACTCTCTGCACTGTATTATCATGTTGCTCTTTTCTCACTGTTTACAGTAAATTCTCTTGCAGGTCCAGTCCTTCCTAACAACTTTCCTTATTACATATGTTGTTATACTGTGCTTCATACAATACCTTTTACTCTTAGGCCTCGTTCACACGATCAAATCTGTCTGCTGGAAATGGTCGGCCCGACCGTCCCAGCAAACCGATTCGACTGTGTGTACGGGCAAGCCGACGGATTTGGCCACCCGACAGATTTCAAAGCATGCTTTGAAATCTGTCGGCTGGGAACCCGTCCGCCCGACATGTCTGCTGGTTAGTATGCTAACCAGCAGACATGTCTTCTCGCACACGCGCCGAATGATTTTGACGCATGCGCGGAAGTGTTTTACTTCCTGGTGCGGTGACGTGGCGGCGTCACCGACACGTCAGCGTGCTGTCTGCTGGCGGGGATTTTGGTTTGCTCGTGTGTACACGCGAGCAAACCAAAATGCCAGCAGACAGATCTGTTCAAATCGGTCGGTCCGACCGATTTGAACAGATAGATTGACTCGTGTGTACGAGGCCTTAGTCACATGACTGCTGCTTTTCTCTGATTTGGTGTTCCAGTGTCCCTGGTACTGCTCATGTTTCACAATGCTTTATAGATAGTGGCTGTAGAAACTCAGACTTTTGAAGTTAAAGTTGATTGTTACATAGTCTGTCTGGATACAATGACATTCTACCACTTTTCCCAGTAGGATGGAACTATTTTCTTTCTGTTAGCTGAGGTTGCGCAAAAGAGCAAACTAATGCAAGTCAGAAAAGGAGGGATGGAAGACGTGAACAAGTTGATTTTTATTGAGTTTTTAAAGCTGCAATTTAGGGATTGTTAAGGCTGCACAAGGACCAAGAATAACCTTCTAATAGCCTCTTTACACTTGCTGTTGACAAGAGAAAGTTCCTCTAGCTCTCCTGTCTCAGAGAAAACTCTCCTGAACCGGGACCCGAGTAGAAATCTATCTCAGAAACATACAGTACCTTGATAAAGTATTCATACCCCTTGAAATCATCCACATTTTATCATGTTACAATTAAAAACTTAAATGTATTTTATGTGATGGACCAACACACATAACTGTGAAGTGGAAGGAAAATGATAAATGGTTTTCATTTTTTATTACACATAAAGATTTGAGAAAAGTGTGGCGTGTATTTGTCTTCAGCCCCCCGAGTCAATACTTTGTAGAACCACCTTTCGCTGCAATTACAGCTGCAAGTCTTTTTAGGGATGTCTCTACCAGCTGTGTGCATCTAGAGAGTTTTTTGCCCATTCTTTGCAAAATAGCTTAAGCTCTGTCAGATTGTATGGAGAGCGTCTGAACAGCAATTTTCAAGTCTTGCCACAGATTGACTGGATCATTCTAATACATGAATATGCTTTGATTTAAACCATTCCATTGTAGCTCTGGCAAGAAAAAGGGTACAAAATGGCAAAACAAATATTCAAAAACGATGGGGGCCGGTGTTTGTTTGTTCTAGAGCTACTTTCATTTTAGCCTGGAACTCTGCTTTACCAATGCCCCATAAGTTTTGTTTACCTGCATATGGTATTATGTATATCTTATGAAGGGCTTTGCATCAAAAAATTCCTAATAATATTCAAACTCCTCAATTTCTCATGCATTCTGTTCTGCTCAATAGACATTTCTTGGAAGCTTTGAAGTTTTCCCCATTTTACTCTTGGTTCACATTTTGCAGAAACATGTTGCAGTCCATTTAACATGGTTTCGTATGGATCTAGTTCACAACTGCATTTTTTTAAATGGGTCATTGAATTTTTTCCCATAGCTGTTTTGCCTGTAATGGATTTCAATAGATGCGCACCAAAAAAAATATTTTATGCATTTTTTTTGGGGTAATAGGAAAGTATGATAGTTCTGTTCATGTAGTGTAAAATTGATGCAATGTTACACTTTATGGCACTCAAGTAACATCAAAATAGTGCAGGAACCTTTGTGTCAAAAGTTGCATGTTGGGGTTAAGGGCTAATGTTAAATGTTAGGGTTAGAAGTAATTGTTGGGGTTAGAAGGCTAACCTTAACAATTACTGAAAACCTTAAAAGCGTGACTCCACGTTTGTTGAGAAAAAAAAAAACATTCCCCCTGGGTGATCTATGTACATTGCAGGGATTTAAAAAAACTTTGTTGCAGATTCCTCCCTTTTTGTTATTCTGAAGAAATCCCTGTGTGTTCCTCTGTTCCCCTGTGCCGAGCTAATAGTGGTTTCATAATTATCAACTAGCTGCTGCAGCTGTAGGGCTCTAATGAGGAAAATTAAAGGGTTTGCATCCCTTTTAGATGTGATTTCCTATTGTGAGTATCTCACCAAAAATGTAATTTTGTTGCAAGGGATGTAAAATATGTTTCTGGGGGGTCTTTTGAAAAACAATTGTAACTCTGATTAACACTAATCCTAACCCTAACATTTAGCCCTGACTCGTGGTGTAGAAAAAAGGGGTGCTGGTCCAAATCCCAACCACGACACTACCTGCCTTGAGTTTGGATGTTCTCTATGTGTGTGGGTTTACTTCAGGTACTACAGTTTCCTCACACACTACAAATACATGCTGCTATGTTAATTGGATCCTGTCTAAATTTGCCCTTGTATATGTATAAATGTGAGTTGGGGACCTTAGATTGTAAGCTCCTTGAGAGCAAGGGACTGATGTGAATGTATATGTAAAGCTCTGCGTAAATTGATGGCGCTATATACAGTGTCAGGTTTCTGTTATGTAAAAAAAATGAGACAAAGATCAATAATTTTTGAACTTTTTCCACTTTTTAATGTGACCTACAAACTGTACAATTCAGTTTAACAACAAACTGAAATCTTTTAGGTGGAGGGAAGTAAAAATTAAACCATATGGTTGCATAAGTGTGCACACTTAAACAAATGCTCGGTTGAAGCACCTTTTGATTTTATTACAGCACTCAGTATTTTTGGGTTTGAGTCTATCGTCATGGCACATTTTGACTTGGCAACATTTTCCCACTCTTTTTTGCAAAAACATCCCAAATCTGTCAGATTGTCAGCCCTCTTCAGATCATCCCACAGATTTTCAAACGGATTCGGGTCAGGGCTTTGGCTGGGCCATTCCAAAACTTTAATCTTCTGGTGAAGCCATATCTTTGTTGATTTGGATGTATGCTTTGGGTCATTGTCATGCTGAAAGTTGAAGTTATGTTCAGCTTTCTAGCAGAAGCCTGAAGGTTTTGTGCCAATATTGACTGGTATTTGGAACGGTTCATAATTCCCTCTACTTTGACGGACTAAGGCTTCTGTTCCAGCTGAAGAAAAACAACCCACCACTATGTTTCACAGTGGGTATGGTGTTCTTTTTGTGATGGGCAGTGTTGTTTTTGCACCAAACAATTATTTTGGAATTATGTCCAAAAAGTTCAACCTTGGTTTCATCAGACCGCAATGCATTATCCCACATGATTTTTGGAAAGTTAAGATTTGTTTTTGCAAAATTTAGCGGGGCTTGGATGTTTTTCTTAAGAAAATGCTTCCATCTTGCCACTCTACCCCATAGCCCAGACATATGAAGAATATGGGGGAGATTATTGTCACATGTGCCACACAGGCAGTGCCTGCCAGATATTTCTGCAGCTCCTTTAACGTTTCAGCCGGCCTCTTCACAGCCTCCCTGACCAGTTTTCGTCTCGTCTTTTCATCAATTTTGGAGGGACATCCAGTTCTTCTTAATATTTTATTGTGATTGCTGTGCCCTTGGGTGGCAATCAACACCCTTTAAAATTGGAGTGCCACATCCTATAGTATTTAGAAAATTTGGAGTGGGAAAATTGACTTTACAGGCACTTATTAGAAAAATAGAAAAAGATTTTAATGTTTATAGCAAATAAAAACAATTCATCAGTAACAAAAGTTTTTCTGATGAAACATATACAATATTAAAAAATATACATATAAACACAAGGGTGTCAAGATATAATACTGGATGGTATAAATCTAGGATACAAACTAAAAATGCTAAAAATTCAAAAAGTCAAACAAAGGCGTAGCAGTTTAATATATCAACTGGATTATCTCTGTAGAAATCTTGACACTTGTTCATATTCCTTAGAGGGTTGCTCTACATGTTTCGTGGATCAAAGCCACTTCTTCAGGAGCATTGAGAACTATAATGTATAAGCAAATAAACATACAATGAATAAAGCATACTAGCAAAAAGAGGTGTATAGTACAGCATATTACCAAACTGCATATAGGCAGAAATTGGATAACATGATTGTAGACTCACCATACAAGTGGTGTATTAAAGGAAAATGCTGACTGTGGCTGCCCAATACTATCCAGGATATTGATCACAGTGTGCCAAAACTCAAACAAGTGAGGCTGGATAAAAACTCTTGGGTGTATCACGTTCTAAGTTGCAGTTCGCCATATTTAATTGGAAAGGCCAATGCCCGGCAGGGGTGCATAAAAAGACTAAATGGAGAAATTGTATATAGATATTTTTATTGTATGAATAGCTTTACCAAAATAAATCTATGACCACAAGTCAAAGCCATGGCCAGAAGAAGAATTGTATTTTTTAATTTGTTATTTTTATTGTGTGTATGTGTAATATATATATATATTAATCTATATATATATAATCTTTTAATGGTGGTAATAAATTATCTCAGACTAAAACGCCTACAATCCATCATAACTGGCCTACTTTGGAAGAAATAAATATGCCCCCCGCTCGTGTGTATGTCTGACATCACGCGTAACGGTCGCGTCGCCTTCGCGCATGCTCCTGAAGAAGTGGCTTTGATCCACAAAACATGTAGAGCAACCCTCTGAGGAATATGAACAAGTGTCAAGATTTCTACAGAGATAATCCAGTTGATATATTAAACTGCTACGCCTTGGTTTGACTAAGTTTTTAGCATGTTTAGTTTGTATCCTAGATTTATACCATCCTGTATTATATCTTGACACCCTTGTGTTTATATGTATATTTTTTAATACTGTATATGTTTCATCAGAAAAACTTTTGTTACTGATGAATTGTTTTTATTTGCGATAAACATTAAAATCTTTTTCTATTTTTCTAATAAGTGTCTGTAAAGTCCATTTTTTCACTCCACATTTCCCAGTTCTTGGTAATGTCAACATTAAGATCCCTCCTGATGCTTTGATACCCAGTTATAAGAGGGTGTGCACACTTATGCACACCCCCCCCCCCCCCCCCCCAAAAAAATATTTCAGTTTATTTTTCAATTGAGTTGTACAGTTTATAGGTCACATTAAAGGTGAAAAAATTTTGAATTGATTTATCTTTGTCTAATTTTTTTACATCAGAAACCTGACATTTTAACAGGGTTATTTATTTCAGGTACTTACAGTGGATATAAAAACTTTTAACATTAGCCCTCAAACCCTAACATGTGACTTTGAACACATAAAGGTTGCTGCACTACTTTGATGTTACTTGAGTGCCAGACTTTCATACTTCATACTTTCCTATTGGTAAAAAAAACAAAACGCGTAAAAATGCGTCAACTTGCATATATGTAAACTTCGCCTAAGGAAACAACTACTTGTTCTGCTCAAAAGTTTGCATACTGTGGCAGAAATCATTAACTTTTGGCATTTAAATTGAAAATTTGACTGATCATGCCAAAAAAAATTAATTTAACGCCTGTGATTTTTATTTTTTACGCGATAAACAAAAACAGTTTGAAAAAAAAATGTTGCTTTCTGCTACAAAACATATCAAAATGTAAAAAAATGATCATCAATTTAGGGCAATATGTATTCTGCTATATATTTTTGGTAAAACTTTTCCTATTGCTCTGTGAGCTTGTTGGAATTTTTTTATCTGCATCCTGCATTGGAAGGCCCATCCGAGTCCACATCTTATGGTAAGAGTCCCTTATTATATTCTTATCTATATTTTGATGCCATGGTGACCTCTTCAGGCAACTAGATATTCAACACCACCTGTCATTTATTGGAAAATCACCCACTTTTTATGGACTAGCAGTTCACACATTGTGTGATCGTTTTCACCGATCCAACATGACATTGTTTGTGATGTATGGTCTTGATTAAAAAAAGGGTAGAGAGTATGGGAATCCCACCTAATAAGGAGTAGTGCAGTACACACCGATATTATCGGGGGGTGCAATCAAAAATACGGTATGACAAAAAATATAAAATAAAAAGAGACAGACTGCTGCACACCCTAAGGGTCCTTTCACACGGGGCGGATCAGTATGAATCCACTCCGTGTGTGTCCGTAAGCTCAGCGGGGATGCTCCGTAAAATCCCCGCTGAGCTGTCGGCTGACAGGGCGGACTCTGCACACTGTGCAGAGACCGCCCTGTCTTTCCTTCGCTCTCCCCTATGGGATCGTATGTCCGTATTTATCCGACCTGCCAGACGGAAGAAAAATAGGACATTCTTCCGTCCGAAAAATCGGATCATTGCGGATGCGGACAATTACGGGTGTCGGCGGATGTTTATCCGCCGACACCCGTAATCACATAGGGACCAATGTATGTCCCGTTTTCATCCACAAACGGATGGATGAAAATGCGGACATACAGTCAGCACATGTGAAAGGGGCCTAAAGAGTTAACTACAAATTTATTGAAAAAAGTATCAAAAAGAACACATATATATATAAGACATACAAAATGGGTCCCCTAAAAATAGCTGGACGTACCCAGATAATTCCCTATGGATACCCCCCCCCCCCCCCCCCACACACACACAACTGTATATGCTGGTAACTAATATAAGAAAAGTACTCAATCTTTCCAAAGGATCGAATACTTTTTTCAATAAATTTGTAGTTAACTCTTTAGGGTATGTATGGTCTTGATATGGACTTTTTTTTACATTCATTTGTAATTTAATGTTTGCATGTTTGATCTTATGTCACTTTAAGTATTGTGTTTAACACACTTAGCACTGCACTATTGTTCCTCATTTGTTATCCACTTTGTTTGAGTGCCGGCTGATTTCTCATTCTCATTGTTTAGTGCAGTTTTTTCCCCCTTTTTCCACATTTTTCTTTGCAACATTGCAGCTAAGAAATCGGACCCTGGCATTTTTTTGGGGAACCAGCGACATTATTACAGTGATTAGTGCAAAAAATATGCACCGTTACTGTACTAATGACATTGGCAGGGAAAGGGGTTAAGTGTGCTTCCTGGTAGTGTTTTCTAATTGTGTGGGGGATGGACTGATTGGCACAACACAGAGATCCGTGTTTCTGCTTAGCAGGAACACAATATCTCTATGTTCTTCTGTCAGAACGGTGATCTTCTTTGTTGGAAATGATTGCCGGTGGCCAGCGGACATCGTGTTTGCTGGACCCGCTGATTGGCGCCACCTCTGGCGGGACTCACACGGACTCCTGCATGAAACCATGTACTGGTATGTTGATTTGCTCAGCAGTGCCACCTTGCCACAGTAAATCTGTGGTGATCGGTCGGCAAGTAGTTAATAGTGATCATATGAAGCCATTTAATATCACAGTTGTTTTGGCTCTTTTTTGATGGAAAAAATATTTCCAAAGACTTATCTATGCCAGTCAGTACTGTTCAATCACTTTGGGAATTTCTTGTTACCAAGTTCAAGATCAGGTAAACCAAGAAAGAATCCAGCCACAACTGCCAGAAGAATTGTTCAGGATGCAAAAAAAAACAGGTAAACTTAGGAGAAATACAGGTTGCTCTGGAAAAAGATGGTGGGCTTGTTTAAAAAGTACAACACGATGAACAAAAATGAGCTGCATGTTCAAGTTGCCGGAAGGAAGCCTTTACTGCACCAAAGCCACAAAAAAAGCCCAGTGAGTCATGTCGTGTTGGGTATATTGTAGCCAGGCTTTGTTTTTTGTGGCATTGGCACAGTGAAGACTTCTTTCTGGCAACTCAAACATATGCAGCTCATTTTTGTTCAAGTATTAATAACAAAGAAAAATTTAAACACTCGGCACAATATTTAAATACCCCCAAAGAAATATTAAAAACCAGCAGCTACACATACTGCAGCTGCTGGCTTTTAATAATGGGACACTTTCCTGTCCTAGAGTCCGGTGATGTCAGCACTGCAGCTAATGTTTCCATCAGCTGTCAGGTGCTGCCGCCGTCATTGCTCGTAAGGGTACCCGGCAGTGTAGCCTTTAGGCCTCACGCCGGGAACCCTACTGCGCATGCGCGAGGCCTGCTTCTCTCTCCTACTGTCATGGCAACAGGGGAAGGAGCCCCAGCCATGATATCAATACCTGCGGCTGAGGCTCCCAGAAGTGGAAAAGGATATCCTGGTATCCTGTTCCCCCAAAAGATACCAATTGTGGCATCGAAAGGGGAGTGGAATCAGATGAGTGGAAGTTCCACTTTTGGGTGGAACTCTGCTTTAAGTGTTATGATAGTGAGTCCAACATTTCTTATCAAATACTCGCCTCGTACACACGACCGGTTTTCCCAGGAGGAGAACTGCCAGGAGAGCATTTGGCCGGCCGTGTGTATGCTCCCTAGCAGTTTTCCCATCAGGAAAACAGCTGGGAACCCCGATGGGAAAATAGAGAACCTGCTCTCTATTTTCCTGTCGGGATTCCCGTCTGAGTGTTTCCTGCCAAGAAAACCGGTCGTCTGTATGCTTACCTGCAGGGTAACGAAACCGCGGAAGCTCGATAACACTTTGACGCATGCGCGGTAGCATACAAAGTTAGTGTGGGGTGTAGCAAGATGGCAGGGATGGAATCGAATGTGACGAGACACGGCTCGTCGTAGTCAATGACGTCACCGCGTTCTTGCCATTCAAAACTTTTGAGATCTGTTATGTGCAAATGACTGAAGTGTTGAAGGCTGGTGCAGGTGTTGGTGCAGTGGCTGTGAGGAGGGTATTGTTACCCATGATAACTGGCTGGGAAAGTTGAAGTGGGAGACACAATGGGTGCCCCACAGGCAAATTGGAAAGTTAAACAGATGATCCTTGTGGAGGATCCCCTGGAACACTAGAAGGTTGTTGCCTTCATCCTAATGAAGCATCTTTTGCTGCAAAACACGTAGAAATCATCAGTGACCCTATTCTCCTCCCGCTTGTTTACAGTATTATGTACGGTCCATTTTGGGACAGAGAAGTTGGTTATCTTGACTCACAATTGTAATAAGCTTGTAAAGGGCTGAATATTTGATTTGGGTACACCTTTTTTTTTTTTGATACTATAAAAAAAGAGATTATGTAGGTTGATATGTGGTCATTTGTTTGATACCTGGTCCTTTGAAAGCCCAAGTGCTTTAGTTGTTGTATTTAGAAGATTTCAGGTTTAGGGTTAACATGGAAGCTTGGTTAGGACAAGGATCCTACTTGGATCTGACTGCAATGATATTCAATGGGCTGAAGTAGGATCAAAGTCAAACCAAATAAAGTGCAGAGAGTATTTTCAAAGTTGGACCGACTTGTGTCGGAACCAGTTAAAACGACTCTCAGGCCGCGTACACACAATGGAACTTTTCCGCTGGAAATGGTCCGACGGACCATTTCAGCCGAAAAATCCGCTCGCCTGTAGGGGCAAGCGGACGGAACTTTTCTGTCAGAGACATGTCCGTCGGATATGTCTGCTGGTTAGTACACTAACCAGCGGACATATCTGCCCGCACAAGCGTCGTATGGATGCGACGCATGCGTGGAAGTTGTTTACTTCCTGGTGCGGTGACGTGGCGGCGTCAACGTCACCGCCACGTCCGATGAAAACGGTCCTAAGGACCATTTCCATCGGATATGTCCCTCCGTGTGTACGCGGCCTTATAGGGAAACATTTAGCTAGATTCAGGTAGGGTGGTGTATTGGAAAGCGGTCGTAGCGTATCGAATATATGCTATGCTGCTGCAAGTTAGAGAGGCAAGTGCTGTATTCACAAAGCACTTGCTCCCTAAGTTACGGCGGCGTAGCGTAGATGGGCCGGTGTAAGTCTGCGTAATTCAAAGTAGGTGGAAGGTGGGTGTAATACATGTAAATGAATCGTGACCCCACGTAAATGACGCGCCGAACGAACGGCCCATGCGCCGGCCGTGGATGTACCCAGTGCACATGCTCAAAAGCACGTCGCAAATAGTCAATGCTTTCGACGTTAACGTAACCTACGCCCAGCCCCATTCTGAATCGGCTTACGTAAACGACGTGAAATTCCAACGTCCATACTTAACACTGGCTGCACCATCTTTTTGGTGGTTTATCTTTACGCCTGAAATACGCCTTACGTAAACGGCGTAGCTTACTGTGACGGGCGTGCGTACGTCCGTGAATAGGCGTATCTTGCTCATTTACATATTCTAGGCGTAAATCAACGTACAAGCCCCTAGCGGCCAGCGTAAATATGCAGCTAAGATACAATGGCGTAGGAGACTTACGCCGGGCGTATCTTGGCAAAATGTAAGCGTATCTGGTTTCCAGAATACGCTTAAACATACGACGGCGCGCATTCGGACTAACGACGACGTCGTAAGTCTTTCTGTATCTGGCTAATTGATTTTAACATGTCATATGACATGAGCTCCCAATGTCGGAGCATTTGTCGTACAAGCTTTGTGCTTTTAAATTCATAAATCTCAATGCCAGTCACGTGACTTACTGGATCCTCTTCCTTTTGGGTCTTCTACCAGCACTCCTTAATGATGTTAATGTGGCTCTCTGTATCACAACAAGACAACTGTCTCCTCAAAACATTGGTGTAACCGCTCTGTCGATATGGCACTGCAGTAAGTCCTACTTTAGAATCTACTTTGCAGTGTGCTGATTTTCTCTTTATTGCTGGATTTTGTACAGCCATTCACTCACCTTTCACAAGATGTCTGTGCAGAATGGTTAGATGCATTTTTAATTAGCAATAAATACATGAAGAGTCTCAATGCTTCCATCTACTTACTCTATCCAGAACTAATAAAAAAGGTTGGGCTTTAGTTACACTTTAAACACCCAAATGGCTTGTGTGGTAGTTATATCAGTTAAACAAAAGCAACAAATAGCTATATTTAGGTAGGGCGGCGTATTGGTAAGCGGGCGTAGCGTATCGAATATATGCTACACTGCCTCAAGTTAGAGAGGCAAGTGCTGTATTTACAAAGCACTTGCTCCCCAAGTTACGGCGGTGTAGCGTAAATTGGCCGGCGTAAGTCTGCATAATTCAAAGTAGGTGGAAGGTGGGCGTGATACATGTAAATGAATCGTGACCCCACGTAAATGACACGCCGACAAAAGGTGCATGCGCCGGTCGTGGACATATCCCACTGCGCATGCTCCAAAATCACGTCGCAAATAGTCAATGCTTTCGACGTGAAAGTAATCTACGCCCAGTCCCATTCTGAATCGGCTTACGTAAACAACGTGAAGTTCGACGGCTGTTCCGACGTCCATACTTAACATTGGCTGCGCCATCTTTTTGGTGGTTCATCTTTGCGCCTAAAAAACGCCTTACGTAAATGGCGTAGCTTACTGCGACGGGGGCGTACGTACATTCGTGAATCGGCGTATCTTGCTCATTTGCATATTTAACATGGAAACGCCGAATGCGTCCAGCGGAACTATGCACCTATGATATGCCGGCGTAGGCAAGTTACGTCGGATGGCTGAAGCCATGTTTTTCGGCGTATCTTGCTTTCTGAATCGGTGTAAAGATGCGACGGCGCACATTTGTACTTACGTCGGCGTATCTCGAGATACGCCGGCGTAAACCTTTCTGAATCTAGCTAAAAGAGTTTAGTTTGATAATAAATAAAAAGAGAGTACCATTTATTATAAATGTATTGAATAGTATTGTAAAAGATTTATGATTTGTGAATGTTCTTTTTTTTATAAAGTTAACTTTCTGTTTTTGTGGTGGTTTAAGCAATCCTCGAATTGTCTCTGCAATATTTTGCAAATTGGTACAATAATAGCATAATATGAGAATATGAAAATAATTGACAGGCAAGAATAAAAATATCAACTGAAAATCAAATGAATATCTTACTTCCTAGCAAATATTCTGTACACTGGAATAACAAACTTTCTTCCTGCAAGTATTAAAAAAAGTACATTATTAATCCCAATTTCAAGACCACAAGGATGCCAGCCCTGGCAAACTGTGCTGGCAGCATCTTATACTAACGGCTTCTCTTTAATTAGACAGGAAGCAGAAGGTGGTCCCCAGTGGGGCCTTTCAAATTGCTGAAAACATTGCTGCATGCTAAGGTTAGATTCTCAGCACTACTTTTGTGTATGCACATAAATTATATTATACAAACACAAGCTGAAAATTAGGAAATCAGTTGGCACAGCTAGAATAAGTTGACCAGTGTCTGTTCTAGGTAAAGCTTTGTTAGTTGATTCTCCCTCTGCCTTGTATACCTCTGGAGAACTTACAATGGACCTGGATTTTGGGAGCTGTGCCCAAAAAAGGCAAAAAGATTAGTTGTCAGTATTACCCATGGTTTCCCTGCAGCTTGTCCCATTTCTGTAGCCCCATCTTGTGCACAGGAAATTATTAGCTCACAAGATTCCATGCAAAATCAACAGGTATTTTTTTGCACTTATCGAACAGATATAACAAAACACTTTAAATTTTTTATATGACAGACCAAAAGGGATCGCATAGGTTAGGTTTATTACAGGGGTTTACACTGCCAGTTGCCAATATCAAGGCTTTGCTGGGGCCCTCACTCTGGATATATTCAGCACAAAAGCTCCAATCCAGAGGTCTTCCCTGGGGAAAGTGAATTTCCATTCTGGTGGGTCTGAACATCCCTCGCCATTCTGCATGCTTTACTATCCACAATCCTTGTACTAAACCAGATAGTGGAAAGGAAACCATTAACTCAAGTCAGTGGAATAGAAGGGTCCTGTCAAATGTGTATAATGACAAGCACATACAAATGTGGTGTAGAGGTGTGATGCAGTTCTAAAGAGTGTCTATGATGCTTTTTATGAATTCAAGGGATACTGTCCAAGAATGTTGGATGGTACTGTCAAGCAAGGTAACAGAAGTCTTTTTTGTTATACATGAGAATCTGACAGCAGCTGAATGTATGGGCAACTTGGCTTGAGTCCTGAGTTTCTTTTACAATAAGCTATAGTATTTTTCAAAAATAAATATGATTTTGATTCTGCATACAGACATAAGAGTTGTTTACCCCATCTGGCCATTTACAATTGTAGCTGATAACTTCTGAACATCTATAAGCCTTCCCAGACATCTGTGCTCAAACACTGCTAACCACTTAAAGTGTTACTAAACCCATAGGCCTGCATTCACTATATCTGGTCTCCCCCACAGAACATGGAAATGCAATAGTTTTAGTAATAATAAACTCCTAAATACCTTTTTTTTTCATCAGCAGTGTATAGTACCCTTGTGGCTTCTATTAGTGTCTGGTTAAAGCAGTTGTATACCCTCTGCTAGTACTTGCACCTACAGGTAAGCCTACATTAAGGCTTATCTGTAGGTGCTTGCAATATCTCCTTAACCTAAATGGCTAAGGAGATATTTTCAGAAATGCGGGTGCCGATGTCTACAGCGCATGCGCGCCGTAGACAACGGCGCAGGCGCACTGAGCACGGCGGCGTTTGAATGGGAGCCTGCACAGGGATCGTGCCATTCTTTGCGCATGCGTGGGACTGACGTTATAGCCGCTCCAGCCAGTCACAGCGCTGGATCGGCGATACCCGGAAGTCACTCCAGGTATCATGGCGGAGACTAAGGATGTGTCAGAGGACTACTGTGGGGGCTTTCAATCTAAGTTAAGTAATTGATGAGTTAGTATGCTAGTCATACTAGCTCATTATGCCTTTGCTTTACAGGTTGTTTTTTTTATTTGGGGTATACAACCGTTTTAAAGTCATTGTAAAGTCTTGTTAAAAAAAATAACAAACATGTTATACTTGCCTAGAAAAAAGCAGTGCAGCGCTAAAAAACATTTAAAATACAGTAATAATAATAATAATAAAAAAAAAAAAAAAAAAAAATATATATATCAAGTCCAAAAAAATATATATATATAATGATCAATCGGAATGGTCAAGCTGAATCTTGTGCCTCACTGAGGTGTTCAGATGTAGCAACTCATCAAACACAGCAAACAGGTGTCCTAAATAGAAGTACAAGCCGCTCACCTGAACAAATGGACCTGTGTGTGAGCAGCAGGTCAAATGCGCTGTCCCTCAAAACAGGGGATTAAAGATTCAGCGGTGTCTCCTTAGACGCTCCCTTTCTCCAAACAGCTCCAGGTGATAGATGGTCATCCGAAGCACTCTCTCCCGTGAAATGATGTCATGGAAAAGTATAGAAACGACACATAGTGCTCTCCGTATGATCACAATAACAGTAGTATTTATTATAAAAGAAAAATACTCACAAGCAAAGCACTATATCTTAGTGCATAGAAATGAGCATACAACAATAAAAGACCAGGTAGGTGGCTGTCCTGACATCAAATGAAAGCCCCCCGCACGCGTATCGTCCACAGGCACAGGACTTCTTCAGCGGATAAGGGGCTACTATGTCAGGATTCATTATATAGCAGCAAAAAACCTAATCAGGCCAATTAGGACAAACTCCGCCCCCTCCCCAGGTGAGGATACACCCATCTCAAAATAGTAAGAACAAAACCATCGCACTTACGATGGGAAGTATCAAAATAAATATAAATATATAGAAACCAACAGTAGTCTGCACATGTAATGACAATAAGCATAACGATAGGCTCTAAAGTATAGAGGCAACCTTCCGGTGTTTAGAGATCACAACAACACATGCAATATCCAAAACAAGTGTATACAACAGTCTGATAAAACCCATGTTTACCTCATATCAAAGCCCAATGAAAGCGATACGTATAAGCATACAAGATAAAGTTTTTTCACGCCATGGACGGAGGCATCGTTCTCACAACACGTGACCATAATTGATCACATGACTTGCCATCACCATGGTGCTCAGCTAGATACAAATACACAGGAAGGAGCGTTCATCATGAGCGTCAGCCTGTGTAACTAAATCCGTCCACTATGGGCGGCAGCTTCTCAACGTTGACGTCAGGCAGGCCATCATTAGCATGACACTGCTAAGACCGCCCATCATGGGCAGCGGCAGCACGATAGTCTCAACAAGCAAGCCGTCAATCTCCTCACACACTACTCACACTTAGAGCATAGGTGTGAAGCGAACAGCATCAAAGCCATCAGCAGATGGAAAGAATTAAGCAACACTACAGACAGATAGCTGTCTGTCATCGTAGGACGGAGAGACTACAAATGGGGGGGGCCTTAAAGCAAAAGAGAAAATTATAATAAATAAAAATAATTATCGCTGAAATGAACATCAGAGTCATATTATGATCGAAGCAATTAGAGGACACAGCATGCCAAGACCAAAAACAATGGTACAATAGGTGTCCATACTTGCCCCCTCTGTGCAGTTGTTTTTATACAGAGCAGCCTGGGTCCCTTTTCGCTGCTCCTAGCCCCTCCCTCCTGTCGAGTGACCCCCCAGCAAGCAGTTTGCTATGGGGGCACCCGAGTTGAGCTGCAGCTCTATGTGTTCATTCAAAAACTGGAGCTGCTGTTCAGCCTCACCCCCTCTTCTGATTGGCTAACTGACTTTGACAGCCATATGAGTCAATGGAAGAGACAGGGACAGCTAAGGATCTTGTGGACATCACTGGATTGAGATGGAGTTCAGGTAAGTATTGGGGAAGCTGCTACACACAGAATGCTTTTTATCCTAATGCATAGAATGCATTAAGGTAAAAAAAAACTTCTGCCTTTACCACTCCTTTAAAACTTTTAGGAAAAGTTTTTATTCTGCTCTCAGTGTCCTATCAGGCTGCTGGACCCCTGACCTTCTGTCTGGACAGTGCTGATTTTCCCACATGCGCTCTCCAAAGAAAAGAAAAACGTCTAGCAATACACACCAAACTGAGCACGTGCAGCTTGTGGGGAAGAACAGAGAAGACAGGATCAAACATCCTTTTTACAGACTGCAGAGGTTTAGCCCCTTAGGATCCACCGTGAGTATAACAAGCATGCTTTACTGCATATACAGACTGATTTTACTGAAAATGTCCCATAGCCAAACAGGAAGTCAGAGGAAATCCTTGGAGACTCCCAGGTCACTGGAACGAGTGTCCCCATTGGAAGAATCCCCCTCTATTATTTTTCTGGGGACAACCCAAAAATATGAGTTATTTTCTTTCATGTTCACTTTCAATGATAATGGTAAATAGGACATATATAGAGTGTGAATTTCCCTAATAGGAGCACAGACAGCAGAAAAAACTGACAGGTGTTCTTATCCCTTTAGTTATAGGTTTGCCCTTAGTTATACTTTAACTATATTATCCTTTCTGGGAAAAGGTAACACTGGCAAAATAGAGCAATAACATTGTTTTTTTCATCAGGCCCAGGAATGTCTTAAAGCTATATTAAACCCAAAAGCAAACAATTATTATATTTCAGCTTACCAATCCATAGCTGTCATGGGTACATTAATTAGTTCTAAAGGCTGGAGATTTTTTTTTACCTTCATGCATCCGATTTAGCGGTTTGCACAAGAGCAGAAGTTCTCCCGGGTCTCTCCTTCCTTAACTAAGACACAGCAGCCAGAGCCAATGGCCGGCTCGATTCATGCAGAGGCAGCTTAGGAGCGAGCACACACAAAGTGCCCCTGAACAATTACCTTGCTAGTGGGCCAGTGTTTACAATGGGGGCCAGGAGAACCGGAGGGGAAACCCGAAAGGAAGAGGATTGGGGCTATTCTGTGCAAAACCATTACACAGAGCAGGTACTGAAAATATAACATGTTTGTTATTTAAATAAAAGAAAGTCTGTTGTTTTTCAGAACAAGCTATCCTGCCAATGTATCAGTTAAAGGGTTGAGACGGACTGTATAACCACTGATAGGAGTTCTTACAATGAACAGCTTTTATTCATTCATGTAAAACTTTTATACTAAAAGGGGAAAAAATTGTTGCTTTAAATGCTTAACAAGTGTGAGCCGGAGTTTGGCTTCAATTTGATTTGTTTATTATATCTAAATGTATCTATTATATCTAAATGTATCTAAATATATATCTAAGTGTTTGTTAACCCCCAAAAAAATTATTATACAGATCCTGGTCCCTTAAAGCAGATTAAACAGCACAGCGCTTGTGCTGTGTAATCGGCCCCCCCAACTGTAACAAAAACACCCTGAATCTGCAACTTCCTGTATGTCCTCTCTATACTGACCATGAAAATCATGGCTGCTGAGCCGTGACTACGTGGTCAGAGTGCGTCCCTCCATCATATGCTGCTGTCCCCTCTGCTCTCCTCTTCACCCCCTCCGTCCTGCCTGTCGGCTCCCTTTCTGTGTCTGTCTCTGGTACGGCCCCGCCCCCGCTGTTGTAAAAAAAACTAAAATTGTCGCTGCCAGCCCTTCTTTTAGAGGCTGGCATAGCACAATATGTAAGTAGCTTTAAAAAGCAAGTGTTGTAAATACCGATTTTCAGCTGTGTTCAGGCCGGTCACGTGACTCATGGTCGCTTTACAGCTCTGATAGATGGCTTCTGCGAGAGGAGACGAGTGGCCACGTCATCTCCCCGGCTGACGTCAGAGGGAGATCACGTCTCCTCCTGCAGAAGTCATCCATCGGAGCTGTAAAGCTTAAAATCGGTATTTACATGACTTGCATAGTGTGCTATTTCAGCCTCTAATAGAGGGGCTGGCATAGACTTATAAGAATGGGTTAACAAACACTCTGGCCCAGATTCACATACATCGGCGCACATTTATGCCGCCGTAGCGCATCTCTTTTACGCTACGCCGACGCATGCGCAGAGAGGCAAGCATGGAATTCACAAAGCAAATGCTCCCAACTCTGCGCCGGCGTATCGTATATTTCGTAGGCATAAGCCGGCGTAAGTGGAAGTAGGTGGAAGTGGGCGTGATTCATGTTAATGAAGCGTGACCCCATGCCAGATAAGTACTTAAAACGAACTGCGCATGCGTCGAGACGTGGACGTATCCCCGTGTGCATCTGCACAACCACATCGAAACAACTGCCTAAGATACGCCGGTTCTCTGTGTACGCCGTTAAGGTAACCTACGCCCAGTCAGACCCACGTCGGCCCATATTTACAGACGTCCAACGTACAATACGTAGGCTTGTGTTCCCTGGTCCATACCTTTGCATGGGTTGCGCCTCATCCATGGGGAATAACTTTACTCCGGACGTAAAACTTAAGCAAACTGCATATATCATGCGCCGGGCGTAAGTACGTTCGTGAATCGGTGTATCTCCCTCATTTGCATATTTGAATAGAAAATCAATGGGAGCGCCACATGCGTCCAGCATAAATATGCGCCCACTCTACGCCGGTGTAGGCAAGTTACGTCGGTGGGATGAAGTCTGTTTTTAGGCGTATCTTAGTTTGTGGGTCCAGCGCACAGATACGACGGTGCATATTTCTTGCGCAGCGTATCTGGAGATACACCGGCGCAAGCGCTTTGTGAATCCAGGCCTTTGTGTCTCTGTTGCTCATTCATCTAGAGCAGGAACTCTAGCTGTGGTGAAACTACACTTCCCATGAGGCATTGTAAATCTGACATTCACAGACATGACTAGGCATGATGGGAATTGTAGTTCCTGAACAACTAGAGGGCCATAGTTTGAAGACCCCTGATCTAGAGTGTAGGCACCCTAATAAAGGAAGTGTTACTGGCCAGATCACCTGGTGAAAGCAGAGGGGAAAAAAGCCTAAAAAACAAAAACTAATCCAGCTACCACACCCACCACATCGCTCCCCCTCCCCGCTCCTATGTCACTGTATTTGATTGACATTGGCCCCTGCTGCTATCAATCTGTCCAGTGAGGAGCAAGACAGCTGTTGGAGCTCCTGCGCTCATGCACTTTGCTGGAACTATCTGGTTCAGGTAAGAAAAGGGTGGGGGAGGTGCACCACAGAAGGTTTTTCACCCTATTACATAGAATGCATTAAGGTGAAAAACCTTGAGGCTTTACAGCCACTTTAAGTTGCAATATGTAACAAGTTTGGTTTTGGGTTTAATACCACTTTAAATGAGTGTTTACAAATGTGCTCCAGTTACCCTGTTTTGTTTGAACCAAGTATTTTAGTCCATATCAATTGAGAAATTGATTGACCGATTATTACTATTCATAGGATTGCATATAAATAATTTATAGTAGTTTTAATAGCTGAGTGCCAGATTTATGTCACCGTTAACCACTTAAGGACCGCTGCACGCCTATGTACGTCCACAGAATGGCACGTACAGGCACATGGGCGTACAGGTACGTCCCTGCCTTTCCGCGGGTCGGGGGTCTGATCGGGACCCCCTCCTCTGCGTGCGGAGGTCGGTAAGTGGTTAGGAGCGATTCGGGATGAGGGGGCGGCTGTTCGTTTTTGTCCGCCCCCTCCGGATCGCTTCCTGCCCAACGGCTTCTTCCTCTGCCTGAACTGTAAACACAGGCAGAGGAGGAAGTGATGTCACCGCTCCTCCCACCGGTATTTTCGTCCGGCGGAGGAGAGGAGACATCAGACAGTGAGTACACAAGCACTACACTGACACCACACACATAGGCACACAAATCCCCCCCAGGTCACCCCCATCCCCAGCCCCCATACTGATAACTGCATTTAGTGTCAGTGTGACAGGCAGTTAGTGTTAGGTCCGGGGTAGCCCCCTACCCCCCCCAAATAAAGGTTTTAACCCCTTGATCACTCCCTAGTTAACCCTTTCACCCCCCCCCCTTTTGCCAGCGTCACTAGGCGATAATTTTTCTTATTTTTTGAGGTTCGCCGTCATGTTTTTATAGCGTTAGAAAATTTATGGGGGTACCTAACGCTATAAAAACATGGCGGCGAACCTCAAAAAATAACTAGCTACCTAGTGACACTAATACAGCGATCAGAAAAACGATCGCTTAGTGACGCTGGCAAAAGGGGGTGAAAGGATTAACTTATGTGGAATTGCACCCCAAAATACATTCTGCTGCGTCTCCTGAGTACAGGGATACCACATGCGTGGGACTTTTTGGGAGCTTAGCCGCGTACGGGACCCCGAAAACCAATCACCACCTTCAAGATTTCTAAGGACATACATTTTTGATTTCACTTGAAGGCGGTGATTGGTTTTCGGGGTCCCGTACGCGGCTAGGCTCCCAAAAAGTCCCACACATGGTATCCCCTTACTCAGGAGAAGCAGCAGAATGTATTTTGGGGTGCAATTCCACATATAACCATGGCATCTGTGAGAAATATATCATTTAGTGACAACGTTTTGTAAAAAAAAATATATTTTATTTTTTGGTCATTATTCAATCACTTGGGCAAAAAAGAAAAAATATTCCATGGACTCAACATGCCTCTCAGCAAATGGCTTGGGGTGTCTTCTTTCCAAAATGGGGTCATTTGGTGGGGTTGTGTGCCATCTTGGCATTTTATGGCCTTCAAAACTGTGATAGGTAGTGAGGAGTGAAATCAAAAATGTATGCCCTTAGAAATCTTGAAGGCGGTGCTTGGTTTTCGGGGTCCCGTACGCGGCTGCCAAAAAATCCCACACATCTGGTATCCCCGTTACCCCGTACTCAGGAGAAGCAGCAGAATGTATTTTGGGGTGCAATTCCACAAATAACCATGGCATGTGTGAGAAATATATCATTTAGTGACAACTTTTTGTATTTTTTTATTTTTTTTGTCATTATTCAATCACTTGGGACAAAAAAAAAATATTCAATGGACTCAACATGCCTCTCAGCAGTTTCCTTGGGGTGTCTACTTTCCAAAATGGGGTCATTTGGGGGGGTTTTGTACTGCCCTGACATTTTAGCACCTCAAGAAATTAGAAATTGTAAATTCCACAAAATGTACCCTAGTTTGTAGATGCTATAACTTTTGCGAAAACCAATAAATATACGCTTATTGCGATTTTTGTTTTTTACTAAAGACATGTGGCTGAATACATTTTGGCCTATATGTTTGACTAAAATTTAGTTTATTCAATATTTTTTATAGGGCTGTGCAAATTAACTTTTAATTAATCGATTAATCTTGAATTTTTTTGATCGATCAACATATTTTTGATCAATTAAAATTATTTTGATTGGTACTCACCTCTCCGCCAGCTTCTGGGCCTTCAGGGAGTTCCGTCGGAGATCCAGTAACGTCACGGACACCGGCGGAGCTTGCCGTATCCATCTGAAGGGCTCCTTAGCTGTGCCTTCATATCTGCATGGTGGCAGACCTTACTATCTGCCACATAGTAGCTGGTACACTTCCCTCTATCACTTCCTTTTATTACCTGGGATTTTACAACCATCCACTGTGGGAGTTGCGATAGTTCCCTTCATGGGACAGCTATATGCCGACGGACTGATGGTAACCTCACCTGGATTCAGCAGTGGTATCGTTGTACACATTTTTATACCAGTATCATACTTGGCTACATATTTTTATGACTGCTTTTGGTACCATTTGGTATTACTCTCACCATTTTTACAGTTTATGTAGCTACATCGATTTTATCTCCAGTGCAATATTTATTTTGTTACCTACTTGAAGATTATAAAAGTTTTAATGCTATTCCTATCAATCGCTGCCTTTGTGTGATTTTTGTATCCTGCTGTTGGCAGCTGCACTGGAAATCAGTCTGCAAGGAGATCAACTAAAAGTAGTTGGATCTGTATGTGCGTTATAATTAATCGAAATTAGTCGATTAATCGATTAAAATAAAAAACGATTAATCGAACACAAAAATTTTGATCAGTAACAGCCCTAATTTTTTACTTTTTGTTATAAGAAAAATCATCTTTTTTCAAAATTTACGGTCTTTTTCCATTTATATCGCAAAAAATAAAAAAATCGCAGAGGCAATCAAATACCATCAAAAGAAAGCTCTATTTGTGGGAAGAAAAGGACGCAAATTTTGTTTCGTTACAACATTGCATGACCGCGCAATTACCAGTTAAAGCAGCGCAGTGCCAAATTGTAAAAACACCTTGGGTCTTTTAGCAGCATATTGGTCCGGTCCTTAAGTGGTTAAACAGCATACATATATATAATAGGCTTATATCACTTTAAAAATATATTGTTTTAATTTTGCAAGACTGAAATTTTTTGGACTCCTACTCTTGTTGCTTATGGAGGTGTTTGGGCAGAAAATATCTGCAGAGCAGCCTAATGGCCCCCTCACACTTCTCAAATTAAGCCCCTGTTCACATCAATGCGATTTCATAGGTCAAATTGTATGTCAAATTAAAGCCTATTGCCGGCAATAGGAGCATCCCAATCAAATTCCAAAAGTAGTCCCTGCACTACTTTTGGCGACTTCGGGGTTCAATAGATATCTGTGCATGAACCAACACAGATGTCTTTTAAGTCACCCCCCAAAGTCGGACTTAGGGATGGGCGAATGGTTGGGCCGAGCATGAGTTTGGGCCAAATATTGGCTGTGCGCACATTCACCGAAGAACCAAATTATCAGGACGTTCTACCACTTGTTTCAGCCGTCGAACGACCACAATGCACTGTGCCACCGCGCATTGAAAGACCTGATTGGCTGAAGCAATGAAATCAGTGCACAGAGCACTGTCAGAGCCATGAAGACTCTATCCAATCATGACTCATTGCTGTTAGCCTGGCCCCACACTATGAAAGTATTCTATTTATAGAGGCCATTTTCAGTGTGATATTGGCATGGAAAGAGATATTAGACAGTGAGGCCAGGTTCACACTGGTACGACAAATGCTCCGACATTGGGAGCTCATGTTGCATGACGTGTGAAAATCAATGTTTCCCTATGAGAGCCGTCTTAACTGGTCCGACAAAATTCGGTCTGACTTTGAAAATGCTCCCTGCACTGCTTTGGTCCGACCTTGATCCTACTTTAGCCCATTGAATACCACTGAAGTCGGATTAAATTCAGATCGCCGTCTTAACTGATTTGACTTTGGCATACGACTTGTGCTCTGAGGATCTTGAAGGGGAACGCCACGTAAAAAAAATTGCATGGGTCCCCCCCTCCAAGAGCATGAAAACGGCGTTGGGGTCCCCCCCAAAATCCATACCAGACCCTTATGCAAGCACGCAGCCCAGCAGGTCAGGAAAGGGGGTGGGGACGAGCACAGGTGGGGGCTGCATTGGATGGGCACAGGTGGGGCTGCATAGGTGGGCACTGGTGAGGCTGCGTAGGTGGGCACTGTGGAGGCTGCATAGATGGGCACATCTGAGCCCTGCATTCTTTATGTAGCATGCTCCTGAGTGCTACTTAGCCCTGCATTCTTTATGTAGCGCACTCCTAAACTTTGCACTCTGTTTTTTCTATATTATATCTTCATAACATTTGGTAGCCGTATCTCAAAAAATTCTAAGTATCTTTTTTATATCATGGATGAAATGTGAGAAATAACACATATATAATACTATCATTCCATAAACATATACCACATACACTGCATATAGGGTCGGCCATACCATGGGTCCCGGGCAGCACATTTAGAGGGGTGGCAAACTCCTGCCCACCAGCCAGTCCGCTGCTTATTTCACCGTGACCGATCACATCATTTCCAGCTCATAACATCACGTCTGCCCCACTGTGTGTTCCACCGCTACTAGGAAGTAGAAGTACACACACTGGTGCTCTGCATCTACTGGCCCGATCGGTCCCCGTGAAACAAGCAGCGGAGTGGGTATCTCCCTCTCCTCTTGATCTGGACATGACAGCCACTACAGTGGGCATCAGGGCCGCTGTTAGAAATTATGGGGCCCAGTACAGCCTACCTGACAGGGCCCCCTTTGACCCAGTGGCAGGCGACGTGACAAGTGGCACACTGCATCTGCTGACAAGTGGCATGCATCTGCTGACAAGTAACGTGGCAAGTGACACACATCTGCTGACAAGTGACATGGCCAGTAACAAGCTGCATCCGCTGACAAGATTGTGGCAAGTGACAAGCTGCATCTTGTGGCAAGTGACCAGCTGCATCCACTGACAAGTTACATGGCAAGTGACAAGCTGCATCTGGTGGCAAGTGACTCGCATCTGCTGACTAGTGACGTGGCAAGTGACACACTGCATCTGCTGGCAAGTGACACACTGCATCTGCTGACAAGTGACATAGCAAGTGGCACGCATCTGCTGACAAGTGACATAGCAAGTGGCACGCATCTGCTGACAAGTGACACACGTCCATTGACAAGTGACACAGTCAGGGCTCCAACTGATTCTGCATTATGAGTTTAACTATTTAATTTTATATTACAATGTAATAATAGAAACAATGCACTTCAATCATCCTGACACCATAACAACCATGGTGCTGGGATGATTGTAGCGCCAACACCAGGTTTTGGAGTAAAGTGGGCTGTCATGATTAAGTCCTGGGCCAAATTTTTGTCCCAGTCCAGCCCTGGGTAGCGCACTTGCTGTCATACCCACACAGCGAGCTGCCCACCCATCCTCTCCGTGGCTCCCCTCCATTGCTGCAGACAAATGCCATGTTGGGACAAGAGGCAAAAACTGCAGGAGAAAGTGACCAGCTGACAGCCAACAGCGTAAAGGGGAGGAGCTTTCTGCTGTGAGCAGAGGCCCCATGTTGGAAAAGGCATCGCTGGAGGCACGACTGACACTGTAAGCAAGTAAGTGCCAGCGCCATTGATCCCATCCCCACCACATCTGCCTCTGACCATACCCCCCTCCCCACCATCACATCTGCCTCTGTCTGAACCCCTCACAATCACTGTTGCATGTAAATCTGACTTCCTGATACATTTAATATTGACTTTAATTGTCCTAATGTAGCACTCACCCCCGAAGGAGCCGCTGATTAGTTTGGGACCGGCATGTTAGGTTACCAATGATTCTTGTCTAGGAATAATATTAGTGAAGGTGGTTAAAAAGCAAGTGTCCAGACATCAAGTTTTCAATGCTTTAATCCAAGGCCCTACACGGCCAACATCAACATGACACACGATAGAGAAAAGATTGAGCAAGGAGAGAACTGTAGTATCAGGCCTTGGATATCAAAGAGAGAGCAAGCCTGCTCTCAGCATAGTCAAACTTAAACGTCGCCACTCTCGCCAGAGTGGGTAAAGTGCCCCGGGCAGGCGATTTACGTGAGCCTGGCAGCCGAAGGGCTACTTTTAAACAAAGTCACTGGGAGGAAACAGGGCCTCTGCCACAGGCCTGATGAATTTCTCTTAGGTTTGTCAAAGGTTAGAACCAGTGAATCCTCCCGGTAATTCCAATTTCAAGGTCACCGATTGACAGCCAAAGTGTACCTGTCATGTGGCATGGTGACCGGATCCCCGGTGGTTCGTCCAGGCCTCGCAGACAACCTCTGCCTCTGGGTTCTCCCGAGCCAATCCCCCACCGTTCAGCTCCTGCTTAGGATCTGGGACCCAGCAAGCCACTGGGTCCCCTCTCTGCATTAGAATAAGGTGGATGCCGCACCTGAAGGTGGATGCCGCACCTGGAACTCGGGCCCGCGTAGCACTCCTCTCACAGGCCACTGCTCCAGATATACCCTCCCGCCAGCATGTCCAGAGAAAAAAACGCTCCTCTGATTGGCTGCTGGAAGAAGGTGGATCTGTCAGAACACCCTCTAGCGCCGACTGTCACTTGGGGGTAATAACACCCCCCTGACATGCAGACCGACCCACAAGACAATTCGAAATGGCAGCGGCCCAAATCCAGGCAATTTGTGAATGGGAGCAAACTAACTCTCTCATTCCCCACCAACCTTAGCGTAGCACCCCACCAGTAGGGGGGTGGGCGCTACACTAATATTAAATAATGGATGTGGGGGCCTTTTGGTGGGCATCATTTGTTTTGGGGGGGGGGGGCAGCATTACATTCTTGGACCCAGACAGGACAATGTCTTAGGCCTGCCCTGACTGCATATATGATTTGAGGAAAATATATACTTATAAAATAGTTTACCATTTGCCAAAAAATAAAAAATGTCTCCGAATTTCATTTAAAAAATCTGGTCACCTTATGTGTGCTGCCATGAGTAGGCACCAGGAAATGAAATTTACAGAAAGATAAGTATTCCATTTTCTGTATTGCTGAATTAAAACATGTCATAGATTCAAATACATTTATTATGACATTAGGGGCCATCTCTAAGCATTATCATTTAACCATGCAGTAATACAGTGGCAATGCACAAAAGTGTAAGAAATTAACTACTGCAAAGTTTAGCGAAGGAGTGTTTCCATGGAAACCAATGTAGAGTGCATGATCATGTGACCTACAGTAAATGTATAAGCAGACTTTTCTCAACATAATGACGCAGCTTTCTAATCTTTAGTCACATTTTCAGATTTACCAAAATTGAAAAATTATTTTAAAAAGTGACTATTTCTATAGCTCTATACAGGGATGCAGAATAGGTGCAGTAACTCACCCTCCCCAGCCAACTCCCGAACCCCATCCATGATGTTCCTCTTGGAGGGATAGATGTAAAGCAGCACCAAATAATCTGCACATTGCACAAGGAGCAAGAGGCACAGATTACAGCACCCAGAAGTGCATAACAAACAGGGCCCATGAGTGCATACTGTGCAGTGCTGAGGTGTGCATATCGCAGGGCACAAAAAATCAGCACAAGAAACAGTACTTGCATATTCCCTTCCAAAGTAGTCATTTATTGTTCACCTTTGTGCTTCCCATCCACAGCTCACTTTTGTACCCCCTGTCCACAGATCACTTCTGCAACCTTCGTCTACAGCTCACTTCTTCTCTAGGCCCCAGCTCCCCTCTTTTCTTCCAGTCTGCAACCCCCTTCTTCCCCTCTTGACAGTCCCCCCCCCACAGCCGGCGAGAGATTAGAGGAGGGGAGCAGGCTGCGGGGGACGAGGGGGGGCAGAGGAGGTGGACAGAAGAGAACACAGGGCCGGAGGACAACAGGGGGGCGGAGAAGGACACGGAGGGGGCGGGGAAAGAGCACACAGGAAACGGCAAGGAATGATCGATGCAGCAGGAGGGACAGCTGTAATCACCGACCTCCCTGTATAGCTTTTTAGCTGACAGCTGTGGGAGGGAAAGAAGAAGTGGCTGTAAGCTAAAAATCTATACAAAGCACATCGCGGGAGACTTGAGATGTCTGCAACCTGTGATGCACCACAAAAATAAAAGTAAAAAAAGCAGGCAGATATGGCATCCGGACCCAGGGCACCACCCAACGAATGCCATACACTAAACATACCTTGGGTCCCTGGCAATAGCACACAGAAGATGGTAGAGGAAGCAATTAGTGCAAAAACCTCCTCTACTGCCTTTGAAATTTAGTGACAGATGGGAGAGGACAGGGCTAGCCAGAGGTGACAGTTCCGCCGTGTTATGCCTGGAAAAAAGTCCTGGCCCTCAGGGCAACCACCAGGAATTTTGGGGCCCCTTACACAGTGTCAGGCCTGCCCCCACCCAGGCCTGACCACTAACATTCTCCAGGGTCCGCCCACTGGCCATCCCACTGAGTCCTTTGGTGCACCCACTTTTATTTTTACACTCTCCACAATGTATCTCCACCTCCGCCCAGCATCATCCATCCCTCTCCACACTATATCCCCATCCATGCCCAGCTATATCCATCCCTCTCCACAAAATATCCCCATCCACACCCAACATCATCCATCCCTCTTCACAAACATATCCCCATCCACGCCCAGCATCATTCATCCCTCTCCAGGATTCTGGGCGTGAAACTGGGGATATATTGTGGAGAGGGATGGATGATGCTGGGTGGAGGTGGGAATATATTGTGAAGAGGGATGAGGATGATGGTGGGCGGAGGTGGGGATACATTGCGGAGAGGCATGAGGATGATGCTGGGCGGAGGTGGGGATATATTGTGCTGCATATATTTATTAATACTGATAACATATTAAAAACTACTCACAAACGTGGAAAAATTAAGCTTTGTAAAAGCCACCTTGTTGTGGCAATTAGTCCTGGAACCAACAGACTCCAGACAACATAGAAGAAGACATCAGGCCTCCGCTGGCTGATGCATTTTGAAGGAATACCTTCTTCCTCAGAGCCTAAAGTGAGTACTTTGCAAAGCATGGAGACATCGAATTTTTGTGTTCGATTAATCGTTTTTTCTTTTTTTTATCGATTAATCGACTAATTTCGATTAATTATAACGTACATACAAATCCAACTACTTTTAGCTGATCTCCTTGCAGGCTGATTCCCAGTGCAGCTACCAACCACTGGAAAAATGGATAGCAGGATACAAAAAACACACAAAGGCAGAGCTCGATGGGAATAGCATTAAAACTTTTTTATAGTCTTCAAGTAGGTAACAAAATAAATATTGCACTGGAGATAAAATCGATGTAGCCACTGTAACAGTAGAAGCTACTGTCACGGTAAAATGGACACAGGGTATGCACACTTGAGAGGTGCAAGACTACAGAGCATAATGCCGTGTACACACGATCACTTTTTGTGATGTAAAAAACTTTGTTTTATCTCACGAAACAAAACAAAGTTTTTCAAACATCATTTTAAAAAACGACGTTGCATACACACCATCGTTTTCTGAAAATGCTCTTGCAAAGCGCGGTTACGCAAGACACTTTCGACGGCACTCTGTTCCATTGAAGCTCCCGTCTCATAACTTGCTTCTGAGCATGCGCGGGTTTAAAAACGTTGTTTTAAACGTCGTTTTGCCCACACACGATCATTTTTTGTGAAACAAAAGGCGATATTCTGAAAAACGACATAAAAAATTCAAGCATGTTCAAATTTTTTTTTGGTCGTTTTTTTGAAGACATAAAACAACGTTTTGCCCACACACGATCAATTTAAATGACGTTTTTTAAAACGTCGTTTTATTTCATCACAAAAAACGACCGTGTGTACGCGGCATTACTGTGGACTGGAGAAGACTACTTTTGAAGCTGTCTACAGGTTTTGGTATTACATCATGGCGCTCTGTAGTGTGGAGATTCCATAGTGTCTTGGGTGGGATGGGATCTCCAACCCTGCATCCAGATTTTGTGGATGACCAGCAGGGTGTGTGCTCAGGGGAGCACAGCCCTTTATAATGAGTGTGTGGGAAGACCTCATGGCTCCCAGTTGGAGACAGCAGGTCTCCAGAAGTCAGAGAGGCTGTAGGAGACAGCCAGAACGTTGGTTTCTGCAAGAGGCAGAGCTGTAGACGCTGAAGGGAAGCCGTCTATGTTGAGGAGTCCATTGGTCTGGGTGACCAGGATAAATAGCAGAGGTACTGCTACAGAGAGCCAGGTGGGCTAGCATTTTCTGTTGTGTATTTGATGGAAAAGAACCCCCCTGCGTTTGGACTTATTTTTGCCTTTTTAATAAAAATGGGCTACCACGCCCTTAAATATAGTTCCTGGCTGGCGTGAATCACTGGAAAAAACGCATATACCACAACTGCTAACAACCCCCAACATTACAAGTGGTGGATACAGCGGGCACAACACAGTGGAATCCGAGTCCTTGCTCCACAGTGAGGTCACGTCAGGAACTGTTGGCTGTGTGCGGAAGTGCAGCCAGGCAAAAGGCATTGCGTGTGGCAGGTAGGGTACCTGTGAACAAAAAGTTAAAAAAAATTCTGAGGTAAACTGCTCCTAGCTGTGTGTGGCAGCCAGGTGAGCTGCATTGCACAGAAGTATTATTTGATGGACTGTTGCATACAGGTGGTGCACCTGTGAGATTTTTTCCTTTTTACTGCTGTGAACTGTGTGACAAGCTGCTGTGCATGCGACTGCAAGGATGAGGCAGTCAAAACACAAGAAGTTCATGTTAAAGCAAGGTAAAGGAGAAGTGAGCTTTGCATGGCCAGAGAAGATGTCTTCACCAAGAGGGCCAGTCAAAAGGGGCCAGTGGTGTATGAGACCGTGAATGAGTGGTTCAAGCTGAACCAAAGTAAAAAGTTGGATGCAGTTCAAGGGGCTATGATCTGTGCCTCTGATTACATGCAACCCATGCTACCTACAGAGGAGGTTGGAGACTTCCTGGAAAAATTTATAAAAGGCGCTGTAAGGAGGAAATGGCCTAGAGACCAGTGGCCAAAATTGCTGCAACCCTAATTACTGATAGAGTACCGGTCGGTTTACCATTTGATGGACGGTGACCACGATGGCTACCGCCAGTTTAAAGAGGAAATCCTTCTTAGAGGAGAGTTCCATTGCATCATGGGCCGCCAGCAGAGCTCTGTAGGGAGAGTGCGATCTCCCATGACCACAAGAATGGAAGTTGTACCTGGAGGGAGGCGCTGCAGGAGAGATTTGCCTCAACGTGCCCACAAGGAGCCCTGTGTGTGCTTGCCAGCTGGGGATCATGAGGAGAGAAACGCACTGGAGAAAAGTTGTCCAATTCCATGTCTGGAATGTGGCCAGCTGGGACACAAAATATTGTCTTGCCCTAGATTCTGGGGTGCACTTGGAGGTAATGATGCTGAGCCAGTTTCCTGTGAAAATATATTTGCCGTCACCCCTGTCAACAAGGAGTTTTCTGTTGTGTCTGCAGGGAGTGCTAAGCAGTGGGAGATGCCTGCTGCGATTTCATCCCGTGGCCACCAGGGGGAGTTGGCCAGTAAATGTGCGGCTGAGGACTGTTTCCTAAGACAAAGTACTCAAATGAAAATGGTGACCCCAACTACTTAAGTTTAACAATCAATCAATCAATCAATCAATCAACTACTGCGGTGGGTAAGACTGTCTTTAATGAAATGATGGCTGGGACTGCTGATTGCAGGTATAAAAGACCTGGTTACGAGACTGTCCATGATTATGTGAGAGTGACCCCAGTTAGTGGGGCCACTAAATGTGTGCTTGAAAATGACTTTTCCCTACCCAGTGGGAATGCAGGGGTTAAAGTCCAAATAGAACCTGTGTTGATGACTACAAGTGTTGTGTCTAATGTCTGCCAGTCTCACGTAGGCAGTGGGCTAGGACAACCTGAAAAAAGTAAAAATGCTATAAGTGTTGCTGTTAATGAAAAGTTTGCTACTGTTGGGAAAATCCCAGGTTCTTTCAGAGCAAAAGCTGTTGTCACAAATGGGCCGTTGACTATAGCAACTGGTGGTAAGACTGCACAGTTGTCCCCAGAAATCTACAGGGAACTTCATATATTGGAGTCGGAGGTTGTCATGGACAACTGTGATGTCACTTTGGTGGCACAGAGTGGAACTGTACTGCGTAATGGTAATGGGTTAGTGCAAGCTGCTAGTACTAAAAATGTGCAGGTAAATGGTGGGTTAACACAACCTGTTAAAAAAGAAAGTTTGTGTGAGCAGTCCACTCACCCTATGTGTAATCCAGTTGGGAAGGGGTTAAGTCAGATGGCCAAAGCTGAAGGTACACAGCTGAGTGTGTTAGCACTCCCATAACAAGGTAGTGATGGTGTATTGCAGCCTGCCTTTTTTGATGAAGCATTAGCAAAGAGTTATAGCATGTTGACAAAATATGATTTATCTAGAGCTGAAAAAGGTACTGTTTGTGATGCAGAATCTCAGGTGCCTCCTACAGCAGGTGATGAGGTGCTGCTGAGCCCTCATAATGGAGGTAAAACAGATTGGGACAGTTGGGCCAAACAATTACTAGCCATGTTAGACAAGGCTATGTTGGGCGACAGGGGTGTGAATGCAACCACTGCTATGCCAGACAGGGAGATTGCAGAGCGACTAATGGTTGACGGTGCGTTGGTCCCTGCAGGGGTTGTTTACCTCCAGTCAGAAGGACCAGATCAGGGTGCATGCATGGCAGATGTGGTTTTCACTGCTCAGCCACTGAATGTCAAGTGTCAAGGCGACAACCTGACAAATATTGACTTGCAGAGGCTCATTGTTGAGTTGGAGGTGATAAATGGGAGACATGCGTCTGACAGTGTTCCAGGGGAGCATCCGGCTGTGATGGCTACCTCCAGTGAGGTGGAGGCCCCTTTAAATGTCTCAGACCCCCAAGCTGTAGTGAATGAGCCCCTCCATGTCTTTAATAAGGTTAAGGTCCCCAAAAATGTTTGGCATATTGATGTGAAGTGTGTAGAAATTACAGATATGCTAGTGGATTTGCCTGAACTAGTGAAAGCACAGTCCTTGTATACCTGGGTGCCTCCATTACAGTCGGAGGTGGTGGTGCTGCGTGGTACCAATGGATGGAGCCAGGTAGTGCAACTTGTGCCGGTTAAAATTAGTCACCAGTGGTGCGGTGCATTCTGATAGTGTGGCAAGTATTCTCCGAGTTTTCTGTGAGGGTGCTTCAGCATACAGTTAAGTACGGAAGGCACTCTGGGGGGCTGCTGGAGATGTCAAAGGTCTCTCCACCTGATGTGGTGATGGACATGTCTGCTAGTGCGGTCCGAGGTGCGGCTTAACAGTGTTTAGTAAATGGCGCGGATACTGCCTCATCCATTACACCTCCTAAGAAGGAAGGGCCAGATATGGACGCAGCAAAAGCGGATATTTTGTCTCTCACCTACAAAGAGGTACAAGTTGGGGTACCCGGAGACACTCTCAAATATAGAATGGAGAGAAACAAACATTGTGACGTGGAAAAGTGTGAGCTGGCATGCGTTGTTCAAGGTCAGTTGTTAGGACAACTGCCCACAGAGATTTGGACAACAGGTGAGGTGAAGCCTTGTGAAAGTCCCATAGGAGATAGATGCTCACCTGTGTGTTATCCCTCCTTGGGCCTGGCCCTAACAAACCCTGAACAAAGACCTGATGGTATTGGTAAGTGGAGAAATGGTGACTTATTACAGAATGTTACTATAAATAATGACCTGGATATGAAAATAAATAATTTCTTGGAAAATGATTGATACACAGATGTTGAGCTCTGGGGAGTTGGTGGTCAAGAGCATTGGCAAAGGAGTTAGTACACCCAAGGGACCTATTGTGATGGGGAAAACTGGTACCAGTGAGGGAAAAGATTGTTCCTCATCAGGAGTAGTGTCTGGAGCAGGTTTCCTACAGAATCCGGAAACAGAGTTTAAAGAAAGTAGCAGGAAAGGCAGGGGGCCACCAGTAAAGAAACATGAGCTCGAGAACCCCAAGGACAGAAGGAGTAGGCTGGGAAAACAGAATGGTAGGAATCCGTTGCGATCCAGGGTAGGGCATGCCTGGAAACGCACCCGAAAAAAAGATTGGGCCTACGCAGCGAACAGCTGGTGCAGAGGTGCCCCAATCAAGGATTCGGGCTGGTGTGTTCCGCCTCCTACGGGTTCGAAACAGGGGGGGGAGGTATGTAACAGTAGGAGCTACTGTCACGGTAAAATGGACACAGGGTATGCACACTTGAGAGGTGCAGGACTACAGAGCATAGCTGTGGACTGGAGAAGACTTCTTTTGAAGCTGTCTCCAGGTTTTGGTATTTCATTATGGGGCTCTGTAGTGTGGAGATTCCATAGTGTCTTGGGTGGTACGGGATCTCAACCCTGTATCCAGATTTTGTGGATGACCAGCAGGGTGTGTGCTCAGGTGAGCACAGCCCTTTATAATGAGTGCGTGGGAAGACCTCATGGCTCCCAGTTGGAGACAGCAGGTCTCCAGAAGTCAGAGAGGCTGTAGGAGACAGCCAGAAAATTGGTGACTGCAAGAGGCAGCCAGAACATTGGTAACTGCAAGAGGCAGAGCTGTAGACACTGAAGGGAAGCCGTCTATGTTGAGCAGTCCGTTGGTCTGGGTGACCAGGATAAAGAGCAGAGGTACTGCTACAGAGAGCCATGTGGGCTAGAATTTTCTGTTGTGTATTTGATGGAAAAGAACCCCCTGCGTGGGAAAACGTTTGTTTGGACTTATTTTTGCCTTTTTAATAAAAATGGGCTACCACCCCCTTAACCACTTCAATACAGGGCTTTTATACACACCTCCATACCGGGCCTATTCTGGCACTTCTCTCCTACATGTACAAATCATAATTTTTTTGCTAGAAAATTACGCAGTACCCCCAAACATTTATATATGTTTTTTAGCAGACACCCTAGGGAATAAAACGACGGTCATTGCAAAGTTTTATCTTTCACGGTATTTGCGCAATAATTTTTCAAACGCCTTTTTTTGGGGAAAAAATTGTTTCATGAATTAAAAAAAAATAACAAAACAGTAAAGTTAGCCCATTTTTTTTTGTAAAATATGAAAGAAGATGTTACACCGAGTAAATAGATACCTAACATGTCACGCTTTAAAATTGCGCACACTCATGGAATGGCGCCAAACTTTGGTACTTAAAAATCTCCATAGGCAACACTTTGAATTTTTTTACAGGTTACCAGTTTAGATTTACAGAGGAGATCTAGTGCTAGAATTGTTGCTGGCACTCTAACGCACGCGGCGATACCTCGCATATGTGGTTTAAACAGCCTTTACATATGTCGGCGGGACTTGCGTGTGCGCTCGCTTCTGCGCGCGAGCTACCGGGGACAGGGGCGTTTTAATTTTTTACATATTTATTATTTTTTTTTAAAAATTGTATCACTTTTATTCCTATTACAAGGAATGTAAACATCCCTTGTAATAGGAATGTGTGTGACAAGTCCTCTTTATGGAGAGATGCGGGGTCAATAAGACCCCACATCTCTCCTCCAGGCTGGAAACCATGACATCGGTGAAAAAAATTCACTGATCTCATGAATACTGTTCCTTAGTAGCCGCAAGCGTGACTTTGTTTACTTACGAGACCCGGGCGTGACGTCATCACATCGCGCCCGGGTCCTCCGACGGTCATAGGGATGACTGGTGACCATCTGGTTACCAGTCATCTCTATGCTTCCTGCAAGCGCCAGACTATTCATTCTCCGGGCCACCCGATGGCATGGGAAAGCGCGAAGAAGCACTGGATGGTGGCGGGAGGGGGGATTTCCCAACCCACCGCCTATAAGAACGATCAAGTGGCGGAACCACCGCTTTGATCGTTCTTATGTTGTGCAGAATCGCCGGCAGAAGAGATGGATATCTGGATAATGCCTCTCAATGCAGGCATCATTCCGATATCCCCCCACAAAGTCTAGGACATCATATGATGTCCACTCGGGATGGGAGATTCCCTTTGTGGACGTCGTATGACAATGGCCCGGTATTGAAAAAACGCATATACCACAAGAGCTAATAACCCCCAACATTACACTACACAAACGGTAAAAATGGTGCGAGTAATACCAAACGGTAGCAAAAATATGTAGCTAAGTATGATACCAGTATAAAAATGTTTTACAACGATACCACTGCTGAATCCAGATGAGGAGGGGTTAACATCAGTCCATCTGCATGTAGATGTCCTGTGAAGGGAACTATCACAACTCCCTATCACAACTCCCAGTGGATGGCTGTAGAATCCCAGGTTGACAGAGGGAAGTGATAGAGGGAAGTGCGTGTGGCAGATACTAAAGTCCCGCGGCATGCAGATATGAAGGAGCCCTTCAGATGGACAGGGCAAGCCCCGCTCGTGTCCGTAATGTCACAGGATCTCCGACGGAACTCCCTGAAGGCCTGGAAGCCGGCGGAGAGGTGAGTACCAATCAAATGAATTTTGATCGATTAAAAAAATTAAAGATTAATTGAGGAATTAATAGTTAATTTCCACAGCCCTAATAAAAAAAAGTTAAGTAGCGTTTCCCCCCTCACCTTCCAGGACAACTACATGAGAGATGATTGTCTCCGCCCTCTACAGGAAACACAAATCAGATACAATTTAAAAGGCCCCTCCCTTTCATCTGACCCTCAGTATTTTTGTGTTTCCGGACCCTCCAGGAGCATTGACACATTTTTTTTCCTGGGTCTGGTAACTGTGGTTGGTGGACCCCCCTTCTTTGGCGTCATCCAGGACTAGTTGTGGCCAAGTCCTGGGTGCTTTTTTTAGTCATGTACTCCCAGAGGAGTCCTGTCCAGAAGGGTTCCCTGTTTGGAGTTACTTGCCTGCCTGATTGTAGAAATGGTGGCAACTTCCTTCAGTCTTTTTTTTCCCCAGCACTGCTGTGTGGAACCTGTCTTTCCTCCTGCTTCGCGAGGTGTACCAGGATGGCGTCGGACAACCTCCGGTGATGTGGCAGGATGGTGCTGGAACTGGAACTCGTGTGACGCACTTCCGGGCACAGTTTGTTTATTAGAAGCAAGGTGGGATACACTAAGAACATGCTGCCTAGGGGACAGGCAGATTTCTAGCAGGAAAATAGCAGCCTATTTCTCTGGCCGATCTCTGCTACGTCCGATGGAGCTTGAGGACAGGTCTGAGGATGGGGCATCCGCTCGGATTGAACCAGCGGCAGCCTCCGGGTCCCATACTGCCCCCAAGGTAAGCCCTTGTCTGTGGTTTACAGCAAGGGACCTTTTTATGTATGGACCTTTTTCTTATGGTTCTTGTTTCTGCTTTGTTCTAGGCCAAACCCGTGAAGAAGAAATGTGGGAACTGTAGGGCCAGACTCTCTGGGAGTTATAAGAAACTATTTTGTGAGGACTGTATTCCATCCAGAGCTAGTTCAGAGACTGCCTCTTTAAAGGAGTTTATGTCTTCTATGAAGGAGGTTGTGGCCTCCTTCCAGTCTTTTAATGACAGGATAGCAGGTCTGGGGCCTTTCTCATCTAGTTCCATAGCTTAAGAGCCTATAGCTTCTAGTTCACGTAATGCTTCTGATCGGGAAGAAGGTGAGAACCCAAGCTCTTCATCTGATTGGGTTTCCGCATCGGAGGAGGATACAGGTAGCTCTAAATACCTTTTTTCAGTGGAAGATATTTTTAAATAAACTTTTTAAAATCAATATATACTTCGGAACAAATTGAGACACCTCAGCTGGTCCAATCTGTACAAGCTACAGGGGCAGAAATCGAGAGCTTTTCCGTTGCACCAGTCGCTTAAGGATATGATTTTTGCAGAGTGGAAGGAACCTGAGAGGAGGTTATTCCAGTCTAAAGGTGACGAAAGGAGATTTCCTTTCGGTCTGAATTTGAGGAGACTTTCTTTAAATGTCCTAGACTAGATGCCCCCATGTCGCAGGTGTCCTAAACGTCAGACCTGTCCTTTGAAGACTCCAGTGTCCTTAAAGATCAAATAGACAGGAAGGCTGATTCTTTGCTACGTAAAGCCTTGGATGCCTTGGCTTTCTCCTTGGGTCCAGCTGTAGCATCCACCGGAAAAGCTCTCGATTTCCGCCCCTGTAGACCCCTATACATTTTTTGCTGTACAGATTGGACCAGCTGAGGTGCCTCAATTTGTTCAGCTTCTGGACGATATTCTTTCATCCGACACTTCCAAAGAGGAGATTAGGGAGTCTCTCCCACTCATTGCCAAGTAAGTTGCCTTCTTGGCTGATGCTGCTGCAGATTCCATAAAGGCTGCGGCAAGGTCTTCTACTCTCATTAATTCAGCCAGACGTGCTATCTGGATTAAATCTTGGGAGGGTGATCTTACCTCCAAAAACAAACTCTGCGGCATCCCCTTTGAAGGCAAGCTCTTATTCGTTCCTCCTTAGTGGAGGTCCTAGCTTGTTCCTCTGAGGAGAGTAAACAGTTCCCTTCTCAAAGAAATAAGCCACAGAATAAGGAGCCTTTTCGCGGGTTTCAGAACAAGGTTAATTTTAAAACCAACAGGCAAAGAAAAATTGGTCCTTTAACCACTTAAGACCCGGACCAAAATGCAGGTAAATGACCAGGCCCCTTTTTGCGATTCGGCACTGCGTCGCTTTAACTGACAATTGCGCGGTCGTGCGACGTGGCTCCCAAACAAAATTTGCATCCTTTTCTTCCCATAAATAGAGATTTATTTTGGTGGTATTTGATCGCCTCTGCGATTTTTATTTTTTGCGCTATATACAAAAATAGAGCGACATTTTTGAAAAAAAATCTATATTTTTTACTTTTTGTTATAAGAAAAATCGAATAAACTAAATTTTAGTCAAACATTTAGGCCAAATTTTGTTTAGCCATATGTCTTTAGTAAAAAAAAATCGCAATAAAAAAAAATTAGCTACCTAGCGGGAACAGCGACACTAATACAGCGATCAGAAAAATGATCGCTTAGTGATGCTGGCAATAGGGAGTGAAAGGGTTAACTAGGGCGGTGATCAAGGGGTTAAAACTTTATTAGGGGGGGTACGGGGGCTACCCTGAACCTAACACTGACTGTCACACTGACACTAAATACAGTAATCATGCATGTATGATTACTGCATTTAGTGACACTGTGAGAGGGGGGGGGGGCGATCGCAAGGGGTTAATGTGCCTATGTGTAGTGTGTGTCAGTGTAGTGTTGTGCAGACTTACTGTGCGATGTGATCTCTCCTCAGCAGTGGTTGAAAAAACCGCTGAGAGGAGAGATCACATCACTTCCCCCTTCCTGTGTTTACACAGGAGGAGGAAGTGCAGGGCAGGGGAGCGCGCGGATTGGCTGGGAGCGATCCGGAGGGGGCGGACAAAAACGAATAGCTGCCCCCATGTCCCGGATCACTCGTACAGCCGCGGGGGAACGCCGCATGTACCGGGGGGGGGTCCCGATCGGACCCCCCGACCCACCTCAAGGCACCAACGTATATATACGTTGGTGTGCCTGTCGGTGCCATTCTGCCGACGTAAATGTACATGCGGCGGTCCATAAGAGGTTAACAAAGACAAGCAAAAAGGGGGGATTCTCTTTGCTCCTTTAGTCCCTTCCAAGAATACAGAGTGACGCCAGGATAGCGATAGGGGGAAAGTTGTCCCATTTCGTTAAGGAATGGGCAGAGATTTCCGAAAATTCCTTTATCCTTCAAACATTAGAAAAGGGTTACAGGTTGGAATTCAAGAGTCCCCCCCCCCCCCCCCCAGAGATTTTTCCTTGCCCATCTGCTGAGAGACCAAGAGAGGTGGCAAGCCATGTTGAGTCCGATTTCAGTGTGGTAAACAGAAGTTATTTCTCCTGTTTAGGGATGAGCTGAACACCCCCCTGGTCGGTTCGCACCAGAACTTGCACACCAAATGTTCGTGTGAACTTTAGAACCCTGTTAAAGTCTATGGGACTCAAACATTTGAAATCTAAATTGCTCATTTTAAAGGCTAATATGCAAGTTATTGTCCTAAAAAGTGTTTGGGGACCTGGGTCCTCTCCCAGGGGACATGGATCAATGCAAAAAAAAAGTTTTAAAAATGGCCGTTTTTTCGGGAGCAATGAATTTATTAATGCTAAAAGTGAAACAATAAAAGTGAAATATTTCTTTAAATTTCGTACCGGGGGGGGTCAAGTTAGCATGTGAAATATTGCATGTTTCCCGTACATAGAACTGTCCCTGCACAAAGTGTCATTTCTAAAAGAAAAAAGACATTTAAAACTGACTCGGGGCTATAATGAATTGTTGGCTCTGGCAATTCAGAGAGGATTCATTCATAAAAAAAAAAAAAGCGTGGGGGTCCCCCCAAATTCAGTTACCAGGCCCTTTAGGTCTGGTATGGATATTAACCGCTTAACGCCCGCTGCACGACTATGTACGTCCACAGAATGGCACGTACAGGCAGATGGGCGTACATGTACGTCCCTGCCTTCTAGCGTGTCGGGGGTCTGATCGGGACCCCCTCCACTGCGGGCGGCTAACCTGCGGGAGCGATCCGTGGTGAGGGGGCGGCTGCTCGATTTTGTCCGCCCCCCCGTGATCGCTCCCAGACAATCCAGCAACCCCCCCGCCGTGTCATTTCCTCTGCCTGTATAATGTAAACACAGGCAGAGGAAGTTATGTGAGCTCTCCTCTCGGTGGTATTTTCAATCCGCCTAGAGGAGAGGAGACTCACAGTAAGTTGCACAAACACTACACTGACACCACACACATAGGCACATTTAACCCTTTCCGATCACCCCCCAGCCCCCCGTCACACTGTCACTGATTGCAGTGATCATATATTTACTGATCACTGTATTTAGTGTCAGTGTGACAGGCAGTTAGTGTTAGGTCCAGAGTAGCCCCGTACCCCCCCCCCCCAATAAAGTTTTAACCCCTTGATTACCGCCCTAGTTAACTCTTTCACCCCCTATTGCCAGCGTCACTAAGCGGTCATTTTTCTGATCTCTGTATTAGTGTCACTGTTGCCGCTAGGTAGCTAATTTATTTTTTATTGTGATTTTTTTTTTATTATTATTATTAAAGACAAAAATGTTTGACTAAAATTTAGTTTATTCGATTTTTCTTATAACAAAAAGTAAAAAACATTGTTTTTTTTTTTCAAAAATGCTGCTCTATTTTTGTTTATAGCGCAAAAAATAAAAATCGCAGAGGCAATCAAATACCATCAAAAGAAAGCTCTATTTGTGGGAAGAAAAGGACGTGAATTTTGTTTGGGAGCCACGTCGCACGACCGCGCTATTGTCTGTCAAAGCGATGCAGTGCCGAATTGTAAAAACGCCTCTGGGCATTTAGCAGCATATTGGTCCGGGGCTTAAGTGGTTAAGGGGAACCCCGCCATCAATTTAAAAAAAATTACGTGGGGTTCCCCCCAAATATCCATTCCAGACCCTTCAGGTCTGGTGTGGATTTTAAGGGGAACTCCACCCATGCTGATGGGGACAAGGGCCTCATCCCCACAACCCTGGCCGGTGGTTGTGGGTGTCTGTGGGTGGGGGGCTTATCAGAATCTGGAAGACCCCTTTAACAAAGGGGACCCCCAGATCCTGCCCCCCCCATGTGAATTGGTAATAGGGTACATTGTACCTCTACCATTTCACGAAGGAAGTGTAAATAGTTTGAAAAAACACACACCATAGAAAAAAGTCCTGTATTAATAAAAAAAAAAATCCAGCGGTGGTAATCCACTCGGCTCCCTGCTCCAACAATGTCTGTATCCAGCGACGGGTGATCAGTGGTCCGGTCCAGCGATGAGAAGATCGTCCGGGATCCAGAGCTCCAGAGCACAGCATGGGAGGCCGCCTCCTCTCTCTGCCGGACACAGCCCAGTGGAATGACTCTGCTGGAGCTTTGACATTTCTTATATAGGGCAGACGGGGCCACCCGTCACGTGACCCCGCCCCCTCTGACGCAAGGGGGAAGACTGGGCTTCCCCAGTGACATAGCAGAGGGTGCGTCAGAGGGGGCGGGGTCACATGATGGGTGGCCCCGCCTCCCCTATATAAGAAATGTCAAAGCTCCAGCCGGTACTTCCGCTGGGCTGTGTCCGGCGGAGACAGGTGGCCTCCAATGCTGTGTTCTGGAGCTCTGGATCCCGGACGATCTTCTAATCGAGTGGATTACCACCGCTGGATTTTTTTTCTTTTTTTTTTATTAATAAAGGACTTTTTTCTATGGTGTCTGTGTGTGTTTTTTCCAACTATTTACACTTCCTTCGTGAAATGGTAGGGGTGCAATATACCCCATCACCAATTCACATGGAGGGGGGGCCAGGATCTGGGGGTCTTCCAGATTCTGATAAGCCCCCCGCCCGCAGACCCCCACAACCACCGAGCAAGGGTTGTGGGGATGAGGCCCTTGTCCCCATCAACATGGGGACATCCTCCCCACGTCATTTTTTTTTTAATTGACGGCGGGGTTCCCCTTAATATCCATACCAGACCTGAAGGGACTGGTAATTGAATTTGGGGGAACCTCCCACTCTTTTTTTTTTTTTTTAAGAAAGTATTCTCTCTGAATTGCCAAAGCCGACAATTCATTATAGCTGTGAGTCAGTTTTAAATGACTTTTTTTCTTTCAGAAATGACACTTTGTGCAGGGACAGTTCTAAGTACGGGAAACATGCTAACTTTACACCCCCCCAGGTACGAAATTTAAAGGAATATTTCACTTTTATTGTTTCACTTTTAGCATTATTAAATTTAGGGTTGTCCCGATACCGATACCAGTATCGGTATCGGGACCGATACCGAGTATTTGCGGGAGTACTGAATAGAATACTTCCCCCGCCGCATACCGCAAAGCCGCCGCCGCGTTAATCCCCTTGCATTACAGGCAGCTTTCGTTTGAATACTTGTAATCCCCGCCGCACCGTGTATAGACACACCCCCTTGCTCGGGATTGGACGGATGTGTCCAATCCTGAGCAAGGGGGAGTGTCTATGCATGGAGCCGTGTATAGACACTCCCCCTTGCTCGGGATTGGACGGATCCATCCAATCCCGAGAAGGGGAGTGTCTATACACGGCGCAGCAGGGATTACAAGTATTCAAACGAAAGCTGCCTGTAATGCATGGGGATTAACGCGGCAGCAGCAGCGGCGGTGGCATCATCTACTTCTAGCTATGGGGGACATGGCTGCAATATGTGGGGGGACATGGCTGCAATATGTGGGGGGACATGGCTGCATCTATGGGGGAGATGGCTGCATATGGGGGGACATGGCTGCACCTATGGGGGACAGGACATGGCTGCATCTGTGGGGGACATGGCTGCATCTGTGGGGGACATGCATGGCTGCATATATGGGGGACATGGCTGCATCTGTGGGGGACATGGCTGCAATATGTGGGGGGACATGGCTGGATATATGTGGGGGGACATGGCTGGATATATGTGGGGGGACAGGACATGGCTGCATCTGTGGGGGACATGCATGGCTGCATATATGGGGGACATGGCTGCATCTATGGGGGACAGGACATGGCTGCATCTGTGGGGGACATGGCTGCATCTGTGGGGGACAGGACATGGCTGCATCTGTGGGGGACATGCATGGCTGCATCTGTGGGGGACATGGCTGCATCTGTGGGGGTCCTGGCTGCAATATGTGGGGCTGGATATATGTGGGGGGACATGGCTGGATATATGTGGGGGGACATGGCTGCCTGCAATATATGTGGGGGGACATGGCTGCCTGCAATATATGTGGGGGGACATGGCTGGACATGGCTGGATATATGTGGGGGGACATGGCTGCCTGCAATATATGTGGGGGGACATGGCTGCCAGCAATATATGTAGGGGGACATGGCTGCCTGCAATATATGTGGGGGGACATGGCTGGATATATGTGGGGGGACATGGCTGGATATATGTGGGGGGGACATGGCTGGATATATGTGGGGGGGACATGGCTGCAATATGTGGGGGACACATTTAAAAAAAAGAATCGGTATTCGGTATCGGTCGAGTACATGAAAAAAAGTATCGGTACTTGTACTCAGTCCTAAAAAAGTGGTATCGGGACAACCCTAATTAAATTCACTGCTTCCGAAAAACTGCAGTTTTTAAAACTTTTTTTTCTTTGATACATGTCCCCTGGGACAGGACCCAGGTCCCCAAACACTTTTTAGGACAATAACTTGCATATTAGCCTTTAAAATTAGCACTTTAGATTTCTCCCATAGACTTTAACAGGGTGTTCCGTGACTTTTCGAATTTCCCGCGAACCCCCCCAAATTGTTTGTTGTTCGGCGAACAGGCAATGTTCGAGCCGAACATGAGTTCGAAGCTCATCCCTACTCCTGTTCCGGAAACTCAAAAATTACGAGGATTTTATTCCCACGTCTTTCTGGTTCGGAAAGCTTACGGTGGCTTTCGTATGGTCATAAACTTAAGCGTCCTAAACAAATTTATTCACTACAGACATTTACGGATGGAAAATATTTATTCTGTAAGAAATCTATGGCCAGAGGTTTTCATGGTAACCCTGGATCTTCAGGACGCTTATCTTCATGTACTTATCTGCCGGAGCCACCGAAGGTTCCTCAGGTTTGCGATTCTCATGGACAACGGGCCAAGTCATTGACAGTTCAATGCCCTTCCTTTCGGTCTCTCGGCAGCACCCAGAATTTTTACAAAGATCATGGCTGAGGTCATGGTCTTTTTCCGGATACAAGGTGTATCGATCGTCCCATATCTGGATGATTTTCTGATCTTTGCTCAAGACAAAGAGTCCCTTATTTCGGGATCTGCAGTTGGTCTTGTGGACCTTTCAGAAAATAGTGTGGAAAGTCAACCAACGGAAGTCTTGTCTGGTGCCCTCCCAGAGCACACTTTTTCTGGGTTAGCTAATAGACTGTTGCTCAGAAGATTTTTCTTCCCGAGGAGAACAATTATAAACTTCTCCTCTCCATGCAGGCTTTCAAGTTCCTCCCAAAGACCTCTCTTCGGCATGTCATGCAGTTATTAGGTTTAATGACTGTGGCCATCCCAGGGGTACCCTGGGCCCAAATGCATTCCAGAACCCTTCAGGCGTTCCTCTTACACCATTGGGATCGCAGGAAGGATTCTCTAGATCAATTGGTTCAGCTGCCAAGAGAGAATTCTCTCAATCTCTTCTGGTGAGAGCAGCGGGAACACCTGCAGGGAGGGAAGAACTGGGCGCAACATGCTCCGACAGACGTCAGTCTGTGGGGCTGTGGTGCGCACTCTCAGGACTGGCAGGCCCTGGGAGCCTGGTTTCCAGAGGAGGCAGGTCACTCCTCAAATTTCAGGGAACTGCTAGCTGTGGGGAAAGCTCTCTTGGCTCTACAAGAGAGGGTCTGTTCAAGAGACCTATTGGTTTTCTCAGACAATGCCACTATGGTGGCATACCTGAACAAGCAAGGGGGCACTCGTTCAGAGTCGCTTCTGATGCTGACACAGCAGATTCTATCCTGGGCAGAGATCAATGTCACCTCAATTAGGGCAGTCCACATCAGGAGTTCAGAGAATGCACTGGCGACTATCTGAGCAAAGTGAGCGTCAGATCCAGCTGTTGGGAGCTACATCAAGGCACCTCCCAGGAGATTGTGCTAAGATGGGGTCTTCCTGCAGTGGATCTGTTTGTCTCCAGTCTCAACAGAAAACTGCCGGTGTTCTTCTTGCTGGAGAGCGAGACAGGGTCCTTGAGTGAGTGAGTGAGTGAAAAACTTGTATAGCGCTACACATGCAAACTGAATCGCCTCAAGGCGCTTGGTATCCATTTCCTACTATTTTTTGCCTTCAGAATAGATGGGTTTTGAGTTTTTTTTTCTCAAGGCCTGGTGATTCCGTTCCATTCAGATACTGGTTGGTAAAGCGTCCCACAGTCGAGGTCCTTGGACTGCAAATCTTCGTTCTCCTTTGGACTTGTAGCGGGCCTTGGGTATTTGGAGTAGATTTGGGTTGATCGATCGGCCCTTGGGGATGGATGCTTACCATGGCATTACCATGGAAGCCGCACATCTTACAATTGAAAGGGTGTTCAGAGAAAGTTATTTAAACTATCCTGAACAGCCGCAAGTTGGTTACAAGAAGAATCTATGGGAAAGTTTGGAAAACTTTTATTTCCTGGCAAAGGAAATCCGGTTTAGATTATTTTTCCGTTCCCTGTGTATTGGATTTTTTCCACAGAGGAGTAGAGAAAGGACTGTCTGTCAGCACCCTGAGGGTTCAGGTTGCGACCCTGTCTGTGTTTTCAGACAAAAGACTAGCGGAAGATCCTTTAATCAGGAGGTTCCTTTCAGCCAGGTCTAGACATATTCCCAGGATCATCAAACATGTGCCTCCTTGGGATCTGTCGTTTGTATTGAATGCTCTAACAATGGCTCCTTTTGAGCCTTTGCATGAAGCTTCCCTGAAGTTGATTTCCTTGAAGATTTCCTTTCTTTTAGCTATTGCGTCAGGAAGAAGGATTTCTGATCTACAATCACTTACCTGTAAAGACCTCTTCCTGAGGATTTTGGAGGACATGGTAGTGATTAGGCCTCATCATTTCTATTTACCCAAAGTTTCTTCTAATTTTCATAGGTCCCAGGCAGGGCCGGACTTACCATTGGGCTTGACTGGGCTCAAGCCCATGGGCCCCGCCCAATAGGGGGCCCCTCTAAAAAAAAAAAAAAAAAGTTTTTTTTTTTTTTTTTAGGGGACCGGAGGCCCCCAAGGCCCCAGACAGCAACCCCTACTTTTTTTATTTATTTTTTTATAAAAAAAATATGTTTTTATATATATATATATATATATTATTATTTTTATTATTATTAAAGGGCACAGAGGTCTCCAGGGCCCCTGGATGGCAACCTCCCTTTTTTATGTATTTTTTATAAATGTTTATTTTATTTTTTATTTTTTTAGGGGTCTGGAGGTCCCCAGAGGCCCAGAGGTCCCCAGGACCCCAGACAGCAACCCCTACATTTTTTTATTTATTTTTTATAAAATAATATGTTTTTTTATATATTTATATATATATATATATATATATATATATATATATATTATTATTAAAGGGCCCAGAGGTCTCCAGGGCCCCCTGATGGCAACCCACCCCACCCCCCCTTTTTTTAATAAAAAAAATGTATTTTATTTTTTTATATATATATCTATACTGTATATATATAGATATATATATCTATATATATATAGATATATATATATCTATATATATTTTTTTTTATTATTATTAAAGGGCTCAGAGGTCCCAGGGCCCCATGTGGCAACCCCCCCTTTTTTTTTTTATAAATGTTTACATTTTCTTTATATTTTTTACAAATGTTTATTTTTTTTTATTTTTTTTTATTTTTTTATTAAAGGGCCCAGAGGTTTCTTTTTTATTTTTATTAAAGGGCCCAGAGATCCCCAGGGCCCCGGATGGCTACCCCCTTTTTTATATATATATATATATATATATATATACCGTGTTTCCCCGAAAATAAGACACCGTCTTATATTTTTTTTTTCCTCAAGAAATCACACTATGGCTTATTTTCGGGGGGTGTCTTATTTTTATTACAGAAAATAAAGGTTGCCTACCTGAACCACACTTGCGCTTCTTAGCATTTCCTCTGTCCACCTGTAGACTGAGATTATCGTATTCTGCACGCCATTTTTGGACCATTCGGATATCCAACTTCTTCTCTTTGCACTCATCTTGTCTGGCTGTACAGAAAGATAGGCCAGCAAAGCTGATGTGGAGCAAAGTGGAGCTGGGGTGATCTCTTTGGGCTCAGTAGCAGCTTTTCCCCCTATCCCCTGGTGTTTGTGTGGGGTGAGAGAGGGGTTTGCTGGTCGGTGCTGGGAGAAGCTTTACAGCTTTACAGAGCGTTCTTCTCCTCACTTCAGTTCCAGTACAGTACTGTACGCCTATCACGTGTTGTTTCCCGCTCCGCGCCGCGCCGTTACGCATACGACACTACGTCTTATTATTGGAGATTCGCCACGTCTTATTTTCGGAGATTCGACACTACATCGCTACGTCTTATTTTCGGAGGGGTGTCTTATATTTCGATCTTGTGCCGAAATCCCGCTACGGCTTATTTTCGGAGTACGTCTTATTTTCGGGGAAACACGGTATATATATATATATTTATATACATATATATATATATATTTTTTTTTTCTTTATTTCTTCTTTTTTTTTGTAAAGGCCCCCCCGCTTCTCAATTTGCAGCAGCCCCCCTGCTTCTCAATTTCAGGTGGCAGCACCCCCCCGGTTCTCTGCTCCAGGGGGCCCATGCCTTAAGCTGTGTAAGGGGTCCCAAAATTCCTGATGGCAGCCCTGCGCATACCTCCCAACATGCACAGATTCTGCGGGACTTTCCGCTTCTCCCCGCAGTCCCGCGAAAGGGTTAATTTTCCCGCACTGCAATAGGAGGCAGCACGAAAGCAGGAGGAACCGGAGCGGTGTGTGGAGGACTGTGGCTGCTGAAGGGAAGAAAGCTGACAGCCGGGCTAATGACAGGTGAGTGGCACACCCCCCCTGAACAACTGCAAAAAAGGGAAGAGAGCCGACACATTCCGTGCACAGAAGATGAGTCACCCCCCCCCCCCGCTCAACAACTTTAATGCACACCCCTCCGCTCAACAACTTTAATGCCCCCCGCTCAACAACTTCAATCCCCCCCGCTCAACAACTTTAATACTTTAATGCGCACCCCCCCCCCCCGCTCAACAACTTCAATTTGCCCCTCCCTCGCTCCAGGGGGCCCCTTCAACACTCAAGCCCAGGGGCCCCCACCACCCTAAGTCCTGCCCTGGTCCCAGGAATTAGTCCTTCCTAGTTTCTGTACCTCTCCCAAAAATGCGGAGGAGGAAAGATTTTGTTTTTTAGACGTAAAGAGATGTCTTCTGCTTTACCTAGAGAAATCCAGTGGGTTTAAGAGTTCCTCCAAGCTGTTAGTATTGTTCAGTGGCTCCAAGAAGGGGTCCCAAGCGTCTAAAAGCTCTATCGCTAGATGGATTAGGGAAGCTATTTGCGAAGTTTACAAAGCATCAGGTCGTATCCCTCCTTCTTAAATTAGGGCTCCATCAAAGAGCGGGGGCATCATGGGAAGAAATTTCTAAAGCTGTCGCCTGGTCCTCCTCTCATTCATTTTTCAAACATTATAGAGTTCAGATGCTTTCCAGCCAGGACCTCTCCTTTGGTAGGAAAGTGCTTCAGGCTGTTTTCCCTCCCTAAGGTATAGTATCTTGCCTATTCTCTCAAGTAGCTGTCCTGGAAGGTGAGGCAGGAACCCCCCATTAAACTTCCAGGACAGAGTCTATATTTCCACCCTATTCTACTTTCACCTGGTGGTGGTGTTTTGGTATGTTTTTTTTTCCTCTGCCGAGTGCACTTTGGTGGAGGTTTGCTTGATCTTCTAAACAACTGAGGGTCAGAGGAAAGGGAGGGGCCTTTTAAATTGTATCTGATTTGTGTTTCCTGTAGAGGGCGGAGCCAATCATCTCTCAAGTAGCTGTCCTGGAAGGTTCCTGGATATACTGTTACCGTTAAGTCTAACAAGGGTTTTTTGGTGTGTGGTGTTCAGATGCAATGTAGTTCCGCTTTAATGGCACCCCAAACACATCTAGCAAATGCACGTCTGTTGCAGCCACCAAGCAGGTCAGTACCATGCGGTTTGGTGCGGCATGATTTTAAGAGTTGTGCGTTCCTGCATATTTGAGCAGCTTATTAATATAAATGGGCTGTCAAAAACGCACCATGCAGGAACGTGCAAAAACTCTGGCGTGTGGTGTGTACCAGGCATTTAGACAAATATTTTTTTTTTGATGATGTAGCGCCCTCTACCATAGGAAGGTGCTAGAGGTAAGGTGTTTGGGTGATAGCTGCCAGGCAGTTATATTTAGACAGGCTTATGCTGCATGATAAGCTAGTTTGTTTTGCTCTGGGGGCAGGTAGTGGTTAGTGTAGCAGTGGGTGTGACCACCTGTCTTTCAGTTCTTGGGCGCCTCCCCGCTTCCAGGGAGAATGTTCTGGAAAAAGGGGTAGGGCTGAGGATTGGAGTGACGGGGTGTTCGTCTGAGGAGCCCTGACCAATTCCCAACTAGGATTGGCAAGGGGCAGGCCTCCTACATAAACTCAGGTTCAGCCCACTGGAGGGGAGTGGTCACTGCGTGAAGTGAAGAATGGAGTGTTAGACTGCAGCAGGAGGCCCACCCCCATCTGGGGGGGGGGGTGCAGGCCTCGGCGGAGGAGCTTGAGAGCTGGGAGGGAGCCTCTGGGTCATAGAGAGGTGTCCTGGAACACTAGCTGGAAAAGCCATCAGTACGCATGGTCCAGGCAAATTCTTTATGAAGGACCCGGGGCCGGAGAAGTTTGGTGAGTGAGGCACTGTGGAAAAAAAACGTCATTTTATGTGACGAAACAAAACGACGTTTTTCAAACTTCATTTTCAAAAACGACATTGCATACACACCATCGTTTTTCCACAATGCTCTTGCAAAGCGCGGTTACGTAAGACACTTTCGACAGCACTCTGTTCCATTGAAGCTCCGTCTCATAACTTGCTTCTAAGCATGCGCGGGTTTAAAAACGTTGTTTTAAACGACGTTTTGCCCACATACGGTCACTTTTTATGACACAAAAAACGACATTTTGAAAAACGACACAAAAAATTCAAGCATGTTGGAATTTTTTTTGGTCGTTTTTTTGAAGACATAAAACGACGTTTTGCCCACACACGATCATTTTAAATGACGTTTTTTAAAACGTTGTTTTTTTTCATTACAAAAAGTGATCGTGTGTACGCGGCATCACAGTCTGCAGGAGTTGTGCAGAGGAGAAGTGTAAAGTCAAAATCTGTCATGGTTAAAGTCCATCATTTTTTTCTAAGTGCAATATTCAATGATAGTAACTAGTAGCAACCATCTGCTACAATGAAAAAATCACCTTTTTCTTAGGACTATTACCTTGGGTTGAAAGAGTTCTGTGCAGTTTCCACTCATATAAATGCATTCTTTAGACATTCAAACAATCTACTAACACATTGTTACTACAGCCAGTTTCCATGAAAACTCAGACCAGAGATAGAAGATTGCGCTTTATAAGGGTCAGGACTTAGTAATGACCTTTTAAGTCACTATTATTCCTCCAATATGTTATTTTTGTTCAATGCACTCATTATTCAGTAAATCATGACTCTTCTCAAGCACACAATATGTTTCTGAGTGTATCACAACATCCTCTCATTACAGTTTATTACTTGAGAAGGAGGCTATGATGGTAGATGCTAATAAACAGTAAAATTCTGCTATAACAGGCAAACTTTGAGGCTAGGGAATATGAGCTGCCATGTTCTGCTCTGGGATCGGCCTCTTCCTACACACGACTTTAATACCAATGCAATAAAATACCAGACGTAAGAAACCCTGTTGTTATGGAAACCGAGGCATTAGAACAAAGTTACTTACAGTATTTTTAATCATCTTTTTGTAGATTTGGAAAGCTGTGGCTGTACACAATAAAAAGCAGATTAGACAATGTATAATCAGTCAATCATACATGAACGGTATATTACATTATGGATTTGAATGATTATGTCCCCCGGCAGTAAACAGAGATGCTAACAGTGCTGTTCTATATAATCTGCTTTCTATCTGAATTAAATACAACACACACACACATCCACATGCATTGTAATCTGATTGTTTGATCTTTTAAGCGTTTTAATATTTTGCAAACCAGATTCACACCGTTGATGGACAAATTTCAATCTCTTTCACATTAATTCAATGTAGAATCAGATTGTTTCATATATCGTATGCAGAATGGATTGAATGAAGATTTGTTTAAAAGGATTGTGATTTGAGTTGCAATCTTGATTAAATACAAGCGAGCAAAAGGCATAAAAAATAAGTATAGCAAATGGAAATAAAATACTTGAAAATCCAAATCAAATAAAAAAAAATAAAGCAGACAATAAATAAAAATGGACAAACAATACACATAAAAATACAGTAGAAACACATAAGGCAAAATATGTGTGTTGCCAATGGCAACCATTCAAATACTTTTTAAACTGCACAGGAAAAAACAAATACATATCTAAGGCAGGGGTCTCCAAACTTTTTAAACAAAAGGCCAGTTTACTGTCTTTCAGCCTTCAGGGGGGGCTGAAAGACAGTGTTGTCCCAACATCAGTGGAAGTAAATATTGTCCCATTATTGGTTTTAACAGGAGAAATAATTTACTATCAATAGTGTCAATGGGAGGAATAATGCCCCATCATTGGTCTTAGTAGGAGTAACAGTGCCCCATTGATGGCATCAGTAGGAGGAATGATGCCCCATCATTGGTCATAGTAGGAGGAACCGTGCCTCATAGATGGTGCCCTATAGATGGTGAGAAATAATGCCTCTGCAAAAATAAACTTTACAGTAGTTATAACCCTTCCTTACTCTATCCCAAACGGAAAACAATATTGTTTTTGCCTATAGTTCTATTTTAACTGTAAAACTATATCTACTGGGGTGTGATTTTTGTAAAAGATATTATTTGCTTGCACCCTCCCAGGAGTGGTTATGTACCTCATTGGTGTGCATCCTAAAAAAATCTTCAGAATAAGAAGAGATAGAGGCAGAAGGAAAGACCTCTCGTGATGCCCTACTGTTATGGTTACATCTTTGTTTTTAAAGGCAGTTGGAAATAATTGATTTTGATAACCTTTATCAATTCAGGGTTAATTAACTAAAGGCAAATACACTGTGCATTTTGCAATGTGCAGTTGCCCCTGCAAATGCAGTTGCTCCAGATCTTAGTAAATGTGGTAAAGCTTCACTTTGAAAAGAATAGCCAAGAATAGCCCATCACATGCAAGTAAAATCATTGCTTGCACATGATTGGATGATAGAAGTCAGCAGAGCTCTTCCTCATTTACTAAGCCCTAGAGCAACTTCACTTGCAGAAAACTTTCACTTTGAAAAGAGCACAGTGTATTTGTCTTTTGTAAATCAATCCCATAGTGTCAAAACTACTGTCATAGCATCCTATGTGATCTCTGTGTGATCATCCTTGTGTGTACCTGTTATATTCCTGGTTTCAAAATGCACACCTCATCAAATTGTCTGTTTTATTTAATCTAAAAAAAAAAAGTTATGTTAAAGTGTGTCTCTAGCAAAACCATTTTATGTGTTTTTCTTAGTTAAAAAAATGGAGGAATTTGTTATAACATTTGTCAGTGTCTATGTCCCTTCTTGGGAAATTTCCTTTAAAGGGGTTGTAAAGGTAAAATAAAATCCTAAATAGCTTCCTTTACCTTAGTGCTGTCCTCTTTCACTTACCTCATCCTTCCATTTTTCATCCTTATTTTTTCTGAGAAATCCTCACTTCCTGTTCTTCTGTCTGTAACTAAACACAGTAATGCAAGGCTTTCTCCCTGATGTGGAGAAAGCCTCTTAAGGGGGGAGGGGGCGAGCAGGAGTGTCAGGACGCCCACTAACACACAGCTCCTATCTCTATCTGCAAAGTAGAAAGCGTCCTGACTAGTGGCGGCCCGTCCATTGGGGCGCCTGGGCGCCGCCCCCCCAAGTCAATAAAAAATAAATAAAATACAAATATTTATTTAAACATGTCCCTTTAAATAAAATAAATCGAAAAAAGGTCCTTACGTGCACTGCCGAGCACAGTGCAGTATGAGTAGCGCCATGTCTGTGCAATCACGAGATTGCAGACGTGGCACTACATTGGCAGCAAAAAAATGCCTTTGGGTGGAGCCCATCACGCCACAGCTTCCGGTGCAATGGGCTTGCACTTTGGCCGTGCGGGTGCACGGCACCCAGTATATTTCTGTGCCTGCACTAGCCCAGAGGGACGCACCTCCGTGAGCCGAGCATGGAGGTAGGTAAAGCAGCTACACACCGTGACCTCAGAAGCAGTTTCCCCCTGTTCGGCTCTGCGCCGGCATCACCCATCCACCCCCCACCCGCTTATTAGGTTGTATTTTACGGTTCGGTGGATCGTCGGAAATAGCGGCCGGTGGCATCCCCCTTATTATCTAGGCTGCGGCGGAAATAACGGCCGGCATCCCCCATTGAATCACAACCCCCCCGCCCCGCTTATTAACTTTTACGTATTTTACGGATCGCGCAAATAGCGGGCAGAAACCAAATGTCCCCCCCCCCCCACTTATTAACTTTTTTTATCTGAGGTTCAGCGGAACTTGCTGGGACACTTGCATTGGTCCCAGCTAGAGCAATACCTAAATTTTAGCTTGAGGGCTCATTCAAACCATACATGCATTTTTGTCCAGCTGCAAACAGCCCCATAATAAGTGGGGGGTGCATTATGGGGCTGTTTGTAGCTGAACATTAAAAAAAATGCATGTTTGGTTTGAATGAGGTATTGCTCTAGCTGGGACCAATGCAAGTGTCCCAGCTAGTTCCACAGAACCTTAGAAAAAAAATCTTAATAAGCAGAGGGGGATGGACGGACGGATGACATTTGGTTTCCATGCTGCTATTTTTGGCAAACATGAAATAAATGGAAACCAAATGACGCTTATTACAATTTTTTTTATGTCTGGCGAAAATAGCGCCCTTATCCCCCCTCAGTGCAGTTATGTCCGCAGTCTCTGGTAATATTGTGCAGTATGTCCGCAGTCTCTGGTAATATTGTGCAGTATGTCCGCAGTCTCTGGTATTTTCGTGCAGTATGTCCACAGTCTCTGGTAATATTGTGCAGTATGTCTGCAGTCTCTGGTAATTTCATGCAGTATGCTTGCAGTCTCTGGTAATTTCGTGCAGTATGTCCGCAGTCTCTGGTAATATTGTGCAGTATGTCTGCAGTCTCTGGTGATTTTGTGCAGTATGTCCGCTGTCTCTGGTAATATTGTGCAGTATGTCCGCAGTCTCTGGTAATTTCGTGCAGTTTGTCCGCAGTCTCTGGTAATATTGTGCAGTATGTCCGCAGTCTTTGGTAATATTGTGCAGTATGTCCGCAGTCTCTGGTAATCTTGTGTAGTATGTCCGCAGTCTTTGGTAATCTCGTGCAGTATGTCCGCAGTCTCTGATAATCTAATGCCCATTTAGAGTCCTTCATTACTAACAGTGTCATTTTTTAGTTTGTTTGCACCGATCTGTCCGCAGTCTCTGGTAATATTGTGCAGTATGTCTGCAGTCTCTGGTAATTTCATGCAGTATGCCCGCAGTCTCTGGTAATTTCGTGCAGTATTTCCGCAGTCTCTGGTAATATTGTGCAGTATGTCCGCAGTCTCTGGTGATTTCGTGCAGTATGTCCGCTGTCTCTGGTAATGTTGTGCAGTATGTCCGCAGTCTCTGGTGATATTGTGCAGTATGTCCGCAGTCTCTGGTAATATTGTGCAGTATGTCAGCAGTCTCTGGTAATATTGTGCAGTATGTCCGCAGTCTCTAATAATCTTGTGTAGTATGTCCGCAGTCTCTGGTAATCTTGTGTAGTATGTCCGCAGTCTTTGGTAATCTCGTGCAGTATGTCCGCAGTCTCTGATAATCTAATGCCCATTTAGAGTCCTTCATTACTAACAGTGTCATTTTTTAGTTTGTTTGCACCGATCTGTAAAGCCGCGTACACACGGCAGAGAACCTCGATGGGCAGAACACATCGTTCCGCCCGTCGAGGTTCTCTGCCGGCCGTCGAAATCGGCGACCCGCCCGTCGGGAATGGCAACCAGCCATTCATCCAGGCGGGCCGTTGAGCAAAAAGAGAGCGTGCTCTCTTTTCACTCGACGGGATTCCCGACGGGCGGGGCGAGCCAGGAGCGTACACACGGCCGAGGTCCTCGCTGGAATGCAGCTTCCAGCGAGGTTCTCGCTGGTTTCCAGCGAGAACCTCGGTCGTGTGTACGCCACCTAAGGCTGCGCTATATACCATGATTTGTGATGCTAAGATGTATACTCCTGACACTATGGGTGGAAGCAAGTTGAAGACTGGGGACGGAGTGGGTGAATTCTATAAGAGGTGTGGCTTATGAAAGGTGGGAGGGACCACATGTGGTGGGGCGGGGTCCTCCGCCCCCCATCCTAAAACTTCACCAGCCGCCACTGGTCCTGACCCTCCAGCTCCCCCCTCCAGCCTCAAGAGGCTTTCTCCACACCAGGGAGAAAGTGTCACATTACCGTGTGGAGTTACAGACAGAAGAACAGTAAGTGAGGATTTCTCAGAGGAAATAAGGACATTTAAAAGCAGAATCAGGGCTGAAGTAAGTGAAGGAGAACACTAGGTAAAGGAAGTTATTTTTACCTTTACAATCCCTTTAATTTCCTATCTGGGCCACACAACAGGAAGTGAAAGGATAGCCCTCCTCAGTAAGGGTCGGGCGACCTGAGCTCTGCGTCCGCGGGACCCACGGACCCGATTGCCGCCGGTGTCCCACGATCAGGTCACAGAGCTGAAGCACGGGGAGAGGTAAGTGTAAACAAACCTCTCCCCGTGCTTCCTAGTGAGCGTGTCACTGATTGTCTGTTCCCTGTCATAGGGAACAACAATCAGTGATGCCACATGCCCAGCCACGCCCCCCTACAGTAAGAAACACACATTAGGTCACACTTAACCCCTTTAGCGCCCCCTACAGGTTAACCCCTTCATTGCCAGTGTCATTTTCCCAGTAAGCAGTGCATTTTTATAGCACTGGTCGCTGTAAAAATATGGTCCCAAAATAGTTTCAAAAGTGTCCGATGTGTCCGCCATAATGTCGCAGTCACGATAAAAATCGCTGATCGCTGCCATTACTAGTAAAAAAATATATATTAATAAAAATTCAACACTGTCTGGTCCACAACCCAAATCAGAACCTGTTTGGGGATCCAAAATGTACAACTGCATTAGTGAGAAAGAGAGAGATCCTAAAGTAATTGTACATAATACAGTTCATGCCTATTTCTGAGCTTGTACTGAATAGTAATGGAGAATGTTTCATAAAAAACAGAATTTTCCATTAACTGTGCACTTAACACTTGTTTTTGAATGCTTCTTTTTAAGTTTAGGTCTCAACATCCCTTTGAAATGCTCAATTGACAGCTACAAGTCTGAGCAATCGCACCGAGGCATTATAGTGGGAGATATTAAAGTTAAGTGCCACAACAGAAGGGTTATTATAGTCAATACAATTTGAAGATAGTGCTGATTCTCAGTGAATAGAATACATCTCATTTGTGTTTCTCTCTGCATTAATGCAATGAAAATGATTCTTTGTGAGATCTGCAGAAGGGGTTATGGGATTATACACCTCTTCAAAACGGAATAAACTTACCTCATATCTAAAGCAACTGTCAAATACATCTTCCTATCACCTCAAATATTCTCTTCCCTCCCAGGCATACACAAGAAATAGGGTCATATACGCGGCAATTCGTTGGCAAGCTTATCTTTCCCTAAGGCCCTTTAATGTCTGTAGAGTGCAGAGTAAGCGGATCTTGCTTCAAACACTCTGAATGCAGTATCTACTTTTATTTGGCAAATATTTTGTAGCAATAATTGTTACTAGTTTTTAAAGTGTCACTCTACATAAAAGGGATGTTTCAATTATGGGTAGATTCTAGAGGATCAAATCACCCACAGGCGTCTTTTATCATCTGGGGATTCCAAAGGAATATCGTTGCACTTGATTTCCCAGGTTCACACCTATATAGGAAAATTTGCTCTCCTTGTTGGACTTATTATTTCAAGTTATGGTGATTGTAGCAGCTAAGGTCAGAGCCTGGAACATCTTGCTGCTGGACTCCCCAAGAGATGAGGCCAGTGGGTGATTTAGCCCATATTACTAAAACATCAAGACTGCCTGAATCTTTAAAGCTAATCTGTTAGCATTTCTAAAACTGCCAAGGCTCGTTTTTTTCCCTACTTTTTTTTTTTAAACATCCTGCACCATACCTTTGAATATGGTTACACTAGGTCTAATTAGACCCCTTTTGGGATTGGGATCAAGTCACCACTGACCACACAAGGGAGCTCTGCATGCCTCTATATGCCTTGATGTGTACGGGTGGGACTTCCCGATACAGACGTCCCCAAATGACAATCTGTCTGTAGCACTACGTGTCTATTTTTGAGCTGATGTCTACGTACATTGCACCTTCTCTTGATGTAGTATACTCCACGAAATGCATCAAGCCTTCAAGATGCAGTTATTACAATCATGCGTATATATGTTTGACATTTTATGTATGACATTTTTGCCAATCATGAACTTTGTTGTATTGTTTTATAATTTACCTACATTATCAGCTTTTCATTTAACATCCTCATTTTATAGTTGGTATGACCCTAATGAATCATTGGGGGCAATGTTTTTTTAATATGTACGAATCACTGTAGTTATGTATTTTTGTATATTCTGTTGATGAGGTTGTCCAATAAAATCGGCCCCCAACATTTCTATTCTTTATATGTATTGATATATGACTCCATATGATTCATTTATGTGTGTTATCCACATTATTTACCAACTACTTTACAGGTACCTCTTCTAAAGTCCCAACCTCTTTTCTCCTTTGAAATTAATAGGGATCAAGGCACTGAATCTACTACGTCATGTGCTTCACCTTTAATTAACCCTGGTTTCACTTTATTCCTAAGAGGTTAACTACTTTATCTTTTAGGCTATGTCCTTCCCACCCACCATTCTACCATCCAGCAAAAGCAATCCTACCGCCCACAAAGGCACTCTTTTCAGATGTGGGATAGTTGGTGGACAGGGCTTAGCTCCATGAGCGAGGCTTAACCACTTCCCTACGGCCGTATGACTATATGCGGCCGCAGGGTGGTTCTAAATCTCTGGGCTGCCGTGTTTTCACGGCAGCCTCTTTCTGTGTTCCCAGCGCGCGCTCCCGAGCGCGCAGCGGGGAACTTGTGTACTGGCCGTGTCCCTTGAACACAGCCAATCACAGATCGCCGCGAACGGCCAATCAGAGTGGCCGTTTGCGATGCGATCTGTGCAGCGAATGAGAGATGATCTCATATGTAAACATATGAGATCATCTCTCATTGCCGGCTCTCACAATGACAGCGTCCTGTCATAGAGAGAGCAGACCGATCTGTGTTCCTAGTACATAGGGACACAGATCGGTCACCCCCCCAGTCACCCCCCCTCCCCCCACAGTTAGAACACTATACAGGATACACATTAACCCCTTCCTCACCCCCTAGTGTTAACCCCTTCCCTGCCAGTCACATTTATACAGTAATTAGTGCATATTTATAGCACTGATTGCAGTATAAATGTGAATGGTGCCAAAAATGTGTCAAAGGTGTCCGATGTGTCCGCCATAACGTCGCAATAAAAATCGCAGATCGCCGCCATTACTAGTAAAAAAATAAATAATAAAAAATAATAATTCTGTCCCTTATTTTGTAGGCGCTATAACTTTTGCGCAAACCAGTCGATTATTGCGATTTTTTTTTTTTTTTTTTACCAAAAATATGTAGAAGAATACGTATCGGCCTAAACTGAATTTTTTTTTTTAAATTGGGCTATTTTTTATAGCAACAAGTAAAAAATATTGTATTTTTTTTCAAAATTGTCGTCCTTTTTTGTTTATAGCGCAAAAAATAAAAACCGCAGAGGTGACCAAATACCACCAAAAGAAAGCTCTACTTGTGGGGAAAAAAGGACGCCAATTTTGTTTGGGAGCCACGTCGCACGACCGCGCAATTGTCAGTTAAAGCGACGCAGTGCCGCAAGCTGAAATTTCACCTGGTCAGGAAGGGGGTTTACATGCCCAGTAAGGAAGTGGTTAAAAAGACCATTCACTTTAACAAAAATCTTCCCATAAGACTATACAGTATGTGCATGTTATTTATGCAATTACCTGTGATATCGTCCCTTGTGTAGCCCTCTAAAAGCACCGAGACTGCTACTGGGCATCACCATTCCGGATTTAAGGTCAGTAAACTCAAAGCTGTCACTCCTCCCCTGGCTGCTACCTAAAAAGTTATGTAAGGTGGTGAGGGGAGGGGTGCAGGAGGTGGGCCAGCACAGACAATAATTAGATGCTCCTTAAAGAGGAGAAGTGCAAACACAGAGAGGGCTGTGCTAGGAAAATTACAGTCCTTCAGCAAGTTTGAAAGAACTTGTAAGTCAATAGAAAAATGTTTATGGAAAATAAAAGTGTGCAAACAAGTATTTAAGGACTTGCTTTCTCTCTTTTACCTCCATTTTATTTCGGTTGGTAACACCTAGAAGTCAAGGCCTTAGTAACAAATGTAGAAACATGTAACTTTTAGGCTTAATGCACACTAGTGATGAGCGGAATACGCCATATTCGATTTCGCGATATTTCGCGAATATTTTGAAGAATATTCGCGAATATTTCGAAGAATATTCGCGAATATTCGTTAATATCGAATATTCGTGATATTTTATAAAAAAAAATTAAAAAAAATTGCGAAATTTCGCTATTTTTTTTTTGGATAAAATATCACGAATATTCGATATTTACGAATATTCGCTATATTTTATAAAAAAAAATAAAAAATTGCGAAATTTCGCTATTTCGAATATTCGTATTTTTCAAATTTCACAATAAATTTCGCGAAATTTATTGCGAAATTTATTGCGAAATTTGAAAAATACGAATATTCGAAATAGCGAATATTCGCCGCGATATTCGAGTTTTTCGCGAATACTCGAATATGCAATATTCGTAGCGAATATTCGCAATGCGAATATTCGTGAGCAACACTAATGCACACTGAGCATTAAAGCAGAGTTTTAAAACCGGCCGCCCAAAGCCTTGCTCCTCTCCCCCCTCCTCTTCGCAACACCGTCATTGCAAGTGTGGGCACTCAGCTGCTCTCTCTTAGTGGCCAGGAAATCTTCTGGGACCTGTGATGTGTTCCAGAAAATTGTAGAATGGGAGGGGGAGAGGAGAAATCGCCAAGGCAGCGAGGCGTCGGAAGCAGGTAGTGAGACAGGAAGTACCTGTCAAAACTAGGTACCCACTCCCCCCCAAAAAAAATACAAAAAAAATTACATGCCAAATGTGGCATGTAAGGGGGCGAGGAGTGCTTAAAGGACGGAGTTCGATACCATCCATGAACTCAACCAGTTATGGATTTTTTCCTATGCATGTATGCAGAGCTTTTTTTCTCAGAAAATAGGTGCAGGAACTCAACCACGACCCCATTCAGATTTCACAAACAGAAGAAGGGTCTTAAAGGGGCATTAAATACCAGGATTGCATTACATACAGAATGCAGGGTTCAGGGGGGCTACACACAGAGTGCAGAGCGGTCACTTGTAAACCCAGAAACAAGACTTCTGTGTTTACAAGTGATTGTGGTGAGCAGGCACCAAAGGGTCTGAGCCAAAGGTGGTGGAACTGAGTTCCCCTCAAGTTCCCCCTGAAAAAAAGCCTTGCATGTATGCTGGGGCAGTCACAAACCTGAGTTAGGGACTAGGGCTGTTTGGGAAAAAAACACTTAATTTCAAACTGTTGTTTGTATATGTCATCATGTTACTGTAACTTATTCAAATAAACAAAGGTCTCGCTAGCAGCCTGTCATAAGCATGTACATGTGGCAGGTCTTGCAGCGAGGGAGATGTTGTCTCCTTTAAAGGATGCACTCCTTTAACAGCAATTTGTCTCCCATAGCAACGGGAGCAGATCTACGCCACCAGGATCTTAATGCGAAAGGGAAAGAGTTAAGTAAGGTGCACAGCTGGATCCCATACCGTTACTGGGAGTGGGGTAGCAGTAATACGCTGGACAGGCAGAGAGGGGAAGGTCTTCTACTAATTGCACAAGTGACTATGGTGATGTACAGTAACATTAAAAAAGTTTATTAGAGATCAGTTGGCTATTTCACAATTTCCAACATTTCATAACTTCTACCAGGGTATGCAAACTTTTAAAGCACAGCTGTACAGTCAGCTTTTTTTTTTTTTTGCAAACAGTGCCTATGTCTCTACCCAGGTCTTTCTTCTCGACCCTCAACATTCTGTTTTTAAAATATATCTGGAATGGGAAAAGCTTTCGTTAAGCCCTTCGCACCCTGCAGCTCCCTAAACAGGTGGGAAGCATTTTTGTACTTGCTCTTCGTAAATACTACAATTGCCCTTCAATGGATATTGGTACCATAGGGTATCTACTAAACTATGAGTCCCCCTCCAAAAAATGCCCACAGTCTCTCCCATGCCCCTTGGCTCCCCTGGGAAGGCCGAGGTTTGTCTGAACTCACCTCTTCCACTACTACCCATGCCTTAAAACGGTGGGATGCCCTAAATAGTCAAGAAGGGCTTGCCCCTCAATTTTCCCGTTTCACTTCCCTTGGGGGCTTCCCCTGGTTCGCTCTGAGGGAATGCCTCTCCTTCTTCTGATTCTGGGCAGCTGATGGGGAGATGAAATGTGGCAGATTTGTGCAAGACCATGGACCCTGGAGCTGCGGCTACAATGGCAATATGCTGATGAGGTAAGCAGGTTAATAGGTAGCAGGAGATAGCAGGGTCAGACAAGCCGGGTCACAACGGATAATCAGATGGTCAGATGCGGAAGGCTGGAGAATAGTCGTTGTACAGGCAGGTGGGTCTGGCAGCAGTGGATCAATCAGAAGGGTAAGACAATAAGCCGGAGTCAGGGATTTGAGAGATACAGATAGTCAGCAAGCCAGGTCAAAGGTTCAATCAGATGATCAGGTTTCAGATGCAAGTACACTCAAAACTGCAGATCAGGCAGCAGTGTTCTGTGGATACCAGTGAGTTTTTAAAGCAAATCTGGGGCCAAAACCGGATTAGCGTGCACGCGCGCACTCCCGTCATGCGCCCATTGTGCACGAGCACTGGACGCGCGACAGCGCACAATTGTAGAAGAACGTTGCTGTTTCCCCTGAATGGTGGCTCGACGGGATCAGAAGGTCAGTCCCTGACACCAACGCTTTGCTAGATGCAAATGTTATACAATTTTACTGTTGATTTTGAAATACAAAAATGGAATTTGACACTGGTCCTGAGCCCCCACTTTCTCAAGATAGTCCACTCATCGTCTTTCATTGGTTTTCAATAAGTTCAGTTAAGTACTCTAGGGCCACGTACACACGATCGAATTTGTCCGCTGAAACTGGTCCGACGGACCAGTTCAGAGGACAAATCCGATCGTGTGTATGGGCTAGCGGACATGTCTGACCGGCGGACAAATTTTAAAGCATGCTTTAAAATTTGTCCATCGGATATGTCTGCTGTTTAGTACACTAACCAGCGGACATATCTGCCCGCACAAGCGTCGTATGGATTTACTTCCTGGTGCGGTGACGTGGCGGCGTCAACATCACCGCCACGTCTCCGCGCTGTCTGCCGGCGGGGATTTTGATCCCAAGGTGTGTACACACTGCCGGATGAAAATCCCGAGGAAACATGTCAGATGAAAACGGTCCGCGGACCGTTTCCATCGGACATGTCCCTCAGTGTGTACGTGGCCTAGGTCAACCCAGTAGCTTGTCCTTAAAAACCAACTGCTAGTGCAAACCTCCACCAATCAGTTCAAAAATCTTACAATGTCATAATGAGTTTCTACAACAACTTAAAAGATTCATTGTTGTCTCCTGGGAAAAACTGCCTGATAACCCAAAGTAATGCTCAACAACATGATTATTTGTCTGTGCATTGCTATCCTATGAATTGCAAGTCTAGAGTAGCTAAAATTCCTAATAAAACATTAACTAAGGACTCACAGGTAGGATATCCATCAAAGGCACAGGAACTTCTATCATTACACTGAAACTATCATATTTTTTAAACACTCTGTAATACTTGATTACCGTATTTATCGGGGTATAGCGCGCTCCCACGTATAGCGCGCACCCTTAAAGTTGCCGCCATTTCTGTGGAAAAAAAGTTTTTTGTACTTACAGTTTTGGTGTCTTGCGCGGCGTCCATCGGCGGCTTCGGGTGTCCTCTTCGTCCGGTCCGGCGTCCGTCTGCAGCTTCGGGTGTCCTCTTCGTCGGGTCCGGTGTCCTCTTCGGCGGGTCCGGCGTCCTCGCGGCGTCGCGGCGTCCTCCTCGCTTTCCCGCGCCAAGTTTCAAATACTCCGCCGGCATATACCGAGCGCAGTACACTCGGGTATAGTCGGGCAGACTCGGCTCCTCTCGCGCTGACGTCCTGGACGTACAGGACGTGAGCGCGAAAGGAGCCGAGCCTGCCCGACTATACACGAGTGTACTGCACTCGGTATATGCAGGCGCAGCACACTCGTGAATAGTCGGGCAGGCTCGGCTACTCTCGCGCTCACGTCCTGTACGTCCAGGACGTCAGCGCGAGAGGAGCCGAGTCTGCCCGACTATACCCGAGTGTACCCGAGTGTACTGCGCTCGGTATATGCCGGCGCAGTATTTGAAACTCGGCGCGGGAAAGCGGCTATCGGCGTATACCGCGCACCCACGATTTTGCCCTGATTTTCAGGGCAAAAAAGTGCGCGGTATACGCCGATAAATACGGTACTTTCATATGATAATTAAATCATCAGTGCCCATTAATCTTCATCATCCATCATTATAAACAGGCATGGATTCTTTGTCATGCATTTGTTGCCATGTGGGTTTTATTTTGAAAGCCATTATATAATTTCTCTGGGTAGTTTTTCACCTTCTCATTTTTAATGAAGACATTTGAATAGTAAGCAGTCTGGAGAATTACAAGATTCCCTCAGTCAGAGATAAACAATTATAAGGAATATGTTGTTTTTCTTTCATTGTTCATGAATAAAATAGAGCATAAATGGAAGAACACTGGGCTCTGCCAAAGACCAGCTATTAAGAGTTCATTGGCGGATGTTACCCAACTGATTCAATTACTGAACCATTAGATTCTAAAAGCAAAATGATTTTATAATGTAGGTGATGGAATAACATGACCAACTGGGTGAAAGCCCAGCATGCACTTTAAAGCTAAACTCCAGGCAAACCGCTAAATACACATATGGAATACATAGAAGGAGCCATGTAGCATTTACAAAAATGTATTACCTCTCTCTATCCCTATCTACCCAGATCTATCATCGATCAGGCATCAGCATCTACTTCATGTACTGAATCGCATGGTTCAGAGATAATGTAAAATCTGGTGCCTTTGCAGTTCATGGCTGTGCTCACATATGTCTATAACCACTTTTTATATAAAGGGACACTTTTTGGTTGCTATGGACAATCTCCACTTTCCAGGCAGAAAGAACAGTTTTTATTATATAAACGTGCATGCAGGACACTGGGCAGACCACTAGGGACAAAGGGGTGTGTATTTATTTCACACAGTACTGTAATCTATAAGATTACAGTATACTGTATGTATTGGGTTTTCACTTTTTTGAATTTGGCGCCGATCTCCGCCCCCATGCATCATAACGTCGCAGGGAACAGAGCTCTGCAGCAGTCGGCACTGTGTAAATCGAGCGAGGAGACAACTCGTACACACAGCGGGGAGACATCGCAGGATCCAGGGACAAGGTATGTAACCTGTGCCTGTGGATACTGCGATGCGATCCCAAGTCAGGCTCAGGGTTACGACTATTGGTGCTGAAATTCCACCCAGTGTTGCCAACCGTCCGTAAATTTACGGACAGTCCGGTAATTTCACCCCATTTTCGGGGTGTTCGGACAGCTGGTGCCAGTAAGAATGATGGCTGCGGGCAGGCCATGCAACTGCGATTGGCCAGCTTACATGTCAATCAAACAGAACAGCTGCCAGCCTGCCAGTGTACATTATCCAGGCCACGGTCCTTACTCGGCCAATCAGCGAAAGTCCAGCCGCCCCTTCCGTCCCACCCACCTTGCTGTTTCAGACAAACCACACACTATCTACTTTGCTAGTGGTCTCCCGACTTCTGCCCGCTTATCCAATAGCGTAATTTGGGGAGAAGATAGCCAGTGTTACGAACCAATGGGCTGATGACCTCGTGGTGTGGGCGGTGCCGGCGCTTGTGAAATGTCCTCTGTAAAGTGGCAGACTGAAGGGGTCAGGACTCAGGAGGACTGGCAGGTGAGGTGATGGTGTCACGTACACATTGTCTTTGTGGTGGGCACAGGGATATCTGTCAGGCTATAGCAACCTGACATGTCTGGAGGACTTGTAGTTCTAACATATATCTCAAAGCAGAAATGGGCAAGCTGTGTCTTCCTGTTGTTGGGGTGGGGTCCCATCATTTACTCCCCTCCTTTACCCTGGGGATGCATTTCTCTGGCAGCAGGAGGTGTACACATTGGGGACATCTGTTGAGGCACTCATGTGACATTTGTTTTTTGTGTAATGCGGACAAAAATCCAGGCGGGCAGTCTGACCATCTCCTGCCCGCAGCCTCTGACCATCTCCTGTTCTTGTATCCTGTCGGCAGCCTCTGACCATCTCCTGTTCTTGTTGTCCGTAGCCTGTGACCTTCTCCTGTTTTTGTATCCTGTCCGCAGCCTCTGACCATCTCCTGTTCTTGTATTCTGTCTGCAGCCTCTGACCTTCTCCTGTTCTTGTATCCTGTCTGCAGCCGCTGACCTTCTCCTGTTCTTGTATCCTGTCTGCAACCTCTGACCTTCTTCTGTTCTTGTATCCTGTCCGCAGCCTCTGACCATCTCCTGTTCTTGTATCCTGTTCGCAGCCTCTGACCTTCTCCTGTTCTGGTTTCCTGTCCGCAGCCTCTGACCTTCTCCTGTTCTTGTATTCTGTCCGCAGCCTCTGACCTTCTCCTGTTCTTATATCCTGTACGCAGCCTCTGACCTTCTCCTGTTCTTATATCCTGTCCGCAGCCTCTGACCATCTCCTGTTCTCGTATCCTGTCCGCAGCCTCTGACCTTCTCCTGTTCTTGTATCCTGTCTGCAGCCTCTGACCTTCTCCTGTTCTTGTATCCTATCCGCAGCCTCTGACCATTTCCTACATCATGTCTGCAGTCTCTGAGGGGAGTCGGGAGAAGAGTCATGAGTGGGAGCGCCACAGGGATCATGGGGGTCACGGGAGAAGTCAGACGTGTGTGAACTGTGGAAAGGAGACCATAGGAAAACCAGAGCCACCGAGCTGGAGCCATCTTACTGAGCCCTGCATGGTGCACCTGAGAGGAGGTCAGTGACAGTGCCGCCAGGCCAGTCTGGGGGGGGGGGGGGGTTGCTGATGTAAGGGGAGTGAATACAATAATGTAAGGGGCACTGATATAAAAGGTTCCCCCCTATATTAGTAACTCCCCTTATATTAGTGTATTGACTCTGCGGAAGGTGGTCTCTAGTCACCAAAATGCCCCCCACATCAGAGTTCCTGGCATTCCCCTTTACATCAGAGTCTGCAGGATTGCCCCTTACAGTGAAAGGGTAATGCTGCAGCCCCCGATGTAATGCAGTGAACTGTGATATAAGGTGGTCTCTGGTCACCAGAGCCTCCCCTTACATCGGAGTTTCCCCTTACATCATGATCTGCAGCGTTCCCCTTTACATAAAAGTTCCCTTTCACTGTAAGGGGGGTCCCTGCAGGCTCTGATGTAAGGGGGGAACCCAGTGCTGGCCGGGTTATAGTGTCCTGACCTTCATGTAAATTGAGAAATATGTTTTTTATTTTATTTTTAAATTAAACACATTGCTAATAGCACTAGCTATGTGTCTATAGTTCAAATATTTATACTTGCACTGTTTAGCACTAAAAACAGTGGCCCAGATTCACAGAGCGATTACGCCTGTCTAACTGGTGTTAGACAGGAGTAATTTCAAATTTCGCGCGCCGTATCACTAGTTTGAATCCTCAAACCATGATACGGCGGCTTCGGGCTTCGATCCGAGAGGCTTACGTCTTCGTAAGCCTTTGGATCTACGATGCAATCTTTTTGCGGCCGCTGGAAGGAGTCCGCGTCGTTTTCAGCGTCGGGATATGCAAATTAGTTTTTACGGCGATCCACGAAGATACGAGCGGCCTTCGCAATCGCTTACGTCATTTTTTTGCTACGTACTGTTAGACCAGCTATTTGCTGGTCTAACGGTGCGTAGCCCATGTTAAGTATGGCCGTCGTTCCCGCGTCGAATTAAATATTTTTTTTTTTTTTTACGTAACTCGTTCGGGAATAGGAATGTCCGTAAACGACGCTACTCAAAAAAAAAAATGACGTAACGACGTGATTTCGCGCAATGCACGGCGGGAAATTTCGGAACGGAGCATGCGCAGTTCGATCGCCGCGGGAACGCGCCTAATTTAAATGCTTCACGCCCCCTACTCGCGTAGATGGATTGCGCCGGGAGAAATACACTACGCCGCCGTAGTTTACAGGACAAAATCTACCGGGATTCCACGTAGAGCCAGGTAAAAAACGGCGGCATCGAGTATTTCTGATACTCTACGCTAATCTAATTCTATGTGAATCTACCCCAGTAATTGTAGGTACTTTTTTTGCAGCGTCAGTAAAAAATTGGTGCCGTTTGTAAATGTTGGCATCCTTGCTAGTAAATTTCACTTCAGGGGGTTGGCAACACTGATTCCACCCCGAGCCAGACTCGGGAATACGGCTCAGGGGGTTAAGGATGTTCTGTATGCCAACTACTGTAAATGTTGCCTGCCTTCTAAAAATGTGCAAATGTGTATTTAAATATCCAGTGTGAAGCACTGGCCTGCAGGATTTATGGATTATATGTTTCTCAAATACATATGGTGAAGGATTTCAGGATTAAAGGCTGATGTGAAGAAAACAATAGAAAAAACAACATTTTTGTTTTCTCAGATCTTAAAAAGTTCTGTTCTGTGTCCTGGAGCCCACAAACTTAGGGTTTGATAAAGCCATTCCTAGGTTCATATGTTTCCAGACCTCTCTCTCTCTCTCTCTCTCTAATAAAAGTTTGAGGCCGGGTTCACACCTATGCGAATTGGTTGCGGCTTAAACCGCATCTAATATGCAGAACATTTTTAAATACATTGTTTTCAATGAGGCTGGTTCACATATGTGCGATGCATTCGCACTGCGCATTGTCGGAAATCCGTATGCGTTGTGGAGGCCTTGCGGTGCGGCTCAGGTGCGAATTCAGGCCCATTATCTTCTATGGGTACGCATCTAATTCGCACAGGTGTTGCGGTTTGAACGGAAGTTTTCTCTCCTCCTCCTCCCCCTTTTCCCAGTTCCTCCTCTGTCAGGTTCATGCTGCTGAGGTGAGTAGCCATGTTCAAAAGACGGAGCAGCAAAGCTACTGAAAAGGTGAAGGAGTGTGTGGATTGTGAGGAGCTAATCCGCCTTGTCAGGGAGAATCCACAACTCTATGACACCCGGCACCCCAAATATAAGGACAACGTTTCCAAAAAACAAACCTGGGTTGAAATTGCTAGAAGTCTTTTGCCAGAGTGGAGCATGTGCTCAGCCCAAGTTAAAGCTGACAAAGGTAATTTTTTTTATTTTGTTATGCCTGGAGATGTTTGTCTATTCATTCCCTAATGTATCCTTATTTTTAATCCCCAATAACCCGAGTGTGGACCCCCACAAATCCAGACCAGGCCCTTATCCTAGAATGCATTCTATGAGGGCATGTTAAGTGTGATAACCCATACCATGCCACTTTTATTTTAAGTTAGCAGGGTGTTTTAGCTAAATACCAATGCACCCTGTTCCCATGTTGATGGTGACAAGGGACTAATTCCCACATCATTGTTTATATGAGTCTGTGTGCGTGTCTATTGTAAGAATCTGTAAACTTACTTTAGCAATTATGTTTGGCTGGGCGTAGAAAGACATAATTTTCTGTACAATGACAGACCACACATAATATTGTCATTCTGCAACGGACGAGGTCATACTTTTTTTTGGATTTTAAGTTAGAGATTAACTTAGAAGTCACTAAATTGTCCAGACACATTTATTTGATTCATTTTTTAATCTCCATTCAAAAAAAACATAGTGACATGTTTAACACAGTATGTTATTTTCTAATATTTAAAGGGCCAGATTTTGTTATAAATTACACCAAAAAATAAATGTGTACATTAAATTGACTGCATCTGCCAAGGTAACTCTCCAGCTGGCGACATAAAGTAATTTACGAATTTCTCTCTAACCAAGTTACCACTGGTAGTGCCCCTAGTCAAATTCCACTGTGCAGCCTCCATGTTATGCATGAGGGAATCCTCAAAAACAAAACCATCACGCTCTCGCACATAGTTGTGGAGTGCACAGGCAGTTTTAACAGCAGAGACAGCATGCTCCAGACTCAGGTTGATGGCAGTGTGCAATATTCTCCATTTATTGGAAAGAATCCCAAATGCACACTCTACTACTCTGCGTGCCCTAGTGAGGCGATAATTAAATATTCTTTTTTCATTTGTCAGCGCTCTACTCGAAAAAGGTCTAAGCAGATTTTTGCCAAGGGCAAATGCTTCGTCCCCTACAAAAACATATGGGAGGGCTGGCTCATTTGTTCCAGGCAAGGAAGAATCATTTGGTAAATCCAGCCTATTCTCCCTGAGCATTCTCCCAAATGTTGAATGGGCAAATACACCGGAATCGGAACTGCTGCCATAAGAACCTACATCAATGTAAATGAATTTATAATTTGCATCTGCCACTGCCATTAATACAATGGAAAAATATTTTTTTTTTATAATTAAAAAACTGACTTCCACTAGCAAAACGCTTTAGGATGCGAATGTGCTTCCCATCAATGGCTCCCAGACAGTTAGGAAACTTGCATCGCTCCCAGAATTCCAGAGATACCTTCATCCATTCTTCTTTTGTTGGCTTTTTGAAGACCAAAGGGTTTAGTTCTTCCCATAAAACAATGCATGTTTCATGAACAATCGCAGATATTGTTGATTTTCCAACCTTGAACTCATAGTGAAGACTTCCAAATGAATTGCCTGTAGCTAGGTACCTTCAAAAATTTACAAAAATATTAATTATTAGTCTCTTCTCTGTTTTTCAGTGGAATACATAAAGAAAAGGTGGCGAAGCATGAGGGATGCCTTCAAAAAATATAATCGTCACCTCAGAGAAGTGAGGAGTGGCTCGGGGGCAACAGTTAGAGTACCCTACATGTATGCGGATGACCTACAATTTCTGAAACCAATCATAGAGATGAGAGAGTAAGTTAACATCTACATCATCAATGTATCGTGCCTACAGATTTATCGTTATTAATGTCTTTTTTTTCTTACATAAACAGGACAGAAGCAAGTTGGGATGAACATGATGTGTTGGAGGATCAACCAGAGAGTCATTCTGAGGCACAATCAGAGGCACCTGATTTGAACGAACCCAATGAGCCTGTCCCAGAAATGCAAATAGGGTCAAATCTATGGCTAGAAAATCCTGAACAGGAATCTGTATTAGCTGAGCCAATCCCTGGGCCCTCCTCTGCTCATGTAACCATTGATCGCCCTGCAAAAGTTGCACGTAAGCAAAAGGCAGTATCGCAGACGGACATAAGTGAGCGTCTACTAGAGATGTTACTAAAAATGTCTGATAAGGTGGATGCTTTCTTATGTCCGGCTACAATACTGGCGCTTAATTTTGTACCTTTGATTAAAAAAGTACGACCTGAGCGATATTTAGAAATGCAAAGCCATGTAGAACAAGTTCTCCAGTCATTTACAGTGCCCAGTGAGGACACAATATCTGAAAGGCCATATGTGCCACATGCACCAAGTCACATACATTTACCAAGGTCACGCCAATACTCGGAGTCAGGACACCAACGTTACCCCTATGTTCCTCCACCCTATCCTTCCAGTTTTGAAGAGGCTACTTCGATATATGATTTCACACACAGAGGAGTTCCCTATCCCATCCCACCCCCAATCCCTTCAATTAGGGAACACACTCAAATTCAGGGGATGTATTTGCCACAACAACATGTGCCACAACAACATGTGCCACAACAACATGTGCCACATCAACATGTGCCACAACAACATGTGCCACAACAACATGTGCCACATCAACATGTGCCACAACAACATGGCGAGTCTAGCCATGTTTCTAGCACTGCCACTGGTGAAAAGACTTCATCAACTCAATACTCTACTGAGGCACCATTTGTTCCGAAAATATATCAGAATCTATAATGTGTAAATTATGACCACAGTTAATGAGCATGTGTGGATTTTTGGGATAAATGGATTTCCTGAGATATACTTGAATGTAAAGTTTATATATTTTATATTATTATATAAAAAGATATGTTGGCTACTTCTGCTATGTTTTTCATAACAAAAAAATACATAAAGAGATTTTTTCGCATCTTCTGTCTGGTTCATCATTTCTAATTACAGATGTTGGATATTTCAAGACACAAAATATAACATGCTCACCAAGACCAAAAAAATGCACATAGGTGGCGAAAAGTACCTTAATGTGATTAGTAATCGTTGGGCAGGCTGGATGCTTGCTCTGTAGCATGTGTTCTGTCGCTCCAACCTAGGGTATGTTAGTCGTAATAATTAGTCAAAACTATAATAAAAAATAAATAAATATTCTACTATGCAACAAAGGAGAAATAAAAGGTTTAGCAAGTAAAAATAATTTTAACCTGGTTATTGACATGCGTGTATAATTAAAAAACTTGTCTGCATGCCCACGGAGATCTTCATACAATAGCATGAACTGCCCTCTTTCATCCCTATTTGCAATGATGGGATGAACCCAGTATCTTCTTCTCCTCCTCCTCCTTCTCCTCCTCCTCTCATCTTCAAGCAAGATTGTTGCTGTCGCAGCAACAACTGTAGGCATGAACATAGGCAGGGCAGCACACATTTCTTCACTAATCCAAATCCGAATCCACACAATACTGAATGCAGGAGAAAAAGGAAGAGGGCAAGAAAAGGTCACTCCCTTTTATTAGCTACATCATCACACAGATATCAATGATTGGCCCTCACCAAAAACGCAGCTCTGAAGTGAATTTCTTCTAATTCGCACCTGATCCGCAGCTAAAACGCAGGTGATCCACAGAACACCTTATGGAGAAATTCGCAACGACAACGGAGCTCAAAAACGCACCGCACTAGTGTGAACCCAGCCTGATAGTAAAACGAGATTTATTAATAATTTATTGGTGAAATCTACCCAATGAAAAAATACCTAAATTAACCCAAGATTTGATGTGATTCGCCAAGATATTATATACAACATTTGCTGGCTGAATCAGGTTAGTTTGAAGTTTGCCTGGGTGAATCCTGATAGCAAAGCAGAAGTTATTTTCACCTTTTGTTGAATGTTTGTGGGAAAGCTTTGGGGCGAATCTTGTTAAATTACAGGAATGTCCTTTCATTCATTTGCAGACATGCTTTCCATGGTGCTGAAACTGTGTTTTAACCAATTGAGCCGTGGGCCATTTGGTTGGCCAAAGACCAGAGCACATTTTGCGATTCAGCTTTAACTGACAATTGTGTGGGCGTGTGACGTGACTCCCAAACAAAATTGACGTCCTTTTTTTCCCACCAATAGAGCTTTCTTTCGGTGGTATTTGATCACCTCTGCAGTTTTTATTTTTTGCACAATAAACAAAAATAGAGCGACAATTTTGAAAAAAAAAGCAATATATTGTACTTTTTGCTATAATAAATATACCCAATTTAAAAAAAAAAAAAAAAAAGCTATTTTTTTCTCAGTTTAGGTCGATACGTATAAGCGTATATTGATTGGTTTGCGCAAAAGTTATAGCGTCTACAAAAAAGGGGGTAGTTTTATGGCTTTTTTTATTATTAATATTTTTTTACATTTTATGGCGGCCATCTGATATTTATTTTTTCATGACTGCGACATTATGGAGGACACATCAGACACTTTGACACTACTTTGGGACCATTCGGATTTATACAGTGAGCAGTGCTATAAAAATGCACTGATTACTGTATAAATGTGACTGGCAGGGAAGGGGTTAACCACTAGGGGGCGGGAAGGGGTTAAGTGTGTCCTAGGGAGTGATTTTAACTGTTAGGACGTGGCTACAAATGACACGTCACTGATTTCTGCTCCCGATGAGAGGGAGCTACTATCAGTGACATGTCACCAGGCAGAACAGGGAGATGCCTTTTTGGAAAGGCTTCCCCTGTTCTGCCATTCCGTGTCCAGATAACGGGACACCTGCGGACATCAAGTCCGCGGGGACGGTCACGGAGACCGCAGCAGGTGCATGCCCGTTAGGGGGCAAGTTTAAAGCAACGTATATATAGAGATATTTTGGGGATCTCTACTTTACATCATTGTCCATATTTGGATTTCAGCCAAGTTTAGGCAATGATGTCAGGGAACTCCATTACCAGAGTTCCAGAGAACCAGAGTGGGCACTTAAAAGCATCTCTGAAGGTGGGAACTTATTCATGCATTTTAAGATCCTTTCACTCTTCACTATACTCACACCATCCCCCATTTCATTGGGGGACTAATCATCCACCTTCCTATTTTTTATTTCACTCTCACCATATCGTTTCTCACTTCAACTTTCACTCTTATTTCACACACTTATTTCACCATTGGTTTGTCCTATTGTGGCAATCACCCACCTTATCAGTTTACACTCACTATCTCATTCACTTGTATTCACTGATTCTCATTACAGCAATTTTTCACCTAATTTATAACTTATACTTTATATTTGCCCTTAGCCCTTGTACCATTATATTACCTTAATATATGTACCCATACAATTAATTGGCTGTATTTCAGCAATTAACTTTTTAACCAACCTACCCGAAATAATTCTTTCTACTAACCATGGGCTTTATGGGTGTTCCTCTGCAGATGGCTGCCCCTCCGCTGCTCCTGGGGGGTGCTCTTTGTGTGGCTCCTTGCAGGTTCCCTGGGGTGGGCCCCTCCGCTACTTTGGGTGGGCGGGGGCAGTCCAGGCCCCTCTGGACCTCACAGCGGCTTTTTATGTTATCCATTTCCTGATTCAGTGGTAACTATATCATTATGGCATTCTATTGTTTTATATGCTGTCATGTACTTACTTTGAACTTATACCATAATATTATTATTTTCTAGAAACATTTTTGCCCCCTGAAGAGACCGGATTGGTCGAAACGCGTCGTTTCGTAGGTTCCTAACGATTCGTAATTTCGTAAGACGCACGTTTTCCTATTCGGACCCGTTCGTATTTCGTAAGACGCAATTTTTTCGTATTCTGATCGGTTCGTATTTTCGTTACCGTTTTATTTTCGTACATGCGGGATGATTCGTAATTCTGTTTAATTTATTTTCGTTATTTGTTAGACCATAATTTTCGTCATTTTCGTCATTTTGTACTTTCGTAAATACATTGCGGGATTCGTGGCACTTTCAACACGCGGCTCATCCATATTAACTAATAATAAGCCCCGTACACGTGGTTGGACTTTTTTGGCAACAAACTTAAAAACGATCGTTTTCCTTTTGTTTTCAAAAAATCCGATCGTTTGTAAGCTCCATCAGAAAACCATTTTCGGGTTCAAAAGTCTGGCCAACTGAGCTCCCTTCAGACAAAAATCCATGTAAAAGTTTATTTGAAGTCTGATTGTGTGTATGAGGCTTTACACTGTACTCAGCACAAAAGAGAGAAGCTGATTCACTAACTACACTCACTGCCCATTCTAAAGAACGATACAAGTACACAAATTTAAGAACAGACAAAAAAACGGATTTACAAAACACACAAATTAAAATATGAACATACGAATGAAAATACGAACAGACAAAGAATTTCAAATACGGAATGCAAATCATTCGTTATAGATGTCATTTTCGTTCTTTTGCCGTTTCCGATTTGTCGTATTTTCGTAAGATTGTCGAATCGTTCGTTCATATTTTCGCTTGTTCGTTATTTGGCTCATTCGTAATCCTGTCGTTTTCGTATTTTGGTTCTTTCAGTTTTTCGTATGTTCACATTGTTCCGCCGGTATGAATACTAACCATTTTTTACGAAAATACATTCGTTACGAACGGGAACGCACATATCTACTGTTTAAGCAGTGAAGATGGGGAGAACCGCGATCCCCTGAAATCTGACCTGCCAGACCGCACAGAACTCTGGACATTGCTAGAATCTGGAAAGTTATATATTTTTTTTAAAACTATTTAAAAAAACAACAGCCAATCCTGTGCGCCCCCGCCGTGTCACTTCCTTTGCCTGTAAAATATAAACACTGGCAGAGGAAGTGATGCAGCTCTCATCTTGGCAGTATTTTCAAACCACCGAGATGAGAGAAGAGGCACAGTAAGTCTGCACCAACACTACACTGACACCAGTACACGTAGGCACATTTAACCCCTTGCGATCACACCCCCCCCCCCAACCCCTGTCACATGGTCACTGAATGCAGTGATCATATATGTATGATCACTGCATGTAGTGTCAGTGTGAAGGGCAGTTAGTGTTAGGTTCAGGGTAGCCCCCGTACCCCCCCATATAAAGTTTTAACCCCTTGATCACCGCCCTAGTTAACCCTTTCACTCCTTATTGCCAGTGTCACTAAGCGATCATTTTTCTGATCGCTGTATTAGTGTCACTGTTGCTAATAGGTAGCAAATTTTTTTTGATTGTGATTTTTTTTTTACTAAAGACATGTGGCTGAATACATTTGTGGGAAGAAAAAGACGCAAATTTTGTTTGGGAGCCACGTCGCACGACCGCGCAATTGTCTGTTAAAGCTACGCAGTGCCAAATTGTAAAAACGCCTCTGGGCATTTAGCAGCATATTGGTCCGGGGCTTAAGTGGTTTATCCAGTTTGCTGGGACCCTCATAGAGGGCCTCCACAGAGCAGCTCCTTACTAGCCAGTGTCTTTCACTCATGACTGCAAATGAATGTGAAAAAGTTAAATGAAATTGTGGCTTCTACTGACCTTTGAAATGATTTGTATGATTCTGACAGTATCCCATACTCTCTGATGTTATTTTGTCCTTGGGTAATTTTTAATCCAGCACGCACTGCGCAGTCTTAGACTTAATGAAGCAATTAACCTTTTCTATGTTTCATTTCTAATGCTGCAATATTTGCTGTTGTTAGTGCCCCCAGCGTTTGAATGATGAGAAAAAAAATGTATTAATATATATTATTATTATTTTCTGAGAATACTGTAGATATGACATCAGAGTCGTGTGCTTTTTATTCATTTATATGTTTTTTAAGAAAAGAAAAAAAGGAAAAACACGCTGTCAAGTAGTGTGTGTGTGTGTGTGTATATATATATATATATATATATATATATATATATATATATATATATATATAGGGCCAGATTCAGGTAGATGGTCGCTTCTTTACTTTGGAGTAACGTTTTTCATTTACGTTACTCCGCCGACACTTTCGGCGCAAGTACTGTAATTCACATAGCACTTGCTCCTAAACTTGCGCCGGAGTAACGAAAATGCGCTGGCGTAACCCGACGCAAGTGGAAGTGGGTGTGATCATATGTAAATGATGGGCGGAGCCCAGCGCAGAGGCTTACGTTCAGCGCATCATCCACGGAGCATGCGCAGTAAGTGAGGCTTCACTCGCCCCCTTGTGCGCATGCTCACAACTTCCGTCGGCACCACTTCACGGGAAACGTCAGCGCAATGCGTTCCGTTGGGCGTTTAAATGCGCCCGTAGATGCGCCATTCCAGCACTAAAGTATATCCTGTTCCCCCTCCCCGCAGTGAAGTTACTTTTGTTCTGAGATGGCTGCTCCCGTTCCCCGCAAACACACAGGAGAAAGCTGAACTCTAAAGGCCAGGAGCTGTCAGCCGTCATCTCGGCTATGGAGACCTATGATGTCTTCCTCCATGGCTGTAAAAGTTGACAGACAAGCATGGACAGAGGTGTTGTACTGCAAGTGGTGGTGCTCAGCTAGCTCTTATCGTCAGTAACGCTGCTGTAGCTGCTCTCCTGCTGACCTCTGACCGTCTGGAGTAAAGATAAAGCAGCTATTTGTAGAAATAACTTTGCGCCGGACGGACGAGATACGCGCGGCGCATGTAGCCAGCGTATGGTGCTAATCCGTTCGCGAATTGGGAAATCTCCCTCATTTGCATATTTGCAGGGGAAATCAATAGGCGCGACTGATGCGCCAAGCGAAATTATGCGCTGACGAGACTCTGGCGTCGGAAAGTTAAGCCGATCGGAAATGGCCCGTTTTCTGTCGCATCTAGTTTGGTGGGTATGGCCACATAGAAACGACGGCGCATATTCACAGTTACGCGACGCATATCGAAATACTCCAGCGCAACTCTACCTGAATCTGGCCCATAATAGCTGCCTGCACAACAGGTATACTGTATATAGACAAAGTGGAAATGGTAAAGTGCGGCGTGCTTAAAATTATGATTTTGATGTGATCAAAAAATATATAAATATGTGAATAGGAGGGTGCTATCTATATGAATTGAACCATTTGACTGCACAAATGTGCCAATTTCAATATACACACAGAAGGTAATAAATGAATATTAATAAAACAACCAAAATTAATGGTGCATAAAACATAAAAAAATGTAATCCTGATAAACAAAATATGTATTTTTATGGAGTGATTGTTGTGCCCCTGGGTGACAATCAGCGCCCTTAGTATTATAAGTGCCACGTCCTACTGCATTAGAACATTTTTTTGTGGAAAAGAAATGGACTTTGTAGGCACAAGTTATAGAAAAGTGAAAAAATATAAATTTCATTTATATAAAAATACATAAATAACTCCAGTACATCAACACCACACATATTGATGTGTCCTGTATATTAAAAACAACAAACTGTAATTGTACAGTGATTACAATGTCAAGAGAGAAAACATAACCGTAAATTTCTACTATAATAACCAATACAGAGCAGATAAGGGGTTAATCCAACCCAGAGGAAACTGCTTTGTGTATCGCTGAGTAGTTTCTATTCAGGTCTTGACATTCATATGATTTCAACAAAAACAAAAATATGTAGATGTACAAAGAGATGGATAAATATCTATATTGAACATCAAGGTGATTGCGTTAACCACTTAAGACCCGGACCTTTAGGCAGCTAAAGGACCTGGCCAGTTTTTGCGATTCGGCACTGCGTCGCTTTAACTGACAATTGCGCGGTCGTGCGACGTGGCTCCCAAACAAAATTGGCGTCTTTTTTTTTCCACAAATAGAGCTTTCTATTGGTGGTATTTGATCACCTCTGCGTTTTTTTTTGCGCTATAAACAAAAATAGAGCGACAATTTTGAAAAAAAAAACAATATTTTTTACTTTTTGCTACAATAAATATCCTGCAAAAATATTTATAAAAAATTTTTCCTCAGTTTAGGCCGATACATATTATTCTACCTATTTATGGTAAAAAAATTTGCAATAAGCGTTTATCGATTGGTTTGCGCAAAATTTATAGCGTTTACAAAATAGGGGATAGTTTTATTGCATTTTTATTGTTTTTTTTTTTTTTTTACTACTAATGGCGGCGATCAGCGATTTTTTTTTTTTTCATGACTGCGACATTATGATGGACACTTCTGACAATTTTGACACATTTTTGACACCAAAATGCATTGTTTACTGTGAAAATGACAATTGCAGTTTGGGAGTTAACCACAAGGGGGCGCTGAAGGGGTTATGTGTGACCTCATTTGTGTTTCTGACTGTAGAGGGGTGTGGCTGTAGGTGTGACGTCATTGATTGATCGTGTGTTCCCTTTTATAGGGAAACACAATCGTGGCACCACAGTGAAGAACAGGGAAGCTGTGTTGGAAGCTCCAGGGACCGATCGCGGGACTCCAGCTGCGATCGGGTCCTGCGGTCACGTTCACGGAGCTTCGGACCGGGTCGCGGGCCACGGGCGCATGCCTGCAACCCACGGCTGGGCACTTAAAGAGGACGTACCTGTACGTGCTTGTGCCCAGCCGTGCCATTCTGCCGATGTATATGTGCAGGAGGCGGTCCTTAAGTGGTTAATAAACACCAAAGTGACAATAAACCAAGTGTGTTGGTAAACAAGTGAGTATAAAGTCCACTGAAATCAAAATGACTATATAATCAGTTGTCTTTCGGTAATCCACCAACGTGAAGATTGGAGGCTTACCAAAAGAGTTGGACCCAGCGAGGCTTACGCCTGAGGAGTCAAATGGGCTTGTTGGTGTATCTCACTCAGGAAGAATTAAACAAGTACGACTTCCAATGGAACCAGGCAGAGATATATCACAGGGTTGACATCAATGAATATAGACCATGGATGGAGCAACAGTACTTTACATATAAATCCTCCCAATGTAACATATAGTAGAAGGTATATGATTGGGCCACCAAAATGAGAACATTTATTAAAAAAATAAAATGTTCATTATCATTTGAGAAGACATATAAAGCGAATAAAAGTAATGCAGTGGCATAAGTGGAGCTCTTCCCAACGCGTTTCTCCTAGTAAGGCATCATCCGGGGTGCTTGTCCACTGTGTATATATGTGTATATGTTTTTTGCCTATATTATTTTGCTTAATTTTTGTGACGTTTATTCTAAATGCTGATCCTTAATGATGTGCAAAGCTATTGTTTTTTTCTGGTGATCCTCTTGCTGCTTATGTAATCCTCTTATCCTGCATAATAGCAGACATACTGGTATACACCAAGGTAAAAACGTTACCTTGTTTCTGGACAAACGTACAAAATCATCAGCGTTGAGACCATTGTGCGTATGTTTGAAATAACAGTGCAGTGTAACCTCATCTACATGTTCCAGGCCTATCTGTTTTTAATTAATGAAGCCTTGGTAATAGTGAATTATGTCAAAAGTTTTATTTTGCATAGCATTAGTTAATGCTACATCTATTTCAGTGGTAGTCAACCTACTTCTTATAGGGAAGCCACAAATGGAGTCCCTGACATCTCCTACGCCACACATTAAACTGTGCAACAGGAGATGGTCGGAGGCTATGGACATGCTACAAGTGACAGTCAGAGACTGCAGACAAGCTACAGGGACTAGTCAGAGGCAAAAAAAAAAATAAGACTTGTAAGGTTGCCACTAAAACCCCGATTAGGAAAATAATGGAATATTGTCCTGTATAGAAAAAAACAGGGTAAGGAGCTGATAAAGGAAAAACCACACAGATGGTCCTGTATTGATTACACTAGAGTCCAAAAAGATGCCTTCTAGCTGAGGGGCCAAACAGATGGAATCACAGATATCAGCATCAATGGATCACTATGTTTTTTGCCGATGGCATCTTCAGGGGTTCCTATTAGTACATAAAAAGGTATCCGAAAGCCTGTACGCATGCAGGGTCCATGAACCATTTTAAAGATGTACGAATTCACTCGATTAGTACCTCCGACCAGTGCTCATATCCATCCACTGGCAACATATACAAAGTGCAACTCTACTGCCAATAATTTTTGGACTAATGCCCCGCATGCTCGGAAACATTGAACTTCATTTTCCCGGCTCTACATAGTGTTGTACGTCACCGCGTTCTTGATGGACAAAAGTTCAGAGAACTTTTGTGTGACAGTATGTATGCAAGCCAAGCTTGGGCGATATACCGTCGGGAAAACCATCCAAGGTTTTTTTGATGGAAAATCCGATGTTTATACACCCATTGAAGTTGGTTTTTCTGCTTCTTCCACCCCACCTGCTTCTAATTTTTTATGAGTGTTTTACTACACCTTTAAGATGGTGCATTGCTCCACTAATCAAATCCCGCATGTGTACCCCTTTCTGCATACCTTTTTATGTAGCAATAGGATCCCCTGAAGAAGCTATTGGTGAAACGCATAGTGATCCATTGGTGCTGATATCTGTGATTCCATCTGTTTAGCCCCCAGCCAAAAGGCATCTTTTTGGACTCCAGTGTCATCAATACTTGGCCATCCGTGTGTTTTTCCGTTATCAGCTCCTTGTTCCGTTTTTTTCTATACAGGACAATATATCATACAGAAATGTTCATGTATTTTCTTAGTTATGAGTTTTATATGTGATCCTAATAAATGTAATATTTTTATCTTAATGTGAGACCTATTCTTTCCCTAATCAGGGTTTTAGTGGCAACTTTCAAAGTCCATTCTTTTTTCTTATTTTGCTTATATATTTTTGTATACGTCTCTAATTTCTCTGTTAGGCCGCGTACACACGATCGAACATGTCCACTGAAACTGGTCCGCAGACCAGTTTCAGCGGACATGTTCGATCGTGTGTACGGCCTAGCGGACAGTTTTCCAGCGGACAAAAGTTTCTAAACATGCTTAGAAACTTGTCCGATGGAAACATGTCCGTCGGACATGTTTGATGGTTAGTACGCCCAACCATCGGACCAAAATCCTGCGCATGCGTCTAATTGATTCGACGCATTCGTGGAAGCATTGAACTTCCTTTTTCCAGCACGTCGGTGTGTTCTACATCACCGCGTTCTGGTCCAAGGGGATTTTGGTCCGATAGTGTGTACACACATCAGACCAAAAGATCCCTTCAGACATGTCCGATGAAAACGATCCGTCGGACCTGTTTCATCGGACATGTCTGATTGTGTGTACGCGGCCTCACACAACAAGTCAGAGGCTGCAAAAATACTATAGGAGTTTTTGGAGACTGAGGACATGGTGCAGGAACTGGTCATAAACTGGAGACCAGATATATGAAGCTGCTTGAGATAACAGCTTTTACAAAATAAAAAATAATAAAACACACAGACTCGAAGGACCACTTTTTTTTTTCTGATGTTTCTATTACAGCCCCTTTACAAATTACATTAGTGCTTCCTACAACCCACTTAAAAGCTACTTGTTTTTTTTTCTCCAAGAAAAAGCCATTATAAAATATCAGAGGGAAAAATATATATGAGAACAAGATGCACTGAACAAAAAAATAAAAATGTAAAATAAATAGAAAAATACTGGAAGCCTGTCTAAATATTTATTTTCTTCTGGCTTGAGTGAGGAAAACACAGACTGCTGTCTGCCGTGGCTCTGAGGGTCACATAATAAGATCCCTGGGTACCAGGCATATGCAGTATAATATTATATAATAATACTATTATAACGGTGTTTCTTCAGTTGATTGAAAATATCATTATTTTAAGTTAAATTATATATATATATATATATATATATATATATATATATATATATATATATATATATATATATATATATATATAAAATACTGTGTCGTCAGAAACAAAACAAAAGTACCACTGGGACCTCTAAAAGCCTAACTCTAGGCAAACAGCTAAATCCACAGCTGTTATATATACAGTATATGTAATTTGTCTTATCTAGCCATGGATTTATATTTTTCCAGACACTTTTTGATTCATGCACCTCTGCCAAACCACACAGTCAGGAGAGTGACGACACCTTCTCTATTAGAGTTAATAAGTTGGTTGGGCTTTTGTGGTTGAAAACTCACCACTTCTCCCTCTCCACTCCAAAATGGACTATAATAGTTATGGACAGCTTGATAAGCCAAAAGCATAGTAAAGGAGTTGAGAGGAAGTTTGTCTGAGCACTGAACCACAGATGTTGATCAAGGTTTTCAAATAAAATGTACCAGGCACCCACTGTTTAGCTCATGCTGGCTGCCAATTAGAAATTGGTTGCATTCAAATTTGAGCTCATTTCTCCTGTCACAACCTTTCTTTAGGGATCTCTCTATAGTCACCCACGCCACCATCCCAACAGCTGTTGTAACTTGGCGATATTTCCTAAGTTCCTTCCCAAAACCTCCACACAGGTTATCGTCCTATTCCCCCTGGAATAAAATATCTAACTTGTCCCTCTAGAGTTCGGCCCATCTCCTTGACCTTATGATAAATGGTAAACTTATCCTTTTTATTATTCTCAGAAACACTTATAAGATCCTGTCTCTGGATAAGTATTAGACATGTGCACACTGAAATATTTTGTTTCGGAATTTTGTTTTAATCCGAAAAAATGTTTTATTCAGTTACTCTTGAAATTCGTTTTTATATATGTAGTTTTGGTAAAAAATGCATTTGTTCAAAAATTCGAATTAATTAAGGTTGGATCTTTTAATTGAAGGCTTGTGGTGTCTGTTGAATGTTCTAAGAAGATTCGACGAAGCAGCTAATCTGTACGACGCTGCAATCGTACATTTCCGGTCGAATGCTCCGCCCACAAGCTATAGTAGAATTCTAATGTTGTATGACTATTGATAATTATATTTATAAATGTATTATTACTAGTCAACCAACATTAGAATTCTTCTATAGCCTATGGGCTGAGCATTTAACCATAAATGTCCGCTCGTGGCAATCATCAATTTTTAGCTGATTAGTTGAGTATTCATGTCGAATCTTTTCCCTCTATGTCGAATAATCTTGGACTAATAGAGTAAGGTTAGGCACATTCAACCACAGGTTCGATAGACACACATCGCTATTGTCGCCATCATTTCGAATCTTCCATCTATATCGAACTGTTGTCGCAACTAAGTGAAAATAAAGCATTTTTTATGTCAGATTTTCCGATTTCGGATTCTGTGCATTCATTATCGTTTGTTAAAATGAATGCGAAAATCTTCGAAATTTGGACGAAAATGCATTCGGACGAAAACAAATGCACATGTCTATTCAGTATATGTTCACACAAATCTCATCTTATTTACGGCAGAACCCAACCTATTCTATTGCCATTGCCATACTTAATACAGCCTGGTCTTTCTGAACTTGAACCTCACCCGTGTTAAAGGCATCATTATTCTCTACAATGTTTTACAATCTAAACCCAGATGTGAAAACCTCTTCCTTATGGAAATGGGAACAAGAATTGGACTCTACCTTTCCAGACTTATGGTGTTTAAGTGCAATTCACTACAACTTGAAATTCCCTAAGGGCATAAACTACTGGGAAATTCCCCAAAAGATAACCCATAGGTGGTACTTAACCCCTGTCTTTTTAGCAAAACTCACAAGCCTTGACAATAACATGTGCTGGCGTAGGTGTTTACACACACCTCTCCCCGTTCTTTAGCTCCTGTGACCAACCGCGGGACTCCGTCGGCCATCGGGTCCGCGGGTCCCGCGGCCGTGGTCACGGAGCTTCGGACTGGGTCATGGCGCGCGGGAAGAGGACGTACAGGTACATGATTGTGCCCAGCTGTGCCATTCTGCTGACGTATATCGGTGTTAGGCGGTCCTTAAGTGGTTAAATGTAAGCTTCCATTTGTCTTTCAATAAATCTTTGATTGTTTATATATACTACACTATGAGAGGCATTTATTTCATTATTTCATTCTCACATGTCGTCTGGAATCCTGAGGGAAATATCGAGAGCCAATAGCAAGGAGTCTAGAAGTGGGGGATCATCATCACCAGGGATATCCTTAAAGTGGTTTTAAAAGCTGTGTTTTTTTAAATAACAAACATATCATACTTACCTCCACTGTGCAGCTTGTTTTGAACAGTGTGGCCCCTAACACCGACTTTTGGGGTCCAACAGCGGCTCCTTCCCACATCAGATAACCCCCTAGTAGAAGCTCTCTCCCGGGGGTTACCTTGCATAGGATGCATTAAGGTGGAAAAACACGAGGGTTTACAACCACTTTAAGGCTAATTCATCATTTTATGGAGGTGAGAGCTCTGTGAGCACTGAGCAGTTGTGTGAAGTTTCAGCATCACTTGTTTTAAGGAGATTGTTTTTAAAGGTCTATTTATTTTCTCACACAATTTTGGATGATCTTTTTAAACTTTTTTTCACTTTGCACCTTGCACTTTATCAGTGGTGATAAAATTGAGTTTGTCACTTTTCTACATTGGATGTTAATTATTTATATATATAATTATCCTATTTATGTTGAGAAATTGCACTGATCACTATATACACATTTTATTGTTTGTTATTTATGAAACATTCTATATTTAGCAGCAGTTTCATTTATCACGTGTGGTAGTTTTATTTATTTTTGGTTATTTTCTTTTTCAATTAGTAGTGTGGGGCTCCACACCACTTTTCATTAGAAGGAAGTAGATGTTTCATGCTGCACATTACGGTGAGGCAGACTGTCTTCTGGGTAGGAAGTGAACAGTTATTCTCCCCAATGGGAAGCAGACATCAATTAAAACCTGAGCTTCTAATCCTCCCCAATCTATTCAACTGTTTTGGGTGAAACTGGGCTTTACCATCAAAAAAAGTCAAATTGCCACTTCAAGTTGAAAGTTACAGTTTACCAACATCTTAACAGCATTTTAAAATAACAGATATTACAAGTCAGAGAAGAACATTCAGTAAGCAAAGATTGGGAGCTGTGCCAAGACAAGTGTTCACATGCTGTAATGAGTGTCACACAGGGAAACTCATCTGAAAACGCACACCACTTTTTCCAGACACTCCGGAGTGTATTTTCCAATGACTTGTATTTTATAAAATCCAATGGATACTGAAAACATTGCCATATTCACAAGCTCATTGCAAATCATTACATTATTTACTGGTATCTACAGTAGTGCTACAGGAATGTTTTCTTCCAGAAACTACTCTTCTTACCATTCCTGTCAACACATTATATACTTTCCTTCTAGTCTACCCTTCCCATTAACAAATTATTCACACAATAAATAATGCAAGAAAGTACTTCTAATACAATAACAAATTAACTTTTTTTTCACATAAATGAAGCTTATTTGATAAAGACTTTTAGAAGTGTGATTCAATTTTGCAGAATTAGCAATGCTTTGACAGTTGGTTCTTAGGCAGCCCATACATTCATTATTTTTTTATTTTTTTAGTTCAACCAGGTGGTTGATTAAAAAAAAGTTCCCGATTCCTCTATTTACACATTTGATGTGGATGGAGGATTCCCCCTGCTATGCTATTGTGTTCTGATGGTGGGGAGACTCCCTTGCCATCAGAATGCAATGGTCAGCGCTGGCAGCCGTCATCAATCAGGAAAATCCCAACAGGCTGGGTGTACAGAAGTCGATTGACTTCTGTACAACAGTTCCCATACATGGATCAAAAATGTGTTCTGCTAAACCAGACAAATTTCGCTCCATGTATGGCTAGCTTTACATCAAATAAAACTAGTTCCCTGAAGTAGTCAATTGTTTTCTAAGCCAGCCATACATGGATTGAAATTCAGCCAGTTCAGTAGGGGCTGGCTGAATTTTGATTAATGTATGGACAACCTGTGTATACAGAAGTTGATCTACTGATCAACGCTGTACAACTAGTTTGCTGTATTTTTTCCCAAACAATCAGCCGCTATCACTGATCACTCTACTCTGATGGCAGGGAAGGCTCACTGCCATCAGAACACAATAGTACAGCCAGAGGATTCCCCATAGTACATGAGATATTGCAAAACACAAAGCCATTCACTTTTCTCTTTATGTTTATTACTCATTTTTGATTGACATTTTATTTTTTTCCCCAAAATGAATCACTAGAAAGGAATACAGTTTTTTCTGCATCTCACAGTATTATATAGCTTTTTTTCTTTATTATTAAATGGACTATGGGCTCAACAGTGCATATGTCCAGGCTCTCAGAACCTCTTGCTAATTTTAATAATGGGTTCTGTTTTGAGCATTCTATAGGTCTTCATCCATATTGCTTCACCTATTCCTAGACCCACTGATATGACATACCATAAAATGTCAGATAATGGGACAGCACTAACCCTCATGTGTTATGCTTCATTCTAGGATGGAGAGTAGTGTCTTCCAAAACTGTGCTTACAGTCAAATGTACCTGTTTACTGTTTAAATAAGCATTCATTTATAAATTTGAAGTAATATCGCAAATGAAAAAATATAATAACAATAAATTAAAATTGAAACTGTAACATTATGGACTGTAATGCCGCGTTCACGCGATCGTTTTCATGAAGAGAAAAATGCAATTTTTTTTAGTTTGGTCATTAAAAACAATCGTGTGTAGGCTCCTGAGCATTTTTCTCTACGTGAAAAATGTCAATTAAAATTTAGAACATGCTCTAATTTTTCTCGTCGTGAAAAAAGGGTTGTGTGTACGCTTTAATGATGGGAAAAAAACACGTATGTTCAGAAGCAAGTTATGAGACGAGAGAGCTCGTTCTGGTAAAACTAGCATTTGTAAGGGAGACAGCACATTCGTCACACTGTAATAGACTGAAAAGCACGAAGACTGAAAAGCACAAATCGTCTCTCACCAAACTTTTACTAATACGCGGTAACACGAAATCCGCAAAAGCCACCCAAAGGGTGGCACCATCCAAATGGAACTTCCCCTTTATAGTGCCGTTGTACGTGTCGTACGTCACCGTGCTTTTTTTAGAGCATTTTTTTTCACGATCGAGTATATGCAAGGCAGGCTTGACAAGAATCACATCGAGAAAAACAGCGTTTTTATCCATGACATGAAAAACGGTCGTGTGTATGCGTGTAAGGGATATTTGTAAATCTAATTAGCAACACAATTGGATGCAAATTAGGATGTTGCTCATTAAGTGCCAGATACCACGACTTACCTTCAGAGGTCTAGTGCCATCCTTGCCTAGATGGGTCAGGGCTGTTTTGGCAGCAAGAGGGGTATGTACTCAATATTAGGTAGGTGGTCAAAAGTTTCCAAAAGTAAGTGTTTGATTTCTTCCACCTGCTCATAATTAAACCATAAAAATGTTTATGTCTTTTCTATGCGTGCATAATCACTAAAATATTGCACTTGTTAACACATCCAAACTATCCCACATGCAAAATAATAATCAGCGACTTACATCAATAATATAATACCATCAATACATGTGAAAATATGCTGATAATATCTTACTCGGTGCTTACTGAGGTATTACTGTGTTGGTTGTGCTCATTATTTTCTGGGTTGAATGTGTTTTCTACTGTGTGAATTGCACTGGTTAGTTATTATGTTCCATCAGAAACGGTGCTGTTTGATAGGCAAGGGTTAACTCTGCTAGGCAGGTGTTCCTGGGCTTTTCTGAAGAGTATCACCCTCAGCTGGTCAAAGAATGTTGCTGATTTTGCTCTAATATGGGAAGAGAAGGAGATGGCTGCAGACATCCTCTAGTCTAGAGTGATCGTGAATTGTCAGTGTGCATGGGGCTGTGGTGTCTGACTGGCAGTCTCTGTACTACATTGGGAGACCTGGGTATTTTCTCAGTGACCCCTTTGGGGGCAAGGGCTACACATATGCTGGGGAAGAAGTAAAAGGCCCAAAGGGCACCTTTTTTATTTCATTTGGAAGGTGTTCTGCTACCTAAGCTTATACAGGTATGTATACTGTATATAACCTCTCTGGAGTGGAGGACAGAATAAGTAGCAGGAGATGGCCAAACATAGGGGGAGTAGAGAACACTCATAAATAACTTGACTGCTCAGGCTTACAAATATAAGCTGCTGTTTTTATTATAACCAAACAATCGATAAGTTTTAGTCCAGCATTGATAAACCCAATTCTAAGACTAGTCTTAGAGACCAACACTTGTATATTTTTAGCATATTGTAACAAAAAAAAATACAAAATGGGTATAAATTAAAATGAGGTGGTATAAGACACCGTAATTACTCCACAAATGTATCCCAACAGTATTTTGCAAAACAAAAGAACAAATTCTTCTGGACAGCCACACACCGAATAAAAATTGCCTTTATTGTAAAAATCCAAAAATAGAAAACAGCACTACATGTTGTGGTGTCCCAGTACAGGTATTTGCTGTAGGCCCTGTCAGATTGAGACCCTCGGCTTGTGGGGCCTCCTCTGCAGGAACTCAGCTAGTTATGATGTGATTTATACTGTTATGGTTGATAATACATTTATTAGGTGCGTATAGCTTTAAGAGGTTTAGTCCGCCATTTTATGTTTAGTCAGAGTGTATGAGAGTCAGTAGGACTAAGTGCTAGACAAGACCTTATGGTGTTGTATTATACTTTAACTTGTAACAAACTTTAAATGTAAGTTCCAAGGGGAATACAGATAAGTCTCTATGATCCACAGCTCTCAGCCAATGGGCTTCAGTCTCCCTCAAGCTCTTAGCCAATGGGTTTCAGTCTCCCTCAGCTCTCAGTCAATGGGCTTCAGTCTCCCTCAGCTCTCAACCAATGGGCTTCAGTCTCCCTCAGCTCTCAACCAATGGGCTTCAGTCTCTTCACGTTTATATAAGGGGTGGGAGTTCCTGTTTAGGGCAGACTAGTGCTACACACAGCTGCTGACAGGTCAGAGCAGAGTTCAGTCAGAGAAGAAGCAGTGCAGGCCAGAGACCTCCCGTTCAGGGGAAAGTACAGCAAATCGCGGAGAATCTCTAAAAAACTATAGAATCAGTACTTCAACGAAATAATAGAATCAATTCGTCTTTCCGACGAAAAGCCTCAAGTCTACCGACACTTCAGTAAGTGTATTTATTCTTCAGTCTAGTCAAGCATAGGCTCAGTATTACTAATCCGGCCGCAAAAGCCAAGGATATATGAAAAGCCAAGCCCAGACATTGTCAGCTGTGTGGTCCTCTAGAGACTGTTTGTGGAACCTTTGCGACACTCTGTGTGAACGCTGTGAAGATTTTGACACCTGTCTTCATGCCAGTAAAGCCTTCGTTATATTGACCCCTGTTGTGGACTGTGTTATTACCATCCTAGCTAGTGGGGATACGGAGGCCCCCGGAGCTGTAGTTTCCTGGGGTATATCAAGATTACAGTGGCGTTACGTGACAGAGAGGGTTAATACCATCCGACCCTCACTAAGGGTTAACACCACCAGACCCTGGACCCCTAGCCCAAGAACCAAGCAGCTAACCATCAAGCGCATGTGTGTGGCCGTGGGGTTCACCCTCCCCGGTCATCACATCGTTTTCTGCCGCCACGAACAGGATTCGGGTGTAAGCCTTAACCATTCAGCCACTAAAGCAAGTCCTTTCCCCCCAGAATCTGAACTGCGTCATTGAAAGTAATTTACTCAGCGAGGCGCAAATACAAGTGGTGGGGGAGGTGAAAGAAAGACTGTTCGCTGTCATTGTTCAGTGTACAATCCGGAACTAGAAGAATCCACTCTGTGTTGAACGAAGGAAACATTTGCTGACCGGACCAAAAAGGAAGTTGCCGGGCGCAGCCATAGCAACGTGTCCGGCAATAGAAGCTAATACCGGCATACAGCGACAGCGCACTCAAGGACAGCGCATTCAAAGACAGCGCACTCAAGGACAGCGTACTCAAGGACAGCGCACTCAAGGACAGCGCACTCAAGGACAGCGCACTCAAGGACAGCGCACTCAAAGACAGCGCACTCAAAGACAGCGCTCTCAAAGTTTCCTTAAGTGACAGCGCACTCAAAACAAAGCTACAACATGTCGGCCCCAAGATCTCCAGATGCAGGTGATGTGCCAGATCCTCTTGCGGCTCCTGCACAAGCTATCCCTGTGGCCTCATCTCCAGCAGAGCCATCATCGTCTAGATCATCTCCTGGCTCAGAAGTCCGGAGGCTGCTGCCCTCCTCTCCTCCAGTACAGCGTCATGACAGCGGGGCTCCCCCATTCTACCTAGGGAAGCCTGTGTTGCCTAACTACAGAGGGGATCCTTTTTCCTCAAGCATTTCCAGGAGAGCTTCCAAAATATTTTCTCTCTCTACTCTCTCCCCCCTAACCAACAGGTGCTGTTGCTCATAGGACAGTTGCAGGGACCTGCACGTGAAGAAGTCCGTACCTGGCCCACTTTTGAGAAGACTACAGTGGATCAGATCTTCGAGGGATTGCATCAGGTATTTGAGTCCCACTCACCCTCAGAGGTTCGCCTCAGGCTGTAGCAGAGGCGACAAAAGCCGGGGGAAACGCTAAGGGCATATGCAGTAGCCTTGCAGAATGCCCTGGAAGCAGTCCAGAAACTGGACAATATCACACCTGACCAGGGTAACAAATTATTGTTGGATAGATTCATAGAAGGGGTCCAAAATAAATGGGACAAGGCGCAGTTAAAGATGTTAGCTGTACAGAACTCTGATATGTCTTTTTCTGCCTTTAAGCGCCTAGCCCTTCAAGTTATAGAGCAGGGGGCGGACCCTGAGGAGAATCCTGACCCTAAAGTGGAACCTATGGGTGCGGCGGCATGTCCTGCACCACTGTTACCACCAGCCCCCGTGGCTGACACCCCGACCTCCACTACAATTACTGAGATTCAAGGGGTTAAACAAGATATTGCCCAGCTTACCCAGGTGGTAAAGGAGTTGGCTAATCACACCACTCGGGCACTTAGAGAGCCTCCAGTGACTAAGAGACCTACCCCTGCTCCTCCTCCTCGTTACAGCGGGCCTCGCTCGGGTCCTTCTAGTAGGCCTTACTGTAATTACTGTAACAAACCCGGTCATTGGAAGATGCAATGCTGGGCTTTAAACGGGCGTCCCCTGAGGTCGAGGACAGGCCCTCAGGAAAGCGAATCACAGGTCCAGCAGAAGAGCCAATGTACTCAGGACAGTCCTTATACATTGCATCCTGCCCCTATGTAAATGTTACCATAGATGGTGTCCAACTGCAAGCCCTGATTGATACAGGCTTGCAGGTGTCTACCATCTCTAAGGGCCTATTCTATAAATACTGGAATGTCGATTCGTTGTGTGAACCAGGTGATATGGATTTTAGTGTCATGGCAGGGGACGGGAAACCAATTCCCAGACATGGGTACTGGGAGCCCACTATTCAGCTGAGAAGTCACACACTTAGAGGGCAAGGGATAATTGTCACTAATGTCAAAGTACCAGGGGCCACAGAGTTTATATTGGGGATGAATATAATGAGACATTGCTTCAGTGATATTTTAGATGCTTTGCATGCCTCTCTCCCCCATATGTCTCCCTCAGGCCAGAGGACTGCGCAACACCATCTCAAAGTTCTGAGAGCAGAACAGAAGTTCGCGAATCGGAGAGGAGAAATCTGTAAAGCTCGGATCCAAGACATGAAGTCCGTGACCCTGCAGCCGAACACAGAGACAATTTTGTGGTGTCGGGCGCGCCCTGGTGTACGGAATCAGGACTATCAGGCTTTACTGGAGCCTAAACAATCTGAAGATTTTCCTTTGGTCCGAGCTGCAAGGAGCCTAGTGACGGTGGTGAATGGACGGGTCCCAGTTCGACTAGTTAATTTGTCCGGCGTAGCCACCACCTTGCCAAAGTACACTTCAGTGGCCCAACTTGTTTTCTTGGACTCTAGTGACATACTCTCTTCACGGAAGACGGTCCAACAGCTGAGTGCCCAAACCCTGTCAGGGGCTACTGAAAACTCTCCAGAACCTTGGTGGTACCAGCTGCAAATAGGAGGATCTCTCACCCCACCAGAACAAGTCGAAGGGGTCATCGAGGTGGCGAAGAGGTACCAGAGTGCCTTCAGCAAACACCCAACCGATTTTGGAAAAACCTCCATGATTAAGCATCGAATCCTGACCGGCGACAAGCCCCCCATCAAGGAAAGGCATCGGCCCGTGGCACCAGGCATGTGCCAAACCGTCAAGAAACTGTTAACCGACATGCAGAAGGCGGATGTAATACAAGAGAGCCAGAGTCCCTGGGCAGCACCCATAGTGTTAGTTAAGAAGAAGGATGGGACCATCCGTTTCTGTGTTGATTACAGGAAATTGAACGACATCACCCATAAAGACGCATACCCTCTCCCCCGGATTGAGGAGTCACTCACTGCGCTGAGTTCTGCGGCCTACTTCTCTACATTGGATTTGACCAGCGGATACTGGCAGGTGCCCATGGCCGTCGAAGACAGGGAGAAAACAGCCTTTGTCACCCCCATGGGTCTTTTCGAATTTAAAAGTATGCCCTTTGGGCTGTGCAATGCCCCGGCTACCTTTCAACGGCTGATGGAGAGATGTCTGGGACACCTTAACTTCCAGAGTGTCCTACTCTACCTGGATGACGTGATTGTGTATTCCAAATCCTATCAGGAACATTTGACTCACCTGTCTAAAGTCTTCCAAGTACTGATCCAGCATGGTCTGAAAGTCAAACCCTCCAAGTGCCATCTACTCAAGCCACAAGTACATTACCTGGGCCACGTCATCGGTACTGAGGGGGTCCAACCTGATCCAGCTAAAATCGAAGTTGTCAAGAATTGGCCTATCCCACGATCCCTTAAGGATATTCGGAGCTTCTTAGGATTTGCGGGATATTACCGCCGTTTTATTCCTCATTTTGCACAAATTGCCGAGCCATTGACCTCTCTCCTGCGAGGCACGGCAAAGGGGAACTATAATGGGAAGTTGCCGGTGGAATGGGCCAAGGAGCAAGAGGTGGCCTTCCAGGCTCTAAAACATCTATTGACAGAGCCTCCCATCCTGGCCTATCCGGATTATACTCAGCCCTTCCGACTGTATACAGATGCCAGTTTCGAAGGACTCGGTGCAGTGTTGTCCCAGATGCAGGGAGAACAAGAGAGGGTGATCGCTTACGCCAGCCGGAATCTGCGGGGAGCTGAGAAGAATGATTCTAACTACAGTTCCTTCAAGTTAGAACTCCTGGCCCTCGTGTGGGCAGTCACCGAAAAATGTAAGGACTATTTGTCAGCCACCTCATTCACGGTCTACACCGATAACAACCACCTGGCTCACCTGAACACCGCTAAACTAGGTGCCCTTGAGCAAAGATGGGCCTCCAGACTGGCCAACTATGACTTCTCTATCAAGTATCGAAGTGGCAAGTCTAATATTAATGCGGATGTACTATCACGCATGGCTCCGGGCGAAGATCCCCCAGTGGAGGACAGGTGGGAAGATGTGGAGATGCCTCCCTTCTATCAAAGATTTGTGAATCGGGATGTTGTCGTCACCCGCGAGGGGAGTGAATCTGGGTCTAAAGCAATCCAGGAAGACCTGTATACCTGGAGGACCCTACAGGAAGAAAGTCAGACTATGGGAGATCTGCAGGAGTATTTATTGACCAGGAGAGTACCTCCCCGGTTACGACGGGGTCAGAAGGACTACGAATTGAAGCGATTGTGGCGTCAGAGGAAAAGACTATTTGTGCACAAAGGAATGGTGTACAGGAACTTCTTGGACCCAGTGTCAGGTGAAAGGCTACATCAGATTCTGATCCCTCGGAGAGATGCCGCCATGATATTGAATGCCTACCACGACCAGTCAGGACACTTTGGGGTCCATAAAACAGAAGCCACCATCCCGACGCCGGTTCTACTGGATTGGAATGAGGAGCGACGTTGAAAAGTGGTGCAGTGAGTGTGCAGTCTGCAATATCACCAAGAATGGTCGCAAGAATGCGCGAGCACCTCTCCATTCCATCCAGAGCGAGAGGCCTAACCAATTGGTTGCCTTGGATCATGTCAAGCTGTCGCCTACCCGGTCCGGGTATTCATATGCTCTCACCATGGTGGATCACTATTCCAAGTGGGTAGTGGTTGTGCCAGTCAAAGACTTAACCGCCAAGACAACAGCCCAGATGTTCTACACCCATTGGGTACAGATACTTGGATGTCCAGAAACTGTCTTGTCCGACCAAGGTCCAGCCTTTGAAGCCCAACTGTTTCAGGAATTGTGCCAGTTCCATGCTTGTAAGAAACTCAGGACCACTGCTTATCACCCACAAGGGAATGGACTCTGTGAGAGGATCAACCAGGTCTTTATCCACATGCTGAGAGCGGCCTCTGTATCCCGACCTGAAGAGTGGCCTCATCTAATGCCCGAATTGTTGGAAATCTACAACAATACCGTCCACTGTTCCACCGGTTATACTCCATTTTACCTCATAATGGGCCGACACGGTCAACTGCCTAAAGACAGGGTCTTTGGACTTCAATCACAGTAAGTAAGTGAAACAAAACGTATCCACCGCCCCCATCTATGGCTGGCAATCACAGTAAGTAGCAATGGAAGGCTAAAGCAGATAACCCCCTGTTTTTAACGCACATTGTTAGACAGGTTAATTGGTTGTTCTGCTAGCTGGTCGGTAAGTAGGCTTGGTTATTCCCTGGGCATTCCCCAGGTTCTTGTTGTTATCTGCTTTAGCCTTCCATTGCTACTTACTGTGATTGCCAGCCATAGATGGGGGCGGTGGATACGTTTTGTTTCACCTGTGATGTTTATTTTGGTCCAGCAGTGCACCAACACCTTTGCAGCCATTGTGCTATATGCTGGGTGCTTGGTGTGCTTCTGTACCTTTAAGGAGGGGTGGCTCCCCTTCAGTCCACCTGCTCCTATCTATCCATTAAAATGCATGTGCCTCCATTGTGAGGACACTCACTGTTAGTGTTAGGACCACAGAATTATGGGGTGCCTTGGCGCGGCTCTGTGGCTCATGCATGCGTTTGCAAATGCGTGCGGACAAAACCCCTGTTTTTAACGCACATTGTTAGACAGGTTAATTGGTTGTTCTGCTAGCTGGTCGGTAAGTAGGCTTGGTTATTCCATGGGCATTCCCCAGGTTCTTGTTGTTATCTGCTTTAGCCTTCCATTGCTACTTACTGTGATTGCCAGCCATAGATGGGGGCGGTGGATACGTTTTGTTTCACCTGTGGTGTTTATTTTGGTCCAGCAGTGCACCAACACCTTTGCAGCCATTGTGCTATATGCTGGGTGCTTGGTGTGCGTCTGTACCTTTAAGGAGGGGTGGCTTCCCTTCAGTCCACCTGCCCCTATCTATCCATTAAAATGCATGTGCCTCCATTGTGAGGACACTCACTGTTAGTGTTAGGACCACAGAATTATGGGGTGCCTTGGCGCGGCTCTGTGGCTCACGCATGCGTTTGCAAATGCGTGCGGACAAAACCCCTGTTTTTAACGCACATTGTTAGACAGGTTAATTGGTTGTTCTGCTAGCTGGTCGGTAAGTAGGCTTGGTTATTCCCTGGGCATTCCCCAGGTTCTTGTTGTTCTTTGGACTTCAAGCACCTTTCAACCACTCACCCCAAGCCTCTTCAGAGTGGGTCTCTGAACATCAGAAAAGGATTCAGGAAGCGAGAGAGATAGTCAGCAAAAAGATGGGCGAGGCACACTATAGGCAACAACAAGACTACAACCGCCATGCCTCTGCCCAGCCGTTGCAAGTTGGTGATAAAGTCTGGCTGAAGAAGCATCATAGGACCCATAAGTTGGACTCCCTTTGGGAAACTGAACCATACACAGTGATTTCCATCCCTTATCCAGACTCTGATGTCTACTCAGTTTAAAAAGCCGGATATGGGGGGGGCGTGTCCGGACGTGAAGCTGGGAAGACGCGTTAGAGCTGAGCTCCACATCCCCGACTGAAATCAGCCTCCATCTACCACCTTCCCCTCCTCTGCTGGGGCCACAGCCTAGTGGTTTTTCCCCCTGATCCCCCCTGCTTCAGATCGGGCGATTGCTGAGGACATTGTGGAGCTGGTTCCGCTCCTGGCCTGTAACTGACTCCTTGGAAGCCGTCCGCCATCTTGGGGCCTACTGCTCTCGGGCTCTTCCCTGCAATCCACGCCACGACTCGTGGGGAAGCGTAGCCCCCCAGGTCCCCTGTGGATCTGCCCTCTCTCCGCTGGGGCCATCGGGGCGAATCTCCATCCGGGCGACTTCACTAGGGACCCCTGCGGCTGCTCCCCTGCATCCCGCGGCCTACAGACCCGGTCACGGACCTTCGGGGACAAGGTGAGCTGCTCCTCATACCCCTACCTGTCTCCTGAGGTGGCTGTCCGTCCTGCCTTCCTACCTGGGGAGGTTATCCTAGCCCCGACGGGGTGTAATTCGCCCGTCCGGCGATCGTCTCTCAGAAAAGACCGCGGCTTAGGCCTACTCCTGGAGGAACGCGGCCATCTTCCTTCCTCATCCCTCCGGACCCCCCCCCGGGCACTCGGCACGCCATCTGACCACAACACATCGGCACTCTCTGCCCCTAAGACCACCTGACGGACAGGTCATGGCCTTGGCCCCATCACAGGGTACAGCATCCTTCTTCCTGTCCTGAAGCCTGGCTGACATCCACCTCTGGCCTCATTGCACCCCCCCCTCCATTCTATTTTATTTTATTTTTATTTTTATTTTATTTTTTGTTTTTGGCCGCTTGCTCTGCTTGATCTGCCACGCTTCTACAGGAACTGTGTGTTGAAGTGCCAGGACAGTGAGAAACCAGCTCCGGGCCTGGGGGGTGGTGGCCATATTGCTCCACCTGCATAGACTTGCGGCGAATCGCCACCTCCACCTGCAGCGCGGATCGCACTTGCCGCTCTACCATGTCATCTGTGGAGGCGTGTGGCTGAGGATGGATGGCTGACAACATGTACTGCTGAGCTTTGTGCTCTCCCGACAACCGCAGGCTGTGCTTCTGTTACCTCGCACCCGATCTGCTGATGGCTGCTTCCAGCTCCTCCTCTGCTGACCATACTGATCTACACCAAGGCACTATCCAACGGTACCTGCTGCGCACATCATCACAGGAATCTCGTACAGGTAAAGACAAACTCCCGACGGGCCGAACTCCGGGCAAAACTAAACTTCCGCCCCCACCTGCAGTGACTTCCCTACCCGTTGAGGACGGGTCGGGTTCACACCTGAATCCCCTGATGGACCCTCCGGATCCGCTGACCGACCTCACGCTGTCCCCTAACACAGACGTAAACACTGCTCTGGGAGAGATGCCTTTCCCAGCCTCAGGGGGTGCCCCGGGTCCCTCGACCTCTGCCCTGCTCTCTGCCTTTCGGGCGGATTTTGACTCCTGGGCCTCTAAGTTGGAAGCTTCTCTCCACGTTGAACTGGCTGCCCTCAAACAACGGGTCTCGGCATCGGAGGTCACGGTCTCAGCAATAGCTACCACCCAGGAAGACCACTCAACCCGAATAACGGCGCTTGAAAACGCGTCTACAGCTCACCTCTCCCGTTTGCGACAACACCAGCTCCGCATAGAGGACAGTGAAAACCGAAGCCGCAGGAACAACATCCGGTTGCAGGGGGTCCCGGAAGCGACCTCAGGTGCTGATCTCAAACCCACTATCATCGCTATCCTCAATCAGGTCCTGGGCAGGGAAGTTACGTCCTCTATCGAGTTGGACAGAGTGCATAGAGTGGGGGGCATGGGGGGCGAACGCAGAGACCGCCCTCGAGACGTCCTCTGCCGGGTACACTATTACACCCTGAAGGAAGAGATCTTACGCAAGGCCTGGCGCTTAGGCCCTTTGGACTTCCATGGTTCCCCCATCCACCTATACCCGGATCTCTCCCGCAACACGTTGTACATGCGACGGGTGGTTCGCCCACTACTGGAAGTGATCCGTCAAGTTGGTGCATCGTACACTTGGGGCCACCCCTTCAGTATCAAAGTGACCCGGGCTGATAACCACAAATTTGTCCTGTCAGATCCGGACCAGCTTCCTGCTTTCTTCCTCTTCCTGGACCAGGACCCTGTCACCGTCCCGAACTGGTTGGACCCTCCAGATGACCGCCAGCGGCTACCGGGCCCTCCTCTACAGCGGCGAAGGTACCCGCAGTCTAGATCGGCGCCTTCCGATACCAGAGAGCGACGAGCCACATCACCTGAAGACTGATCCGAATCATTACGTGAGACTTACACCGGTTTTCTTGCCCCCCCCCCCTTTTTTTTTTTTTTCTCTTCACCAAGAGGGTGTGGCTCTTCTCCAAGACTTCGACCAGGTTTGCCCTGAATGTGTTTTGTTATGTTTTGAACTCGTGGCCTACTCCCATGACCTGCTGCTTATCCCATCCTTTGAATGCCACTATTGACTTGACTGTCTTGTTTGGTTCAGGGGCTCTCTCTGTGTCCCTGGTGGGTACGGCTGTGCTTGCCGGGGCTCTGGGGGGGCGGTTGGGGATGTTGATGTTGCCTGATGGTTGGTGATGGTCCCGTTCGGCTCTGGGCCGCCTTAACCCTCGCCGTGGTCCCGCACTGTCCTGACTGCACCGGCGTCGCGGCTGCCCTTCGGGTTTTGCTGCGATGCCCTCTATAGATTTGTCCCTTGATGCCTGTGCATGTTCCTTTTTTCTTCCCCTCTCTTTATTGGGGGGGGGGCGGTCTGGGCTGGGCGGGGCCATTGGGTGCTTTCCGGGGAACTGCTCATGTTGTTGCTGTGTTTTCTCGGGGCCTTGGGTCCGCGGGTTGGCTTGGGGGTCCCTGGACGCGGTCTTTTGGCTTGTCCTGGGGCTCCCGGGGCTTCCTTCGGTGCCAATCTCCTGTATCCCTGTAGCTCAGGTATCGTGTGCCCTATTAGTAGCAGCTGCTGTGCGTTTATTATGTTGTCCGAGCCGAGCTGGGACAACGACTAAGGATAATGCTGCCATAACTATAACGTCTGGTTTGTCTGGTCCCTATGGGACCATATGGAAATGTTTTTGCCTTTATTCTGTCCGCAGCGGGGGTTTTCTTAATTTTTTTTTTTTTTTCTCTTCTCACTTACACGTTCTAGTATATTGCTTAAAGATGTCTAAAAGTACCTATGATGTTAGCCTCATGTTATGCTCGTTCGCTACTTGAAAGTTATGCATTGGATGCCATGATTATTGGGTGTTTTACACTTACGTTATATATGCCTGCTGAGTTGTCGGGATCACAACTCAGCTGTTCTTACCTTGTTCTCTTTTTCCAAATAGGTTTGGCACGATTCGTGCCTAGCGCGTGATATTTCACGAGGTGCTTCGTTTTCACGGACACCAATAGTTTTTTTTTGAGCTGCCTTCACAAGGTGCTCTTTCTGATCAATCTCCTCCACACTTCTTCCCTCTTCATTCTCCCTCCCCTGCTATTTTCTGACCCCTGTTACCCCACTCCTGCCCTCCCCTTCCCTCCCCCTCCTCCTCTTCCTTATCACTCCATCATGGCCCAAACAGTGATCTCTCACCCCAGGCTACAATTCTGTTCGTATAATGTCAATGGCCTTAATGTTGCCTCCAAGAGAGGTCAAATCCTTTATCACATGCACAAACGCCAGGTAAATGTGCTTCTTCTTCAAGAGACGCATTTTCGCTCCTCCTCCACTCCTTCCTGTTCCAACAGATATTTCAATAGGTGGTTCCATAGCACTAACCCAGCCCAGAAGACCAGGGGAGTGTCTGTTGCCTTTCATAAAACACTCCCTGTAGAAGTGCTGGATCAGCTCTCTGACCCTCGTGGGCGGTATATCTTTGTGAAATTCCTGTTATGGGGTACCAAATTCACAGTAGCAAACATCTATCTTCCCAACACCAATCAAGTACCGTCTGCGCTGGCATACTTGAAGGTTCTATCGGGATTCATGGAGGGTAAACTCATACTGGGCGGTGATTTTAACACCCCTCTGGAGCCGCTTTTGGATTCCTCCACCTCGCGATCTTGTGTCTCATTCCCTAAACTGAGAGCACTGAAGCGAGCATTCTATGAACTGCGTCTTGTAGACGTATGGAGGGTGTTGCACCCCAAGTCCCGTGACTACACCCACTTCTCTCACGTACATCACACTTATAGTCGCATAGACTACTTATTGAGTGACCATAGTTGCCTGGACTGGTCTCCTGAATGCCACATAGACCCGATGGTCTGGTCTGACCACTCCCCTATCCACCTGACATTTTCGATCCCTTCCACCCCTATTAAGGAGTGGACGTGGCGCTTGAATGATTCACTGCTTGCGGATTCGGATTGTACACAGACGGTTTCTGACACAATCTCTAACTTTCTTGTTGACCACGCTTCGGATACGACTGCGATGCCCTTTCAATGGGAGGCGCTCAAGGCAGTGCTGCGTGGAACCTTTATCCAAATGGGTGCTCGCCTGAAAAAGGAGCGCTCGGCCGCCATAGAGACAGCAATTCGTACACTGAGAGAACTGGAAGTTGATCACAAACGATCCCCGACAGTGTCAACACTGTCGGATGTTTCTATGGCGCGATCACGACTCAGAGAACTCTATGAGACCTCTGCACGCTCGTATGCAAGTAAGCTCGCTTTCCATCAATATAAGTTTCAGGATAAATGTGGTCGATCGTTGGCTCGCTCTCTACACCCTAAAGTGTCTTCCACTTTTGTGCCCCACATCCGGGGGGCGCGGGGAGAATTGATCTCCTCACCGACCAAGATGGCCGAGGAATTCAGAGACTTCTACCAAGCCCTATATAATATCCCTGCGACTCAACCAACGGGCTCCCATTGTACCGGGATAGAGGACCAATTGTCTTATGTCTCGGAAACCGCACTTCCCACACTAGATGCTGACGCCATTGCTGATTTAGAGACTCCTATCACAGAAGATGAAGTTGCCAAAGCCATAGCGGGTACGCCGAGTGGAAAGAGCCCGGGCCCGGATGGCTTCACGCCCAAGTTTTATAAACTTTTCGCTGCCCTTCTCACACCCTTTCTCACCAAGGTGTTCAACTCTTTGACAGGAGGCTCGCTATTCCCTCCACAAGCACTTGAGGCCCACATATCTCTCATCCCAAAGACGGGCAAGGACCCTGCTCTTTGCTCTAACTACAGGCCGATATCTCTAATTGGTGTCGATCTGAAAGTTTTTGCTAAAATACTGGCGAATAGATTACAACCATTGTTGCCGGGGATAATACACTTGGATCAGGTAGGCTTTGTAAGTGGCCGAGAGGCTAGAGATAATACCCTGAAGACTCTTCTTTTAACTGATTATGCCCGATCTCACGATATCCCATTATGCCTCTTAACAGTCGATGCGGAAAAGGCATTCGACCGAGTAGACTGGCAATTCCTTTGAATATGCCTGCAACAAATTGGCTTGGGACCTAATATGATGGCTAGAATAATGTCCCTTTATACCTCTCCATCTGCTAGGGTTAGATTGAATGGTTCGCTATCCCCGGCCTTCTCTATTTCGAACGGGACGCGACAGGGCTGCCCACTGTCCCCCCTCCTCTATATTCTTACCATGGAACACCTGGCCATGGCTTTACGTAATAACCCCTCAATCCAAGGCGTAACAATCGGACCCACCCACACCAAACTCGCCCTTTTTGCGGATGATTTGCTCCTGTTCGTGACACATCCACATACAACACTGCCCTCCGTGTTGCAGGAGTTTCAGAAATTCGGAGTAGTTAGCAACTTCAAAGTGAATTACGATAAATCGGAAATCCTTAACGTATCTTTGTCCAACTCGGTTCTACGCAGAATAGCGACCACTTTCCCCTTCAAAACCGACTCTGCCTCCGTCAGGTATCTTGGAATTCAGATTCCGGCGGATGCGTCCCAACTCTTCTCCCTAAACTTTACCCCCCTCCTTCTTAAGACCCAAGCTGATTTAGCCACCTATGCGTCTAAACGGCTCTCATGGCTAGGTAGAGTGAATGCTCTAAAAATGGATGTTCTTCCTAGGTTCCTATATTTGTTTCAAACTATACCTATTCGTATACCTACTTTGTACTTCAAGAAACTACGCCTGATGTTCTCCAAGTTTATTTGGAATGCTGCCCGTCCCAGAATACGATACGGAACATTATCCCTTCCAAAGGCTAGAGGGGGAGCTGGAGCCCCGGACGCCTCCTTATACCATAAGGCAGCGGTGCTCACTCGTATATTGGATTGGTTCCATCACTCTTCAACCAAGCTCTGGGTCCAGTTGGAAAGCCACATGAACCCAATTGAACTCCCTGCTCTCCCATGGACCTTACCCACGGATCGAGGGAGTTTGGGCCCTCTCAGCGACCTTACTCTACAGACGATTCGGATCTGGGATCGTTTGCGATCCAGAGGGGGTCTGTCGAACCACATGGGGCCTTTGACTCCCTTCTTTGGGACCCCGGCCTTTCTACCTGCTCTGTCGGTAACAAGGTTTGGACCGTGGCGTAAGGAGGATCATAGGAGAATCGCCCAGGTCCTTAAATCAGACCCCACTCTAAGAGCTGATACCCCTGCCGACCCGACTTCCCGACACCCTATGCAGTGGCTTCACAGGCAACAGACCATTTCCTATATCCGAACCCTGCCATCCATCCCAGATATCCTGGCTGAACCGACGGGATTTGAGGCACTGCTTCTACAGGCAGAACCTCCAACACATGTGATATCTCAACTCTACTCCCTACTGCTCGACATTTTTTCCCCTGATCCCCCGCCGTATACGGCCACCTGGGAGGCGGACCTACACCACCCTATATCCCCACTTGACTGGCGGAAGTGTTTTGCCCTGACACACAAACTATCCTTGGCCACTAGGACCCAAGAGAAGGGGTTTAAGCTACTAACGAGATGGTACAGATGCCCAACGACTATCAAACACTTCAACCCGACAATGTCAGATGCATGCTGGCGGTGTCTGAGATCCCGGGGAACAATGCTCCACATCTGGTGGGACTGTCCTCCTATCCAGGCATTTTGGCAACGGATTTTCGAGCTATACTGCAAACTGATGGCGACCACAATCCACCCCTCCCCTGAGGTGGCTCTCTTATCTATACTCCCTGGCTCGTTCAAGTCCGTTAAAAATGATGTGTTACGACACTTTCTGGCGGCAGCCAGGGTGGTGATCCCCCGTCACTGGAGATCGGCGGCTACGCCTTCCCTTGGGGACTGGGCTGTTGAGGTGGACCGCATAAGGGACCTTGAACGTCTGTTGGCGGAGGAGTGCGATAAAAGCGAACAATTCTCTCTCACCTGGACTTCATGGTCTATGTTCCGATATTCTTCTGAGTTTATTTCCTGGGCTGGAGGTGGCCTGGATGATGTCGCCCTGGTGCCATGATGGAGTGGTGCTTGATACTTGACCCCCAATTCTTACCCCATTATCTCTCCCCCTTTTTTCTACCTCTGCTTCTTTTCTTTTTCTCATTGTCTGAGTACATTCTTAGGAATCCATTAGTCCACATACATGTCTTTATCTTGCCGAATGTTACTGATTCACTTTCTGACCCCATATGTTATTCTTTAAATTTTATTTTTCTATTTTCCCTCCCCCATACAACTTAATATGCACTCCCGTATACTATACTGTATATGTGGCAGCACTACTCCGCTACCTGTGGTGTAGTCGAGAGCTACAACAACCAGATCTCCCCCCCCCCCTTTTTTTTTTTTTTTGCTAACACTGATAGACTTATGGTGGTCCTCATACTCATGCTTTTTCTCTCATTTATATTTAACATAGACATGTTTATGTTCTGGCATGCACGGTACCTATTGTTGATATACTCGACTGTACTGTTTGTAATGTTTAAAATGATACTTGTCTTTCTGCTCCTCTTTTTTCTCTTCTCTAATAAAATAAGATTGAATTAAAAAGCCGGATATGAACCACAAGTTGTCCACCGAAACCGGATCAAACTGTGTCACAACGAGGACCTGACTGGGTTGGTGCCTCCTTCTGTACCACCAAGTCTTCCACCTCCAGTTCAGCCAGCACAAGTACAGCCTACCAAGCCAGTTGAGCCTGAGAGGCCACTCCTGATGTTCGAAGATGATCCTCTCTTCCCTTCTCATCAAAACATCTTCTTTGGTTATGTGCCAGTCAGTTCCATTCCACCAACCTCAGTCTTGACACCAGAAGCTCCAGAGTTTACTCCAGCCATCCGCCCGCCTGCTTCAATCCCATCAGGACTTTCTAGTATGGGAGAAAGCTCCACAAGTCAAGAGCCATCACTGGCCCCCATTGTCCAAGATAAAGGCGCAGCTGTCAGTCTAGAAGAAGCGAGTGTTCAAGGAGAAAACAGTGCTCCAGAAAACTCGTAAATGGTGTTGCGTAGATCCACCAGATCTAATTTCGGACATCCCCCAGCAAGATATAGGGATTAATCTATTAATAATACATACAATACATGTAGATAGACTACATACACTTCAGTTAGTATACATATCAAGTATATGTCATTACTAACTCACTGTAGAGGTATCTAATATGTCACTAGTTGCCTATTTACCCTATTTAGTGCGTAGGAACATACCTGGCCAGTAAGTCTCCTATCCCTCACTTAAGCACTACAAAAAGAAAAGGGTATCCTCTAAAAAAAATAAAAATAAAAGTCTAATTGTGTACTTCAGGCATAGAATAAAAATGTCTAGCAAATATTAAAGTGTGTTCTGGGGAATAGAGCTAATAGCCTAAGGGCCCCAGTAGCCAAGGCATTGGGTAGAAAGCCTCCGGCAGCCCAATCCATAACCTGGTCTGTATTAAAAGTGTGTTCTGGGGAGAAGAGCTAATAGCCTAAGGGCCCCAGTAGCCAAGGCATTGGGTAGAAAGCCTCCGGCAGCCCAATCCAAAACCTAACATGTGATACTATAGTATACGGTAAAGCAATATAAGCTTATATAAAGTTGGCTAGATAAATGTGAAAAAGGTGTAGAGTGTATCACATGCATAGTCTAATAATAGAGAGTGCGTAGAAAAGCTTTATCAATGTATATATGTGTATACTGGTTTCATAGTCAAAGTGTAATCTAACAATAAAATCCTGTTATGATATGCCTAGGATAGTACAAATAGGGTCCATAGACGTAAATCCTGTTCAAAACTGAGTGGCAATGTTTAAATAGGTCTATATTCTGTCTGGGACCCAGATAATCAATTACCCTGTACGAAATGATGATCTCACTTTATCTAAAAATCCTGCAAGGGACATTTATGTGTATAATGCCTCAGGACTTATCATATGATCCTGTTCATATATGTTTATTTTTCCCAAAGAACCTGGAATGGACACTGGTGTACAAGTGCCTCAGGACTTCTAGTGGCCCCAAGGTCACCTCGTTCCTCAATCCGTCAGTGCCTTAATTGTCGAGGACGACTTCTGTTTAGTGGTGGGGTTTGTGGTGTCCCAGTACAGGTATTTGCTGTAGGCCCTGTCAGATTGAGACCCTTGGCTTGTGGGGCCTCCTCTGCAGGAACTCAGCTAGTTATGATGTGATTTATACTGTTATGGTTGATAATACATTTATTAGGTGCGTATAGCTTTAAGAGGTTTAGTCCGCCATTTTATGTTTAGTCAGAGTGTATGAGAGTCAGTAGGACTAAGTGCTAGACAAGACCTTATGGTGTTGTATTATACTTTAACTTGTAACAAACTTTAAATGTAAGTTCCAAGGGGAATACAGATAAGTCTCTATGATCCACAGCTCTCAGCCAATGGGCTTCAGTCTCCCTCAAGCTCTTAGCCAATGGGTTTCAGTCTCCCTCAGCTCTCAGTCAATGGGCTTCAGTCTCCCTCAGCTCTCAACCAAAGGGCTTCAGTCTCCCTCAGCTCTCAACCAATGGGCTTCAGTCTCCTCACGTTTATATAAGGGGTGGGAGTTCCTGTTTAGGGCAGACTAGTGCTACACACAGCTGCTGACAGGTCAGAGCAGAGTTCAGTCAGAGAAGAAGCAGTGCAGGCCAGAGACCTCCCGTTCAGGGGAAAGTACAGCAAATCGCGGAGTATCTCTAAAAAACTATAGAATCAGTACTTCAACGAAATAATAGAATCAATTTGTCATTCCGACGAAAAGCCTCAAGTCTACCGACACTTCAGTAAGTGTATTTATTCTTCAGTCAAGCATAGGCTCAGTATTACTAATCCGGCCGCAAAAGCCAAGGATATATGAAAAGCCAAGCCCAGACATTATCAGCTGTGTGGTCCTCTAGAGACTGTTTGTGGAACCTTTGCGACACTCTGTGTGAACGCTGTGAAGATTTTGACACCTGTCTTCATGCCAGTAAAGCCTTCGTTATATTGACCCCTGTTGTGGACTGTGTTATTACCATCCTAGCTAGCGGGGATACGGAGGCCCCCGGAGCTGTAGTTTCCTGGGGTATATCAAGACTACAGTGGCGTCACGTGACAGAGAGGGTTAATACCATCTGACCCTCACTAGGGGTTAACACCACCAGACCCTGGGCCCCTAGCCCAAGAACCAAGCAGCTAACCATCAAGCGCATGTGTGTGGCCGTGGGGTTCACCCTCCCCGGTCATCACAATGTCACAGCACACGGGTAAAGCTGTGAGCGGCCCTTTTCTCTAGTCTCAAATCGATGCTGGAGGTGCAAACAGGACTTGGGTACTCTTCTCTACGTGTGGTGGACATGTCCACAGATTCAGCCATACTGGCCAAAAGTACATGACGACGACTGAGATCTCTCCACTCCCCTTGGAATTTTCTCCAGCACAGTACCTTCTTCATCTCTCCAAAATTCCCCCTAAAAGATACTATGGGCCAGATTCAGGTAGATGGGAGCATCTTTGTTCCAGAGTAACGCTTCTCATTTACGTTACTCTGAAGACCCTTTCAGCGCAAGTACTGTTATTCACATAGCAGTTGCGCGTAAACTTGCGCCAGAGTAACGATAATGCGCTGGCGTAACCCGACGCAAGTGGAAGTGGGTGTGATCATATGTAAATGATGGGCGGAGCCCAGCGCAGAGGCTTACGTTCAGCGCATCATCCACGGAGCATGCGCAGTGAGTGCGGCTCCACTCGCCCCCTTGTGCGCATGCTCACAACTTCCGTCGGCACCACTTCCCGGGAAACGTCAGCGCAATGCCTTCCGTTGGGCGCTTAAAAGCGCAGGCGGAAACGCCATTCCGGCGCAAAAGTATATCCGTTTCCCCCCACCCCAGGGAAGATACTTTTGTGCTGTGATGGCTGCTCCCGCTACCCCCAGAGAGAGGAGGAACCTGAACTTTAATTCACAGGAGGTCTCAGTGATCATATCCGCGATGGAGACTTATAATCATTTTCTCCATGGGAAAAAGAGCCGTAAGACCAGCCGGGAGAGGAAGCAGGGCATCCTGGACACCATTGCTGGCCGGGTCAATATTTTGGGGTACTCCACCCGGACTGCCTCTGACATTCAGAAGAAAATAAACGACTTGCGGCGCAAGGTCAAGGGCAAGGTGTCCACCATCAGGAGGCATGAGAGGGGCACAGGTGGTGGTCCCCCATGTCCTGTCACCCTGACCGCGGAGGAGGAGGTGGTCGCACGCTGCCTGGAGAGGGAGCAGGTGGAGGGGGTCCCAGGCTATGACTCCATGGAGGAAGGCTCCAGGACAGATAAGTGTTTTTTATCCCCTATTTGATTTGTTGCATTTGGGGGGGAGGGTACATGTGCCAAGTGTGTGGGACCACCAACATGTGTCTGCTTTGTGTCATCCACAGATGACGGAGCTGGGCCATCATCGGTCAGCGTCCATTCCACCCCATCCCCCCCATGCCATCGTGTGCCCGAGCCCCTGGGTGGTGAAGAGGTGGTGGAGGAGAGTGGCCACACCACACCTGCCGAGGTCGTGGAGGAGGAGCCTGCTGTGGCAGAGCAGGACTTTACTTTAGTTTTGGAGGTCTCCTCCCCTTCTCCTGGGCCATCTGTTATCCCCTCCCCCATCCTTGGAAGCCCCTCAAGGGTGACTCCTTCCCCCCGGGGACAACCATCTTCTGGCCCCAGGAAGGCGACCCAGAAGACCAGGGGGGTGTCTGATGTTGTCCAGGACCAGTTGGCGAGGGATCACGCCAGACAGACAGAACAAATGGGGGCCATAGTTGGCCACTTACAGAAAGTGTCTGACAGCCTGGGCTCCGTTGCCCAGATAAGCAACGCAGTCCAGGATGTCAGCTGTAATTGCGCTGCAGTGGTCACCAGTTTGGGGGAGGTGCATGGTGAAATTACGCAACTCACTGCAGCCGTCCAGGCCAACACTGCTGCCATCCAGGGTAACAGTGCTGCCATCCGGGACCAGGGGAGGCTGAGTCGGCGGGCCCAGCATTACCAGGTCACCCGTCAGCTCCGGATGCAGGCCCAGACGAACAATTACCTCGGCCGGATAGCCATGGCCTTGGAGGGCATGCAGGCCACACCTGCCAGGAGTGGCCCACCTGGGGATCAGCCACCTCCAGATGCCCCCCCCCCCCCACCCACTCCATCCAGGCAGCTGAGGAGGCAGACAGGGGCCCCCAGAAGAAGCCCCCGGCATCCCCGATGAGGCTTTTTTTTTGTTTTGGTTTCTATGATTTTTTTAATTAGACTCAGGTCATGAGTTTTTGTTTATTTTTTATTCTTTATTTTTTACTCAGGTCATGAGTTTTTGTTTATTTTTTATTCTTTATTTTATACTCAGGTCATGAGTTTTTGTTTATTTTTTTTCTCAGGTTATGAGATTTTGTATTTTTTTTTTTACTGCACACGGTCAGGAGTGCAGGGGACAGTGGGAATGGTGTGTGAATGTGAGGGGGTGGCACTCCTGACAGTAAGGGGTGTCACCCTCGGCCGTGGTGGTGAAGTTAACCCCACGGCTGTATGAATGACGTGTGAAAGGTGTATGAATGGACAGTGACATCATTGGGGCCTTGACGCTGGCGTTGCTGCTCCCAAGTCCTACATGCTGGACTTGGGCTAATCCAATGCGATGTGCATGTGGTGTGTGTGATCTAGGGACATCAGTGGTGTACACGCGTGCATTGTCTGTGTTATTAATGTTTTGGTTTAGTGTCCAAAGATGCCTACGGCGAGGACCCTCCTGACTGCTCTTCCATCAGCAAGCAGACTGGGTGTCCTCTGGCAGGTGGGGACTGTGTGGGTCAGGGGTCAGGTCATCACATAGGTCAATCTGCAGGCCTTTTCTCATAGCAAAGTTGTGCAGAATACAACATGCACCGATGATCTGACACACGAAGGTAGGGGAATACAATAGGGTCCCCCCGGACTTATCCAGGCAGCGGAAACGGGAATTCAGGAGCCCAAATGTTTGCTCCACCACTGCACGGGTTTTGATGTGTGCTTCATTGTATTTTCTCTCTCCTCTGGTTTGGGGGTTACGGAAAGGAGTCATTAGATGGGGTCCCAATGCATATGCAGAGTCACCTGTAAGGGAAAAGACAGGAGAATGTTAGTCATGCATGTGCCACTTCTGTTGTGCATCACGGGAGGGGATAGTCATGCCCGACTCCCATGTCACTCACCAACCAGCCAGCTGTCCCCATACATGTTCTGGTTAAATTCTGCTGGGATGGGGCTCTGATTGTATATGAAGCTGTCATGGCTGGACCCGGGGTGTTTGGCACGGACGTGCCATATGAGGCGTTGGGCATCGGCTATCACCTGTACGTTGATGGAATGCCAATGCTTCCGATTGCGGTATATGTGCTCTGTGGCACTGGGGGGCTGTAGGGCCACATGTGTGCAATCAATGGCCCCCACAGTGCGTGGGAATCTGGCAATGTTGTAGAAATCTGTCATTGCCTTCAGCCGCAGCTCCTCAGTGGTGGGTCTGATGAACTGGTTGGACATGCGTCTGAGGATTGCAGGGACAACCTGGTGCACACATCTGCTTATGGAGGACTGTGACATCCCAGCCACCACTCCACTTGTACGCTGGAATGATCCAGTTGCAAGGAAATGAAGTGTTGCCAGGACCTTCACCAGTGGCTGCACTGCTTGTGAGCGGTGTGTCTTGCTGGTGATGTCATCCTGCAGGGTTGTGGTTAGTTCAAGTATTGCATCAGGGCTGAATCTGAAGAGGCGATACACCTCCTCATCACCCATGCCAAAGAGGCTCATACAAAAGCGGTATATCCTCTCACGTGCCCGCCTCCTTCGTTCCGGGGGACCCATCAGTAGTTCGAGGACCACAATTGCTCCTGGCATGTTGGCACACAGAGGTGTTGTCCTTGCAAGTGTGGTTGTTCAGCTAGCTCCTATCGTCGGTAACGCTGCTGTAGCTGCTCTCCTGCTGACCTCTGACCGTCTGGAGTAAAGATAAAGCAGCCTTTTGTAGAAATAACTTTGCGCCGGACGGACGAGATACGCGCGGCGCATGTAGCCAGCGTATGGTGCTTATCCGTTCGCGAATCGGGAAATCTCCCTCATTTGCATATTTGCAGGGGAAATCAATAGGCGCGACTGATGCGCCAAACGAAATTATGCGCTGACGATACTCTGGCGTCGGAACGTTCCGCCGGTCGCAAATGCCGCGTCTTCGGGCGCATCTAGTTTGGTGGGTACGGGCACATAGAAACGACGGCGCATCTTCACAGTTACGCGGCGCATATGGAAATACTCCAGCGCAAGTGTTGCTGAATCTGGCCCTATAAGTCAGCGGGTATGCATTTGATCAATGCTTCTATGTTGTGCTTGGCGGTCCATTGGAGGTCCAAGTTACCCCCTTCAATGAAGGAATGGACATCACAAATTAACCATATAGCAGCGATTGAGGAGCTGATATACACCACCCAGGATAGAATTTCAAGTTTTTCAGCTACATCGCGCAGCCTGGTTTGAATATCGAAACTCTCAACAATATCAAGAACTGATACGAGGTAACATTTGACTTGTGTCATATAGTTCTTTACCCTGTTTGTGGTGGCGATCTGAGGGAACAGTGGACCCTATATACCACGAGTCACAATCAGAGGTGAGTGAAGAGGGTAGCAGATGGTAATCCCACCCCCTCTCCATGTACCCCCTCAGTTTTCAACTCACCCCTCCCCCATTCCCCTCTTTTCTAATCTTTCTTCTCTTTCTCTGTCCCCCTTATCACAAAAGCCTTACATAAGAAGGACATAGAGCTGCGAGCTGACCTGAGTGGTCGGACTAATTTCCCAGTCCCCGCATATCCTGCAATACAATCAGAAACTGAATTAACTACATCTTTGAAAGCCCTTGAGCCATAATAATTGACTTGTTATTAATAATCTGGATTACTATTACACTAAACCACTGAACAATGTTACCTTCTAGAAGAATCAATGTTGTTTTATGTCAGTCTTAGCCCCTGCAAACTGTACAGGGCATAAATTGTTGGTTCCGTTCCGTCATTTACTGTTCTGTTTCCTCATTGGAATCTCACTCCTCTATATCGATAATGCTTATTTTGGTACTTTTTTCTATTGTCTGTAAAAATCTTCAATACAAATCTCTTGTGGAAAAAAAAAATTACAAAATTTCCTTTTTCGAATCACCATGTTCTCAAAACTTTGTTAACTAAAATCTTCCATTTACAGGGTCTCTTGTTACCTTGTGTTGTAACAGCTGTTATAACTTCTATACTGAAAATCCAATCTCAGATAAGTTGGTTGCTATCCAAGATTTTAATATGCAATTTTTATTAGCAATGGAATAAATTAAGCCTTGCTAGAAAATTAGATTGGAACAGTTTCAAGTTACTGATCAGTAAGCAGCTTGACAGTCTCTGAACACATAACGAGCAATGTTAAAAAATAGCAAATATTTATACTAGCACCAATCTAGACTTAAAGTGAACCTGTGTTGACTTAAACTGTAATTTATGTGTGGTCACATATCTTGTAGAATTTCCCTGGAACTGTTATATTAAAGCGGAGGTTCCGTTAAAAAAAAAAAAAAATTAATAAAAGTCAGCAGCTACTAACACTGTAGCTGCTGACTTTTAATAAGGACACTTACCTGTCCTAGCCGCCAGCGATGTCGGCCCCCCGCCGAGGCCGATCCTCGATCCTGGCAGCTCCAGGCGCCGCCATCCACAGTAAGGGAAACAGGCAGTGAAGCCTACTGCGCATGCGTGAGCAGCGCATCGCTTTGTGAATGGGCCGGCTGCTTTCTGGGACACACACAGTTCCCAGAATGCAGCACGCCCCATTCACAAGAAGACATTGAGTGTAGGAGGAGGAAGAGAATCCACCGCGGAGGATGAAGAGGCAGATTCAGCACTTCCGCATAGCAACAGCTATTTAGGGTAAGGCCCATTTCACATTGCGGCGGGAGCCGCGCTGGCGGTATAGCGGCGATAAAAATAGCGGCGCTATACCATCGGATTTGCCGCGAGTTGCAGCCACTAGCGGTGCGATATTAACCCCCGCTAGTGGCCGTGAAAGGGTTAATAGCACCCGCAATGCGCCTCTATGGACGGGCAGTATTGCCGCGATCTCCCATTGTTTTCAATGGGAAGGAGCGGTATACATGCCGCTCCTCTCACCGCTCCAAAGATGCTGCTGACAGGAGATTTTTTTTTATCTCCCGCCAGCGCATCGCCTCAGTGTGAAAGCCCTCAGGCTTTCACATTGAGGATGCAGTGAAGGAGTTTTTCAGGAAGTATAGCAGTGCTATTTTTAGCGCTGTGCCTCCTGAAAAACTCCTCAATGTGAAAGGGGCCTAAGTAAAAAAAAAAAATATTTCAATATTTTCATTTTTTTTTTGTTTTTGTTTTTGGTGGAATTTTTTTTTTTAGATGGGAACTCCACTTTAAACACATTTTTTTTAGGTTGTGTTGCTATACATGGCTGCATACAGTTCAAGTGAGCTAAAGTGAATACAGCACTATTTGTTCCTGAATTAACAGTATAAAATATGGGCATTTTTTTTTCTTTTTTTTTTAAGCCATGTTTTGGTGAAAAAAAACATTGTCAGAGGCTTTACTAAAACGGGAGCACTCAGAATCTGGTGCCGCTGTGCATAGTAACCAATCAACATCTAGCAAATCTTACAGATTCAAAGTGTATCCTCACAGCGTGACTCTGTGGATAATACACAAGTAGTAGTGTGCCAACATCCCAATAATGTTTAGAAGAAGAGGACTGGAGCTAAAAAGGTGGACTTTATAGGCACACGGGTAGACCATATAAAATTGATTAAAGTTTCTAATTGAATAATGTTAAAATCATTGTATACGTGGGAGCTGTGGTGGCTCAACGTGATTGGCACTGCGCTGACAAGCCATTCACCTCTGCAGCCAAGGGTTCGGATCCCGGTCTCGGCTACATGTGAATTGAGTTTGGTGGTCTCAGCCCGGCTCCCGGTGGGTGTGCTATGCAAGGTACGCCTGTGCTTAGTACGCCCACCCCCCCCCCACAAAAAAACCACCACACTTGCACGCACACGAAATTGGTTTAAAAACACATGCACTTTGGCCAAGCGGTCTCTTAAAATAAAGAGAGGCGAAGGACCTACGGGGCTGGCTGGGTGGGCTAGGCCCCCTCACTCCCTCATAGGGGGAGTCCCTCTGCCCCATTGGGGTCCCGTTGGGCCCCAGTTGGGCTCCCAAGAGGAGCAGGTAGGGCGGGGTGAGTGGGAGGCCCCCCTTCACACCCGCCATTGCCACCAGGGGCATGGAGAAGGATGGCGATTGCCTCCGGGGGGAGGGTCTGCCTACTCCCAACTCCTGCAGTCCGGCTCCTCTCTCTCGAGTTCACGCACAAAATACACTTTAAAAAAAAAAAAAAAAAAAAGAAAAAAATCATTGTATACAAACACATATAAAACACACCCATCGACTCTAATAACACCTCCAAAATATACAAATATATTGTGAACCCAATTGGTGCAACGATAAAGAGAACCTGTAGCAACATCCAAATATCCAAATAGAAATCTTTGCATGGAGTATCTGAGTCAGAATATGAGGCCGTACAAGAATTCGCTCTACATGTTACGTTTAGAAATATGCTTCTTAGCAACACTGCCATAGAACTGTAAATAGGTATCAGGACCAATTAATCCAGAATATAAAATCGGTAGATATTATAAGCAAGTGTCCAACATTGTATACTGCTGGCAAGCAGAACATCTGTCGGGGGGGGGGGTAAGAATAAGGGATGCACACACGTCTAGACAGGAAAATCTTGTGGTGATAAAAACCAGCAGATGTCACTGTCTATAAAATGCAATAGTGTCCAATAGGGGAAAGAGGAGGGGACTTACGTCTCAAAATGGCCAGTACCACTTCTATGATCGAATAATACAAGCCGTGTGTGTCCGCCTTGATGTTTGGTGTGGTCTGCTGATAAACAGTTGATTTCTGTAAGCATTCTTGCTAGAGTTAAATGGTTTGTCTCATCTCTATAACTGATACATAGTGCTGGAGATCTTGCTCTGTTACAAAACAACAGACTTATTGGCTGGATCACCAGAGAAAAAAAGGGGGGGGGGGCTAAAAAAGAAAATTAATGCAGCCATCACATTTAAAATTGAATTGAAAGCTGCAATATTTTAAATGATTGTTTTGGGGTTTATTACCACTTTAAGTCCAAGTGCAGTCAGATTTTGCCTTCATGTTCGACTGCCCTCTAAGGTATATTCATTTTCTTAGCAATCCATATTTAAACACATTTAGGCTCATAGTACATGGGACCAAGATAACTTTTACAGATTGAGGGCTATGGTTTTCCACAAAAGTAATTCACAGACAGCCTGGAGATGAATGTAATGCCTTTTGACTCTGGAGTAATGTGACACTTAAAATAAAGGGAGCAATTTATGTAACAAAAAATCAGAATATCATTCTTTAACATCATGTCCCCATGTTAACCTGAAATAATGGCTGAAAATGTACCTTTTATCTTGTATTCAGCAAGATCTTCCTAGCTGTAGAAAGCACAGCCAGGCCCTTTATTAGAGGAAAAAAGAACTTTGAAATTTCATGGCAAGTCTCATGTTAAGGGCGATTACTTGTAACTTCAAGTGCTATTTGCTCTACCCAAGGAGAGCATAGATTCTGTTATTTTATTCTAACAGCTCTTAATGGCTGCTGGGATCTCTTCAGAAAGATAGTAACCCATTCTTTTCAGAAAAGTTGATATGTGGCAGGTTAGTGATTATTATTTTTACCATGTAAATGACTTCTAAACTTTTTTTCGTGGGTGGACATCTGTCTTTCACCTTATAACAACCAATATGCCAATAATACCAATTAAGGTGTGCAAACATCTAGCTGTCAAAATATTAAACTTATGCTCAAAGGCACTTACAGTAGCTGCCAAAGCTGCGTTGGTGTGTGCTCTGTGAGAATGGAACATGCAGCACAAAGAGATGCAATTTGCTACATTATGTTGCAGTGCTCTGCAATGCATGTTAAAGTGGCAATAAACCCTTTTTGTTTTTAAATTACATTTTAAACCCTCATGTTTTTCAACATAATGCATCCTATGCATTAAGGTGAAAAAACTTGTCACTGACTGGCCCCCCCAGCCCCCCCCCCCCGTTTTACTTACCTGAGTCCTTCATTCACCCGCCAGGGGTTCACTCTTCCCCTTTGCCCATTGTCTCAGCTCTTGATTGGATAGATTTATAGCAGCGCAGCCATTGGCTCCTGCTGCTGTCAATAATGTCGTGGGCCCCGGGGGGCGGGGCCGAGTCCAGCAAATGCTGTTCTCGGGAGCGTGCCCGCAAGGTAACCCCCCTGGACAGCGCTCTTCCTAGGGGGTTATACGATGCGGGTTGAGCTACCTGCGCCACTGGGGGACCCCAGAGGATAGGGGCCACTCTGTGCAAAACAAACTGCACAGTGGATGGAAGTATGACATGTTTGTTAATTATTTTTTTTAACCACTTGATACCCGCACACCGTCATATGACGTGCAAAACGGGGACCTGTTATGGACGTCATATGACGTCCTGGGCTTTGCGGGGGGATATTTCAATGATGCCTGCACCCAGAGGCATCATTGAGATATAATTTTTTAGCGGCGGCGATCCTGCGCACCGTAAGAATGATCATAGCGGTGGTCCTGCCGCTAGATCGTTCTTACAGGCGGTGGGAGGGGATATCCCCCCTCCCGCCGTCTTCCATTGCTTCTCCGGGCTCTCCCGTCCCATCTCCCGTCCCATCGGGGGCCCGGAGAGATGATCGCTGTCCGCCGGATGTTTGCCATAGAGATGACCGGTGACCAGATGGTCACCAGTCATCTCTATGACCGTCGGAGGCCCGGACGCGATGTGATGACTTCACGCCCAGGTCCCCGTAAGTAAACAAACTGCAATTGCGGCTAGTTTGAATGAGATCTGTGATTTTTTTTCACAATCTCATTCTTTCCAGCCTGGAGGAGAGATGTGGGGTCTTATTGACCCCGCATCTCTCCTTAAAGAGGACCTGTCACACACATTTCCTATTACAAGGAATGTTTAGATTCTTTTTAATAGGAATAAAAGCGATAAAAAATAAAAGTGTAAAATAAATAATAATAATAAAAAAATTTAAATGCCCCTGTCCCCGGTAGCTCGCGCTCAGAAGCGTACGCACACGTAAGTCCCGCCCACATATGTAAATGTTGTTCAAACCACACATGTGAGGTGTCGCCGCGTGCGTCAGAGCGTGTGCAACAATTCTAGCACTAGACCTCCTCTGTAACTCTAAACTGGTAACCAGTAAAAATGTTAAAGTGTCGCCTATGGAGATTTTTAAGTAACGAAGTTTGGCGCCATTCCATGAGTGTACGCAATTTTAAAGCATGACATGTTAGGTATCTATTTACTCGGCGTAACATCATCTTTCATATTTTACCAAAAAATTGGGCTAACGTTACTGTTTTGTTATTTTTTAATTTATGAAACTATTTTTTTTACAAAAAAAAGCTGTTTGAAAAAATTATTATTATACGGTGCAAGATAGAAAGTTACAATGACCGCCATTTTATTCCCTAGGGTGTCTGCTAAAAAAAAAAAACATATATAATGTTTGGGAGTTCTGAGTAATTTTCTAGCAAAAGAGTGATGATTTGTACATGTAGGAGAGAAGTGCCAGAATAGGCCCGGGAAGGAGGTGGGTTTTAAAGCCCTGTATTGAAGTGGTTAAACAAAGCCTTACAATCACTTTGAGTCCAGACTTACGCAGAATATTAAGTTAACTTCCTTGAAAATTCACCTTTTGTGTTTTCTCAGCCAGTCCCAGGATTGCTATCCCTCCCTCTTATTTGCTGGTCTCTCCACTAGCTAGCCAATCGCTAAGGAGACATCTGTGCAAGTGTGCTCCTGGCCAGGGCTGTGGGTGTTCATTGAAACACAGAGCCCAGCAAACCACACTCATGCTCCCTCCTCTCAGCACCTGACAAACAACTGAAGGAGCCAATTACTCCTCTATCCTCACTAAGGATGAGCTTCGACGTGTTCGCATGGAACATGTGCAGAGCCCGCCAGGAAGTGTGCACGGCGCTGCGCTAATCATACCTGGGGAGACATTGTCTCGGCTGCAGAGATCGGGAAATGTCTCCCTGGCTGTGATTAGCGCAGCGCCGTGCACACTTCCTGGCGGACTCTGCACGTGTTCCATGCGAACACGCCGAAGCTCATCCTTAATCCTCACATCTCCTCTATAAGCTAGAAATTCAGGGAAAGGCACAGACCACTACACCACTGTGCTTCTAGTTTTAATATAAATGTGGGTTTGCATAGAGGCATGATTTTATTGATGTTTTATAGTGGATAATAAATGTGATTGGGTTTGGGGTAAGGAAGTGCTATTCAAATTGATGGGAGGGCAGAAGAATTATTCAGATTGTAGCCCTCTTTTGGGGGTTGTTGAGAAATGGCCTCCCCCAAATAGGATATTGTTCTAATTCTCTAGGTAAATAAGATAATCAGAACCTAAGTGGAATTGTAGTATTGATAATAAAGTTGGCAGTGCCTTCACTGAAGACATGGTCTCTGTGAGGCCTCATACACACGACCAAGAATCTTGTTGTAAAAGAAACGTATTTTTCCTCGACGAGGTTCTTGTCAAGCTTTCCTTGCATACACACTGTTGAGACAAAATCTCGTCGTTCTCAAGCGCGGTGACGTACAACACGTATGACGGCACTATAAAGGGGAAGTTTGATTCCACGGGCGCCATCCTTGGGGCTGCTTTTGCTAATCTCATGTTACTACGTGTTAAGTAAAAGGTTGGTGAGAGACAATTTGCGCTTTTCAGTCTGTTACAGCGTGACGAATGTTCTATCTCCATTACGAACACTACTTTTACCGAAGGTGTGCTCCCGTCTCATACTTTATTCTGAGCATGTGCGGGTTTCTAAGCATACACACAAATGTGTTTCTCATCGTAAACTAGCCCGACAAGAAACATGACATGGAAATTGAGACTCCCAACGAGAAACAAGAGAGCATGTTCTCTTTTTTTTTCCATCGACATCCACAACAGTTTTCTCAACAAAAAACATACACGCGACCTTTTTTTCTCTGCAAAAATGCTCTGCCATAATTTTTCTTGATGGATGTTGCTGAGGAAAACGGGAGGGGATTCTCTTTCTGGGAAAAAAACTAGTAATCTAGCCAAAGTAAATGGGAGCAAAGGAACTATTCTATCAAGAGGCAATTGGATGCCTCACTTGGCTCTAGCCTATGCTGGTTATTGAGCCCTGAGCTAAAACTAGCTAGAGAATTCCAGACTAATAGGGAACAGGCTAACAGGAGCTGCATATAAATTCTACTGCAATAAACAGGTTCACCTACTAACATACAACAAGCTTACCACTACAAACACACAGTAGCACAGACTGAGCTATCTGGCACTGAGCATGTAAGAAAAGAAGGGAACAGATATATGTAGCATGACCCCCTTGAGGACTGCTTGGATTTACCTGCTCATCTGCACCGCCATGATGGGGTGGGATGGTCTCACTGCTCCCAATGACAGGGAGCAATAGATCCCTGTCATGTTGGCAGAACAGGGAATGCTTTGTTTACATAGGCATCTCCCTGTTCTGCCTCTCCTCGCCGCAATCGCGGTCCTCTGGCGAACATCAAGTTTGTGGGACCCGAGAGTGCACCCCTACGGCGGGTGCACACATATGTCCACGAGGCGGCAAATTTTTAAGGGACGTACAGATACGCTCATTTACCTGCCCCTACCATTCTGCTAACTTATATCGGTGTGGCAGATGGCAAGTGGTTAAAAAAATAATCATGAGAACCATCATTGGCCATAGTGTACAACTGAGCATGAATACATGGTCTACCAAATGCAAGTAAATTGATAGAGATTGTTTAGGCAATCTCATGATTGCAATAAACAAGCTTATTCTTAATGAGGATAAAATAACAAAAGTCATACTAGTTTACACTTTTTTGATTTCTTTTAAAATCACAGATCAAGCACCTTCCAGATATTTGATTATGTGTCTGTATGGGTGCTCTAATAAATGCATGTTGATGCCCAATACTTCCCGGGGATCAGAGGAACATTAGAACATGTATATGGGCTTACATTTATTACTACAGTAAAATCAGACCGCAGTGTACATGCTCCAATGTTCAGGGTACGTCGCTGTTACTGATCATGTACATTGCAGAGGTGTGTATTGCATTGCACCATGTGTTCACCATACATATTAATGAATGCTATTAGGGCCGAACACCAGGCAAACAGCTACAGTAAATACAGATGAAATACATATATAAGAGGTGTTACCTATAAAGGGATCCACAAAATGATTAGACTGAGGGTAGCTTTCATTTTACAAAACAGATGCAAAGTAGGACCAACAGGGTCAAAATGGTTTGTATATAGTACTGAAAAATGTTAAACCCATGATGAACCATACAAACAAAACAGCAGTGTCTCTATGATTGAATAATGACACTGGCTGGATGCCAGTACAACACTGTCACTAGAAGGCTCTCAGTAAACAATACAGTACAAAGCTACTTCCTTTTACCATCTATAACAGTATCTCTCACAGTGAAGTTCAGCATAGGTCTGGATACTACAGCAAACAGCTGGGAGATATTTTCACTGGCGCCACAGGCAAATAGCTGAAGGAGTCCCAGAGTTGGTATCACATGTGGGCAGATGGAGACACAGGGCCATGCCATTTAAAACACAGTCATCAAGTATAAATAGCAAACAGCCTGAGCCTACAGTATATGAAAGACCCAGTAACTGGAGCAGTGTTCCCCATTGTTGCTGGGTCTTTTATATAGACTGCTTGCTGCTATTGGCCTCCTGAACAGCTACCTGCACACTGGTCTGGGACTAACAGTAGAGGACCATACATCTTGCTGCAGATCACATGCCCAGCCACATCTTTCTTATTATTCTGGTCTCTCTGAGTTTCTGAGAACTGAAAGAGGGAAATGTATAATCCCTGGGCATGTCTAGGAGTTCAGGTGCCTGTGCAAACCTAATGGATTGTGAGAAATGGAGCCCAAGCCTTTATCTAAGCATGGTGAGTCAAGAGGCATTCACTAATTTCTCATTCTGCCCTCTCCTCCTATCGGCATGTCCCTGGTTAGCACATGAGTACTGTGGCACAACTGATTTGCTTCTTGATCTGCTTTGCTTTCTCCCAGTCTGAGCTCCGCTGTGCAGGGAGCTATGGCAGGGTATTGCTGTGCAGGGATACAGTCAAATTCAGGTACTAGCACTGCTTGCATTTAAAAACACATTCAAGGCAGGGCGAAGACCCTGCTCACTTCACCGTCTGTCAGTAAGGTGTGCAGCAGACGCTCTCACCTTAGTCTGCTCACCCTAGGGATAGTGAGAGCAGGACGCTCTCAAACGAGTCGGCTCTCCCCAGGGACAGCATCAGCTAGGCAGGCAGGATTTTTCATCCACCATCACCTCCTCCTGCAGGCATCCCGGCGCGTCAGCCCCTTCAGCCTCGCAGGTAAGGCTGTTCCTCCTCCACATCTCCACCCTCCGCCGTTGGGACAGTATGCGGCCGTCCTTTTCAGGATAGGCCGCGGATGCTCACGGATAAGCCGCGGCTGCTCACGGATCTCCCCTGCTCCTTTCCTTTGTCCCCTGTGCTCCCACACCTCCATCGCCATCAGGGGCACCCTCCGGCCACCCCCCCGCAGAAATTCTGCCATCCCAGGGCTATTTTTTTACACCCGCGCCAGACTGCACTGAATCGCGGGGCTGCGATCTAGGAAAGACCGCGGCTTCATCTGCGGCCTAACGCCGCGCCGCTCTGCACGCCCCAGGATCCCCACCAAGCCATCCAGGTAAACCCCCTCACCCCAGAAGGACAGCAACTCTTCATAGTGTTACCTCTCAGCCTCCCCAGCATTACAGATCCACCCTGTCAGCCCGAGGCTATACCCTACTGCCTGTTCAGGCAGCCATCAGCCACACCACACCTACAACACGCTCACCGCTCATCCCCAGTCCCCCCTCGTCTCAACAACAAACAGAAGCTTGATCCAGGGGTCCCCCGATCGCCTTGCACGGGGTCAGGAAGGAATTTTTTACCCCTACCGGAGCATATTGGCCCAGCACCGGCCAGGGTTTTTTTTGCCTTCCTCTGGACCAAGCCAGGAGAGAGGACTTAACCAATTCCTCTCCCCATCGCCCCTGAAAATCCCCCCCCCCCCGGTGTATTGGCGATCATGGCATGTCGGCAATATTCTGCCGAAACCATTTGGAATTTGAGGCAATGCGCCGCAATACTGCCAGCCATCACCAAAAAAGCCCTAAGAATTGAGCGATTATTGAGAATCGATCATAGATCGACAGTCAGCCATTTCAGCCATTTACCCCAGCTCAAGCACATATCATGTGCTCTGATTAACACAAGATCGGCAGTAAAACACCGACTAGAAATCAGCGACTTCATTCAACAAAATGATCTAGACTGTCTCTTTATTACAGAGAGCTGGCTCACAGCCGACTGTAACACCATTCTAGGAGAACTGGTGCCAGAAAATTACCGTATTATCACGGAAAACAGAATAGGGCAAAGAGGAGGCGGCCTGGCGGTGATCCACAAGACTCACCTTATGATCACCAAACCAGTCCGCCAAAACCCTCTTCCATTCATGGAAACCCTTACTCTGCAACTGCAAGCAAATTCAAAGGAGACCGTCCACATTCTGCTCTGCTATAGGCCGCCCGGCCCAAAATCGCAGCTGCTACCATTATAGACGGATTTCTTCTCCACTTACACCCTCAACAGCAAACCTCTTTTGCTGCTCGGGGATTTTAATCTCTGGGCCAACTCCTCACAAGACCCCATTGCCCACGCCTGTATTGATCATCTGGAAGGATTAGGATTACAGCAACTAGTATGTGGGCCCACACATGCTTCAGGTCACACACTTGATCTTATTTTCAGACAAGCTCTGGAAATAAAAATTTTGGAAAATGAAAAGTTGCCATGGACAGATCACCATGCAATTATATTCAGTATTTCCACCATCCCCCCCCGCAACAAAAACATCAAATCCAGTGACAACACACTGGATAGATGTCAGAAGAAGCTCCACTCGGAACTCTTCAAAACTACTTTAAGGAAGAAAATAGAAACAACTCAGCCCCATCAAACGGCCGTTGAAATATTGGAAGCCATAAACTCGGCCATGCTACAGTCAGCCGACTTGGTAGCGCCGAAACGAATAACCCGCATTCGGAAAAACAACCGCAGCTGGTTTAACAACCAGCTGTCGTTACTGAAGCAAGAACGCAGAAGGGCAGAATCTGCCTGGAAAAGATGTTCTTCAGAGCTAAACCTATCCATCTACAAGGCGACTACAAGAAAATACCACAAAGGAATTTTCCAAGCCAAGAAAAAGTATTTTTCGGAGGCTATCAACGGTGCCCTAAACCGCCCCCGCGAACTCTTCAAGATGGTCACTCAGACCATGAAGCCAGGTTGCATTGAAGCCCCCAGCTTGGACACACAAGAATTCTGTGATGAACTATCGGATTACTTCATTAATAAAATCGAGGCAATCCGTGAAAGCATTCAGCAAAACAATTCCCCCCTTAGCCCCCCCTGCAGCCTCTCACACAGCACCCATAGTAATTCTCCTATATCATGTAAGTTTACCCTGGGACCCATCTCCATTGAGACCACTAAGAATATCATTGGCGCTTTGCGTAATGGCACAGCGCCAAATGACATTATCCCCACAAAACTGCTGAAGGAATGCGCCTACATCCTGGCTCCTCCCATCACGCAGCTTATCAACCAGTCTTTCTTGGAGGGCATAGTGCCCTCACAGTTGAAATAGGGTATAATCCAACCCATCATGAAGAAACCCTCCCTGGACCCCAAGGACCCACTCCACCGCCGTCCCATAACAAGCTACTTGACCCATTGCAATCAGGCTTCCGTCCCGGACACGGGACGGAAACAGCATTGCTGAAAGTATGGGACGATGTTCTCAAGGCCGCAGACGAAGGAGAATCTTGTCTTCTAGTTCTGTTGGACCTAAGTGCCGCTTTCGACACTGTAGACGACAAACTTGCTGAAGTAGCCAGAGTAGCAGAAGGCGATTTATCTTGGTTCTCCTCTTTTCTGGAAAACCGATCGCAAACAGTGAAGTTAGGACCTTTTACATCTGAGAAACGCACAGTAACATGCGGAGTCCCTCAATGATCGCCTCTGTCACCAGTGCTGTTTAACATATATCTTCGTCCTCTTTTTGAGATTATCAGCAGCCAAAAACTGCTCTACCACTCATATGCAGATGATACGCAACTGTATTTCCGCATCTGCAATAGACAGGATCACCACCTCAATCTAGAGACATGCCTCTCTTTGATAGAGGACTGGATGACAAAGAGTTATCTTAAACTCAATGGAGCGAAAACAGAACGTCTCCTGTTTCACGCCAAGCGTAGGAATCAACTTTCAACAGCGTCGACCCCCCCGCCTATTTTGGGCAAGCTCATCACTCCTAGCGCCAAAGTCAAAAGCCTAGGGGTCATTTTTGACTCCTTTATGACAATAGACGCACAAATAGGGTCAGTAGTCAGCGGATCTCACCATTTACTGCGCCTACTACGCAGACTCACTCCGTTCATCCCTAAAGAAGATTTAGCGGTCGTGGTGGGAGCAGTTGTAAACTCCAGGCTGGATTATGCAAATGGCCTTTACCTCGGACTCCCCAAGTACCAAATCGCTCGTCTGCAAGTCGTTCAGAATACGGCCGCCACACTTGTGACAGGGAAAAAACCCTGGGAATCTATCTCACCTTCACTGCGAGCCCTTCATTGGCTGCCAGTTAAAGACAGAATTGCTTTTAAAGCTCTCTGTCTTACGCATAGATGTGTCCATGGAAATGCCCCCCTCTATTTATGCGAAATAATAAAAGCGCATAACCCCAATCGCGTTTTGCGATCCACGAATCAGAACCTGCTCCAGGTTTCGAAAGCCAACTTCAAGTCCAAAGGAGAAAGAAGATTAGCGATCCAAGGCCCCAGAATATGGAACGCTTTACCAACCAGCATTCGGTTGGAGGAGAACCACCTAGCATTTAGGAAAAAGGTCAAGACTTTTCTCTTTTGATATCAAAGGAGACAGGAACAACAAGCGCCCAGAGGCGATTCAGTTCGCATGTGCCGCGCTATACAAGTTTTCATTCATTCATTCATTCATTCATTCAAGGATGTATTAAAGAATACAATGCTGCAATCATTTGTGTCTTTTATATCTGCCAGGAGTTCACTTTTAGCTATTATCGTTAAGAATAACTGAATATTAAGATATGTGCATGCAGGCATTGCCATTCATTTCTCAACAGGCATGATTCTTTATAGTAATTAATGGGGGAGATAGTAGTCTGACATGCTTTTTAGGAGAACATGGCTTTGTTGAAAAATATATTCAAAATCTGGGTTTTTCCTGAAAAACAGGTCACTATGATTTAGGTTCTATGAAAGCTGTAAAATAAGAAAGTGGAAAGAGTATTGTTATTTATCAGCGCTCATAAATCCATCACGATTTTGTGCTCAGAGACTAAATGGGACTGACAGTTCCTTAGTGACAAGGAAGTGTATATGACTAATAGTGTGAGAGTTGAGTTCATCCTTCAGATATGAATTAGAGGCTTTATGAAAAATCACCCCCCAATATCTCTCTATTCAAGATAAAAAGGTAAATAAAAGTCTCCTTGGGTTGTGTCACTGTCTAAAATAGTTTTTTCTTTCTTTAATGTTGAAGGTGACATTAGACCAAGGGGTGCATTGAAAAGAACAGAAGAGTATGGGTAGAAGCGTCGCACACAGTAAAGGTCATACAGGCAACTACAATCCATAAGTCAACCTCGTAGTACAGCCATGGCAACTGGGAAAGAATATATTCAACCAACAGCAACCAATTAACCACTTAAGGACTGGAATTTTCCCCCTTAATGACCAGGTCATTTTTTGCGATACAGCACTGCGACGTTTTATCTGACAATTGCGCGGTCGCAACAACTAGAGGTATCTTTTGGTGGTATTTGATCTCTACGTTTAATTTTTTTTTCTTGTTGTGCTATAAACCAAAAAAGCAGACAATTTTGAAAACAAAAAACAATTGGCTAGATTCACGTAGAGCGGCGTAATTTTATGCAGGCGTAACGTATCTCAGATACGCTACGCCGTCGTAAATTAGAGAGGCAAGTGCTGTATTCACCAAGCTAAGTTACGGCGGCGTAGCGTAAATGGGCCGGCGTAAGCCCGCCGAATTCAAATGTGTTTGATGTGGGCGTGTTTTATTCAAATTAAGTGTGACCCCACGTAATTGACATTTTTTACTAACGGCGCACTAAGACTCATTGGTTTCGACGTGAACGTAATTTACGTCCAGCCCCATTCACGGACAAGTTACGCAAATGACGTAAAAATTTATAAAATTCGATGTGGTCCCGACGTCCATACTTAACATTGGCTGTGCCATCTTTTTGTTGGAATATCTTTATGCCTGAAAACGCCTTACGTAAACGGCGTATCTGTACTGCGATGGCCGGGTGTACGTTCGTGAATAGGCGTATCTCGCTGATTTACATATTCTAGGCGTAAATCAGCGTACATGCCCCAGCGGCCAGCGTAAATAGGCAGCTAAGATACGACGGCGTAGGAGACTTACGCCGGTCGTATCTTAGCAACATTTAAGCGTATCTCACTTTGAGAATACGCTTAAAGATACGACGGCGCAGATTCTGAGTTACGACGGCGTATCTACTGATGCGCCGTCGTAAGTCTACCTGAATCTGGCCAATAGTTTTTTACTTTTTGCTATAATAAATATCCCCCAAAAATTAAAAAAATATATAATTTCATCAGTTTAGGGCCATATATATATATCTGTTACATATTTTTGGTAAAGAATATCGCTAATAAGTGTATATTGATTGGTTTGTGCAAACGTTATAGCATCTACAAATTAGGGCATTGATTTTTATTCTTTTTTTACTAGTAATGGCGGTGATCAGCGATTTTTTGCAGGACTGAGACATTGCAGTGGACAGATCGGACACTTTTGACACTTTTTTGGAAAGTGTCAAAAATTTGTGCTAACAATTAATGCTAAAAATAGCCACTGATTACTATATAAATGTCACCGGCAGGGAAGGGGTTAACACTAGAGGGCAATAAAAAGATTAAGTGTTTCCTAGGGAGGTTTTTCTAACTGTTGGGGGAGTGTAGTGACTGGAAAAGGAGACAGATCACTGTTCTTAATTATGTAATAGTGAGGGTCCCTGTCACCATGGAGACGCAGCAAAAATGGACACAATGGGGCAGATTCACAAAACAATTCCGCCTGTCTAACTGGGGTTAGACAGGAGTAATTTCAAATTTCGCGCGGCGTATCACTAGTTTGAATCCTCAAACCATGATACGCCGGCTTCGGGCTTCGATCAGAGAGGCTTACGTCTTCGTAAGCCTTCGGATCTACGCTGCCATCTATTTGCGGCCGCTGGGAGGAGTTCGCGTCGTTTTGGTGCGTCGGGATATGCAAATGTGTTTTTACGGGGATTCACGAACATACGAGCGGGCGTCGCAATCGTTTTCGTCTATTTTTTACTACGTAATGTTAGAGCAGCTTTTTGCTGCTCTAACTTTACGTAGCCCATGTTAAGTATGGCCGTCGTTCCCGCTTCGAATTTATTTAAATTTTTATTTTGTTAACGTAACTCGTCGGGACGTGGATCGGCCGTAAAGTACGCTACATAAACAACGAATGACGTCACGACGTGATTTCGCGCAATGCACGGCGGGAAATTTGCGAACGGAGCATGCGCAGATCGATCGCCGCGGGAACGCGCCTAATTTAAATGTTTCACGCCCCCTACTTGCGCAAATGGATTGCGACGGGAGAAATACACTACGCCGCCGTCGTTTACCGGAGAAAATCTACCTGAATTCCACGTAGAGCAAGGTAAAAAACGGCGGCGTAGTGTATTTCTGATACGCTACGCTACGCAAAATGTCTGTGAATCTGCCCCAGAGTCTGCATGTCAGCAGACTGCAGAACTACACAGCATAGTTTTTAAATGGAGAAAACTGCTCTGTCAGTTTTCTCCAGGTTTTGATAGTCTTGAATGGGGCTATGTAGTTGGAGATCCTGCAGAGACTTGGGCGGGATGGGATCTCCAATCCTGTGTCCGGGTCTTGGTAATAACCAGCAGGTTGGGTTCCCAGCTGAAGGCTGCCATTATAATCAGGGACTGGTCAGAGAGAGAGAGAGAGAGAGAGAGAGAGAGAGAGAGAGAGGTGGAAGGTGGAAGGTGGAAGGTGTGCAGCTGGCTGTTGCTGCAAGACAGACCTGTGTGTGGGGATCTGTCTGTCTGTCTGCCCTGGAGACTACATCCCTGGTGTGGGGGGACTTTGTGTCTGAAGGACCGGGAGGCTGGTAGACCTGAGGTGACTAGCGAGTCCAAGAGGGGCTGAAGGAAGTCCGGAAGTCCGGGAGACAGTGGGCTGGAGAACCTGTTGAGGCCAGGAGTGTGCCAGGTTAGCAGGTACAGCAAGGCTAAGTAAGCCTAGGAGCCAGGAGGCTTGGTATTTTGAGTTCTGTGAACATTACTGGAGAAGAACCCCTGCGTGGGAAATCCTGTATGTGAACTGTTCTTTTTGTTTCCTTCAATAAAAATGGGCTGCCATGCCCTCAAACATAACATCTGACTGCTGTGGACTCGCTAAAAAAATGCATTTACCATTGAGTTAAACCCCCAACGTTTACAGTGGTGGATTCAGCGGGCATCTAGACGGTGAAATCCGGGTCCTTGCTCCGTGGTGAGTCGCAGCAGGAGTTACTGCTAGCTGTGTGTAGCAGACAGGCAAACTGCATTGCGCAGAAGTTTATTTTGGACTGTGTTGCATACAGGTGGTGCATCTGTGAGAAGATTTTTTTTCCCCTTTTTACTGCTGTGAACTGTGTAACAAGCTGCTGTGCATGCGACTGCAAGGATGCGACAGTCAAAACACAAGAAGTTCATGTTGAATCAAGTTAAAGGGGAAGTGAGCTTAGCGTGGCCTGAGAAGATGTCTCCACCTAGGAGGGCCAGTCAAAAGGGGCCAGTGGTGTATGAGACTGTGAATGAGTGGTTCAAGTGGAACCAGACTAAAGAATCGGATGCGGTACAAAGGGCTGAGATAGTGGCATCTGATTACATGCAACCCATGCTACCTACAGAGGAGGTTGAAGACTTCCTGGAAAAGTTTGAAAAAGTCGCTGTAAGGAGGAAATGGCCTAGAGACCGGTGGCCAAAATTGCTGCAAACCTTATTGCTGGTAGAGTATTGGTCGGTTTACCATTTGATGGATGGGGACCAGGATGACTATCGCAAGTTTAAAGAGGAAATCCTTCTTAGAGGAGAGTTCAGTCGCATCATGGGCTGCCAGCAACGCTCCAGCAAAGAGAGGTCGTCACCCATAGCAACGGGAGAGGCATCACTGCGACAACAAAGCAACAATCAAGCAATTGCTCAGGAGAGCATAAGTGTGCATCAGTGTACCAGCCGTGCGTTTTCTGCAAACATATCGGTTGTCACCCCTGGCAACAGTGGTAAGAAGTTTGTGTGGCCTGCAGGGGGTACCAATGAGGAAAGCAAACATGTGTATTATGGCCGCTTATGTGAAGTGGTCAGCCCAGAAAGGACACAACAGTCTGTAACCACCATGAGGTGTAGCCAACCATCTTTGGAGTGCTGGTCTGCTGTTACCCCTAGCAACAGGGATACTGTGTTACATGCAGGGGGTGTTGGGTCTGGAAGGGCTGCAGTGTTTCTCCATGACAACATGAAAAATTCAGCATATGGAGACACCACAGATGAGAGACAACGCACTCAAATGAAGGCTATGACAGCAGTTACAGGAAGTGGTAAGACTGTTGCAGTTTATGGGACAGAACCCAATGAAGTAGAAGTGTGTTCAGCGGGGAGATTCGCAGTACAGGTGGACTTGCTACAGTGTGCTACCCAGAGTAGGGGGGAGGCACAGGGTAAAGCCCAACTGTCAGCAGGACTAAAGACTGAAAAGGACATGGGGACTCTGTATGTACCTGGTGGAATCCAGCAGAGTGCTGGAAGAGCTGTACTAGGGGTGACCAAAGAAATCTGTATACCATGTTCCCTAGTGACAGATATAGGTGCTGTGGGGTTGCCCAGAGAAACCTCCCAGGAGCCCAAAGTGTTGGAGCGGAGGGTTTCCCAGGTCAGCTGTAGAGCTTCTCTAGTGGGTAAGGGGCCACCCACAATAGCTACAGCTATGTTTAAGTGTCATGATGATCCTCTAAAGGTTGACTAATGTATTGTTGAAAATGCTTGAGGTCCAAAAAGCACATCTGTTATACACTTGGTTGTCTCCACTGTGGTCGGACGAGATGGTACTGCGTAGTACCAGTAGGTGGAGCCAAGTTGTACAGGCTATGCTTTATGTTAATTACAAGAGGAACTGGTTGGTACCATGTTTGTTAGCAGTGTGGCAGATGGTCTCAAGGTTCTCTGAGAGGGTGCTTCCAGTTACCGGTTTGGATGGAAGGCGCTCAGGAGAATGTTTGACAACATCAGAAGTCTCTCCGCCTGATGCGGTGACTAGGAAAATTTATGCTGATGCAGTCCAAAGTGCGGCTGAGCGGTGGTCAGTAGAGGGCATGGACACTGCCTCAACCACTAGACTTTACATGAAGGAAGGGAGCGAAATGGACGTGGCAGTAGCAGAGATTTTACCTGTCAGTCGCACAAAGGTACAAATTAAAGTACCCGGAGACACTGTGGGAGAAAGTGCTAAAGGAACAGGTTCTCTATATGAAAAATGTGAGGGTTTCAGGAAAGGCAGTGTTCCCCTGAGAAAAGAAAATAAGCTCAGGAACCCCAGAAGAGGGAGAAAGCGTAGGATAGAAAAAAGTGGGATCCCATGGAGAGTCAGGGTAGGACTGACCTGCAAGCGCACCCGAAAAAAGGATTGGGCCTACGCGACTGACAGACCGCACAGAGGTATCCCAACCCTAATGAGGTGTGCTGGTGTTCCGCCCCCTTCGGAATCGAAACAAAGGGGGGGATATGTAATAGTGAGGGTCCCTGTCACCATGGAGACGCAGCAAAAATGGACACAGAGTCTGCATGTCAGCAGACTGCAGAACTACACAGCATAGTTTTTAAATGGAGAAAACTGCTCTGTCAGTTTTCTCCAGGTTTTGATAGTTTTGAATGGGGCTATGTAGTTGAAGATCCTGCAGAGACTTGGGCGGGATGGGATCTCCAATCCTGTGTCCGGGTCTTGGTAATAACCAGCAGGTTGGGTTCCCAGCTGAAGGCTGCCATTATATTCAGGGACTGGTCAGAGAGAGAGAGAGAGGTGGAAGGTGGAAGGTGTGCAGCTGGCTGTTGCTGCAAGACAGACCTGTGTGTGGGGATCTGTCTGTCTGTCTGCCCTGGAGACTACATCCCTGGTGTGGGGGGACTTTGTGTCTGAAGGACTGGAAGGCTGGTAGACCTGAGGTGACTAGCGAGTCCAAGAGGGGCTGAAGGAAGTCCGGAAGTCCGGGAGACAGTGGGCTGGAGAACCTGTTGAGGCCAGGAGTGTGCCAGGTTAGCAGGTACAGCAAGGCTAAGTAAGCCTAGGAGCCAGGAGGCTTGGTATTTTGAGTTCTGTGAACATTACTGGAGAAGAACCCCTGCGTGGGAAATCCTGTATGTGAACTGTTCTTTTTGTTTCCTTCAATAAAAATGGGCTGCCATGCCCTCAAACATAACATCTGACTGCTGTGGACTCGCTAAAAAAAAATGCATTTACCATTGAGTTAAACCCCCAACCTTTACAATTACTAGGAACAGCAGATCAGTCTCTGCTCCCGTAACCGAATGGGGATCTGTCTGTTTACATTGACAGATCCCCATTCTGTCTCTGTCAGGAGCGATTGCGGGTGTCCGGTGGTTACGCGTATCGGCTCCGGCGTCACGTAGCAGGCACGCGCGCCCCCTAGAGTTCTTGAAGCGGACGATTTACAGTGACGGTGATTTGCCCAGGAGAGCCAACCTGCCGCAGTACAACTGCAGCGACTGGTCTTTAAGTGTTTAAAAACCATTACTCATTACTTTGGTTTATCGATACTTATCTGTAGGGTAGCTTAAAGAAATAATTTTAGCCAACAGCTTTGCTAGCCTGTCCTTTATACACCTGTAGCAACCTTCCAATGTAAGATGCTAGGTACATTTTGTTTTGGGTTTCTTCTCTAACCAGAGAGCAGTGAATGCTTGGTCTGGTCTGTTTGAGAGTTTGATTGTTTCCCCCTGCCTCTAGAAGAAGTTTCTAGAGTTTAGGGAGGGAGAATTCAAATAACCAGTCTGAATATTGATCAGGGCCTAGCCAATCTCTGGGCAAGTATGCCTAGATGGTGGATGGGGAAGCTAATAAATTGTCTGAAGCTCTGTAGAGATTGTCTTTTCCTGACTAGGAGAGTTCCAAACCTCAGTGGGCTATTGCCCCTGAGGCAGCCTTTGGACTGGGTTGTTTTCCTGTAAAGTCTCAGGCCCCGTACACACGGCAGAGAACCTCGACGGGCGGAAAACATCGTTCCGCCCATCGAGGTTCTCTGCCGGCCGTCAGAATCGGCGACCCGCCCGTCGGGAAAGGCAACCAGCCATTCATCCCGACGGGCCGTCGAGCAAATAGAGAACCTGTTCTCTATTTGCTCGACGGGTTTCACGACGGGTGGGGCTCGCCGAGAGCGTACACACGGCCAAGGTTCTCGGCAGAATGCGGCTCCCAGCGAGGTTCTCGCTGGTTTCTGCCGAGAACCTCGGCCGTGTGTACGGGGCTTCAGTGGTGGCAGAGCTGGGACCTGGAATTGATTTGGAATTGACTGCAGGACTTCGCCAAAGAGATCTGGTCTAGAGAACAACTGTTTCACTCACTGGACCTTGTCCGGATGAATATGGAAGGTGGCAGCTGTCCTGGGGACTTGTGAGTAATGACCCTGAACTGACTCCTGGTGACTGTGTGCTTTTTGGATATACAGTAAGTGCCAGAGGTAGCTTGGACAGAGGCTGATCTCATAGAGAGACAGAGATTGCCGCTCCAGGCAGGTCTTGTTGGGTGCAAGACCTTGTTTGTGAACACTAAAGTGTGAAACGCATCAGCTGTCCTAGGTTCCGTTGCTGTGACTTGTAGTGCCTGTTTCCAGCTTTTTACATTAAAGTTACATTGGATTGGAGTGCAGCTGTCCTGATCATCTTTTGTTCTTAATTGCGGATCTCATAGAGTCTCAGATGCTAGTCATTCCCTATCCTCAGCAGTGTCATGGACTGTAAGCTTAGAGAAGAGTGCCCTCCTGTGCAGTGTTTCTGAGATTACACTGGGTACCAATAGCTCTGCAGTGGTGCAGGATAATCAAAGAGATTTGCCTCATGGTCCCCAGCTGTGAGGCCTTAGATTGTCCAATATTCACAGTTGCTTAAGGAGAAGACTGTCCTCCAATTTTTAAGTACAAATAAGTACAAGTTTTGGAGTATCCCATGCCCTAATACCTCTCCTGTTACCAGCAATAATTACAAAAAGACAACCCCTAGACTGTTTATTGGAGCCGGACTGAATGAACTGCTGCTTAGTGGTTGTGACCTCCGCACTGTTTGGAGGAGAATCAGTTAATATCAGCGGCCCCTGTGGAGGTAGCTAGGCAATATTTTACACAGTTAATCTGTGGAATATTAGACTGTAGGTGCAGCTGTACACTATTATTACTGTTACCATTGAGTCTTTATTACCATATTTATTTTTATAGCTATAACATGTTATAACAGCCATCTAAGATATAATAATGATATTTAATACAATAGTTGTAGACAGTTACATGTGGCATTCGTTGCTTTTTTATTGCTATTTTAAGCAGAAAGTTTAAATTTGTAACATGACTATTTTAAGGCATTGATAACGTTTGCCCATTATTGTTCTGGCTTCTCTAAACTGATAAGAAGTAATCCTTTCAGCTGTTGTGGTTTACTTTTACAGTAAACCCGATTGGCCGCAGTCACTATTTCCCCGACAATTTTCTGTCCAGATCCTTCGATCTTAACCACTTAAGCCCCGGAAGGATTTACCCCCTTAATGACCTGGCCATTTTTTGCGATACGGCACTGCGTTGCTTTCCCTTACAATTGCACAGTTTTGTGACATTGCACCCAAACAAAATTGATGTGTTTTTTACCCACAAATAGAGATTTATTTTGGTAGTATTTTGTGCTATAAACAAAAAAAAAAGCGTACATTTCGAAAAAAATATATATCTTTTTGCTATAATAAATATCCCCGAAATTTTGAAAAGTCTTCCTCAGTTTAGGCCCAATAAGTATGATATTTACAATATTTATGGCATTTTTGTTATAATTTTATTTTTAACTCGTTTTTATTATTAACTAGTAATGGCAGCGATCTGCTTTTATTTTATCAGGACTGTGACTTTGCGGCGGACAGATCGGACACCTTTGACACGTTTTTGGGGACCATTGACATTTATACAGCGATCAGAGCTAAATAAAAAACACTGATTACTGTATAAATCTCATTGGCAGGGAAGGGGTTAAGACTATGGAGAGATCAAGGGGTTAAATGTGTTACCTAAGGAGTGTTTCTAACTGTGGGGGGATGGGACTGCCTGGTGGAGGAGACGGCTCATTCTTCCTAAGCATTAGGAACAACTGATCAGTCTTCTCACCTCTGCCATAACGGCGATTTGTCTATTTACATGGACAGATCTCCGTTCTGTCACTCTCAGGAGCGATCACGGGTGCCCGGCGGACATCGCAACAGCCGGGCACATGTATCGGCTCCCTCGTCACGCACCCCTAGTGCTCTTAAATCATCCGATGTACAGCTCCCACAGCTCGCCCAGGGGAGCCAGCCTCTCGCAGTATAACTGTGGAACCAGTTGAGATCGAAGTTTGTGAAGCCCGGTGGTGCCGGCAGGGCACATTCTACAAATTGAATTTCAGCCGGAATCGGACTGTATGGCAGCTTAAATTGATACTAAACACACTTGGTTGAATTTACATTATCCCTTCTCTTTCTGTATATGGATGATAGCACTGTAATTATAGGGAGGCCCGGAACGGAAAAGACAAAGGAAAAAATAGTGAAGGGCTCAACAAAAGGGTTAAGTTGGTAAGAATGGAAGGCGAGGATTCAGGAGTAAAGTGCTGGATAGGGGGAGGAGCTGTACAAAAGGTGGAGTCGGGAACTTCCGGGAACATTTACAGTTGGTGAGGGAGACAGAAGCAAGCAGTTTTCCCACCCACCCTCCCTGTGGTTTGTCTTTGTGTGTTTCGTTTGTTTTCTTTTATTTCAGGATCAATGGATTTAGAGTCGTCATAGCAGTGGTGTAACGGCGGTGTCTTTGATGGTGGCAGAAAACAGATGTGATGGAAGTGGTAGGGGGCTCATCCGTGGTATGGGCCCCTCTGGGGTATTCCAGTGGAACGGTGTCTACTTGAATACGGTATTAGTTGCACTGCGGAAAAGGGGTTGTCTCCGAGCTGGATTTGGCTGGAGGCCTGGTATGGTAAAAAGGTCCCGCAGTGTGGTGGTGGAAAATGTGAAGTTCGGGGTGCCGTCAACGACCAACAGGCTGTGTGTTTAAAAGTGTCGTTACAAAGGTTATTTGGAAATTATTAAAATATTTTGGTTAATAAAAAAGGCTGTTTTGGCCATTTATACTCCAAACTCTTGTCTGTTCTTATCATTAAATGGGAGTATGGTAATGTGAGTGTGGAGTTTAAGGGGTGGTAAGAAAATTGGAGATAGCTTGACTACTATCTTGACTACACTGGTCATGTAATAAAATAAAAAACATCTAAATGACTTCTTTACTAATCGATATACAGCTGTCACGTGACCCATCTCTTTCCCAGCCTGACTGTAGGGAAACCGTGGTAAGAGCGGCTTCGAATCCTCTGCTGCTGGTCAAAAATGCCTTTGGAATACAGAGTAAAGATAAATAATTAATATCAATAAAGTGTTTTAATCTATCATTTATATACAGTATATTTGAAAAACTTTATTATTTTTGACAATAAAATGGTGTGGGCAGATTTCTGCTAGTCACAGGCTGTATCACGCCCCTCCAGCCTAGGTTTTAGAATAAGAGGTGGGGGGGGGTGAAGCCACTATTAATCCAGATGTAATATTCTCCCTCCCCCAATTGTGTTTAGCTGGTTAGTGGACACGGACGAGGAGGGAGGGAGTGGGCAATCATCATTTACCATAGTGTATACTTGCACATGTGACACATATAGTCTCTATAGTCACATAACCAGATGTGATAGGGAAGTTCAGTGAAAACTGAGTATGTGACAGCTTCCAACATTACTCTGCAAAATCCCTAACTGTAGTGGTGACATGGACAGACAGGGGAGATAAAGAACAGCAGGATCAACCAGGTTTTTGCAGAATATAGAAAATATATTTTCGACGAATATAGAAAATGAATCCTCACAGTGACTGAGTAGGAACAGCATGTAATACAGAATTGAGTAATGTTTTTTTAATGATTTGGGTTTAATGGCACTTTAAGTTTGCCTGATCCAACTTTTTAGAGCCGGATCAAAGATTAACAGTAAGTCAGTGCTGTTATTCCCTGACAAGGCGGTACTACTTACATCTTTCCCACTCCATCCTTTTTAAGGCCAGTTTTAGACAAAACAGAGCCCTGGGAAATAATAAAAATTGGGTCCCTATGCTGAACTGTGGTACCAATGCCACAATTAAATTTCATAAGAAAAATAATACAGCTATGAAACAGGTTTGAATATATCTGGATCACATACTTAGAAATAAGTAAATAAACAGAACTACAAAGTAATCAATATTTGAGCAGCTGAGAATCCTCCATCATAATCCTACCTAGTACCTCTAGCCATGTCAATCAATCAAGGATAAGCAACATATGTAGAAACTCTCTGGTGTGCCCCCCCCCCCCCCCCCCAGCTCATGGGGAATGTTGGTACTCAATAAAATGTATTTTAAACCCCAGATGGGACTATATTATCAGGTCTGCACTGATGGTGCTACAAATGATATTCATAAGTTGCCTTGTTGATGTTATCCTAGCATTTTTGTCTGTAACATAAATGAGTTCTAGCACAAATATCAAAAGTACCACATAAAAAAGTTATTTAACTTTGATGTAACCAAATTGCAGTTACAAACTCTGTTGCAGAGGTAATATTAGGTTGACTGCCAATTTATAGTATGTTTTAGATGTAGCAGAAGCGTGTCAATTAGTCCTTTGATATGTGAGTTTCTAAAGCAACACAAGCCTAATAATTGTACTTCAATCAGACCATAAAGTAGCTTCTGAAACTGCAGGTGCAAGGTCAAAAACTGCAATACGATTCAATGTCCGAATAGTACAGTAACATTCTCAAAAACAATTTAATTACAATCAACACTTTCATAATACAGTATAATGTAACATACAGGATGGTGTAAAGCAGTCCATAGTATGTGATGTACAGCAGGGTGTGTAGGGTAAAGCAGTGGTCCCCAACCTTTGTGGCACCGGGGACCGCTTTGGTGTAGCCACTGTTTTCAGGGCCCGGTGGGGGGGGGGGGGTGTGAAGTCCCTGCACTTTAAAGGAGCACTGTAGTATAAGGGGGCCTGCACTGTAAAGATTACACTCCCCTTTATATCACAGTGCCCTTTTGCAGTCATGCCCCCCATCACAGTTCTCCCTTCAGTCATGGCCCCCCATCACAGTCCTCCCTTCAGTCATGGCCCCTCATAACAGTCCTCCCTGCAGTCATGGTCCCCTATCACAGGCCTACGTGCAGTCATGGCCCCCCATCACAGTTCTCCCTTCAGTCATGGCCCCCCATCACAGTCCTCCCTTCAGTCATGGCCCCTCATCACAGTCCTCCCTGCAGTCATGGTCCCCTATCACAGGCCTACGTGCAGTCATGGCCCCCCATCACAGTCCTCCCTTTAGTCATGGCCCCCCATCACAGTCCTCCCTTCAGTCATGGCCCCCCATCACAGTCCTCACTTCAGTCATGGCCCCCCATCACAGTCCTCCCTGTAGTCATGGTCCCCATCACAGTCCTCCCTTCAGTCATGGTACCCCATCACAGTCCTCCCTTCAGTCATGGCCCACCATCACAGTCCTCCCTGCAGTCATGGCCCCCCACCACAGCCGTCACTGCAGTCATAGCCCCCCATCACAGCCGTCCTTGCGGTCATGGCCCCCCATCACAGTCCTCCCTGCGGTTATGACACTCACCCCATCAAAGTCCTCCCTGCAGTCATGACCCCCCACCCCCATCACAGTTCGTCCTGCATTAATGCACCCCTCCTTCCCCAATCATAATCCTCCCTGCAGTCATGCACCCCCTTTCCCCCTCCCCCTCCAATCACAGTCCTCTCTGCAGTTATGCACCCCCTTTCAATCACAGTACTCCCTGCATAGTGCCAATTTTAATCGCCGTCTTCCCTGCAGCCTATGTCTATTTCCTCATGCTTCAGCCAGAGGTGAGCTCTGTTACGGACCGCAGTATAGTTAGCAACTGTATGTCTTGTGTGTATTCTGCTATTTCTCCCGAGCGGCCGACAATGTCAGCCTATTAACAAGGCAGGGGGCGAGACGGCTGCAGATCGTGACAGAGAGCGAGAGCTGCCAAACTTATATTAACAAGTGGGCGATTGCCCACTTGTTATTATGAAGAGTCTCTCGCTCTCTGTCATGATCTGTAGCCATCTCGCCCACTGTCTTGCTAATAGGCTGACATTGTCGGCCGCTCGGGATAAATAGCAGAATACACACAGGACATACAGCTGCTAACTATACTGCGGTCCGTGACAGAGCTCACCTCTTGCTCTGATGGCGGCCCGCTCAATAACAGGCCACGGACCGGTACTGGTCCACGGCCCGGAGGTTGATGACCCCTGGGGTAAAGCACACCAAGGTATGTGACTAAGGATGGGCTATATGTATGTAGAAAAAACAAACATATGGGACGTACGCGGCAAATTCAAGCGCCGTGGAGTGCCCCATAATGCACATAATTGCAGTGCATTGACGGCTGCTGATTGGCCAAAGCATGCACCTGAACTGTATGCTTTGGCCAATTACAGCGCAATGTACTTTCAGAGCCATGATTGGCCAAAGCCAGGGTACCTTTGACCAATCATGGCTCCGGGGCTAAGTCCACGCCCCACACTATATAAGGCTTCTTAGTGTGGAGAACTTGAGATAGATTGGGTAGGTTTTCTTGCACCCATGGCAGGAAGTCAGTCAAGTAATTGCCAGACCATTGTTCCTAATTTTTACAAACAGTCTACTGACTGGAATGGTACCAGCTGATTGGAGAAAAGACAATGTAGCACCAATATTTAAGAAAGGACCAAGATACATCCCTGGGAATTACAGACCAGTTACACTAACATGAATTGTATGCAAGATCTTGGAGGAGATGATAAGGGACTATATATACAAGATTTTAGTAACGACAATGATATCATTAGCAGTAATCGGCATGGATTCATGAAGAATCGTTCTTGCAAAACCAATCTTTTAACCTTCTATGAGGAGGTGACATGGCATGGACCATAGGGTGAGTACATGGATTAAAAACTGGCTACAGGGGTGGAAAGTGGGGTCCCCCAGGATTCTGTCCTGGGACCAAACCTGTTTAATTTATTCATAAACGACCGGAAGGACGGAATAATCAGCTCAATCTTTGTATTTGTGGACGATACTAAGCTAAGCAGGGCAAGAACTTCTCTGCAGGATTTGGAAACCCTGCAAGAGGATCTGAACAAATTAATTGGGGGGGGGGGGGGGGTCAACTACATGGCAATTGAGGTTTAATGTAGAAAAATGTAAAATAATGCTGCTGCAAGCAAAGCAAACATAATATTGGCATGCATTAAAAAGGGGATTAACTCCAGAGATAAAACGAATAATTCCCCAACGCTACAAGACTCTGGTCTGGCCGCACCTGGAGTATGCTGTCCAGTTCTGAGCACCAGTCCTCAGGAAGGATGTGCTGGAACTAGAGAGAGTCCAGAAAAGGGCAACAAAACTAATAAAGGGACTGGAGGACCTTAGTTATGAGGAAAGGTTATGAGCACTGAACTTGTTCTCTCTGGAGAGGAGAGGCTTGAGAGGGATATGATTTTAATGTACAAATACCGTAGTGGTGACCCCACAATAGTGATAAAACATTTCCACGAAAGGAAATTTAATTTAAACTAGAAGAAAAGCGGTTTAACCTTAAACTGCATAGAGGGTCCTTTATTATAAGAGCGGTTAGGATGTGGAATTCTCTTCCACAGGCAGTAGTTTCAGCGTAACTACATAGTAACTACTGTATGTAACTAGGTTAGTTAGTGGCATGGGGTCAGTGTAGAATATATAATACAGTGCAGGCAGTGTAGTGTGTGTGTATATATATATATATATATATATATATATATATACACACACACACAGTTTCTTACAAAAGTGAGTACACCCATCACATTTTTTCATGTGACAACACTGAAGAAATTATGCTTTGCTACAATATAAAGTAGTAAGTGTACAGCTTGTGTAACAGTGTAAATGTGCTGTCATCTCAAAATAACTCCACACCCAGCCATTAATGTCTAAATCACTGGCAACAAAAGTGAGTACACCCCTAATCCGGAGAGTACCACTGGCTCCTTGTCCATAGTTACTCCTTCCATAGCACTACCATCATGCGTGGAGGAGTCACCAGAATTAATTGACCATAGTGTCAGTTACATGCTGCTGGAGCATGCACAGCAAATTGAATACTCCGATGTTGGTTCCCAGGTTGAGGAAGGGAGTAATGTGAGCCTGGAGAAAGGGGGAGCCACAAAAGGACAAGAAACTAGCAGTCATGTTCCCCCAGCTGCAGCATACTGCCAAGTTTACTCCAGTTATGAAAAGGGAGGGGATAATGAGGTCACTAACTGTACTTGGGTACTTGAGAGAGGAGGAAAGTGAGGAGGAGGTAGAGGCACAACTCCAAGGAAGCAGGATGTTTTCCAGGGGCCAGCTTAAGGGCAGCCACCCTATTGCATCACAGGTGCAGGGTGCTGCAAACTCCCTGCTGACTTCCAAAAGTTCATTGGTATGGACTTTTTTCAACACATGTGCAGTAGATCACACTGTTGCAGTTTGCAATCTCTGTCTGAAGCGGATCAAGCATGGCCAGAACACCACATGCTTGACAAGACATATGACAACCTTCCATGCAGTCCGTTGGCAACAGCACCTGAAAGACTCACATCATAAAAAAATGCGGACTTCTGCTTGCGCCTCATCTGGGATCTCAACCCCTATTATACCTCAAGTCGTCTCAAAAACCTGCACAGAGAGGAAAGAAGGTATGGCAATAGGTGCCACAGGTACTTGCAGCCAATCTGCTAGTGGTTCACCACCTGTTAATTTCAGCAGGCAAATTTCTCTACCCCAGTTGCTGAACCGTAAAAAAATATATATATATATATATATTATATAATAGGATGCGCTAATATTAACTTATAGGTGTAAATCATACAAACAAACAAATAAACAAACAGATCAGGGAGAAACAGTCTCCATATGTGTTAGAATTCATGTGATTAGTCCTAAATCAGGTGCACAGTGAAGGCAGCAGCACGGATTCCATAGAGGAACAAAACATAACATGAATGATGCCCTCCTTCACTAAGAGTGTGGATCCCAGTCCTTCAAACTGTGAATCAGGTGATCAGGCACTCGTATGCGGATAGATATGAAAAAAAAGAAGAAAAAGAAAACCTCATTGCACAAACATCAAGTAGCAGGCGGATAATGCGATCCAAAAACATCAACAGATGCACTCACGAATCCCCGCTTAGTATAAGCATGATACGCCACTCAGTGTGCTGTCTCCTCAACTCGATCCGATAGACTCGGATTCGATCGTAGACTCCTCCCTACGCGTTACGTCACGGGCACGCGACTTATTCATGGGTTGCTACGGTGATTGAGGATAGCTTGTGTTTAAATAGCCTCCTCGGTGTCAGCGTGTCATCGGAGTGAGCAACAGGAAAAAAAAAAAAAAAAAGGGCAAACATCATTGTGGCTACAAACCTTGCACATAGTAGGTTTTATATGAGCGCAAAGGTCGATACATAGATATACAGAATTTTAATACATATATCAAATAGATTAAAAAGATTAAGAACACTAATGATTACCATTTAAATACCTAAATACGCCATCTCGTGGCCAGGTACTGAACAGAGCATACATAACCATATAGTATACTGATTAAATTAATACAAAATTTATAAATTGTATATATATATGATAATGAAAAATAGAAAATATATGCTATTACATGTGCATCTACACTGATAATAACAATGGGACCATCACTAAGACCCAAAGAAGAATAAAATAAAAATAAAAATCATGAGATTAAAATAAGATCTAAAAATCAGAAATGAAACAATTAAGATCAAAATCTATATTCAGGCCATTGGGAGATAAAGTTTGCATCTCATGTATCCAGCGAGACTCAGACTTGCTCAGTTCCCTTATTTTGTGACTGCCTCTCCAGTGTGGATTATATTTGGCAATGGCCCAAAATTTCATTTCTCTGGGATTTTTATGGTGACACACATCAAAATGTCGGGACACATTATGTTTGGGGAAAGCCTTCTGAATATTTTGGACATGCTCCCTGATACGCTTCCACATTGGTCGCTTAGTCCGTCCAATATACTGAAGCGAACAGGAGCACTCCAAAACATAAACTACCCCCTCAGTCCTACAGGTAATCAGGTCCTTTATGTCATATTCCCTTTTGGTAACCGTGGATATAAATTTAGAACATTTTTGTCCATTAAAATTGGTCTGTCTACACGCAAAACACCGTTTACACGGAAAGAAACCTTTTCCTTGGTAGAAGGTAAGTGAATTATTTCTCATTGGCGGGTCAGGGATGTTTTTCGCTACCAGATCCCTTAGGGTTGGAGCTCTTCTATATACCACCCTTGGGTAGCTGGGTAGAATTCCCTGTAGTTGCCTATCCGCTTTTAGTATTGGCCAATGCTTTTTTAGAATGGCTTCAAGTTGCTTATGTTACGTGTTATAGTTTAAAATAATTGGTAATTCAGTTTCCAGCCTGTTTTGTTTTACTTTATCTTGTATTAGGGAGGTGCGTGGGGTTTCAAACACCTTCGTGATTTGTTCCTGAATAAAATCCTTATTGTAACCTTTATCAATAAATTTCATTCCAATCATTTTTGCTTGATCCAAAAATACCTGCGAATCTGAGCAGTTTCTTCGGATCCTTAACAATTGCCCCTTGGGTATGTTAATTAACCATGGGTCATGGTGACAGCTGTCTACAGGTATGTAGCTGTTTCTTTGGACCGGCTTGAAGTAAGTTTTGGTTTTCAGCTGTTGATTTTCCATAGTGATCTCCAGATCAAGGAACTGAATGGTTGTGTTGCTAATAGTATAGGTAAGTTTAATATTTTTTTGGTTACTATTAAGTTTTCCAAAGAATTCTGTTAGGGAGCTCTCATCACCTTTCCAGATGATGATACAGTCATCAATAAATCTTCTGTACAGTAGGAGCTGTTCGGGCATATTCTCATATATAGATGACTCCTCCCATTCAGACATGAAAACATTAGCAACACTTGGTGCATATTTGGCACCCATTCCAATGCCATTAAGTTGTCGGTAATACTCTGATTTGTACCAGAAATAATTGTGCTGTAGCCCATATGCCAAACATCTTAGGATAAAACGTTTCTGTTTGGATATGAGGTAACCAAAATTATTTAGTGCCCATTTCGTTGCCCCAATAGCTTCCTGGTGGTTTATAACCGTATACAATGATGCCACATCGGCCGTGGCTAGTAGGTAACCACAATCAGGTTCAATTGGAGTACTCTCAAGGATTTGTATCAAATGCTTCGTGTCCCTGAGGTACGCCTTTGTTTGGGGCACTAGTGGCTGTATATATTTATCCACATACTCCCCTAGACGTGAATTAATGGACTGGATACCATTTATAATGGGTCGTCCAGGGGGTTTGATAGAATCCTTGTGGATCTTTGGAACTGTATAGATAATGGGTACTCTGCACACTTCAGGTATTAGGTATTTGGTTTCTCTTTTGTTCAATACACCTTTTTCTTTCCCTCTATGGATTAATTCAACTAGCTCCTCTTTATATTCTCCTGTAGGATTGGCTTGTAATTTGATATAAGTGTTCGCATCCTCCAATTGTTTGGCCAACTCCTCATGGTAGTAGTCCTTGGATAGGACCACTATGGCCCCACCCTTATCGGCTGGTCTAATAATCACCTTTTTATTTTCTTCCAAAGACTTGATACCCTTATGGATGGCCATAATATTAGGTGTTTTCTTCACTTTGAGATAATCCAAGTCCTTGAGGACCATTTTAGAGAACACTTCTATATGCTGATTATTTAATACTTGTGGATTGAACAATGATTTGTTCCTCAGATAACTCTGTTCCACTCTTCCTTGCATATTGTGTTTTGACTGATCCCTAATTGGCTGTGTAAGCATGTACTTTTTGATATTTAATTTGCGTGTGAACTTTTTAATATCCACATATGTATCGAATTTATTTAAATTCCGCTTGGGGGCAAACTTGAGTCCCTTATCAAGTGTGATTAATTCAGTTGGGCTCAGGAGTACCCCACTTAGGTTAATAATACCTTCTCCTATTGGACCTTTCTTCTTTTTGTGTCCCCGTCTGCATCCCCTCTTTGATTTGGACTTCGACAATAAGTTGCTTCCCCTTGTCGTAAGGGAGGAGACCTCTCTCTCCGGCGATGGTCTAAAAAAGAGGAAGAACGGGGATCCACATCCTCTCTATAGCTAGATAGTGGTTCATATTTATTTTGAGTCTGTATAGGACTTCTTCTTCCATCTTGTTGGTGGTATTCATTACTTAGTGGACCTCTTTGTTGATATGTATAAGTCGGATCCCTTGTATAAAGCTGAGCTTCATGGTAATCCCTTGGGTCCCCTCTGTCTTGAGTGTAATGAGGGTCATTCAGATAACCTTGTGTATATCCCCCTTGAGGTCCATACTGATTTTTTGGGGGGTTGGATGGTTTATGGTTCCCCTTTTTCTTCCAATTAGTGTTTTTTGGAGATTTGGACCGGGGTTTACCATTATTTTTATTATTTTTCCACCATTGTTTCGGTGTTCTCGGCTCATTATGTTCAAATCTTGGTGGTCTAGGTGGTTCAGTGACATAATCTCTTGAATGTCTATTGTAATCATCCTCATACATTCTACCTGGTTCAGGGACACGAAGCATTTGATACAAATCCTTGAGAGTACTCCAATTGAACCTGATTGTGGTTACCTACTAGCCACGGCCGATGTGGCATCATTGTATACGGTTATAAACCACCAGGAAGCTATTGGGGCAACGAAATGGGCACTAAATAATTTTGGTTACCTCATATCCAAACAGAAACGTTTTATCCTAAGATGTTTGGCATATGGGCTACAGCACAATTATTTCTGGTACAAATCAGAGTATTACCGACAACTTAATGGCATTGGAATGGGTGCCAAATATGCACCAAGTGTTGCTAATGTTTTCATGTCTGAATGGGAGGAGTCATCTATATATGAGAATATGCCCGAACAGCTCCTACTGTACAGAAGATTTATTGATGACTGTATCATCATCTGGAAAGGTGATGAGAGCTCCCTAACAGAATTCTTTGGAAAACTTAATAGTAACCAAAAAAATATTAAACTTACCTATACTATTAGCAACACAACCATTCAGTTCCTTGATCTGGAGATCACTATGGAAAATCAACAGCTGAAAACCAAAACTTACTTCAAGCCGGTCCAAAGAAACAGCTACATACCTGTAGACAGCTGTCACCATGACCCATGGTTAATTAACATACCCAAGGGGCAATTGTTAAGGATCCGAAGAAACTGCTCAGATTCGCAGGTATTTTTGGATCAAGCAAAAATGATTGGAATGAAATTTATTGATAAAGGTTACAATAAGGATTTTATTCAGGAACAAATCACGAAGGTGTTTGAAACCCCACGCACCTCCCTAATACAAGATAAAGTAAAACAAAACAGGCTGGAAACTGAATTACCAATTATTTTAAACTATAACACGTAACATAAGCAACTTGAAGCCATTCTAAAAAAGCATTGGCCAATACTAAAAGCGGATAGGCAACTACAGGGAATTCTACCCAGCTACCCAAGGGTGGTATATAGAAGAGCTCCAACCCTAAGGGATCTGGTAGCGAAAAACATCCCTGACCCGCCAATGAGAAATAATTCACTTACCTTCTACCAAGGAAAAGGTTTCTTTCCGTGTAAACGGTGTTTTGCGTGTAGACAGACCAATTTTAATGGACAAAAATGTTCTAAATTTATATCCACGGTTACCAAAAGGGAATATGACATAAAGGACCTGATTACCTGTAGGACTGAGGGGGTAGTTTATGTTTTGGAGTGCTCCTGTTCGCTTCAGTATATTGGACGGACTAAGCGACCAATGTGGAAGCGTATCAGGGAGCATGTCCAAAATATTCAGAAGGCTTTCCCCAAACATAATGTGTCCCGACATTTTGATGTGTGTCACCATAAAAATCCCAGAGAAATGAAATTTTGGGCCATTGCCAAATATAATCCACACTGGAGAGGCAGTCACAAAATAAGGGAACTGAGCAAGTCTGAGTCTCGCTGGATACATGAGATGCAAACTTTATCTCCCAATGGCCTGAATATAGATTTTGATCTTAATTGTTTAATTTCTGATTTTTAGATCTTATTTTATTCTCATGATTTTTATTTTTCTTTTATTCTTCTTTGGGTCTTAGTGATGGTCCCATTGTTATTATCAGTGTAGATGCACATGTAATAGCATATATTTTCTATTTTTCATTATCATATATATATACAATTTATAAATTTTGTATTAATTTAATCAGTATACTATATGGTTATGTATGCTCTGTTCAGTACCTGGCCACGAGATGGCGTATTTAGGTATTTAAATGGTAATCATTAGTGTTCTTAATCTTTTTAATCTATTTGATATATGTATTAAAATTCTGTATATCTATGTATCGACCTTTGCGCTCATATAAAACCTACTATGTGCAAGGTTTGTAGCCACAATGATGTTTGCCCTTTTTTTTTTTTTTTCCTGTTGCTCACTCCGATGACACGCTGACACCGAGGAGGCTATTTAAACACAAGCTATCCTCAATCACCGTAGCAACCCATGAATAAGTCGCGTGCCCGTGACGTAACGCGTAGGGAGGAGTCTACGATCGAATCCGAGTCTATCGGATCGAGTTGAGGAGACAGCACACTGAGTGGCGTATCATGCTTATACTAAGCGGGGATTCGTGAGTGCATCTGTTGATGTTTTTGGATCGCATTATCCGCCTGCTACTTGATGTTTGTGCAATGAGGTTTTCTTTTTCTTCTTTTTTTCATATCTATCCGCATACGAGTGCCTGATCACCTGATTCACAGTTTGAAGGACTGGGATCCACACTCTTAGTGAAGGAGGGCATCATTCATGTTATGTTTTGTTCCTCTATGGAATCCGTGCTGCTGCCTTCACTGTGCACCTGATTTAGGACTAATCACATGAATTCTAACACATATGGAGACTGTTTCTCCCTGATCTGTTTGTTTATTTGTTTGTTTGTATGATTTACACCTATAAGTTAATATTAGCGCATCCTATTATATAATATTTTTCTCACTGTTTGTATTGGTACCACATGGATAGCAGCTGTGTTATTTAGTTTTTTATTTTGGTGTTCCTAGGATTAATTATTTAATTAGCGCTGTAGTACACTATTTTTTCATATATATATATATATTGTTCCAGCCATCCACATGCGTCTAAATGCCAGCTTGTCCAAATTGCTAGCACTTCAACTGCTGCCTTTTCATCTGGTAGACTCTGCCCCCCTTTCGTAAATTTGTGGAATGTACTGTACCACAGTGGCAGGTTCCATAAAAAAATATTTTTCATGTAAGGCCATTCAAGCTCTCTACCGTCATGTGGAAGGCGATGTTTTGGCCTCGTTGGATAGGGTGGTCATCAGCAAGGTTCATATTACCGCTGACTCATGGTCCAACAGGCATGGTCAAGGAACGTTTCATTTCCTTCACAGTATACCTGGAAGGAAGACCGGGTGAAGATGAAAGCGTCTTCCATACTGCATACTACCATATTATTATGATATTACCTTAGAGGGAGAAACTTTTCTTTTTTTTTTTTTCCTTAAAACAATGTCTTTATTGTACAAATAACATCCAAAAAACATGTTTCACATCATGTGCTTCTCTCTTGTAGCTGACGAGTAAGCATCACATGATGTGAAACATGTCAGCCACCTTTTCCTGTTGTTCACTTCATTTTTTAAACAATAGATTTTTATTGTGTTCCTTTATAGCTTACAGACAAAATTGCTGATTTAAGTTGAACGGTACGTTACACATCAAGAGCAAGGTTAGTGTAGGTTACAAAGAGTGATACAAGATATCTAAACAGTGTCATAAGAACAAAACCAAGAAAGGTATCACCTTCAAACTAAAGAAGTTCTCATTCACCTAGCAAAGCATAATCTCGGTAACATGCAAGGGTTCTGTTGCCTGGAAGAACGACTGCGGCCCCGGATACCCCCTCTGGGCTCAAAACTGTATCCGGGACCCGAACCACTTCCCCCTCCCCGACCATCCCAATCACGTCAAGGTAAAGCAGTTGGGGATAAACAATTCCCCTCGTACCAGGTCACCCATAGGTGCCACTTCTGGGCAGCCTGTTCTCTAGTATTGTCTCTGAATGCCAGGGTTTTTTCATAGGTATGGTGAAGTTGCGTGGTTTGTATAACCTCCCCAATGGTGGGAGGTAAGGGGTTTTTCCATCTCCTTGTGAGGTTTATCCTGGCTGACAACAATATGTGGAGAGCAGTGTGTCTCGATTGGGCCGGAATGTTCTCTGAGCCAAGAGATAGGAGTGCCAAGTCAGGATGGGTGTCAATCGCCACACGGGATGCACCAGAAACCACGCTAAGACTGAGGACCAAAATTGCGCCAGGAGGGGGCAACCCCATAAAACATGGAGCAATGTCCCTTTAGAGCCACAGTTCCTCCAGCACCTGTCGCTATGCTGTCCACCGAATTTAGAGAGCCTGTCTGGGGTTAAATACCATCTTAGAGCTATTTTGGTGGACAGTTCCCAGAGGGTCGAGCAGCTGGTGACAACATATGTGGATTTACACGCTTTAAGCCATTGTTGGGTGGAGTAGGATTGTCCCAGATCTAGTTCCCATTTAAGCATAGGGGCCGTTTTTTCAAAGTGACTTTTGTTCTGGATTGTGTTATAAAAGAGCGAAATTCCTCTAATGCTGGAAGAGGGGTTTTTAAGGAAGAGCCATGTAGCCGAGGGTACATAACGTTCCCATTGCGGGGAAGTTTCAAGGTAGTGTCCTGTCCTAATATACAAGTATAATTCGGAGTCAGGTAGACTAAATTCTTTTTGCAGGCCTGCGAACGATTTGATTCTCCCCCTATCGAAAATGTCGTTGATGTGTAGTATGCCTAGTTTTTTCCAAGATTTGAAGCATATTAGACCTATGCAGTGTTGGAGAAGGGAGAAACTTTTTTTAATATTCCTAGAGTTTACCACCACTTTAATAAGTTCTTATGAGATACCCAAGCAGTCCAATTTATGAAAAGATATAGATTAGGTCAAAGCCATCTTTTGTTGCTTAGGAGTAGATTTATTTTGCTGGTTATGGATGAATAAATTACAATCATAAACGCAAAAATGTTACGTTGTAACTGTTTTCAAACAAATTCCTCAGTGACGCATATAAAATAATGTTGTTTTTCAACTTTAACGGAAAAAAAAAAAAAGAAGGCAACATGAATCATCTTATGAGCTGTGAAAAGTTACATATGTAAAAGAATTTCAACATTTTTAAGGAAATTATGTATCAAAATAAAGAGGCTAAGTTAACCAATTCCATACTTGGAGGGTAAAATACATAGTATATCTGGACACTATTGCATGAACTCAATTAAGTCCCAGGAATTGCATTAGTGCAGTCCCTAATTATTCTGTAGTAAGATGTCTAAATGGATGCAGCAATCAGGTTCCTCTGAGACTTGCACAATATGTAGCCCTGGAGATACAAGCTATATATATCTTATTCTGCATGGTAACCACTCAATTGTTATATGCTTATGAACTCCCTTCATCGACATCAACCTTTATTACCTTTTAATGTTGACAGTTCTGAACTGTTTCCTAAATAGATATTAGAGCACTTGCCACCGTTTTCTTGTTAAAAGCAGCATTAAGAGCAAACAGTCCGAAATAAATAATTTCAGAAAGCGGCTTAACCCATAAAGTGCTTCTCAGATGACACGTTGAAATATAATTGGTATACATTCAGCAAGGAGCTGATGATTTTTCAGTGTGCAATTGCAGTGTCCATGGCAATGGCAACAATTAGTTAATGCGTCGGGTCATCCGGTGAGAGTAATTACTGGTGACAGCACATCTGTGGGTATCTGAAATGTGCAGGTCAACAAGAGAAGATGCGAATGAATGGTTTTATAAGAAATGTTATGCATTGCAGACAAGAAAGAATTCCAGCATTGTATATTGATGATTGTTTTCACTGGTGTTTATTTTCTACGTATGGTTCCATTGGCATGATGACATCATCAGAAGCATTATCTGATTGTGCTATGGTGCTATAGTGTCATTGTGCATTCACACTAAAACCTCTTAAGCCAATTTCACAGGCTTGGTTATTAACAGAACATCTAAACACAATAACAACATATTGCAGTGTACAGATCCTTAGATGTGGTGACTTTTTTTTACTTTTTGTCACCTTGTGATCCTGCCAATAGAACACTTCCTGTCCTATGGTGACACTCTTCATGCACCATACCATATCTGTGGAGAAGTAGCGTTGTCACGTTAGGAAGATATCAGCTGACAAGATTTCTGGAAGGATCAACTGGTATTTTTTTACGGTTATTAACCACTTAAGGACCGCCTACTGCACATTTACGTCGGCAGAATGGCACGGCTGGGCACATCAACGTATATATACGTTGGTTTTAGTACCCAGCCGTGGGTCGCGGGCGCGCGCCCGCGACCCGGTCCGAAGCTCCAGGACCGGGACCGCGGGATTCGCGGACCCGATCGCCGCTGCAGTGCGGCGATTCGTCCCTGGAGCGGAAGAACGGGGAGAGCCGTGTGTACACACGGCTTCCCCGTGCTTCTCTGTGGCCGGAGCATCGATCGCGTCATCCCTGTAATAGGGGGACGCGATCGATGACGTCACACCTACAGCCACACCCCCCTACAGTTGTAAACAACACATTAGGGCACACATTCCCTACAGCGCCACCTGTGGTTAACTCCCAAACTGCAACTGTCATTTCCACAGTAAACAATGCAATTTAAATGCATTTTTTGCTGTGAAAATGACAATTGTCCCAAAAATGTGTCAAAATTGTCCGAAGTGTCCGCCATATTGTCGCAGTCACGAAAAAAATCGCTGATCGCCGCTATTAGTAGTAAAAAAAAAAAAATTAATAAAAATGCAATAAAACTATCCCTTATTTTGTAAACGCTATAAATTTTGCGAAAACCAACCGATAAACGCTTATTGCGATTTTTTTTACCAAAAATATGTAGAAGAATACGTATCGGCCTAAACTGAGGAAAAAAAATGTTTTTTTATATATTTTTGGGGGATATTTATTATAGCAAAAAGTAAAAAATATTGCATTTTTTTTTAAATTGTCGCTCTATTTTTGTTTATAGCGCAAAAAATAAAAACCGCAGAGGTGATCAAATACCACCAAAAGAAAGCTCTATTTGTGGGAAAAAAAGGACGCAAATTTTGTTTGGGAGCCACGTCGCACGACCGCGCAATTGTCTGTTAAAGCGAGGCAGTGCCGAATCGCAAAAACCCCTTGGGTCATTTGCCAGCGTATTGGTCCGGGTCTTAAGTGGTTAAACACATATGACAAATCACTTTCAATCATTTATTTGACCAAAAGGGTCCAAATAAGTTACCCATTTATGTTAACTTTAGGTATGATATAGACCTGTTTCATGAATGTCAACTCTTATGCCGCGTACAAACGACCGTTTTTTCATGACGATCGTGGGTAGGCTCCAGTGCATTTATCTCAACGTGAAAAATTGCCATTAAAAATTATCTCTGCCTTTAGGAGGGTCTGTGGCAGAGACTTCACCCTAAAGTTTCCGAGTGACACTCTGGCTGCTAGGCTGGTGAGAGAGGCCTATCCAGATGCACTATACCTACTCTGGCTAGAGTGGCGAAGAAAGTTGCCGTTGGAAGCAGGACTGTTTTCGGGAACCAGTTACACCTGAATCTGTTACCTTCCATTCCTTCTATCCCTTCACCTTTCTACTATTTACCATTTTTACCCTGTTGGGTAATAAAAGCACAGAAAAGACATTGTGGACATTGACTTTATTACAGCTCTCATCCAATACCCTAGACGGCGGGAAGGTAGAGGTAACATGCCACCCAAATCAAACCAGCAGCTCCTTCGGGGATAGTGCTACACCAGTTATCTTCTTCTGTATGCGCTTTTATCAAGAAAGCTGGGTGTAGGAAAATGACTCTTGGGAAAAGTCGGGAAAAGTAGCTCTGAGGGGGGGCATCCTTACGCCTTTAGGAACAGCAACAAGAATTTTACAAACTTGATGATGTCACAGGAGGGCAATAAAAAGTACAACAGGGTAAAGGAATACAACGTAATGGTGGGATAATTCTTAACAAGGGAGGGAAGTTTTGGGGAACATTTTGGTGATACCTGAACATAACATTTGATGCTAACACACAAGCTTTTACAATCTAAATTCTTAAACCACTGAGGGTCACAATGAAGAAGGAGAGCCATATATAGGTCATAAATTGTCAGTTTCCTGAGCCTGCTTTTTGTCATTTCCAAACAGTGTATGATTTTAATTCAAATACTCATATTTCATGAACAAACACATGTACATGTATGTGTACAAAAGGTACTCTACTCCTGTCTCTATGGTTATCTGTACAGTAGGAATGAGCCGAACACCCCCGCGTTCGATTCGCAACAGAACCTGCGAACAGACCAAAGTTTGTGTGAACTTTAGAACCCTGTTAAAGTCTATGGGACTCGAACGTTTGAAATCTGCACGTCACTGGGGAAGCCTGGGCTTTCCCTTGCGTCAGAGGGGGCGGGGTCATGTGACGGGTGGCCCCGCCCTCACCTACATAAAAGCTGTCACTGCTGGAGCCACGTCATTCGCCGGGCTATCTCCGGTGGAGACAGGTGATGCGTGCGCTGGGTGGACATCTCATCGCTGGATCCTGGATGAAGAGGAGATCTTCTCATCGCTGGACCCCGGAGAGGAGATCACCCGCCGCAGGATATCCACAGCATTGGAGCGGAGACCGGTATAGATTACCACCGCTGGAATTTTTTTTTTTTTTTTTTTTAATAATGGACTTTCCCAACGGGGTCTGTTTTTTTTTTTTACAATTATTTACACTTTCTTTGTGAAATGGTAGAGGTACAATGTACCCCATTACCAATTCACATAGAAGGGAGCGGGATCTGGGGGTCCCCTTTGTTAAATGGATCTTCCAGATTCCGATAAGCCCCCCGCCCGCAGACCCCCACAATCACTGGGCAAGGGTTGTGGGGATGAGGCCCTGTCCCCATCAACATGGGGACATGGTGCTTTGAGGGGTCACAGACCCCCAAAGCATACTCCCAATGTTGAGGGCATGTGGCCTGGTATGGTTCAGGAGGGGGGGGGGCGCTCTCTCGTTCCCTTTTCCTGTGGCCTGCCAGGTTACGTGCTCGGATAAAGGGTCTGGTGTGGATTTTTGGGGGGGAACTCCAAATTTTTTTTTAAATTTTGGTTAGGGTTCCCCTTAATATCCATACCAGACCTGAAGGGCCTGGTAATTGAATTTGGGGGGACCCCCACACATTTTTTTATTTTTTAAGAATGACTTTTCATATAGCAGCGAGTGATTTTTAAATGACTTTTTTTCCTTCAGAAATTACACTTTGTGCAGGGACAGTTCTAAGCACGGGAAACAAGCGCTACTTAACAGGCATACTATACATCCATCACTTTAAGCATTATTAAAATCACTGCTCCCGAAAAAACATGTCCCCTGGGGTAGGACCCAGGTCCCCAAACACTTTTTATGACAATAACTTGTATATTCGCCTTTAAAATTAGCACTTTGGATTTCTCCCATAGACTTTTACAGGGTGTTCCGTGGCTTTTCAAATTTGCCACGAACACCCCAAATTGTTCATTGTTCGAGTCGAACATGAGTTTGATTCGAACTCAAAGCTCATCCCTATTGTATAGTGACATTCCTAAATACACAAAATATAACTTGATAATAATTAACATTTTTAGGTAATAACACCAAGTATCCAGGGAATACTCATTTCCCTTTAAGGAATTAGAAAATAATACATTTTTCTGTGACTGGAGCAAATTAGACTATGCTTACTTTTTTTTTTGTTTGTTTTTTGTCCATGTGTGACTTTCGTTTTCTGTACTCTATTCTGTGGGATGACGTCTGGTGTGACCTTTTATAAACTCCCAGAAAACAGTTCCCCTGGCCTAGATTAGTGTTTAAAAAGCAATCTACTAAATTACTTGTGATTTAGATAACTTGTTTTTGTTGCAGATGCAGTTTGATTTTAATATTAATCAAATATAATGCTTTTTTAAAGGCCCCTAGGAAACAAATGTGTGCGGAGAGTCCTACAAACAATATGGTTGATTTAATGTTGCCATAGCAGCCTTTTCTTCAAGCTTGCTGTGTTGGTTCCTCTGTCTCGAGATATTAATTTTTCCACCCATTTCTTGACTTTCTTTCAATTTCACTTAATCAAAACAACATTATGCACCATGAAACAATGCTGCACACAAAAACATCATCTTTAACAGTCAATCTTCCCTGGTATGCAGCTGGGATACAATGATTGTGTTTGGTATTCAGTAAATGCCACCATTTCCTTCAAAGACTGGCATTTTTTAAGCATTTAGAAACTACTGCTTAGACATTTCAGTGGAATATAAGGTCTGGAGGGGATGGCAATGTAGGGAGTAGAAAATGGGCTCACCCATTACTGTGAAACCTGTTTCTCTAGATGAACTGTATTTATTGGTGTACAACACTCATTTTTTTACCCTGAAAATGGAGGGTAAACTGTGCCTGCGTGTTATACGCAGGGGGCTGTGTAAAGTTTTTTTTTCCTAGAACTTCCCTCCTAAAGTTAGGGTGCGTTTTATACCCCTGTGCGTGTTATACGCCAATAAATACAGTAATTATACACTAGCACCAACCAGAATAGCACAGTGGTCACCAGATTCTAGTTGAAGGCCTCATGCTATATACCTTGCACAGACCACTTTATCCATTGCACTTTATTCTGAAAAAGTCACTTGTGGGAGGAAGTTAGCCCAAACAATTTACTTTCGGTGGTGAAGGGCCAGGGCTTTTTTTTCTTCCAGCGGGAACGCACTGAATGTATATGCCAATGGGTGCTGGAATGTGCTGGAGTGTCTATTCATGCTGGCTTCTGTTGGCTCTATTGTCGCTGTAGGATCTGTTAATGCTAGAGAAGTCTATTACTGCTGGTAGGGGGATCTATTATTTCTGGGGGGGTCAATTGTTGATGGGAGAGATCTACTGTTGAGGAAGGGGGTTATTGTTGCTGGCTGCTGGAGAGTCTATTGATGCTGGATACTGGGAGATCTAGTGTTGCTGGGTTGGATCTATTGTTGCTGGGAGTGGGAGGTATTTTCTTGTGGGGTGATCTAATGTTGCTGGGAGGGGTCTATTGTTAATGAGAGGGGTCCATTCCTGCTGGGGAGATCTATTGATTCTGGGGGTTGGGTCTATTGTTGCTGGGGGATCTTTAGTTGGTGTGATGGATCTATTGTTGGTGGGGGGATTTATTAATGCTAAGGGGTCTATTGTTGCTGGAGGCATCTATAGTTGCAGGAAGGGGTCTATTGTTGCTGAGAGAATCTATTGTTGCTGGGGTGGAGGTCTATTAGTGCTAAATTAGGCCCCCGACTACACTTGTATACAGGCCAGCAGCACTGGGTGAGGGAGAAGAGCAGGAGCTGAAGATATTATTGCATCCATACATCCTTGTTATTTTTTTCACTATCTATACTACCCAACCTTTCTAATACAGAAAGTGGAACACGCTAATTGTCACCCTAACCTTTTCAAGGAGTTTGATTTACTAATGGCAAATAGGCTATTCAGTTTGCAAAAAAACTTTCACTTTGTAATGGATTTTTTTTCTTTTGCTTAGTAAAAGAGGTGAAGCTCTGCTGACTTCTATCACTTCATCTTGTCAAAAACACTACTTTTTAAATTGTATTTCGGTATTCTTTGCTAGAAAAATTATCCCCATTCACTAAGCTATGTGAAAATTTGCCTTGCAAACTGAACAGCCTTTTTACCTTTAGAAGCTCAGTGGTAATATCTACCCTCATTATGACATTGACCACATTATGCCCAGTTTTGCAACCCCTTTCCATAAATTGGGAATTTTGGGCTGCGTGATCTCAATATAGTGGGGGTGGTCAGAACAGACACAAATGTTTCAGCCCTTAGTTCAAGAGCTATACATTAGTTGCTATTCATTTTATGAAAGCAAAAATATATATGTTTTATTAGATTTTATTGAAAGATGCTACATACAGAGTATCATTTCAACAGTATAAGTGTTTTTGTACAGAAAAAAAGCAGTTATGAAGAAAGTGGCAAAGCACACAACAGTAACAATGTGTCATGTAACAGATCAAAAGTAGTAACCTTCAGATTAAAAATGAAGAAAGGGGGGTAACTGGATGGATATAAAGAGGAGGGTTCCTAGAGTTACCAGGTGAATGCAAATGAATGATCTACGAGGAGGTGTGAGGGGGGGGGGGGGCAGGAAAGAAAAAGGGGGGGGAGAGGGAGTGGAGGGGATGAGCACCAAGTTCTTACTAAAGAGGTAACTTGGGGGTAGACATTGAAGTTGCGGCTGCAGTATTGAGGGTAGCGTTCTCCATTATTTAGTTTGAAAGTAGAGAAGAGGTTGGTGGGCGAGAGATGATCTTGCGCAAAGAATTATGTCTCATCGGAAGGTTGGTACTTTAGATTGTGGGTCTTTTAGTTGGAGAAAGCAGCTTTGCTTACGGTGTTGAGGGAGGTCAAAAATATCTTTAATAGAATCTAAGGTCACAGCATACATGTTATTTTATGACATTATCATTGTAATAGCAATACAAACATTAGTTTATTTTGACAATTCAGAATAATCTCCTTTCTATACCTCACAACGTTTTGAGATGGGAATGAGGGACACCTACAGTATTAACAAAAGTATGCAGGCATAGGACGAACCTCCTGCCACACCCCCTTAAAGGAGAATTATACAAAAAATATTATTTAAACACAAGTGCTACTGTTACCACTACTGTTCCTTTATATTGGCGTTTGAATTTTACAGATGCAGCAATTTAGAATTTGGATGGAAGGTTTAGAACTGTGAAACACTTTTTGAAAAATGAATAGTGCATTTTCTATACAACTACCGTATTTATCGCGGTATAACGCGCTCCCGCGTATACCGCGCACCCCCAAAGTGCCCCCCAATCCTGTGGAAAAAAAGTTATTTTGTACTTACAGTTTTGGTCTCTTGCGCGACGTCCACCGGCGGCCTCGTTGGGTTCGGCGTCCTTCTGCGGCTTCGGGTGTCCTTCTGCGGCGGGTCCGGTGTCCTCTTCGGCGGGTCCGGTGTCCTCTTCGGCGTGTCCGGCGCCCTCTTCGGCGGGTCCGGCGTCCTCACGGCGTCCTCGCGTCCTCCCCGCTCGTTTCCCGCGCCGAGTTTTGAATACTGCGCCAGCATATATTGAGCGCAGTACACTTGGGCAGGCTCAGCAACTTTCGCGCTCACGTCCTGTACGTCCAGGACGTGACCGCGGAAGAAGCCGAGACTGGCTGAATATACCCGAGTGTACTGCGCTCGGTATATGTCGGCGCAGTATTCAAAATTCGGCGCGGGAAAGCGGGTATCGGCGTATATCGCGCACCCACGATTTTGCCCTGATTTTCAGGGCAAAAAAGTGCGCGATATACGCCGATAAATACGATATATAGATCAGACCAAAATAGGGAACAAATGAGGAGGAAAGAGGGACAGGGGGACAGTCCCTTGTAATCAAGGACAGTTGGGAGCTTTGCTTTTCATGTTGCAAGTTCTGCACATGGGTGTATTTCCAGGGGTTCCCTGTCCTGCTGCCCCAGACCACTGTGTCCTCCCCTAGCCCCCCTGAAGTGCTGCCGGGTTTCCCCCTCCCACCTCCCATTGTCTGCCATGGAGGATACTGTCAGGATGGAGAACAGGGAAGGAGTCTGTAATTATGTTATTTACCAGCCTATTCCTTGTCTTAATGAATAGAGTCAGTGATTGTTAATGATCGGTAACTACTGTGCTTTAGTTTATGAATGAACGTAAAGCTCTGTACAGAGCTATTCCTGTTCAATCGTGCTGTGCTGCAGAGATGGAGATTGAGGTGTCCTAAATCTCCTTTCTCTGTCTGAAAGGTGAAACATCAGTGGTCTGTTTAGATTCCTGATATTTCACCAAAGCCCCCCCCCCCCCCCACAGTAAGGGAGCCCACTGCAGGACCATAATAAAGAGTCCCACGATGGGAGTAAAGGGCCCCGGGATCATCAGTGGAAAGGGCCCTGGCCAGGAGCCAGGGGGGCCTTTAAGGGTTTCTTGTACTGGAACCCTAAAGGTTCAAGTTATGCCTCTTTTAACAGCTTACTGGATTTCCTGCATGCTTTGCAGCCTCTCCTCTGCTGTTTATTTTAAATTTGTAAGGACTACATATCCCATGGTACATTGCTACCCACAAGCAGTGATTCCTGTACTGACTCCACCTCCTGAAACTCCTCCTCTCGACACCTCTGTAGTTCAGAAGGCAGGCTCTGTGAAATGTGTAACACAGCAGTGCCTACTCACAGGACATACATGGTGAATATGTGTCACAGAATTCAGGGAAGTAAATGTGTTGGATTTTTCACAAAGAAAAAAATGACAAACTTCAAGATCTTTCAGATTAATAGAAGTAGGATAGAAACTATTGAAATACAATGTGGAAATTAATATAATGAATTCAGATGCTGACCATAGAAATGCATTAACTATTGTAAATGACAGTTATGGTCAGTAGACAGATAGTAAAGACAAGAGAGCTCATTTGCGGTAGGCAGTTAGAAACGCTTATTTTGCAAATGAGAAGAAAATCTCCAAAGAAAAATCATGTTAAACAGATAAGTATATCGGCACAGGAGCAGTAATCTTCTTTCATCTGAAAGTAGCGCCTGAGTAAGCTCTGTGCTTTACAACGATGTTGGCTGTATTTCCAGAAAGAGCCAAATGATTTGGCTGAGACATTACAGATAAGTATTGTCAGTACACAAAGGGCTGATTTAGCATATATCTGCTGTATCAAAACAAAGACATATTTGATTCGACTCATTAACAGATGCACATTTATTACCACATGTTCTTTCCTTTTCGCTTCCATTCGCCTGCCATTCCTTGGAGACATGTCTGCATTTTCTATTAATGGGACACTTGTAGGGTCAGCTAGTCAAATGGGCACGTGCTAACTTGATAAGATAAATGTATGATCAGGGATTACTGGCAAATCTCCGTAAACAAACTAGAGGATGGTATATTTATGTTTGTTATATGGTTTTCATGTATGCAAAATGTTGTATTTTTAACCTCTTATAGGACCACCTACTGTACATTTACGTCAGCAGAATGGCACGGCTGGGCACATCAACATATATATACGTTGGTTCTAGTACCCAGCCATGGGTCACGGGCGCGCGCCCGCGGTGCGCTCCCGTGACCCGGTCCGAAGCTCCGGGACCGGGACCGCGGGACTCGCGGACCCGATCGCCGCTGGAGTGCGGCAATTGGTCCCCGGAGCTGAAGAATGGGGAGAGCCGTGCAGGGCCGGTCCTGGGCGGGTGCGGTGGGTGCTCCGCACCCCAGCGCTGCAGAGGGGAAGGCGCCGAAGTGTCAGACTGCTCTCCTCCCTCCTCCTCTCCTTGCGTAACACACAGAGCCAGATCTAGTGTAAGGCAGCTGCTAGGGCGCGAGGGGGGCATTGAAATCGGTAGTGACAAACTGTTCCTGAAAAAAAAAGTTATGCTGCCAGACAGTGCAGCCGCCCTCCGCTCTTATCTAGCTCAGCAGCAGTACAGGCACAAAGCGCACCATGACAGGCAGCACAGCCCTCCGACCCCCCCCCCCCCCCCCCACACACACACACACACAATATGATGTTCGGCCGCTGTTTTCACTTCCCCCTGTACCGCTGGCATCTCTTACTATACAGGGGAGGGGGGGCGATCAGCAGCTCTGTGATGTCCCGAGTGTCAGTGTGTATACAATGGAGAGGGGAGGAGGGGCTTCTGACCCGAACAGAGACCAGATTCAATGCACAAGTTTGTCCCTCTGCTTGTACACTCTGCAAACTTGTCGACACATGCTGGGGTCAGAGGCTCCTCCCCTTGTATACAAGACACTCAGGAAGTGACCTGTGCTGGATGGAGGGACATGCTGCAGACATCGCAAGGAAACATGTGGCTGCTGCATTTATACTTCTCATGTAAGGTAAGCCTGACACTGACTGCCCCCCCACCTGTGACTCTGCCCCCCCACCTGTGACACTGCCCCCCCACCTGTGACACTGCCCCCCACCTGTGACACTGCCCCCCACCTGTGACACTGCCCCCCCCCACCTGTGACACTGCCCCCCTCCACCTGTGACACTGCCCCCCTCCACCTGTGACACTGCCCCCTCCACCTGCGACACTTCCCCTCCACCTGCGACACTGCCCCCCCCACCTGTGACACTGCCCCTCCCACCTGTGACACTGCCCCCCTCCACCTGTGACACTGCCCCCTCCACCTGTGACACTGGACCCCTCCACCTGCGACACTGCCCCCCACCTGCGACACTGCCCTCCTCCACCTGCGACACTGCCCTCCTCCACCTGCGACACTGCCCCCTCCACCTGTGACACTGGACCCCTCCACCTGTGACACTGGACCCCTCCACCTGTGACACTGCCCCCCCACCTGTGACACTGCCCCCCCACCTGTGACACTGGACCCCCCACCTGTGACACTGTCTTGGCACATTACCCCCATCATTCTGCCCCTTCGTCACACTGTTCCCTTCTGTCATATTTACCTCCCTCCTGTCACACTACCCCCGCTATACTGCCCCCTCTTGTTACACAGTCCCCCTCCTTTCACAGTGCTTCCTCATTACACTGCCCCTCCTGTAATACTTCCCAGGTATACTTTTCCTGTCACACTGCCCCCCTCTTGTAACAATATCCCCCTGTCATACTGCCCCCTCTTGTCACACTGCCCCATCATACTGCTCCTTCTTGTCACACGGTTCCCCTTCTTTCACACACCCGCTACGGTCACACTTTCCACATACCCTTCTTTTGTCACACTGCCCCCCCCATGCTTTCACAATACCCCATCATTCTATTGTTCATGGTTTCTTATACTGGGGCCCTAAAGGTTATAGTTATGCCTCTGCATCTGCTCTTCCGGCTGCTACTCCTCCTCCCTTCCAGGTAACGGGCATAAGAATGCCTTTTTTCCTACTGCTTCTCTTCTTCCAGACAGTAGGCTCCAGCCCCCTGCAATTAACAACAGTTCCCACCCACCAGTCCAGCACAAAGATGACAATCCCAGCTGAACTGGTGGCATGTGGGATGAGGGGGAGGAGCCAAGACCAGGGAGAGGTACCAGCAGGCACAGGATTGGGATCAGCTTGGTATGTGCTCTGACTTGGTGATGGTACACTGAAGTCAATGCAAACAGCTTGCAGTGGATCTGCCCAATTTTTTTTTTGTATGAAATGTATGTTTCTTTGCATATTATTTATTGTGCTAGGAATGTGGAAGGTACATGTATTAATCACTTCAATACCAGGGCACTTACACCACCTTACTGCCCAGGCCAATTTTCAGATTTCAGCGCTGTCACACTTTGAATGATAATAACAACACTGTACCCATATAAAATTGTTATCTTTTTTTTTTTTTTTTTTTTTACAAATGGAGCTTTCTTTTGGTGGTATTTGATCACCACAGTTTTATTTTTTTTGCAAAACTATTGAAAAAAGACTGAATGTTTTTTTTATAAAAAAAGTTTCTATTATAAAATTTAGCAAATAAGTAATTTTTCTCCTTCACTGATGTGGCTGCACTGATGGGCACTGACATGGCTGCACTGATAGGCTGCACCAGGCTGCCCTGATGGGCACTGATAGTGATAGGTGGTGTTTATAAGGTGGCATTGATGGGTACTGATGGGGTGATTGAACACAGCTGATCACATGGGAAAGGGTCGCTGTGATTGGCCCTTTACTGCGATCTGTGAACTCTGCTGAGTGTGATGTAAAAGGGGCACTGAGAACCTTGATTGTAAGGCCGAAATGTTGGGACCTTTGATGTGGTGGGAGTACAGTGTAACAGAGACTCCTCAGATGAGTCGTTGCCATAGAATCATTTGTAAAGGGGGAGGAGTTAGCAAGATGACCACGCCCATGTGGGGGCGCCAGAAATATTTCTGCACCCAGGCGCCTGTGACCCTAGGATCGGCCCTGGAGCCGTGTGTAAACACGGCTTTCCCGTGCTTCACTGTGGCCGCAGCATCGATCACGTCATCCCTGTTATAGGGGGATGTGATCGACGACGTCACACCTACAGCCACACCCCCCTACAGTTGTAAACACATGCAGGGAACACACAAATCCTACAGCGCCCCCTTGTGGTTAACTCCCAAACTGCAACTGTCATTTTCACAGTAAACAATGCAATTTAAATGCATTTTTTGCTGTGAAAATGACAATTGACCCAAAAATGTGTCAAAATTGTCCGAAGTGTCCACCATAATGTCGCAGTCATGAAAAAAATCGCTGATCGCCGATATTAGTAGTAAAAAAAATTTTTTTTATAAAAATGCAATAAAACTATCCCTTATTTTGTAAACGCTATAAATTTTGCGAAAACCAACCGATAAACGCTTATTGCGATTTTTTTTACTAAAAATAGGTAGAAGAATACGTATCGGCCTAAACTGAGGAAAAAAATAATTATATATATTTTGGGGGGATATTTATTATAGCAAAATGTAAAAAATATTGAATTTTTTTCAAAATTGTCGCTCTATTTTTGTTTATAGCGCAAAAAAAAAAAAAAAAAACGAAGAGGTGATCAAATACCACCAAAAGAAAGCTCTATTTGTGAGGAAGAAAGGACGCCAATTTTGTTTGGGAGCCACGTCGCACGACCGCGCAATTGTCAGTTAAAACTACGCAGTTCCGAATCGCAAAAAGGGGCAAGGTCCTTTACCTGCATTTTGGTCCGGGTCTTAAGTGGTTAAATAAGCTGAATAAAAATACTAATCATATTTTTGGATCACCATTCTGAATGCTGCTCAAAGGTGAAGTTTAACCACTTGCTTACTGGGCACTTACACCCCCCTCCTGCCCAGGTGAAATTTCAGCTTCCGGCACTGCGTCGCTTTAACTGACAATTGCGCGGTCGTGCGACGTGGCTCCCAAACAAAATTTACGTCCTTTTTTCCCCACAAGTAGAGCTTTCTTTTGGTGGTATTTGATCGCCTGTGCAATTTTTATTTTTTGCGCTATAAACAAAAAAGAGCGACAATTTTGAAGAAAAATACAATATTTTTTACTTGTTGCTATAATAAATATCCCAATTAAAAAAAAAACACATTTTTTTTTCTCAGTTTAGGGCGATACGTATTCTTCTACATATTTTTGGTAAAAAAAAAAAAAAAAATCGCAATAAGCGACTGGTTTGCGCAAAAGTTATAGCGCTTACAAAATAGGGGAGAGAATTATTATTTTTTATTATTTTTTTTTACTAGAAATGGCGGCGATCTGCGATTTTCATTGGTACTGCGACGTTATGGCGGACACATTGGACACTTTTGACACATTTTTGGCGCCATTCACATTTATACTGCGATCAGTGCTATAAATATGCACTAATTACAGTATAAATGTGACTGGCATTGAAGGGGTTAACACTAGGGGGTGAGGAAGGGGTTAAATGTGTATGCTAGGTGTGTTCTAACTGTAGGGGGGAGGGGGGGTGACTGGGGGGGTGACCGATCTGTGTCCCTATGTAGGAAGGAACACAGATCGGGCTCCTCCCTTCCAGAGACAGGACATTGTCTCTGTGTCAGCCGGCAATGAGAGATGATCTATGAGAGATCATCTCTCATTCGCCCACAGATCGCATTGCAAACGGCCGCTCTGATTGGCCGTTTGCCGCGATCTGTGATTGGCCGTGTCCAAGGGACACGGACAACACAGGGCTTCCCCGCAGCGCGCTGTACAGCGCGCGCTGGGAACGCCAGAAAGACATGCCGTCAAATGACGGCATGTTGGATATTGAGGTCCGCGCTGTTGCCGTCATCCGACGGTAGCGCGGGCCTCAAGTGGTTAATCTGCTATTTATTTTCCTTCTATAATAGGGTAGGAGAAAAGCAAGAAGTCATTTAACTACATGCTTGTTCCAGATCACTAAAGCACAGTGTAATGCCGTGTACATACGATCATTTTTCGGCATGAAAAAAAACGACGTTTTAAAAAAAATGCTCTAGCAAAGCTTGTGATGTACAACAGGTACGACGGCACTATAAAGAGGAAGTTCCATGCGAATGACGCCACCCTTGGGGCTGCTTTAGCTGATTCTGTGTTAGTAAAAGATGTTTCGCTCTTTTCTGTCTGTTACAGTGTGATGAATGTGCTTACTCCATTATGAACGGTAGTTTTACCAGAACGAGCGCTCCCGTCTCATAACTTGCTTCTGAGTATGCGCGGGTTTTTAACGTCGTTTTAGCCCACACACGATGTTAAAAAATGCAGCATGTTCAAAAAAAATAATTGTCGTTTTTCAGAACCCGAAAAATAATGTGATCATTTTAAATGACATTTTTTTAAAACAACGTTTTTTTTCATGCCGAAAAATGATCGCGTATACGCAGCATTAAAGCCAGAGGATAAGAGCCAGGCAAATAGCATTTGAAGAAGGTGACTTCATTAGTAACACAAGATGAATGTGCTAGGTTATGACATTCTTCAACTGACAGATGTGCAAGCCAAAAAAATAGCACAGTAATCAGTAGACTTTTGGAAAATGTATTGATAAGCAACTCCTATCCTCATATTGATTAGTGGTACCGAATTAATAATAACTACTGCAGTAGGGAACAGACACAACAAGATACACTCTATTCTGTTTTATTTGACGCAGATGAAGGTTTTTATACATAGGTTTACATAGGATTACATAGGTATCACGTTAATATTACAACTTTACTTGTACGGTAACAAGGGACGTAACATAGGCAGGTTAATTTTAATCAGGACTCGAAAGAATGGAAAAATTGAATGAAATTTTCTTTGTGCCTGGTGCACAGTGAGTGCAGTGTTCAATACATAGGTAAAGCATGCAAAATGGGATACAATTTTATACAGAATTTACAATTGCCTTAACACCCTGTCACCGGCTTACACAATAGTAGGTAATAGCACAGAGAATTCAATTATTTTAAATACTTACTTGCAGCTTTTTTCTTTCCATAAACCGTTTTTTGTTAAATTTCAATGTGCTTCTGAGCAAATTTGACTATTCATGAAGTCAATTTCCTAGCATAACCCACTCCCTCCTTATACATCAGATCTCTCCACTTCTCTGGGAGGGTCGAGTTGCCTGTGCTGGCTCAGCACTTCTGACCCTCCCCTCGCCTCCCTGCACTGTGTTCTGAACTGCATCCTGGAGTACCTGCAACTCCCCTGTAGACACTGGTCCCAGCTCTACCCCTGCCTCTTCACCAGCCCTCCTGGCTTCCTATTAACCAGTCTACCCAACTGACTCACTGGAGATCTCCCAGGGCAAAGTTTGATGAAGACTTAAGCCCACTGCTGTCTTCAAGCGAGACCTCCTACATGTGGCAGTCTCTCCCCTTGTCAGTCCCTGCATCATGCCATTGTACTCACTCAGTCCTTTCCTTGCTCCCGCTGCCTCTCAGGAAATTCTCCTTCTAACTTTTAATGTGGAAGGACCCTTCTAGGTCAGCACCTAAACCCCAGCCTGAGGCAGAGCCCCCCCCCCCCCAACTAGGGAGTTCACCTCAAGAGCCACCGACAGCCTCTTTCACACTGCATCTCCATCTTCCACCTGACTGCCTGCCCAGCATGACTCATGTCTATTAAGAGATGACTTTGTTCCCTGCCAGGCCCACCTCCTGGTGATTGGCTGAGGGCCCCAAACTATACACAACAGCCCCTCCTAGCCTCTGCCCTCTAGTTTCCAAAACATTCTCCATCATTCTAGAACCGGGGGAAGGCACCAAAGAGCTGTCTGTATAAGTCATGCTGCCCTGAAATCTACTAACCCTGACCCAATTACAGACTCACAGGATTAATCATGAGTCAGGATAAAGTTTGCCTACTCTCACACTAGTAGCACACACTATAGGGTGCTACACTAACATGAGAGCTCTGAGTCTGCTGAGCCTGCTGACATCACATTCAAGGTGGCGGCCCCCAGCAGTAGTATTGGGGCTTTTTGATGTCTACACAAGGAAGGTTTTTACAGGTAAATAACAAAATATAAAAATATTAATGTTAAATTCATATATCATTTTATGTTAATATTTGTGTTGTTGTGATGTTACCATGCATGCATGCAAGTTGAATAACATTATAGCTATTGTAGTTGCAGTTTGATGTGTAATGATATTTCACTATATAAGCGTAGTATTATTTATTTATGTATAACAATGTGTCATACTTGGGGCAGCAGGACACAGCTAGGCTCTAGAACAGGGGTGGGCAATTATTTTTTCGATGGGGCCACATGAGAAACTAAAAATATTTTGGAGGGCCGGGCCAAAAGGCTAAACTCAATACTGCATAAAATCAATTGTATTTCTTTATAAAAAGCAGTAAATATCATTGTTGGACAACTGGTACGAGTACTTGTTATATAGTTAAACAATGAAAAAGTGAGGTTGCCTTACAAGAATTTTTTTTTAATTTTTGGACAGAGTGGGTTGAGCACAGGGTGGGATGAGTAGCACAGGGTGGGATGAGGAGTACAGGGTGGGATGAGGAGTACAGGGTGGGATGAGGAGTACAGGGTGGGAATCTGGGATGAGTAGCACAGGGTGGGATGAGGAGCACAGGGTGGGAATTTGGGATGAGGAGTACAGGGTGGGATGAGGAGTACAGGGGGGATGAGGAGTACAGGGTGGGATGAGGAGTACAGGGTGGGAATCTGGGATGAGTAGTACAGGGTGGGTTGAGTAGTACAGGGTGGGGATGAGATGATGAGTACAGGGTGGGATGAGATGAGTACAGGGTGGGATGAGATGAGTACAGGGTGGGATGAGATGAGTACAGGGTGGGATGGGATGAGTACAGGGTGGGATGGGATGAGTACAGGGTGGGATGGGATGTGGTAGGGTGGGATGAGATGAGTACAGGGTGGGATGAGATGAGTACAGTTGGGTGGATAGTGAGTACAGGTGGGATGGGATGAGTACAGGGTGGGATGAGATGAGTACAGGGTGGGATGAGATGAGTACAGGGTGGGATGAGTAGTACAGGGTGGGATGAGGAGCACAGGGAGGGAAGCGGTGGAAGAGTACAGGGATGGGATGATGAGTACAGGGTGGTATGAGTAGTACAGGGTGGGATGGGATGAGTACAGGGTGGGATGGGATGAGTAGTACAGGGTGGGATGAGGAGCACATAGTGGGATGAGGAGCACAGGGTGGGATGAGGAGCACAGGGTGGGATGAGGAGTACAGGGTGGGAATCTGGGATGAGTAGCACAGGGTGGGATGAGGAGCACAGGGTGGGAATTTGGGATGAGGAGTACAGGGTGGGATGAGGAGTACAGGGTGGGATGAGGAGTACAGGGTGGGAATCTGGGATGAGTAGTACAGGGTGGGTTGAGTAGTACAGGGTGGGATGAGATGAGTACAGGGTGGGATGAGATGAGTACAGGGTGGGATGAGATGAGTACAGGGTGGGATGAGATGAGTACAGGGTGGGATGGGATGAGTACAGGGTGGGATGGGATGAGTACAGGGTGGGATGGGATGAGTACAGGGTGGGATGAGATGAGTACAGGGTGGGATGAGATGAGTACAGGGTGGGATAGGATGAGTACAGGGTGGGATGGGATGAGTACAGGGTGGGATGAGATGAGTACAGGGTGGGATGAGATGAGTACAGGGTGGGATGAGATGAGTACAGGGTGGGATGAGTAGTACAGGGTGGGATGAGGAGCACAGGGTGGGATGAGATGAGTACAGGGTGTGATGAGATGAGTACAGGGTGGGATGAGTAGTACAGGGTGGGATGGGATGAGTACAGGGTGGGATGGGATGAGTAGTACAGGGTGGGATGAGGAGCACATAGTGGGATGAGGAGCACAGGGTGGGATGAGGAGCACAGGGTGGGATGAGGAGTACAGGGGGACAGAGCATCTTTTGGGGGGAGAGGGTGGTATGTGGATATGGGCTGGGGAGTGATTTGAGAGGGAAGATGATATGTGCTAGTGGGGGGGGGGGGGACAGACCAAAAATTCTTAAGAAAATATCCTTAGTCTGTATTGTGGTTTGAAAACTGTCACATGACATTTAAAAAAAAGTATCGGTATTCGGTATCGGCGAGTACATGAAAAAAAGTATCGGTACTTGTACTCGGTCCTGAAAAGTGGTAACGGGACAACCCTATTTCGAAGGTTCTGGTGCGAACCCAACACGGGGGTGTTCGGCTCATCCCTATCAATGGGAGGCAGAAATTACTCAAGGTACCCCCAGCAATCTCTGAAGGAACCCTGGTTAAAGCGAAACTCCACTCTCTCAATGAACATTAGCATTAGTAAATAGATAGGAAAGTACTGTATATCATGTTTACTTGTTTTAAACTTGTTTTCTTAAATTTCTTCAGTTACTTCCTGGTTTTCATGCCTAAGCATATTATACTAAGGGGTCTTTTTCAAAGTGAGTGCTCAGCATAATAAAGCATGGGTGGGTGAGTTTGCTTCGAATAGTAAAAATGTGCATTATTATAGCATTTTTGGTTTGTAGTACTCAGATGCTATGTAGTTCTACTTTTAAGAAAGGCTGATTTAGCAACACAGCATATGTGGCAGATTGATTACTCAAGCAAAATGGCACTCATGGAAGGACATGTCTTCAACTGTCATTCATTTTCATAGAGCTCATTTCTGATTTGGTCTGCCAGAGTGATCGTGTTCTGAAAAATCTTGAAAAGTAATAGATTAACTGTCTCTTCTGTCATTTGCCATGCCTATTACCAATGACATGAAGTTACAGTATATGAAAATAATTTATTATTTTTCCTATAAGTTATGCTCAGCACCAACACAGATTGAATTGTGCTATGTTTTATGAATGTATAAGAAGAACATAAATGTAATCAATATCTTGAGCTGCATAACGGAGTAGCGTTATGGTACAAGTTTTCCCAGACTAGGCCTAATTGTCATTATTTAGCATTTCATTCAACGCTTCCAGGAACTGCATGGAGTATTTTCAGTAAGGTCTTTGTATATTAAAATGTAACTCTAGGCCCAGATGAAGATCATTATATGGGACTAATGCCAAGATACTCCCCGTTTGTTGACAAGCACTTCTATACCAATGAATTACCTACCATATTGAGAATGTTTCTTGGATCTACTTAGACTGTATTCTTTATTTATTATTGGAAAGCACAAAAGCCTTATTGTTTAAAATCAAAATCATTATATAGAATACAAATTTTCCTTCCTGCATGTTTTTTCTACTTGACAGAAAGCATCCCATCCATAAATAGCCAGTAAATACGCTTAACCTGCAGTAGTCTGGCACCAGATAAAAGTGGGCAACAAACTGTAACTTCAGATGGCAGCCAGACCACAGCTATGGATTACAAAACAAGTACCGTTATCCTATGCATCCCGAGCATAGCCCTCAGGAGCAGGGCCGCTGTTAGGAATCATCTCTCACCCAGCAGCTAAAAGCCGGCGGCAGGAGGGAGAGGGGGAGAAACCTGGGTGAGAGACACAGAGGGCATTGTTCTCCACCAACCCTCCTGTTGTCTGGGCCCATCTGTGTGCTGGAGCAGATTCAGGACACAGGGAACAACCAAATATCATCCAACAGCTTCCGCCTTCATTGCTTTTCTTTAAATAGGCAATCTGGGGCTTTGTCTTAAATCAGATGTGCATACCTGTGCACCTGCACGTGCAGACGCTCGTACAACACTTCCACGCGCCTTGTCTTGTATATTGGCGCATGCGCACATCTGAAGCCATCCTGACAATAATTGTTCCCTTCCACTTGTCAGCAAAGTACAATGAATCCAGGCAATAAATATGCTTTAATTCAGCTTGTATTACTGTATTTGCTGGCGTATGAGACTACCTTTTGGACCTACTGTCCAAAAAGCAGGGGTCGTCTTATACGACGGGTCAGCTGCTCGGATGCCTGCTGGATGTGGGATAATACTGTATGTAGCTTCGGCTACATACAGTATATACCGCTTAGCCAATCACGGTGAGCGATGTATTCAAATGAATACAGAGCCTGCTCGTATTGGAGTAACAACCTCTGCCAATCCGAGCAGGCTACATACAGTAGCCTGCTCGGATTGGCTTTGAGAGTCAGAGAGGCGTGAGCTGATGATGTTACAGCCTCTGCCAATCCAAGCAGGCTTTGTATTCATTAATAGAATACATTGCTCGCCGTGATTGGCTCCAGCTCCAGCAAGAAGGAAGAAGAATATGGCTCCAGCTCCAGCAAGAATTAAGAATAATGTCTCTAGAAGGAAGAAGTATGAAGCCTCGGAAGGGGGGTCATATTATATGGTGAGTACAGGCAAAAAATCTTAAAAAAATGTAAAATTAGGGGGTCGTATTATACGCCCGGTCGCCTTATATTCCAGCAAATACGGTACATAAATATGCCACTTATTTGCTTAATACTTATGTTCAGACATACAGCTAAATGCATTAAAATATCTGTCAGGCCACGTACACACGATCAGACCGGTCCGATGAGACTGGTCCGACGGACCGTTTTCATCGAACCACGCTGAAGTGGTCTGATGGTCTGATGTGCGTCTTCAGACCAGTTTCATCGGACTGGTCTGATCGTGTGTACGCGGCCTAAGACAGTACAGCCAGGTCCTAGACTTCAATGAAGCGTACACTGCAGTTGATCAATACAGCTTTGTACATGATCCTAGGCCAGCCTAGCCAGTAAAGGGGCAGAAGAACACTTATCAGGTCACCAACCGGCTATTGTCCTCACCTCTTGTAAGCAAATTCACAGACAGAGTTCTTCAAAGAAGTAGAAAATGATTGAATAAGAGTGCCGAGGCCGCGCACACACGACCGAGCTTCTCGGCAGAATCCAGCGAGAAGCTCGCTGGGATCCATATTCTGCCGAGAAGCTCGATCGTGTGTACGTTTTCGCCGAGCAAACTGACGAGCAAGGCGTCGAGCCAAAATAGAGAGCAGGTTCTCTATTTCCTCGACGGGCCATCGGGACTAATGGCTCGACGCCTTTTTCGACAGCCTGGTCGACGAACTCGACGGCCGGCCGAGAACCTCATCGGGCGGAACGGGCCTGAGGCTTGTGCTGATCTATGGAAAAAAAAGTACTGCTTTTCTAATGAACAAACTGAATACAATGTTTATTTGAATGAACATTAGAATATACAGTGACCCATATGGACACCATCTAGAGCTAACGGGGCAGATTCACATAGATGTAATCTTCCGCTGCGTAATCGAAATACGCTACGCTGCCGTCTATCACCAGACTCTACGCCGAATTCAGGTAGTTTTTTTGCGCGTACGCTATTGTATCGTATTTTTTTTCCGCCGCGCAATCGAAATACGTGAGTAGGGGGCGTGAAGCATTTAAATTAAGCGCGTCCCCGCGACGATCGAACTGCGCATGCTCTGTTCAGGAATTTCCCGCCGTGCATTGCGCGAAATCACGTCGTGACGTCATTCGTTGTTTGAGTAGCGGCGTTACGAACATTCCTATTCCCGGACGACTTACGTTAAAAATAATAAAAGAAATCGAAAAACGTTGAAATTCGACGCGGAACGACGGCCATACTTAACATGGGCTGTCTAATATTAGACCAGCAAAAAGCTGGTATAGTGAAACGAAAAAAAAGATGACTAAAGGTGCCGTAAGAGATTGCGTTTGAAGAGCGAAATTTTGTGATTCCAGGCAAAAGCTCATTAGCATACCATGAAGGTGAAAAACAACAGGAAGTCCGCCCAGTGGCCGCAATTTTCAGGCAGCGTAGATCTGAAGGCGTACTAACACGTAATAAAGTCGAAATTTAGCACGCAGGTGTCTTTTCATGGTTTGAGGATTTCGACTAGCGTAAAAACGCTCGTAAATCGAAATTACTCCTGTCTAACAACATTTACACAGGCGTAATCGCTTTGTGAATCTAGGCCAACATTTTTAAACATAATACATGTCCTTGCCACACAAAGCGTGTCAACAACACATTTTCAAACATTTAACAACACAAATGCCACTATTCTTCTAAAGAGGAAAACAAACATTTGGAGGGATATCCTTGCTTTACCTTTCCAACTTATTCAATCTACTCCAGTTTTTTAAATATGCATTTCAAGGTTATTTTCAATGGTTGTTTATGTGTTGCATTACATTTATATGGTTCCATATTGTTAAAAATATGTGATCCACATAAAATAGGACCAGTTGTTTAGAGGAGGTGGATGAAGTGTTCGGATCTACTAGAGAAACTGCTTTTACAAACCCAGTCATTTGGGAGCTATGCATAACTGCTGTACGATTTTAGAAAACAGTCTCATGTGTACTGTGTATGGGGGTCCCCGAATGCTTTCAAACAAAGAGATTTGTGTTGGCAGTAAGGCCAAACCGATCGTGTGTAGGCGCCATCGGTCAGTTATCCTTCGGTCAAAAAAAATAGAACTTGCTTTAAAATTGAACCAATTGGCACATGACCACATCAGACCATCAGTCAGCTTCATTGGTTAACCGACGACAATGGTCCTTCAGACCGTTCTCATCAGATGGACTGATCGTGTGTACAAGGCTTTACACTCAACATTTATATTAAAATAGAAAAAAACACGCCAAACTCCTATGGTGCCATCAGATGGTAAGGTGCCATCAGCACATTATCTTCTAAGTGCAGGCAATTTGCATGCTAGAGCACATGGAGAAAGCTATGACTCAAAATCTTTCATGGTGTCAAGCAACTAGGCTGAATACTATCTACTCACACATTGTGAAGAACATTGGTAAAATACAGATAATCATAATGAGAATTTAGGGATTTCAACAACTTCATATTTTAATAAGAACATTTCAACTTTTACCTAGAGACGTGTTCCTTTTTAATTATCTAAACTCAAAACTGTTGTGAATTCTTAATATTATGTCACCAGTATAGGAACCGGGAAGAAAGAGAATTGCGCTAATTATATTAACCACTACAGATCCGCGCTGTTGACAAAAGACGTCAACAGTGCGGACCTGAGGTGCTGGGGTCACGTCTTTGGACGTCAATGTTGTTGTAATTCCCCACGCACGCCACTGGGTGGCATGCAACGGGGAAAAACAGTGCCGTCGCATCGCTGAGGATTCGATGCGCGTACCCGGCGTCCACGGTGTCCGCCAGGTACATGCGATCGGCGGTGACAGAGCAGGGACGTGGAGAGGAGACAGATGCCGTTTCCCTTGTTCATAGGGACACAGCATCGAACACACCCAGGATACACATTTAACCCCTTCCTCACCCCCTAATGTTAACCCCTTCAATGCCAGTCACATTTATACAGTAATTAGTACATATTTATAGCACTGGTCGCTGTAAATATAGAAATCGCAGATCGCCGCCATTACTAGTAAAAAAAAAAAAAATAGTAAAAAAAAATCATAATTCTGTCCCCTATTTTGTAGGCGCTATAACTTTTGCGCAAAGCAGCCGCTTATTGCGTTTTTTTTTTATTTTACAAAAATACGTAGAAGAATACGTATCGGCCTTAACTGAGAAAAAAAAATAGTTAAAAAAATAAAAAAATTGGGATATTTTTTTATAGCAACAAGTAAAAAATATATATATATTTTTAAATTGTCGCTCTTTTTTTGTTTATAACGCTAAAAAAAAAAAACGCACGGGCGATTAAATACAACCAAAATAAAGCTCTATTTGTGGGAAAAAAAGGACGCCAATTTTGTTTGGGAGCCACGTCGCACGACCGCGCAAATGTCAGTTAAAGCGACGCAGTGCCAGAAGCTGAAATTTCGCCTGGGCACGAAGGGGGTTTATGTGCCCAGTAAGCAAGTGGTTAAATATAGGGAGTAAAAGGGAAATATAATGCTGCGTACACACAACGGTTATTCATGTCATGCAAAAAAACTACGTTTTTCTCTACGTGATTTGTCGTGATTCCTCTCAAGCCTGCCTTGCATACAGATGTTCCATTCGAATGGCACCACCCTTTGGGCTGCTTTTGCTAATTTCCCCATCTCATAACTTGCTTCTGAGCATGCACGTTTTTTTCCCCTCGTAAAAATGTACACACGACCGTTTTTCACAATGTGAAAACGACGAGAAAAAAATAGAGCAGGTTCTAAAAAATGTTAGCCCATTTTTCTCGTCAAGAAAAATGCTCTGGAGCATACACACAACCGTTTTTCATGACCAATTAAAACGCGTCATGAAAAATGTTTGTGTGTACGTGGCAAACAATACAGTTTCTGTGTGAGTGCCCATCCATAACATGTCCAAAGATTTAGATACACTATTATGTGAAAAAAAAATTTGCCTCCTTTCTGATTTTTTTTTTTTTTTCATATTTGTCACACTTAACCACTTGCTTACTGGGCACATAAACCCCCTTCGTTCCCAGGCGAAATTTCAGCTCCCGGCACTGCGTCGCTTTAACTGACATGTGCGCGGTCGTGCGACGTGGCTCCCAAACAAAATTGACGTCCTTTTTCCCCCACAAATAGAGCTTTCTTTTGGTGGTATTTTATTATCTCTGCGGTTTTTATTTTTTACGCTATAAACAAAAAAAGAGCGACAATTTAAAAAAAATATATATATTTTTTACTTGTTGCTATAATAAATATCCCAAAAAAAAAAAAAAAAAAAGTTCACAGTTAAGGTCGATACGTATTTTTCGACGTAATTTTGTAAAAAAAAAAAAAAAATCGCAATAAGCGACTGGTTTGCGCAAAAGTTATAGCACCTACAAAATGGGGACCAGAATTATGATTTTTTTTTATTATTATTTTTTTTACTAGTAATGGCGGCGATCTGCGATTTTTATTGGGACTGCGATATTGGGGCGGACATATCGGACACTTTTGACACAAATTTGGGACCATTCACATTTATACAGCGATTAGTGCTATAAAAATGCACTAATTACTGTATAAATGTGACTGGCAGGGAAGGGGTTAACACTAGGGGGTGAGCAGGGGGTTAAATGTGTATCCTGGATGTGTTCTAACTGTGTGGGGGGAGGGGGGTGACTGGGGGAGGTAACCGATGCTGTGTCCCTATGTACAAGGGACACAGCATCGGTCTCCTCTCCTCTGACAGCACGTGGAGCTCTGTGTTTACACACAGAGCTCCACGTCCCTGCTGTCATCTGCTCGTGTTCCCGCCGATCGCATGTACCCTACGGACATCGCGGCCGCCAGGTACATGCATCGACTCTTCAGCGATGCGGCGGGACAGTGTTTACCCGCGGCGTGCCACCCAGTGGCGCGCGCGGGTAATGCACTTTAAATCACGTCCAAAGATGTCCACTTGGCGCCTCAAGGAAATACAAAAGATGGTTTAATATATTAAGTCAAAAAGGCCATCCAAACCTGCCTGGCTTTATGTGGAAAAGTATTTTCCCCCTTAACCTAATAACTGGTTGTGCCAGTTGCGGCATTAACTCCGTTACGTAACGATTGGCCTCCAAGGGGTAACTAGTAATCTACCTGATTACTTTTACCCCATCGGCAACGCCGTTGCCGTTACATTGGCGGCGTTACCGAGTTACATTGAGCGGGGGGCGTGGCCGGATTTAGAAGCGGTGTGTGCGGTGTGGGAGTGAACCAGCCCCTCCGCTCTATACCCCTCGCCTATGCCCGAGCCTTTCCCTCCAGTGACAGCAGTGGGGCCTGGAGACCTTGCAGCACCGTGGGTTCATTACCCACACGTAGCGCCCCCCCCCTCTGGGAATCGGCTCCTACCTTGCTGTGGATCGCGGGTGCCGCGGATGGCCTTTAGGGAGCCCGGATCGTAGTACGGCGGTGAGCGGTGTTAGAAGCCGGGGGGTGTCGCTGGTTGCGGAGCATGGGGTCGGCAGCAAAAAGAGCCGAGTGGAGTCCCGTCGGAAATCTCGCGAGACTTCAGCGAAGCCACAGCTACAGTCAGAGCCAGACCTGGAGCTAGCTGAGGGGAGAGAGAGAGCTCCAGTGTACTCTGCTGCACCCTACTGGGGAAAAAACAGACTGCAGTGAGTATGAACTTTGTGCTACTGGCTGAGCTGACACTGTGACAGTGACTGCTGCTGCTGATATTGCTTGTAATTGTAAAGCTTAAAGGACTCCAATTATCTGTCTATAAGCCTGTTATATATTTATAGACAGATAATTGGAGTCTTTTAAGCTTTACAATTAGGCAAAGTAATATTTTTGAGGGGATATAATTCTCAGTTACTTTGCCGAGTAACTAGTTACTTTGCCAATAAAGTAACTGAGTCACTAAATTAATTACTTTTTCAGACAAGTAACTTGTAATTGTAACTAATTACTTTTTTAAAGTAAGATTAACAACACTGTTCCTAGGCCAACAACAAAGGCCTTCTTTTTTCTGGATCTTTGCGCAGACAGACCATCAAAAGAGCACTTTCTTCTTAGCACTTGCTCAACGTGACCAACCACCTTAGACACTGGTGAAAAAACTGAGGTACTCTCCATTTGGGAGGGGTTATATAGGGGAGGAACTCAGTTCTAATTGGGTTAACCAGTGTCCAATCACCTGTGGTGACTACATAACCCATTAAGTAATTAAGGCTCTGTGTCCCGTGATGTATGAGCAAGTAAAGGCTGTTTCATCCTATATGCACAGATCCTTCCCCTTCTGCACTGTCTATCTGGGGAAGGCCAGCTAACACAGGCAGAGTAGCTGACCTGCACATGCTCAGTTGTGTCTTGTATCCTGGAGAGAACAGTTATTTGTTCTCAGAGATAGCAATGCTAAAATTGAGGGGAGGGAGACACAGATCAGAAAACAAGACCACCATCGGGTGGTCTACAGATAAGCCTGGTATACAGATCATCCAAAATAGTATATAGTGGCAATATTTTAATGTAAAAAGAAGATTTATAAGCTATGGGCACTGTTTGGGGGCGGATGAACTTTTTTCATATTACTGGGTTTAGTTTGTTGATGATTGTTTTCATGAATCAGACCTGCAATTACATTCTTTAGACGCTTTGCCCTCAAGGATATCATAATTTTTAATTCAACATTTACCAAAGAAATGGTCCGATAGGAATACACTTACTCTGGGTCCATACCTGGTTTAAATCAGGTACTAAATCAGGTAAATCAGTACTATATTGGCCATAATGAACTCTTTTGATATTGGTTTATCACCCAAAAAAACAGAATTATAAATTTATTAAAATGTGAGTTATCTTTCTATCAAATATTTTATAAAATTTGAAGCTATATCCATGTGGTCTAGGGGTCTTAAGATCTCGAAAAATGTTAATTGTCACAGCAACTTCCTGTTGAGTAATATTAGCATTTTAATTTGTCCAGCTGGGTATCACTCAGTTGTTGTAATGTGAATCTGGCAGAAAATTGTTTATTACAATCATTGGGGGGGGGGACCAATTTATAAAGATTTAAATACAATTCCAGGAATGTCTTTTCAACGTCCTCCTACAATGGCAATACCGTCTCTGTTTTTTTTTTAATCTAGCAATTGACATATTTTGGTTGTTCCTTTTTGACAAATCTAGAGCAGAGCTTACCTGTTTTATTTTAATATCCAGCCCACCTTGCCAAGTTCTTAGTAATCCTTTTCATAACCTATATTAACAAGTATACCTTTAACTTTCTTCTTGATACCAGATACTATTCATAAACCATTTTTCAAAGAGCCATTGTTCCCATAACTGTCTTATTTAGCTCTCCCAAACTTACCGATTTCATCATATTATAGTGAGAAAGTAGTTCCTTTAAAGCAGAACTACACTACAATTGAGCACCACAAAACAAAAACACTCTTTAATTCAAAGAAAACTCCCCCATCCATGTCTCCATGTTTTTTTTTTTTTGCTGAGAAATCACCCCTTGTCATTTTTATGCTGTGGCCATTGTGAGTAAAGGCAGATGATTCAGGTATCAGTTACTTCCTGGAATTCATCTACCCTTAGCTCAGACATGCAGACAGGAGGGTGTGCTTAGCTGAGAAAACCCTTCCTCCCCTTCTGAAGACTTCTGGGATGTATGAAATCATTTGCCTAGGCCTAGAAACCAGGAAGAAACTGAAGAAATTGTAAAAAAAAGTTTAAAACTAGTAAATATAATATACTTTCCAATCTGTTTACTAATGCTAGCAGTATAAGTATTAAAAGTAGTCAATGTTGATTAAGAGAGCGAAGTTCCACTGTAAGGTTTACCAAAATAATGAAGGATTATCTAAATGTATTTTAATATTTTAAATTCATTTCTGTATTTTACTGATCATGAACTGTTTAAACTGTTAATTTCCTTAAAAAAAAAGTAGGAAACCTCCATCTTCTCCACTTCCTAAAATCAAGTAACAGAGCTATTGGGGAATGATCAGAACAGATAATATTCTGAATTTTAGTAGTACCTCTATTAGTCAAAAACTGTAAACACCAAAAATTATCAATTTGTGAATAGTTTTTCTTTTTAAATGTACTTATATATACAGAAGAGTCTATCCAAGAGCTAAAGAACTTTACTGTTGGTAATGAAGAATGACACCGTACATGCTCAGAGGCCATGACTAGTTCACAGGATATCATGTTTATATGAAACTACATGTCTATAATCAATATCTACTAGACACAATAGGAATTCATCCCGCCTAGTGAACAGCTTACTAGGGCTTTTGCAAAGGCAGAAGTTGCCAACCTAGGCCTATTGCATTAGGGTGTGCACTCCAGAGCTCAAACACACATGCGTGTGTGTGTATGTGTATACATATTGACAGTGTTAGTAGAGCAATGGACAGTGTCAGTAGGGCAGAGATTGGTGTTGGGAGGCAGTGCACAATGTCAGTAGTTTTTATTATTTTATTATTTTTTACAATACAATTTTTTAGCACAATTTGTTTAGAAGCCCCATTAGGTATGGGAATCAAGGGTTCGGAACAGGGGGAATCTGCACCACACAGGGTGATTAGGGTGTGCCCAGCACACCTAGCACACCCTGTGCGCACGCCTATGGTTGCCAAGGTGCAAACGACCTTTGCAGAAGGCAGAGATGGAGTCAGAAGCTGCCCACATGATAGCAGAAATGAAAGCCTTCCAAAGAAAAAGTCCAAGCTACAGCAGAAGTGACATTAAAACTAGCTTTGGACTGATCAAATATTGACTGGTTCAGCAGGAAATGGTTGAATTTTGTTCAGCGTGTGACCACCCCATTAAACACAAGTTGATTATTTGATCAACTTCTGTCAAAGGGACATGCTGGAAATCCTTTCTCGATGCCACGGCTGATAATGTTATACTGACAACAGCGAGACTGGTCGGCGAGGATTCTTCCGTCCACTTAATTTGTGTGGATGAAGGAATTGGTTAGTTTTTTTTTCATTCAGCTTTTCTGGATAAAAAAAATGATGCCGGTCTATGGCCAACTTAAGAGATTTAACACCAGCTGCAACTGCAAGCGATTTAGAGATTGTCAGTCAAGCAAATACAGAAGGCCCCATAGAGCACACTCAGGTTCACACTGCTGCGACCTGAAAGTTGCACAACTTAAGGTGTGACTTTGCCAGACGACTTCCTAGCATTTTGCTGGTGACTTGAGTACAATTTTATGCAACTGGATGTGACTTTAAAGCGAATTGGAAGTAACTTTCAGGAAATGTCTGGGTAATCTGCCAAATGTCAAATCTATCAATATAGATGGAGGCTTGAAAGCGACTTCCATTAAAGTCTTTGGGCACAAGCCGTATAGAAGTCGTCTTGAAGTAGTACAGGAACCTTTTCTAAAGTCGGAGTGACAACATTAGTGCTAATTATGAAAGTTCTCATTGACTAACGTGGGATTTCACATGTCACATGACTGCGAGTCTCACAAGTCGGATCCCAAGTCACGACAGTGTAAACCAAGCCTTCAAAGCAAGTGTCAGACCATGCATGTGTCAGCACTCAAATCAAATTACTACCACCTAGGCAGATTAGTGATCTACCTCCTGAAAGCTTTCAGACTCTCATCCTGCCATAGTTATGAAGCCTTTATTACTCTATACTTTCATAAGCTACTCTGCTCCAACACATTAGACTTTGCCAGAGGTATGGTACACAATGAACTTTGAAGTACTGGGCTCACAAGGTTAGACCTCCTCACCAATAAGGCCCATATATTCTCTGCCCCCCCCCCCCTTTTTGTGCTAATTATTACAGACTTCTAGAGCCTTCCTTTTATTCCATGGTCCCTAAAATTGTTTCAGTGTATCTCAGAGTCAGGCTTAGCGAGTCATTGTCTTCCTGCACTTTAAAGGAATGGAAAACATACTTTATACTTATAATAATAATAATAATAATAATAACAATAATACTTATATCTAATTCTGTAAAGTAAAACTGTATTGGATTCAACTTCTGTTTCTTTTTTGGTGAGTTAAGCTTTCTGTGGTTGCTACCGAATCAGCAAGCGGCCATACTGACAGGTTGGGATCGGTATGTCAGTGCAAAAAAACACAGTTGAGACATAATAACTAGACAACATAAGGCAGAGTGGTACCCAGTGCAAAGAGAGGAGTAGTCCTTCCAAGATTCCTTTTCGTTTTCCATCATGTGACATCAGAGCCAAAGAGGCGATTGGGAGAACTTCCCTTGACTATGCAGCGCTCTGACTGTGAATATGGTAATAGGGATCACTAAGCCCATTGAAGCAGGGATTTCCGACTGTTTCCACAGTTGTCAGATGCTAGTGTGGTGCGCTCCCCTGTGGATGGACTCCGAGTGAGAGGAGCAGCTGGTCCTAAGAAGGATGCAGGTTGTGCAGGCAGCATACAGCAGAAATGTAGCAGCAGGCTGGTTACAGCAGGTAAATACAGAAGGCTTGTCGCAGCAGGCTGGTTACAACTGGTTGGCACCTTAGGTGGATCACAGCAGACAGGGTAAGACAGGAGGCGTAGTTAGAAGTCGTAGCTAAGGTCAGAGAAGTGGTGGTCAGCAGACAGAGGATCAGAGACGTGGTCAGGCAAGCCAAGGCCATACACAGGACAGGAGACAGGAGTAGATACGTTGAAAACCTGGGAGAGAGACAAAAAGAATCCAAAAGTAAGCTGGGTCGGTAACGGTAGTTCAGAAGCACAAGCTCACAGGATCACAGGAATCAGGAAGCTGAAGACCAGTCAGCGGTGTCCATGTGCATCAGTCATTCCTTTAAAGTCTAGAGGGCGCCCATTCACTTCCATTGCGCGTGTGTGCAATTCCACACAAATGGGCATGGCCATGTGGGATATTGACCATCATGCCAGGTTTCTGGGCAAAACTCCTCTGGCTTGTCCCCTGATAATACTGGGCATGAAGAAGCATGTGACTTACCAATATGACAGTGCAGGGTCAATCAGTGCTTTCACACAGGGATTCCAAAGTCCTGTCTGAGCTACAACTCCGGCAGCTTGTAGTTTATGTAGTGCTACCCCCAAATGAGCCACTGGTATATTTGGGTCCTCTCTTTTTCACTTGGCCCTAAATGGAGCACCACTCCTACTGAAAGCACCAGATTACCTTGGCCAGGAAGTCTCCTAGCAGCCACACAAGAAAAATACACACAAACTGTAATGAAAATAAAGAATCAGGTTGTATTAACGGCAATAACGAGAATTCCAGGCAAATCAACAGTTTAATAAGGTTAAACAGTAGGCTGAATTAATCAACACAAGTGCAATACAATAATCAAAATAAAAATACCCTTTCAAATTTAGACCTTTGACTGGGAAACTGCTCCCCAAGTGAGAAGTGTATGATTAACAAGTAATACGTGTCTAGCTCACATGTAGCCCCTCAGTTAAGTGAGAGGTTTGAGCCCTAGGAAATACAGTATGTCAAATTTTCTGCTCACCATTACTTCTAAGAAAGATAGCCCCTGAGCTCATTTAATCTGGAAGGTTGATTCTTCTGCTGGTTTAGTTGGGGCCCTTATGTTAGCATGCAGTGAAGGGTGCAGCCCCTTTTTAACAAGAAAGAATAGGATGATTCCCTTTAATTGGCAAAGTGGTTGGCACAGTTCTCCTTAATATGTGAATTTAGGATATCGAATTGTAGGCATGAGTCACTTTAGTGGGTAATGGTCACTTTAAGAGAAGGGGGAGGATTGGTAGGCAAGTTTCAAGGACACAGTTGAACTTCAGCAGCAAAATTAGCTGGCTTTTTGCCTTTTACTGCATAGTAAAGGTTACCGCTACGTGCAAATGACATATTACACAAACCGCATTTAAAACGGCATACATTTTATTTACAAAATGTTTGAAAACAATAATACATTAGTTCAACCATATATTGGTATTTAACAGGCAAGGAGAGTCTTCCATCAAGCTTGCAGTTCTACAGGTTACCTTTAAAACCACAATAAGAATTTTAGGATATAGGATCAGGTTTTGTTAATTGCAATTATGTACCCTAATATAATAAGCACCAAACCACGTGGGTATTTTGCTAAATGTAGGACTTTGCTGCTTCTCAGAGAAGAACCCAGTTGCCACTGGTGTAACAAGTAAAACAAATATTCACTTTCATCATAAAACCATTGGCCCCTACGTGTGCCCAGGGCCACTACATTTAAGATACAGCAAGGGCAGTGTGTGTGCATTGTATGAGGCCCCACTGTTAAAAAAAAATAAACTTCTCGTTTTTTTCCATCCTCGCATTGAGCAGGTCTCACCTTCACTTCTACATATTACCACAATTGGTGAGCCTGACCCCTCTGGGCATGAAGAGCAGGTGTGAAATTAACTGGTGCTGACAGGAGCCCTGAAATGACTTGACATATGTCTGGCCCCTCATCTAAAATAGATTCTCCACTAGGCAAGACGACGCTGGTGAGTTTACAGCGTTTAGAGATACTGAACATAATTATAAGAAACATCATAACCGTTTTAAGGGAAGACACTAAGAAGATGAATTGCTGCTCTCAGTCGAAGACATCACACTGTGTTCTTTATTCAGTGATAGTCTATTGATATAGACAGGCAAAATGTCAGAGAAATCATGTGCTGTGAACATGCAGGTTTATCAGATGTGAGGACTTCATAACATTTCCCTTCTTAGGTGTCTGCTCCTGGCTACTGCCGCCAAAGAAATACATAAATATAATGGCAAAGTAAAATTTCATCCCCAATTATGCTCCGCTAATAGGGCAGAGATGGCTGAAAGAATTATTTCTCCCTGCAGTTCAGCACTAGTTAAACAGACCTTGTATCTTTCCAGATTTGTCACCATGAAGTTTAATTGTATAACTTGGCTTAAGCTCACTTTTCTGCACTGATCTTTTCTTTGACCTTCATTTGAGCTTAGAATTCAGTTATTTCATTTTTTTTTTGTTTCTGTAATATCTGTGTTATGTGTGGATAGGGAAGCACCACATGACATACTTCCCAGCTGTCTTGTTTCTCCAGAAACATCCCCAGAGCATAATACAATTTTGACCATGGCCTACTTTTGTTCTTGGGAATGTCATCGGTTTTCAATATGGACCAACCTGTCACTTTATTGAGGGAATGAACATGGGCGTCCGCTGAAATTTTTTCAGGGGGGGGCGCTTCTGCAACAGCGATACACAGTCACATTTAACCCATTCTTCAAATGCTAGCAGGGGTTAAAATCACCCAGCTACCAGCCAAATAGCACATCTAAAACGATGGTAAAGTGGCGCTTTACCGATAACGCAGCCAGCTGGCAGTGTGAAATAGCTCTTGAGATAATTCAGCCTCATTCCACGCCCAAATAAATATAGCCTAGAGAATGTACAGACCCCCCCCTTCAGCACAGATGGACCCCCCTTCAGCACAGACCCCTCCATTCAGCACAGACCCCCCATTCTGCACAGACCCCTCCATTCAGCACAGATGGACCCCCCCCCCCTTCAGCACATCCCCCCATTCAGCACAGACACCCCTTCAGCACAAATGGACCCCCATTAAGCACAAACCCCCCTTCAGCATAGACGGACCCTCCAATCCCATTCAGTACCTCAGATCAATCATCAGCAAGGCATGGGAACAGCATGTTTCCACCCCCTGTGTACACATAAACACTGGAGGGACAGGGGGCTTCATTCTGCTCTCTGTGTCTGTGTGACATCCGGCCCGGGACTGCTTAGACAGCTCACAGCCGCAAGACTCTTCAACACCTTCTCGATTTTCCAGGGGGGTCAAACCCCCCCCCCCCCCTGCCCTATGGAGCGGATACCCATGGGAATGAATACAGTAACAGCCATGACCTTACAATCTTCAAAAAATAACAAAGTGTAACAGCGAATCTCCAATAGTATGATGACACTTCAGTGCAACAGATCCACTAAAAATGGAACCTCACCAAATAATAGGACGCTTGAACATCAATGAGTTATATTAAAGTGGAACTTTGGGGCTAAAATAAAAAAGGGCGAACAGTCAGGAATTTTAATGCAGAAGAGACATACTTTGTCTCTTCTAAATTAAAGTTACATACCTGCCTGTCCACCTTTGTACAGTGAGCCCTGAATGTGCAGCCCACTGTGCCCACTTGTGAATCCAACTGAACTCCTGCGCATGCGTGGGAGTGACGTTATCCCTGATAATGATGTTAGCGGCCTGGGCAGGTAGCCCCGAGACACATCATCTCTGGAGCTGATGTGAGTATAGTTCCACTTTAAGCCTGCTGTTATTCCAAATCTGGCCAGCAAAGTTCTCACTGCCTTCTCCACATTCTGGATCTATTGCATTTAAGTCTCATCAGATTCGCTAGCTTACACTTTCACTTTATGGGGTATTTTAGCAATAGCACCATTCTATTATAGTTTTTTGGTTATAAATAAGATCTACACTATGGGCCAGATTCACGTATTCCAGAGCATCTTTGCTCTGGAGTAACGCTTCTGATTTGCGTTGCGCTGCCGAAATTTTAGGAGCAAGTGCTGTCATTCACGAAGCACTTGCTCCTAAAGTTGCGGCAGCGCATCACAAATGAGCCGGCGGAATTCAAATGTCGCGGGTACGGGGCGTGTAGTATGCTAACTACGCGCGATCCCGCCGCCAACGTACTGCGCATGCGTCGAGTGTCAAAACATCCCCGTGCGCATGCTCCAAAATCTGTGAATGAACGTCAATGACGTCACATTCCCATTCATGACCGTTTTACGCAAGCGACGTTTTTTTTTTTTTTTCCGACGCGATGACGACGCCTATACCTAACATAGGATACTCCAACCCCATGTAGGTATATCTATGCGCCGCGTATCCCGTCCGGAAACGTCGTATCGTCATTGCGTCGCGCCGGATTTCGATCGTGAATTGCCGATTTCCGCTCATTAACATATTTTTTGAGCGTAAATCGGCGGGAACGCCCCCGGCGCCATTTTTAAGTTGAAGTAACGATGCGATGGCGAAACTCAGTTACGCTGCTCGCATCGGAACTTCAACCCGGCGTTTCTTGTTTTCTGGTTACAGAAAACAGAAACGCCGGCTCAAAGCCACAGTTAGGCTGGCGGATCACTCGATCCGCCAGCGTAACCTTTCCTGAATCTGGCCCTATGGATTCAGTCTTCTTGATTTTTTCATGATCTCTTTCGGAGAAAATCAGAGATAGAGAAAAATCGAAAGATTGGAATGGAGAAAAGACATCTGGTGGCTAATATCAGGCATGAAATGGCCTAATAAGTTATATGAGTCTCATTATCAGATGAGAGTCCATTTAATTGAGTTTGACTGTGTGAAGGTGGATGGATTGATTGGATGACACATTTACATCAAATAAGAATATTTAAGTTTAATCATTTGAAAAGTCACTATAGTATGAACATTGAGACTATCAAACAATCGTAGGAAAGTTATCTGTTATTTTAGTGACGGTACGTATATTTGATTTATGAACTATCCACAAGCTTATGAGTCAGGGGACCCATAGCTGCAGCTCTCCCATCAATTTCTTTATTCATGTATGTCTTTATCACACTTTTCACACTGGGATTTTATGTTGGGATTTATGTTATGATGCCTCGTACACACGACTGGTTTTCCCGGCAGGAAAGCTGCAATGAGAGCTTTTGGCCAGGAATCCCTATCGCAGTTTTCCAGACAGGAAAACTGTGGGGAAACAAAAGAGAACATTTTCTCTTTTTTCCCCCCGGGATTCCCGGCTGGCTTTTTCCTGTTGGGAAAACTGGTCGTGTGAATGCTTTTCCGAGGGGGAAAAACTGTGCATTCTCAGAATCAATTATGAGACGGGAGCGCTCGTTCTGGTAAAACTAGCATTCGTCACGCTGTAACGGTCTGAAAAGCACGAAGACTGGAAAGCGTGAATCGTCTCTCACCAAACTTTTACCTACACGAGGATCAACAAAAGCAGCCCAAAGGGTGGCGCTGTTTCAATGGAACTTCCCCTTTATAGTCCCGTCATACGTGGTGTACATCACTGCGCTTTGGACAGGCGGTATTTGGCCTGAACGTGTGTATGCAAGGCAGGCTTGAGAGAAATCCCGTCCCGACTTTGTTTTTTTTTCCTGCCGAGAAAAACGGTTGTGTGTACGAGGCATGACTCTGCATACAAGGGTGTGTTTGGTTAGTGGCCAATTCACCTACCAGCATGCTTTGGAACTGCAAATAAACTTTTAGAAATTTCATGCTGATAGCAGATTTCTACAGTGCTAACTGCTTGGCCACCATGCTAAAAATGTTTGTTACATTTAATTATTATTATCTGTAGGCAGCACAGTGGCTAAGTGGTTTGCACTTCCACCTAGCAGCACTAGGGTCATTGGTTTGAATCCCAACCATGTCACTACCTGCTTGGAGTTTTCATGTCCTTCTTGTGACGTCTTTCACAATGTAGCGCTTAATGCCTGACCTGACAAATGTACTGTCACATGGAGGCAGGGGAGAGTGGTTTGCCCTGTATAAGTGCCTAATCATACCAGTCCTGGAACTTTGACATGATGTGTGTGATGGTTCTGGACCGACAGAAGTGAAAGTTGGTTCCAATAGATCTACCATAAAGTGATTTTTCCTCCAAAGAAGCAGAAGCATATGCCCCTGTTGATGGCTTTCTGAGCCAAAACGCGTTGGATTTCTTTCTTCACAGCACCCCATACTGCATTTATTTCTTCATTTATGTGATCACTTTTTAATTACCTGTCATTTTTGTATGAACTTTTTTATCCTAATAAACCTTTAATGGTTTTTATGATCTGCACCATTTGGAGCACTCTTTTGTTTGTTTTATTTTTGGAGTTCACACAAACCAGTCCATATCCAGCTTGCAGCAGAAGGTCTATTGGCTTGCCGCCTCAGCCCTTGTGATCGATTCCATAGAAGTTACTGAGACTGTTTTGCCTATCTGGGAGATCCTGCCGCACTGATCCAGGTTCTTCAAGACCATAAGCTAATTAGACCAACTGTTTTATTAACAGATGAGTCCACAACACAGGGTAAGAGTATTTCATCCTCTCTTTGTGTGAAGTAACCTTGATCCCCTCTGGCTATCAGCCATTTAACATCATATCTACATTTGGAAGGAGTCTTTTTCCACATTACGTGGTCACTACACATATATGGACTTCCATATTACTGTATTTTATTGTGATAATTTCACCCATTATCTTTTGTTCAAATGTGTTTGTTCAATTATCTTTTGTTCAAATGTGTACGGGGCCTCATTCTTGATATACTTTGTTTGTTGGAGTACTGGCAGCTTTTCAGTTCATTTTATTTTCACATGTGGGTTTAGCACAGTTTTTTCCCCTTTTTTCACAAGATGACAATCTTGTCAAAGTTCTCTATGGCCCCGTACACATGGCAGAGAACCTCGACGGGCGGAACACATCGTTCCGCCCGTCGAGGTTCTCTGCCGGCAGTCAGATTCGGCCGTCGAGCAAATAGAGAACCTGCTCTCTATTTGCTCGACGGGTTTCCCGACGGGCGGGGCTCGCCGAGAGTGTACACACGGCCGAGGTTCTCGGCAGAATGCGGCTCCCAGCGAGGTTCTCGCTGGTTTCTGCCGAGAACCTCGGCCGTGTGTACGGGGCTTCTTTCTTTCGGACCCTGCCTATATACGTCCCATCTTTTTTTCTCCATCTTTTACAGGACGGAGTCCTTCAGTTCATCTGAGCTCAAAAACGCCCCAGAGTGCCCAGATCAATGCTCTATACCCATATATTGAATGGTGGTCTGGGAGCCTCTAATTTGGCTAAATATTATTTGGCAGCCCAGATTTCTCAAGTCTCTATGTTACATGCCACTTTTGACATTCCATTGTGGGTGCTCTTGAAACTACCCAACTGTTCCCTAATTTCTTTACAAGCATTGCTGTGGCTTCCTCATAAATTACGCCCCCTGGTGCTAAGCCCTCTTATGCAGGCCCGTCAGAACCCGACAGGCAAACCAAGCAATTGCCTGGGGCCCCCGAGCTGGCCAGGGGCCCTGAGCTGGCCAGGGGCCCCAGCAGGGAGGGCCCTTGCCACACCGCTGCTTCCTCCTGCAGTCCGGTCGGCCATGTACCATAACCGCGCGGTACAGGAAAATCAGGTTCCTGTTCCCGGCGGGACTGACAGGAAGTGCACACACTTTTTTTGTTTGCTTGGGGCCCCCTAATTTCTTCAAACGGCCCTGCTCTTTTGCTTCATGGCTTGAAGCTGTGGGATTCGATAATCAGGAACAACCTTGTTCCTTTTCTTGGTGGACCTCCAATTGCTTACCTGTGCATTATTTTTTTAACAATGCACTTGTTTCCATCATAGGAGGCCCTCTGCGAAACGCAGGAACATTTTCATTATTTGCAATTGCGCAACTTGATTCTATCTCTCTGTTACACTGCCTCATTTCTTTTTCGTAAGACATCTTTTGAGCATACTTGTTTTACTCCCTTATCCTGGTAGCAGTGACAGATGTTTTCGGAATTGTGGTCAGCATGGGGATGTCTTACATATATGGTGGTGATGCCCACATCTGATCGACTTCTGGTCCAGGGTCTTTGGCCTGCTGCAATCCTTATTTCATGTAACAATACATAAAGATGCCCAACTGGCTTTTTACATAGCTATATAGTGGGTCTTTTCGCACCCCAGTGGAGATTGGCCTCATACCTTTTTAGATCTGCCAAGCGGACTATAGACCAGACCTTGAAGACTCTGTCTGTTTCTTTTCAGGGAGTGAAAACCAGGATGACTGCCCTGATGGTTGATGAGCAGATGTCCAGTATTTTTGAGGATTCATATGCAAAAAAATGTAAAAGTCTGGGACCCTTGTATAAATTATTCCTGCCCATCCCTGCCCCCGACTAGCTATGGTTGACTGAAAACCTCCTTTGTACATGTCCCACATCTGTGGTACTTGCCCTCTTCTGGGGCCTCTCTATGTCTTTTCTTTCTTTCTCTTTTTCCTTTCTCTTAGGGGACAGTACAGTATTGCTTGTGATACTTACCTTACCTCTACCATGGTTCTTTTTGGTCCTGGTAACAGTTTACAGTTATGGTAATTATAATACATACATATGATGTTTTTTGTATGTGCCTTTTCAATATTGCTCCGGCGTGGGCAAGGCATGGCTTGTCATACCCTTTTGAAACTTAATAAAAATATTGAAACAGAAAAAGCCAGTACAAGTAAAACATGGTAATGAAAAACGCCACTTTGGGCTTAGCCAATTATTTCTTGGTTATTAATTCATGGACCACCTAACCAAGGACATGGCAGAGAATGTGTCCTTTGCCTACACCCTTTGGATGTGGATGTAAACCCACTCTTATCCTTTCTAAACTACTGCCATAGTGCTGATCTAAAAGGATATAGATGCCTCCTGCATGTATCCTTACCTGTCATATGTCTCCCGTCTGTCTGTTATAAGAACTGAAAACTGTATATTCTGTGGGTGGATCTGTTGTCTGGAGCTCTGTAGGTGGAGTCGTGATGTCAGTAGACTGCACCGCCCTCCTCTACACTCCCCTTGTCAACATGCATTTTCTCTTGTGTATTTGTTAGGCCGCGTACACACGATGAGACATGTCCACTCAAACATGTTCGACGGACTGTTTGCAGCAGACATGTCTCATCGGATTTTGGTCCGATGGCGTGTACACACCATCGGACGAAAATCCCCTCGGGCTGAGGATGCGGTGACGTGGCGGTGACATTAACGCCGCCACGTCACCACTCCAGGAAGTAAAATACTTCCACGCATGTGTCGAATCCATTCGACACATGCGCGGAGATTTCTGTCCGCTGGTTAGTGTACTAACCAGCGGACATATCCGACGGACATGTCTCCGGTGGACAAATTTCAAAGCATGCTTTGATATTTCTCCGCTGGGAAAACATGTCCGCTAGCCCGTACACACGATCGGAGATGTCCGTCGGACCAGTTTCAGCAGATAAATTCGATTGTGTGTACGTGGCCTTACACTAAATTCTGCTATGATCAGTAACATCCAGTCAAAATCCAGAAAAGCAACCACATGACTTCAGAAAAGGAGTGAGGTGGGAATTAACAAATAATGCCCGTCTCCAAGCTAGTGCATGAGATATGTAAATAACCTGTCACTCACAGCAAGGGGGTGGAACGGACTAAGGTTTTTCTCTGTTAGTCTGTTTTATCTCACTGAACAATAAAAGAGGATTGCTCAGAGCTGGATTAACTCTGTGTGGCAAGATTGGGCACAGATGATAGGAAATATTTTACTGTACATTGTGACAGCAAAAAAGGCTGGATTCACACCTATGCATTTTTAGTGCTTTTTGCATTTTGCAGATTTGGACTACAGAATGTGTTCCATAGGAAACCATGTTAAATTGACTGTAGTGCAGATTTTGGAAAAGGCAAAAAGCACTAAAAATGCCATAGGCGTGAATCCAGCCAAAGGGAGTCCTACTTTCCCATCTCAGAAAGTTGGGAGGTATGGCTGTAGAGTATGCGGGGGTAGAGGATATCTGATTTCAACTAGGACAGCCAGCACCAGCAAAAGGGACACTAAGTATTAAATGTCCCCTGTGCTGATTTTATTTTTTATTTTTTAATGAATCACATACAATATTGAAAATACAGCACAACAGAAAACCTTTGAAAAAATGGTATTTCCTTTGTGCCGCACAACAAACAAAGAGCCAACAATTACTACACAAAGATTTTCAAACACCATCTTCCTCCACACATTTGATCAGATCACATTCTGTAAATGAAGGTTCTGTTCTGTATACTACTCCGACATACTGTTCCCACGTCACCGCATCCAGACGGAAGGACGCACGCGTACCATCCAGCCGGCCGGCACCTTGCTTTTAAAATGCCCTATTGATTTCTATTTTTGTAAGTGCAACCTTTAATTTTTTATATATTAAATTCTATTGGATTTTACACTATGTGCGGTTTTATATTGTTGCATGATATCACCAACACTGTCATCGGTTGATGTCCCATGGCTGCTGAACTACGATCCTTTTTTCTCTGAGTGCCCATATCTACCCTGTGGGGTCCAGATCTGGTAAGGGTCAGTGTGTGCAGAGGTGGTGGGTCTGCACTATTCCCTCCCCCGGTCGCAAGACTGTCCCACACGGGTGTAGTTATCTCAGTCATCCAAAAGGTTTTACACTATGCGAGTTTTTGTCTTTTTTTGTCTTTGTTTTTATGGCGCTGAGATCCTGCAGTTTCAAATCTGTGCAAGTCCATTTATGATCGACACTCAGGAGATTGACACATCTATATCAGCTTGAGACTTCCTTCCTCTTCTGTTCACATACGTGTTATCAAGGTGGAGACATTATATATATATTTTTATTCTAGGTGGAGACATTATAATTTTATTTTATTTTTTATTCATCTGAGTTTTTTCACCACATTGACTATTTTTCAACACACCATAGACTTTGCATTGGCTTCCTCATGTCCATCAGGTGGAGTCTAATTTGATTCAATCTATTCATTTATCACTTTGTGTGGCTTTATTAGTCCAACGTTCTTCACTGAAACTACACATATAGTGTGGTGTTTTTCTTTATATTGGTATTTAATCTTTGTTGGTGGATCCATAATTGTACCCCATCTGTGTGATATTTATTATAATTGATTAATTTTATGTGCTCACATGATACACATTTAATTCGTTTATAGTAATCACAGCATGCACTGTGCCCTTCATTGGTCATATATTCACGATTAAGCGCGATTCCTACTCTCTCTATATTGTTTTATGTTGTATAACATTTTTGAGTCGCAGCTGTCACCTGTTAGGTTGTTACTGGGTATGCGCAAATTTATTTTCTTATATGTTCTGTATACTAACATGACTTTGCTTGCGAACAGCCCTGTTTCACCCCAACCCAGGGAAACATGCAATTACCCTTTAGTTCTTTCACTGCTCATCCATTGTGAGCTTTCCAGGTGATGTGGCTTTCCTGCTGTCAATACATGTTAGTGTGAATTCTGTCTTTGGGTTTAAAGCCTCCTTCTCATTACAAATCAACAGCCACATTAAGTGTACACATCAATAAAGTTCAACTAGTTTTCTTTTTAGTTTCTGGTTCCTAATGATTATTTCCATGTGATGACAATAAAAAGGATGGAATAACGTCAATTCGCAGTTATCGCGTCATGTTTTAGTGCAAGGATTACGCCTGACAAGAATTTTATTTTGTGTTTTTAATGAAATAATCATTACATTACTTACTGATTTAGCAGATAAAGAGGGCATTAGGAATTATTTCTTTGCTAGCATGATAAATCAGATAATTAGCACATCTATGTTAATATCGACCTGAAAATGCTCATTACTGTACATCTCTGGGAAAAACAATCTTCATATTGTCTGCAAGTAGCAATCAAACCATTGAACGGTAATTTGTTCCTAAAAGATGTAGTGATCCAATAGGGCCACCTGGTGCTTGTAAATGATATTACTACATAATAAATGTCATGCTTCACCTTTTCTGAGAAGTCTACACTAATGTCCTAGCCGCATCTAAGCGCAAGTAAAAAAATATGTATAATATGCGCTAGATATTAACTAATGTGATGCAAAACCATACACCAATGATAAATGATAATAATCAGTAGGAAGTTCCAACAAACGGAAAAAAGTCCCGATAGACAACTTCAATCAATATTACCAAAGACACCCAAAGTAATATACAGACGAGCTCCTACATTAAGAGATTTGGTGGCTAAGAATATACCAGATCCTCCGAGAAATACAGCGCCTGCGCAGTCAGCTCCTAGGTCTGTGCGCAGGCGCCGCATAGCGCCGGAAATACCCGAGTCCTAAATCGGGTATTTTCCGAAGCCGTGACAGGCTGTACAGGCGCCATCCACCGTGGGGGAAATAAATCAAAATTAAGGATTACACAGTAAGTGGGGCATTTAAAAAAAAAAAAACAGCATACTGGCGTATATGAGTATATTTAGGGTGAACCACCTCTTTAACTTTTTTTCAAGGAAAGGGATTTTTCCCGTGTAAACGTTGTTTCGCCTGCAGGAAAACGAATTTTAATGGACAAAAGTGCTCCAAATTCATTTCCAATGTGACAAAGAAGGAGTATGAGATAAAAGATCTAATTACGTGCAGAACCGAAGGAGTGGTATATGCCCTACAGTGTTCATGCTCCCTCCAATACATTGGACGTACGAAAAGACCTTTATGGAAACGCCTAAGGGAACATGTCCAAAATATTGAGATTGGTTTCCCTAAGCATTATGTTCCACGACATTTTGCTTTGTGTCCTCAACAAAATCCCAAAGAAATTTCGTTTTGGGCGATTGCTAAATACACACCTCACTGGAGAGGTAGCCACAAAGTGCGGGAATTAAGTAAAAGTGAATCAAAGTGGATTCACAAAATGAGATCCTTATCGGCTAATGGCTTAAACATTGATTTTGATCTCAATTGTTTTATTTCTGATTCTTGATTCTATTTATCCCGTTTGTTTTATCTAATTTTACTTATACAAACAATGAGATATCTACTTGTCATTTTCTGGCCATGCATCACCACTTATGACCGCCGGGGGCTGCTATGTATTATACATATCCCTATTTGAGCTAGTCATGTGAGAAACCCATTGAAGAAATCCATTGGTGGTGCAATTTTTAATGTTGGCCAAATTTGCATATTCTCCCAGTGAATCACTATATAATAATGATTATTATTGTCGTTGTTTTTTATGAATTTTAAACTTTATGTATTAAATTGGTTCAGTCTTTGTTCTTTTAAGATTCATTACATCTTTAGTAGCCAGCAATGATGTCAGATGTTGTGTCTCCCTCGTTTGTGCTCTCCGCGAGTTTTGGGCGTACCTCTGACTATATATAAATAAGATCAGATGGGCGGCAAACTAGCACTTACCCATGACTAAGTCACGTGCCTAGTGACGTAACGTGTGGGGGAGGAGCTACGCACACCAACGACAGACGCTGGATCCGCATGAGGAGGAAAAACATCTAAGTCTGAGCGGCGAACAGGATGTCTGTTTTTTTAATGGTCTAACATGCCCAGAGGATTCGTGAGTGCGCCTTCAGATTGACGCTTATTGTGTGAATCCCATTTTTTCTTTATGATTGCGCAATGAGGTTTTTTTTCATCTTTGTCTTTCATGTTTAAAATTACTGTGGATGGCTATACACTGTGTCAGTGAAACAGCTACTAGTAACTAAGGATGAGCTCCGGCGTGTTCGCATGGTACACGTGCAGAGCCCGCCAGGAAGTGTGCACGGCGCTGCGCTAATCACAGCCAGGGAGACATTTTCCGATCTCTGCAGCCGAGCATCGGGAAATGTCTCCCTGGCTGTGATTAGCGCCGTGCAGACTTCCTGGCGGGCTCTGCACGTGTACCATGCGAACACGCCAGAGCTCATCCTTACTAGTAACCTGTGAGGCTGAGTCCACCTGTCATCATTCAAGATAATTACATCAGTACTGTGTTTTTTCCCATACACGGAGAAGTGGTGGAGGATTGCATTAAGAAGTTTGTTTTTTTCCGTTTGTTGGAACTTTCTACTGATTATTATCATTTATCATTGGTGTATGAATGAATGAATGAAGACTTATATAGCGCAGCACATGCGAACTAAATCGCCTGTATGGTTTTGCATCACATTAATTAATATCTAGCGCATAGTATACATATTTTTTTATTTATCGCTTTTGGTTTGGTTCACCACACATATGCTGCAGTATTATTTGGTTATTTTTGTGATGTCATATTAGTTACTTATTTATTAGCGCTGTAGTACACATCATTTTTTGCATCTAAGCGCAAGTGTTACTGGAAATGTGGGAAAGTACCGTATATACTCGAGTATAAGCCAAGTTTTTCAGCAAATTTTCGAGCTTATACTCGAGACACCTTTTTGTGCCTGATCTACTGGGATTTGGGGACCTGGTACTGGCCGGTTGTAGGTTCTCTGGACCCCAAACTTGGCACGCATGTTGCCCCACTCTTCCTCTACAAGTGTGCAAAGGTTGTTGTCCGGGGGACCTACTGCCGGGGAGCACTGATTTTTCAAACCCGGGCACCCCTTCCATAGACTCCCATGTTAAACGGTCCTTTCTCCAGTGATTTTGGGGACCCGGAACCAGCCGGTCGTAGGTCCCCTGGATGGGGAACTTGGCACACATGTAGCCCCAGTTCTCCTCTTTAAGTGTGCAAAGTTTGTTGTCTGGTGGACCCACGACTGCGGAGTACCGATTTTTCAAACCTGGGCACCCATTCAATAGACTCCAATGTTAAACATCAGTCTAGTCATGGAAAGTGAGGCATGGACACTGTGAGGCATGCAGATGGACACCCTAGGCTTATACTCGAGTCAATACATTTCCCCAAATTAAAATTAGGTGCCTAGGCTTATACTCTAGTATATACGGTAATAAAAGCTTATAGCTTCCACACTAAATTGCAGTTCACAGATATGAACCAGCCACATAGGATAAAGTAGCATGTTCCCTGCTAATTAACAATGTAAGAGTATCCTTCTTCCACTGACCAGCCACATAGTTTAATGCAGTAAAATTCATGTGTGTTTTTTTTTTATTATTAAGGTTTGATTTACATCTATGCAGGTTGCAGTTTGCATATTCCAGGTGAATTTTGCATTTTCAATACACATTTTTGATCCATTGAAGTCTATGGAACAAAAAAAAGCAGAAACAAGTCCCTGGCCCTTTCCATAAAATGCACAGATGTGAACTACATCCATATAAAGCCATGTTAAATGGACTGTAGTCTGTTTCTGAAAAACTGAAAATGCACAAAAAAAAAAAAAATGTATAGGTGTGAACCAGGCATTAGGGCCCATTCATATCCAAGTGTGTGCAAGTTAAAGAGCAATAAGGCTGGATTCACACCTAGGCATTCTGCAGATTTACACTACAGAATGTGTTTCATAGGAAACCATGTTGAATGGACTGTAGTAAAAATCTGCAAAAAGGCAAAAAGCACTAAAACTGCATACTGTAGGTGTGAATGCAGCCTAAAGCGGTAGTAAACCACACTAATTTTTTTAAACCCTGCAAGACAATTGCATAATGTGCTAGGATGCATACTAGCACATTATTAAACACTTAGAGTCGGTTCACACTGGGGCGACTTGGGATCCGACTTGAGGTCGTCCCAAGCCGCGCTGTAGAGAAACACAATGTAAGTGAATGGGAGCGGTGTTAATACACACTACTCATGTCGCTCCGACTTCAGAAAGGGTTCCTGTACGACTTCAATCAGACTTGTCGCCTCAGAAGTCTGATCACTAGCTACTTTCCAGATAAGATAACATACATTTCTCAGGCAAACCTCTCCCTCCCCTTCCCTCTCCCAGAGCTGATTGTTGTTTTATTGGCCACTGGAATGTATCCTGTCTTGGAGATGACTTCAAGTCGTGTTGTAAATCTCCCCAGATCGCCCAGTGGTTCATGCTCAAGTCGTGTCTGAGTCGCCTCTGAAAGTCGCGCTGGAAGTCGTGTCGCCCCAGTGTGAACCGACTCTTACCTTAGCACAAAGTTCTCCAGTGGCGACAAGTTACAGGGCATCCACCCTAACCCATTCTTCCTTCTTGGTTTCGCATCCTTCTGCCGTCTGATAGGTCGTGCAGCGTTTATGTCACTCCTGCACATGGGGGTCACGGACCGCAGGCACGCGTATGCCGTCTCTTCAGAGTGCATGTGTCGGTGACATCACCGGTTGCATGCAGTGTTGCTGTTAGGAGATATTTACTGTACCCACAGGTAAGCTTTATTATTTTTTCAATGGGACTTTTTTTAAGTTTGGCATTTTTGGCCAATAAATCAGACCACCATGCATGTCGATTCACAGCTATGCATTGTTGTGTGTTAAAGGGTCAGATGCATTGTTTACTCTGCCAACATATACATTGGAGGCCTTTAGGCTAAATTAACCACTTGTCAACCAGCCACAGTACATATAATGCGGCAGGTCGGTTCTATTGTGCAAAACGCTGTACCTGTATGTCGCTTTATGTAATCGATACTGTGGGCGCACGAGTACAGGTCAGATGTTCACTGCCTGACTGCGATCGTGGTACAGAGAGGCAGAACGGGGGTCTGCCTATGTATACAAGTCTAATCCCCGTTCTGAGAGGAAACAATACTGACATCTGATGTTCCTAGTGATCAGGAACAATGATCTCTGTGTTGTCCCAGTGAGCCCATCCTCCACACAGTTAGAACACACCCAGGGAACACAATTAACCCCTTGATCGCCCCCTAGTGTTAGCCCCTTTCCTGCCAGTGTCATTTATACATTGATCGGTGCATTTTTTTTAGCACTGATCACTGTAATATTGTCATTGGTCCCCAAAAAAGTGTCACTTGGGGTTAGATTTGTCTGCCACAATGTCACAGTCCAGCTAAAAATCACAGATTCCAGCCATTACCAGTAAAAATGCAGTCTTTGTTGTGTGTTAGACAGCCTTAATGCAAAACGTCTTAAAGCGGTATTAAACCCAAGACCAAAAATGTTATATTTTACATTCATTTTTTTTAACATTTTTACATTTTACAGCTTAAACAATGCTTAGAGGTTGTGGCTGCATTCGTTTACTTTTCTTGGGCTTCTTCCCCTCTGTTTTCACCTGGTAATCTGGTTACACCTTCTTTATTAGAGTGCCCCCACTATGGATGAACAGCATGTCACAGCACACCCCGGATCTCCACAACAGGCCCAAAGCTTAATTCAGTAAGCACGTCATTATAATTGAAGCAATGTTTCAGAGCCCCCGCAGGACCACTTCATCAGGCATGTGACAGAGTAAGGCCTCATTCACACTTCAGTCCGTTCAGGTCCGCCTGTCAGTTTTGACGGCGGACCTGAACGGGTGATCCATGCATCTCTATGGAGCGTCGGATGTCGGCACAGTGCAGGGACCGCCCTGTCTTTTCTCCGCTCTCCCCTATGGGGGGATCAGATGAACATGGACCGTCTGTTCATGTTTATCCAATCCGCAGATGAAAGGAAAAATAGGGTTTTCCTCTGTCTGCAGAATCGGAGGAATGCGGAGGCGGGCGAGATCGATGTTCATCCGCTGACACCCGCAATCTCATAGGGACCAATGTATGTCCCTTTTTCATCCGCACACGGATGGATGAAAAAGCGGACATACGGTCCGCAGGTGTGAAAGGGGTCTTACTCTCTATAAATTAAACTACACGTCTTGTTTGCATACTAGATCCTAGATCCTTTGAAGCAAAAGACAATCCCGCTAAAAGATACCAGCACCAGCATCTACCATTTAGAGATTTAGAGCAGCCTTTCTCAACCTCTTTAACCACTTCAGACCCGTGCTATAGCTGAATGAGGGCTACAGCGCGGGTCTGAATATCCAGCGCTACAGCGCGTCCATTTGCGATGCGATCTGTGCGGCGAATGAGAGATGATCTCATATAGATCATCTCTCATTGCCGTTTTACACAGAGACAGCGTCCTGTCTCTGGAGAGGAGGAGACCGATCTGTGTTCCTTGTACATAGGGACACAGATCGGTCACCCCCCTCTCCCCACAGTTAGAACACTATGTAGGGAATACATTTAACCCCTTCCTCACCCCCTAGTGTTAACCCCTTCAATGCCAGTCACATTTATATAGTAATTGGTGCATATTTATAGCACTGATCGCAGTATAAATGTGAATGGCGCCAAAAATGTGTCAAAAGTGTCCGATGTGTCTGCCATAACGTCGCAGTCCCAATAAAAATCGCAGATCGCCGCCATTTCTAGTAAAAAAAATAATAATAATTCTGTCCCCTATTTTGTAAGCGCTATAACTTTTGCGCAAACCAGACGCTTTTTTTTTTTTACCAAAAATATGTAGAAGAATACGTATCGGCCTAGACTGACAAAAAAAAATGTGTTTTTTTTTTATTGGGCTATTTATTATAGCAACAAGTAAAAAATATTGTATTTTTTTTCAAAATTTTCGCTTTTTTTTGTTTATAATGCAAAAAATAAAAACTGCACAGGCGATCAAATACCACCAAAAGAAAGCTCTACTTGTGGGGAAAAAAGGACGTCAATTTTGTTTGGGAGCCACGTCGCACGACCGCGCAATTGTCAGTTAAGGTGACGCAGTGCTGGAAGCTGAAATCTCACCTAGGCAGGAGGGGGTATATGTGCCCAGTAAGCAAGTGGTTAAATACTTCAGATCCGCGCTATAGCTGAAAGACGGCTACAGCGCAGACCAAATTTGCTGGGAGGGTGTCCATGGACGTCCTCTGATGCTTGAGCAGTGAGCTCTGTGATCAGCGAGTCTTTGAGACTCAGCTGATCACAGATCGGAGTAAGGGGTTGATCCCGACCCCTTATCAGCTGTCAGCCAATGACAGCTGATCATGTGATGTAAACAGAGCCGATAATCGGCGTGAGGAGAAAAAAAAGCCAATCATTGGCAGCTGTCAGAGGGGCATTGGTCCCGATCAAAGAGAGCAGCCATCTGCTCATCTGTGCCACCTGTTAGTTCCACCTACCAGTGCACAACACTGCTGCCTACCAGTGCCCACAGTACCACCCATCAGTGCCCACAGTGCCACCCATCAGTGTCCACAGTGCCAGCTGTCAGTGTCACCAATCAGTGTCACCTACCAGTGCCTCCCATCTGTGTCAACTATCAGTGCCCATCAGTGCCACCTATCAATGCCACCCATCAGTGTCCATTAGTGCCATCTATCAGTGGTACCTATCAGTAACACCTATCAGTGCCCCCATCAATGCCGTCCACAGTGCCACTTGTCAGTGCCACCCATCAGTGGCCATCAGTGCTGCCTTATCTGTGCCTATCAGTGCAGCCTATCAGTGCCCACCAGTGCCACCTCATCAGCGCATATCAATGAAGGAGAAAAATTACCTATCTGCAAAACTTCATAACAAACTATGAAACATGATTTTTTTTTCAAAATTTTCCATCTTTTTTTGTTTGTTTCGCAAAAAATAAAAACCCCAGTGGTGATTAAATACCACAAAAAGAAAGCTCTATTTGTGTGAAAAAAAAATGATAAAAATTTCATTTGGGTACATCGTTGTATGACTTGTCATTCAAAATGCGTCCGTGCTGAAATCTAAAATTGGTCTGGGCAGGAGGGGGGTTTAAGTGCCCAGTAAGGAAGTGGTTAATACAGAGGAACCCTTAAAAACATTTTCAGGTCCTGAGGAACCCCTGCTAAATTATTACATCTCTAGATCAGGACACATTTGCATAGTAGGTAAGTTCTAAATATAGTAAGTAATACATAAAATAATTAATAATGTAATGTATCTGGTATATTTAACACTCCCCTATTCTATAGGAAAATAGTAAAAATAATGAAATGGAACAAAATAATTATTGCCATAAAAGAAACACCAACAGGGAAAATTGTAGTGCCTATTTCATTGGTGGTCAGTGGAAAAGTGCCTTCTTATACTGATAGTCAAGGTAGTGAACCCATACATTGGTGGCCAGTGGGAAAGGACCCCTTATATTAATGGTCAGTGGAAGAAGGATACTCTTACATTGTTAATTAGCGGGAAAACGGCACCTCTTACATGCAGCTAAATAGATAAGTGATGTCAGAGGTTACTGATAGTTAGAAACACTTCCTTGCTCAAGGAAACCCTAGCAACCTCTGAAGGAACCCCAGGGTTACACAGAACCCCGGTTGAGCAACCCTGATTTAGAAAATCACCTTATCAGTGGATCCTGTCTGATTTTTTTGCAGAAGACGGGAACTGACTTCATATATACTAAATACTAGCAGTTTTTGCAATATTTTGATTATTTCACATAAAAGGTTTCAGTATGTAAATTAAAGGGGTTGTAAAGGTTCGTCTTTTATTTTCTAAATTGGTTTCTTTAAGCTAATGCATTGTTGGTTCACTTACCCTTTCCTTCGATTTACCTTCTAAATGTTTTTTTTTCTGTGTTTGAATTTCTCACTTCCTGTTTCTCCTCAGAAAGCTTGCCACCATCATCCGAGCGGTGGAAAGTCATTTAGCTTACTGAACACCTTAGGGCTCTTTCACACGGAACGGACCGTTTTGGACCCGCTCCGTTAGACCGTTTGGCTCAGCGGGGATTCCTCCGTAATCCCCGCTGAGCTGGCGGCTGACAGGGCGGTCTCCGCACACTGTGGAGGAACCACCCTGTCTCTTCTCCGCTCTCCCCTATGGGGAATCGGATGCATACGGACCGCATGTCCGTATGCATCCGATCCGCCAGACAGAAGAAAAATAGGGTTTTCTTCCATCTGGAAAACCAGATCCAGACGGAGGCGGGTGATCACGGACGTTAGCGGATACTCATCCGCTAACGGCCGTGATCCCATAGGGCCCCATCTGTTTATGGACTTAGAAAAAGCGGACCGTTCGTGCGCACGTGTGAAAGGGCCCTTACTGAGGAGGAACAGGAAGTGAGAAATTCAGACAAAGAAAACAAAGGAAAAAAAAAACATTTAGAAGGAAAATGGAAGGAAAAGGTAAGTTAACCAGCAATGCACTAGCTTAAAGTAACCTATTTAGTGTGACTGTAGGCAGGTTAAATCCCCTGGTTGCATCCAAGATGATATATACATTTCTCCTAGGTTCAGGCTTTATGCCACTTTGTACCTCTAGGGGGAGTGATGGGAGGACTTGATTCTGTATCAGGTGGGCTCATTAGGTCCTCTACAAAAGCTTCCAGCATGATAAGAGAGAGGCTTCAACCTGGAACCAGACCTGCGTTTCTATGGGACTGAAACTGCAGGGAGTCAGGGACTGGGGCGGCACAAGGCTGTACCCAGTTGGTAGCTATGGACACCAGCATGTGTAGTGAGCAGGTCAAGTGGACCAGGATTTATTTTTGTAATTCTTTTGTTTTCTGTCATAATTTTAATTTGTGTATTTTTAAATAAAACCGCACCTTTTTGTTTCTCCTACCACTGTCTGCTGTGCCTAACGTTTTTTTTGTGTGCTGAACCCTTCCAGGGGGTCACACACACCCGCTGCCGGGCTAACCCCTCACATTAGAAAATAAAAAACAAACCTTTACAACCCCTTTAACAATTTTGCCATGGTGAAACAGCACTACTTCACAGTGAATAATGGATGAAAAAAAATGTAATCATGGCTGTAGTTTATTAACATTATTAAATAATGTATTCAGTTGCTCTCTGTTAAGCAGCATAGATTTTATTAGTTAGTGAAAAAAAATCCAGGATTATTTAATTAAACAATCTTGGGATTTGTCCAGACCTGTACTAGAGTGAAATGAAAGGCATACTAAAAGGACAACTTTCTCAAACCCAAACGTTCAAGCTTGGTTCAACACCTCACCTCTTCATTTATGTGCCTTGCAGGTCTCTGTGTTCATTGCTAAGAGCATTTTAAAGCGACACAATACACAAGGGAGTTTCTTCAATAAGTAACAAATTACAAAGATTTATTTTTTTCGACCCAACATATGTACTTCCACTATTTTGTGCATTACAAATGATTTTCTCATTAAAGCGGAAGTAAAGCTTCTTAAGAAAAAAAGTATTACCCTGCAAGGTAATATTACCGTTGACAGTGCTTCTATCTTCACCAGGTATTCTAGATTCGTGGGCTCCGGTCATCTGATTTGCTGAGCCGCGATGACGGAACTCTGAAGGAACGGCATGGGTATGCCATTCCTTTGGAACGCATGCACCGGTGACATCACCGGCTGCTGCTCGCTGGATTATCTCCTAAACGGTGAACAATAAGAGCCGGTTCACACTGCAGCGGCACGACTTCGGGAGGCGACTCTGCAAGTCGTCCTGAAGATGACTTCAGAGGCGATTAGCAAAATTACTTCTGTATAGAAGTCAATGCAGGTCGCCCTGAGTAGTCCCCGAAGTCGTGCAAGAACCTTTTTCTAAGTCGGAGCAACTTGCGTCGCTCCTATTAGAACGGTTCTATTGCATAGAATGAGTCGCCCCAGTGTGAACCGGCTCTTAGGAGATATTTATTTTACCTACAGGTAAGATTTATTATAAGCTTACCTGTAAGTAAGAATTAGCTAAACAAATTTACTACGACTTTAAAGTGTGGAAGTGGAACATTGTGCCAGGGTGTAGGGAAAGGCTTAGCACTGACAAAAGATGGGGCTCAGTGATTGTTTAAGTCTAGTCTTCAGGGTCCTCCTAATAGGAAATGATTTGAATATAAGGCTCCTTTCACACTGGCCGAAATCCATCGCTACGGAGTCCGCCAGCTCCCACCAGCTCAGCGGGAGATCTGTCCGCTGAAACGTCAGATGACAAGCCCCTCTCTGCTCACTGAGCGGGGAGGGGCTTGTGCAGCGCCACTGTCTTCTATGGAGCGATCTGATGAAAACGGACAGCATGTCTGTTTTCATCAGATCTTACCCAATCCGATCCACATGGATGGATGGGGATGTATCGCCATACGTCTGATTTTGGCGGATTGGGTCAGGTGTCAGCAGACATGTCTCAGCTGACATCCGACACTTCGTAGGACTGTATGGAGCAGCCATTCAGGTCCGCCGTCAAAACTGACAGGCGGACCTGAATGGTCCAATCGTGTGAAAGGGGCCTTAGATTGCAGAAAGGGTTCTTTATTGTTATAGCAGTAAAAGTATGGAACTCCCTCACAGGACGTGGTAGTAGCTTAAGTGTCGACAACCTAAAAAAAAAGTATTAATGTCTTCCTTAGGAAGCAGTATATACATGGGAATTGTTAGAGAATAAAAATCACACATAAATACGCACACAGGAGTTGAACTGAATAGTGTTGCATAAATTTTCAACAATACAAACTATGTAACTATAATAAGCACAGGTACCAAAAAGCATCAGCACTCTCGATTGATAGTTTACATACTTTGTTGGACCCTGGTTCAAAACTGGAGAATGAGAGTTGTAGTTTCTAGATGTAAAGGTATGTAATATAACAATTTCCAGACCCAAATAAAGGATAATGGTGTTCTTTAAAGGTTTAGTTCAAACAAAAAAATGAAAAGGTAAATTAACTCACTAAACCCTCCCCACACCCTGCTGCACTTATTTCCTTACTTGATTATCTTCTCATGCCAATGCTGGCATGAGATTTATTTGGAAGGAGTCAGGTCATTGGGGTTCTTTCCACCAGGCCTGAAGCCTGGGGGCTAACCACATGTGTAGAGTAGGGATGAGCCAAACACCCCCGCGTTCGGTTCGCACCAGAACCTTCGAACGGACCGAACGTTCGAGCGAACATTTAGAACCCTATTGACGTTCATGGGACTCGAACGTTCGAATTCAAAAGTGCTAATTTTAAAGCCCCATATGCAAGTTATTGTCGGAAAACGTCTTTGAGAACCCGGGTCTTGCCCCAGGGAACATGTATCAATGGAAAATCACTGCTCCAGAAAAAACGACCATTTAAAAAAAAAATATTCCATTGATACATGTTCCCTGGGGCAAGACCCGGGTTCTCAGAGACGTTTTCACAGGCATACTATAGACACCCAGCAGGTACAATATTTAAAGAAATTTTTCATTTTTTTTATTTAAGCATCATGATGCTTAAATAAAAAAAAAAAATATTCCTTTAAATATTGTACCTGCTGGGTGTCTATAGTATGCTTGTGTAGCTTTATGGTGCACACTGCAGAGGACACAGGCAATACACCACGTGAGAATACTGCAGCTAGCACAATCAACTACCTGCCAGTAAATTAGGAAGAACTGATCTAGCTAAACTATACAGTGTATATATAAATATATGTACAACACCTGGGATGCATATATATCCTCTACACACTGTAAATTTAAAAATACGAAAGAAGCTTGGACAGCCACACTCCAAAGATGTTACTTTAATTAAAAACGATCACAAAATAAACATGCCACAGCAAAAATTGGGACAAAGCTAACGTTTCGCACTGTAGCCCTAGTGCTTGCTATGACTAAGCACTAAAGCTACAGTGCAAAACGTTAGCTTTTGTCCCAATTTTTGCTGTGGCATGTTTTATTTTGTGATTACAATACAAAAAGTGCAGCGCTAATATATGGTGGTCAGTGTAAAGCAATCCTCCAAAACATCATAAAAATTGAAGTGGGTACTCTTACCGACAGTTGTAGACTCACATGTTAATATTAACATCAAGTCTAGAAGGCGTGATGGTTTCAACAGACCTGGGACTCTGCATGGATGGTCACTTTGTGCGGTGGTGCCTGCATCAATCCAGTCGAACGAATACTTCCGATCCAGGAACCCAAACGGATGTGGTTTGAAAATGCAGGTCACAAATGGCCAGCCTCAATGAATAGGCATGCCGACATGCCCCTGTTGATAGCTTTCTGAGCCGAAACGCATCAGGAATTGATATGTTAGCACCCTATACTGCTTTTTATTTTATCTTATCACATGAGTTTATGTAATATTTTTTCAAATAAAACCTTCTCAGGTTTAGTTTGATTTGCACCATCTGGAGCACTCTATTTTTTCATGTCCATGTACGCCCTGCCTATTCATTGAGGCTGGCCATTTGTGACCTGCATTTTCAAACCACATCCATTTGGGTTCCTGGATCGGAGGGTATTCGTTCAAATGGATTGATACAGCCACCACCGCCCGGAGTGACCATCCATGCAGATTCCCAGGTCTGTTGAGACCATCGCGCCTTCTAGACTTGCTGTTAATATTAACATGTGAGTCTACAACTGTCGGTAAGAGTACCCACTTCAATTTTTATGATGTTTTGGAGGATTGCTGCAGACAAGCCACCTACCCCATAAGATAATATCCACCCATCACTCACTCATTTGAATTGTGAATTACTCACCTGTTAGGCCGCGTACACACGATCAGACCAGTCCGTCGGACAGATTAGATGGTTAGTACGCAAAAACATCGGACCAAAAACCCGCGCATGCTCAGAATCAAGTCGACGCATGCTTGGAAGCATTGAACTTCGTTTTTTCAGCACGTCGTTGTGTTCTATGTCACCACGTTCTGGTCCAATCAGATTTTTGGTCCGATGGTGTGTACGCACATCAGACCATCAGACCACTTCAGCCTGGTCCGATGAAACTGGTCCATCGGACCAGTTTCATCGGACCGGTCTGATCGTGTGTACGTGGCCTAAGAGTGATCCATTCACCTGTTGGGAGATCCATTATTGGACTATATGTATTCACTATTGGTCTTGTTTTCTTTACACTGACCATCATATATTAGCGCTGCACTTTTTGTATTGTAATTGCTTTGGACTTTGCTTGTTTGTGTGCCAGCTGCTTTCTTTGTTTCACAATTGGTTCAGGGCAGTTCCCCCCCCCCCTTTTTTTCATGTTTATTTTGTGATCCTTTTTAATTAAAGGAACATTTTTGGAGTGCTGCTGTCCAAGCTTCTTTCGTATTTTTGCATTGCTATTGCATTGCCGGCACCCGTGGTTTGATTTTGGTGAGGAGGTTCTTTAACTACTACTGAGCAGTTACTTTCTTTTTCTACACTGTAAATTTAACTGACTAGCCTGCCTGCTCTATCTAGCTAGAAAAAAAAGACTCTCTCTCTCTCTCTCTCTCTCTCTCTCTCTCTCTCTCTCTCTCTCTCTGTGACTAATATCTAACCAGCGCCGCAACACACTACACGAGGCTGCCCTGCAGGCGGCCTTTTATAGTGTGGGGCGTGTACTAAAGCCCTGAGCCATAATTGGCCAAAGCCACACTGGCTTTGGCCAATTACGGCTCTCTGTACTGACGGCGCTGTGATTGGCCAAGCATGCGGGTCATAGTGCATATTTGGCCAATCATCAGCGTGCAATGCCGCAGTGAATTATGGGCCGTGGCGCGTCACTCAAATTTGGGGTGTTTTGTTTGTATTTCGACGAACGATCGAACATACGATGTTCGAGTCGAACATACGTTCGACTCGAACACAAAGGTCATCCCTAGTGTAGAGTCTTAGCCCGAGGGGAGCCTTAGGAGAACAGTTGTTAGAGAGGTGACCACTCCTGTTGCTGGAGGAAAGTTTAGAAGGGATGGAGTTCTGAAGGAGCACGAGAGCAGATGCTTCACTAGTCGGGGACAGTGAAGTAAGTGGCAAAGCTTCATTTGAGACTCATCCAGGAATACAGTGGGTAGCTGTGAATAAAGCTTGAAGGAGTACAGCGGGTAGCTGTTTTATGTAACACACTATCTTTGATCTCTCCTCTGTTCCAGCTGGATTTTCAGTTAGACTCAGGGCCGGACTGGGATACCGGGAAAATTCCCGGTAGGCCGCCTGCTTTTGCATGCTGTCACTGCCTCAGTCTGCCTGTCAGTCAAAATGCAATCAGCGGCTATCGCCACCGCCGCGGCCGCCGCTCTTTTCAATTGTGCAGGGGTGACGTCTGGTACGAGTTCCTTGGCGCCGCACTTCCCTTCTTACCCAACTAATCAGTGAGCAGCATCACTGATCATGTGACTAAGGGGAGGAGCCGAGCAGGAGAAACAAATGTGAGGACTAGTTCCATCGTCCCGTGCGGTGCCAGCACTGCCCGGAATGTCTCTGCAGGGTCACGAGTGAGGGGAGAGCCGCAGAGGAGAAGTGTACGGCGTCGCCATCCTGCCTTGGAGCACAAGGTGAAGAAATGCATTGTAATGCAATTTATATAATTAATCTTTCTCTCACCATATCTGCACCCCCCCCCCCGGGGCCCCCCTTCTCTCTATGTCACCTACCTTTGCTGCCCCTGCAATTAAATTGAAATCTGTATAATAATCTCAGGGGGGTGCACCGTGCAATGCCTTGTGAGAGAGATTATTATACAGATTACAATGTGCACCCCCCCCCTCTCCCTGTGTCACCTTTGCTGCCCCTGCAAATTGTAATCTGTATAATAATCTCTCTCACAAGGCATTGCACGGTGCACCCCCACTCTTTGTCACCGTTTCACCCCTCTCTGTTACCGTTGCACCCCGTCTCTCGCCGTTGCACCCCCTCTCTCTCGCCGTTGCACCCCCTCTCTGTTACCGTTGCACCCCCTGTCTCTCGCCGCTGCACCCCCTCTCTGTTACCATTGCACCCCATGTCTCTCTTTTGCCGTTGCACCCCCTGTCTCTCTCTCGCTGTTGCACCCCCTCTCTGTTGCCGTTGCACTCCCTGTCTCTCTCTCGCCGTTGCTCCCCCTGTCTCTCTCTCGCCGTTGCACCCCCTCTCTGTTACCGTTGCACCCCCTGTCTCTCTCTCGCCGTTGCACCCCCTCTCTGTTGCCGTTGCACCCCCTGTCTCTCTCTCGCCGTTGCACCCCCTGTCTCTCTCTCGCCGTTGCACCCCCTGTCTCTCTCTCGCCGTTGCACCCCCTCTCTCTCGCCGTTGCACCCCCTGTCTCTCTCTCGCCGTTGCACCCCCTCTCTGTTACCGTTGCACCCCCTGTCTCTCGCCGTTGCACCCCCTCTCTGTTACCATTGTACCCCCTGTTTCTCACCGTTGCACCCCCTGTTTCTCGCCATTGCACCCCCCTGTCTCTCTTTTGCCGTTGCACCCCCTGTCTCTCTTTTGCCGTTGCACCCCCTGTCTCTCTCTCGCCGTTGCACCCCCTGTCTCTCTCTCGCCGTTGCACCCCCTGTCTCTCTCTCGCCGTTGCACCCCCTGTCTCTCTCTCGCCGTTGCACCCCCTGTCTCTCTCTCGCCGTTGCACCACCTCTCTGTTACCGTTGCACCCCCTGTCTCTCGCCGTTGCACCCCCTCTCTGTTACCGTTGTACCCCTGTTTCTCGCCGTTGTACCCCCTGTCTCTTTTGCCGTTGCACCCCCTGTCTCTCTCTCGCCGTTGCACCCCCTCTCTGTTACCGTTGCACCCCCTGTCTCTCGCCGTTGCACCCCCTCTGTTACCGTTGTACCCCCTGTTTCTCGCCGTTGTACCCCCTGTCTCTCTTTTGCCGTTGTACCCCCTGTCTCTCTTTTGCCGTTGCACCCCCTGTCTCTCTCTCGCCGTTGCACCCCCTGTCTCTCTCTCGCCGTTGCACCCCCTGTCTCTCTCTCGCCGTTGCACCCCCTCTCTGTTACCGTTGCACCCCCTGTCTCTCGCCGTTGCACCCCCTCTCTGTTACCGTTGTACCCCCTGTTTCTCGCCGTTGTACCCCCTGTCTCTCTTTTGCCGTTGCACCCCCTGTCTCTCTCTCGCCGTTGCACCCCCTCTCTGTTACCGTTGCAACCCCTGTCTCTCTCTCGCCGTTGCACCCCCTCTCTCACCGTTGCACCCCCTGTCTCTCACCATTGCACCCCCTGTCTCTCACCATTGCACCCCCTGTCTCTCACCATTGCACCCCCTGTCTCTCTCTCTCGCCGTTGCACCCTCTCCAAAAAAAAAAGCAAAAAAAGCCCAAAAAATTCCCACCTGTCCTCCACCTCCCGCACTATAGCCCTGTTTGCCTTGATGTAATGTTCTGCCAAGTTCCAACTGCCAGTGCCAAGCAGCCACATGTATGGTGCTCGCTCAATTTGGATTTAATAAATTAGAATTATGCATAGCTATATATATATATATATATATATATATATATATATATATATATATATATAGTGATTTGTGCAAGTAGTACCTGCTGTTGCACAAATCACTTTATTTATGATATCTATGGCTATGCATAATTCTAATTTATGTAATCCATATTGAGTAAGCACTATATTTGATTGGCTGCTTACTTCTGTTTGGGCATGTGCTTGGCACATGATGACTTAGACTACTTTTTTCACACTGGGACGTTGCGCCGTCGGCAGTAAAGTGTCGCTATTTTAGCAGCGCTTTACTGTCGTTTTTGCGGCGCTATTCGGCCACTAGCGGGGCGCCTCAAATACTTTTTTGAGAGTCCTGCCAGCACAATGCTAGCGGCCCAAAAGGATAAATAAACGGCTGACTGTCGGTTCAGCGCCGCTGCCCATTGATTTTAATGGGCAGTGGCGCTTTAGAAGCAGTGTGTACACCTTTCCTACAGGGCCTCAAAGATGCGGCTAGCTGGACTTTTTTGAGCATCCAGCCAGCGCACCGCTCAAGTGTGAAAGCTTTCGCATTGGAGTGAGAAAAAAGGCTTTCAGGGCATTTTGCAGGCGCTATTTTGTAGCGCCTGCAAAGCACCTCAGTGTGAAAGTAGTCTAAGACCCCTTTCACACTGAGGTGCTTTGTAGGCGCTATAACGCAAAAAATAGTCTGCAGAGCGCCCTGAAAGAGTGGCTCCATTTACTCCAGTGTGAAAGCCCAAGTGCTTTCACACTGGAGTGGTGCGCTTGTAGGACATTCAAAAATTTCCTGCAAGCAGCATCTTTGAGGCCCTGTAGGAGCGGCTCCTAAAGCGCCCCTGCCCATTGAAATCAAAGCGACGCTTTGCGGCCATTAAAAGCACCCCGCTATCGGCTAAATAGTGGCGCTAAAAATAGCAGCGCTTTACTGCTGATGCCCCCACTGCCCCAGTGTGAAAGAGGCCTCAAAGTCATCATGTGCGTGTGTGCTAAGCAGACAGGGCCGCTGGTGATCCTACTTCCTCTCTCCCCTTGTCAGGGATGTATTCTGGCCTAGGCCAACAAGGCCCAGGCCTAGGGCGGCACTTTGTGGGGGGCGGCCCTCTGTCCTCTTCCCACGGCATCCCTCTCTCCTCTTCCCACGGCGTCCCTCTGTCCTTCTCCCAGGGCGTCCCTCTGTCCTTCTCCCAGGGCGTCCCTCTGTCCTTCTCCCAGGGCGTCCCTCTGTCCTTCTCCCAGGGCGTCCCTCTGTCCTTCTCCCAGGGCGTCCCTCTGTCCTTCTCCCAGGGCGTCCCTCTGTCCTTCTCCCAGGGCGTCCCTCTGTCCTCTTCCCATGAATATGACAGGGATGTGGCTTTGACAGGAAGGGGTGGGTCATATTTAAATTAGAGGGTGCGCAAGTTTAGTCAGGCCTAGGGCAGCACAAAACCTAAATACACCTCTGCCCCTTGTACAGTGTCAGAGGCGCTGGCGCAGCATTTGCAGAGGACTGTATCCATTACAAGGAAACACCCCCTACACTGCTGTGTGTCCCTGATCATCACAGAGCCACTGCCCGCGAGTGTGACCTGTATGTGTACCACTGCGTACAGTCACTGTCTGATGTTCCGTTCCACTCTGCCTTTTTGCCCAGTGCTGTGCCCATGATACACCACATGATTCCTCTGCATTTATGGGTGCTGATATTACCACATTTATGGGTGCTGATATTGCTGCATTTATGGGTGCTGTCACCACATTTATGGGTACTGATATTGCTGCATTTATGGGTGCTGTTACCACATTTATGGGTGCTGATATTGCTGCATTTATGGGTGCTGTCACCACATTTATGGGTGCTGATATTGCTGCATTTATGGGTGCTGTTACCACATTGTTGGGTGCTGACATTGCTGCATTTTTGGGTGCTGTTACCACATTTTTGGGTGCTGATATTGCTGCATTTATGGGTGCTGTTACCACATTTATGGGTGCGGTTACCACATTTATGGGTGCTGATATTGCTGCATTTATGGGTGCTGATATTGCTGCATTTATGGGTGCTGATATTGCTGCATTTATGGGTGCTGATATTGCTGCATTTATGGGTGCTGATATTGCTGCATTTATGGGTGCTGATATTGCTGCATTTATGGGTGCTGATATTGCTGCATTTATGGGTGCTGTTACCACATTTATGGGTGCTGTTACCACATCTATGGGTGCTGATAGTACCACATTTAAGGGTGCTGATATTTCTGCATTTATGGGTGCTGATATTACCACATCTATGGGTGCTGATATTACCACATTTAAGGGTGCTGATATTTCTGCATTTATGGGTGCTGTTACCACATTTTTGGGTGCTGATATTGCTGCATTTATGGGTGCTGTTACCACATTTATGGGTGCTGTTACCACATTTATGGGTGCTGATATTGCTGCATTTATGGGTGCTGATATTGCTGCATTTATGGGTGCTGATATTGCTGCATTTATGGGTGCTGTTACCACATTTATGGGTGCTGTTACCACATTTATGGGTGCTGTTACCACATTTATGGGTGCTGTTACCACATTTATGGGTGCTGATATTGCTGCATTTATGGGTGCTGATATTGCTGCATTTATGGGTGCTGATATTGCTGCATTTATGGGTGCTGTTGCCACATTTATGGGTGCTGTTACCACATCTATGGGTGCTGATATTACCACATTTAAGGGTGCTGATATTTCTGCATTTGTGGGTGCTGATATTGCTGCATTTGTGGGTGCTGATATTGCTGCATTTGTGGGTGCTGATATTGCTGCATTTATGGGTGCTGTTGCCACATTTATGGGTGCTGTTACCACATCTATGGGTGCTGATATTACCACATTTAAGGGTGCTGATATTTCTGCATTTATGGGTGCTGATATTACCACATCTATGGGTGCTGATATTACCACATTTAAGGGTGCTAATATTTCTGCATTTATGGGTGCTGTTACCACATCTATGGGTGCTGATATTACCACATTTTTGGGTGCTGATATTGCCGCATTTTTGGGTGCTGATATTGCTGCATTTATGGGTGCTGATATTGCTGCATTTATGGGTGCTGATATTGCTGCATTTATGGGTGCTGATATTGCTGCATTTATGGGTGCTGATATTGCTGCATTTATGGGTGCGGTTACCACATTTATGGGTGCTGTTACCACACCTATGGGTGCTGATATTACCACATTTAAGGGTGCTGATATTGCTACATTTCTGGGTGCTGTTACCACATTTCTGGGTGCTGTTACCACATTTCTGTGTGCTGATATTGCTGCATTTAAGGGTGCTGATATTGCTGCATTTAAGGGTGCTGATATTGCTGCATTTAAGGGTGCTGATATTGCTGCATTTATGAGTGCTGGTAAGGCCACATTTATGCGTGATGGTAAGGCCAAAATTATGGGTGCTGGTGTCACTGCAATTATGGGTGCTGGTATTACTGTATTTATGGGTGCTGGTAAGGCCGAATTTATGGGTGCTGGTAAGGCCGCATTTATGGGTGCTGATATTACTGCAATCTTGGCTGTTTTTTTTGTTAAGGTTATCTGAAAGATGGGTTTCAAATGTTTTGACAGGGGCGCAGTTTCAGTGCTTGCCATAGGCACTATTTTCACTAGATACGCCTCTGCTTTCGCCGTTGCACCCTCTCTCTCGCCGTTGCACCCTCTCTCTGGCCGTTGCACCCTTTCTCTCTCTCTCACCATTGCAGCCCGGCCCCTTTCTGGCTCTCTCATTTTGGGCTGGTATATTAATGCTGTGGGGCTGGTATGAAATTATTTCCAGGGCTGGTTTTCATTCCCAGTCCGGCCCTGGTTAGACTAAGGCAGTGATAGCAAACCTTGGCACCCCAGATGTTTTGGAACTACATTTCCCATGATGCTCAGCTACACTGCAGCGTGCATGAGCGTCATGGGAAACATAGTTCCAAAACATTACCAAGCTTCACCATCACTGGTCTGGTGCATGGCTTTCCCTTTAGAAATACAAGAATGTTCTGCTCAAACAATGTCAAAGGTTTTATAGAAACAACAAATCGTGATATAAAATGTGTAAACCAGATACCAATGTAATTTCCCCTCAAAGTTCTTATACATTTAATATACTTGTAATTTATGGAACTTGATTGAGCCTACAAGATATGTGTTCTCGTATTAAAAAAAAAAAAAAAAATTCAACAAATATTTAAAAAATTCAGCAGGTTTACTAAAATTGTTCAAGTCAGTTCCAGTTCATAGTTTACCAATATGATATATACACATACACACTATACACTAAAAAAAAAAACTATAAATATAGGTTGTAATTTATCTGTGTAAAAGGAATTGCTTTAGTGTCTCTGGAAGGAGAAGATGACATATTTTATGATGCTGCTTTTGTCCAAAGCACTTTCTAATACATAGCCGACAAATCTGCTTCAAAGTCAGCGGCCCTGGGAAAAGAATTCCACAGATGTTTAGAGAATAAAAACACCAAACAAATCAAGAAACACAAAATAACACACAAGAATCTGGTACGTAATATGTGTTACAGCACAGTCTACATGAATTGACAATGAATTGACAATAGCAAGACACAGCAATGAAACGTTTTTATTAAACATATAGAAGTATGGATTGCATGATCACAGAGGGTGAACATCATAGACAGAGATTGTTGTTTTTCTTGGAGCCAAAATACTCATTATTTACACAACTCTTATGCCGCGTGCACACGCTCAGAATTTCCAACAACAAATGTTCCATGGGAGCTTTTGGTCGGAAATTCCAACTGTGTGTAGGCCCCATCGGACATTTTCCGTTGGAATTTCCGACAACAAAAATTTGAGAGGCGGTTCTCAAATTTTCCGACAACAAAATCCATTCTCATATTCCGACGCACAAAATTCCACGAATGTTCTAAATCAAGTACGAGACAGAAGCGCTCAGTCTGGTAAAACTAGCATGCGTAATGGAGATAGCACATTTGTCACGCTGTAACGGACTGAAAAGCACAAGGCTGAAAAGCACGAATTGTCTCTCACCAAACTTCTACTAACAAGACTGGTATTGAACTTCCCTTTAATAGTGCCGTCGTAAGTGTTGTACGTGACCGCGTTCTTGGCAATCGGAATTTCCGACAACATTTGTGCGACTGTGTGTATGCAAGACAAATTTGAGCCAACATCCTTCGGAAAAAAATCCACGGTTTTGTTGTCGGAATGTCCGATTGTCTGTCTGTACGTGGCATTAGATTTAAAAAGTGGAGTTTTGCTATGTTGTAGGGAAAAATTTAGACTTAATTGTGCGTAAGCAGTGACTAACCGCAGAAGACCTGGCAGATATTCCAATTCTCAACATGGCCATGCTAATTTGTGCAAGAATGTGCACTGGCGCAACTGCGTGTGTGTAAACCGGAAAATTTTCACCCTTAATGGCCAGGTCATTTTTTGCAATATGGCACTGAGTCATTTTAACTGACAATTGCACGGCCGTGCAACACTGTACCCAAATAAAATTGATGTCCTTTTTTTTCCACAAATAGAGATTTATTTTGGTGGTATTTGATCATCTCTGCGGTTTAATTTTTTTGCGCTATAAACAAAAAAAGACTGACATTTTGAAAAAAAAAAGCAATATCTTTTACTTTTTGCTATAAAAAAAAATCCCATATTTAAAAAAACAAAAACAAATTGCTTCATTAGTTTAGCCCCAATATGTACTCTTCTACATATCTTTGGTAAAAAAAAATCACAATGAGCAGATAATGAATGGTTTATGCAAAAGTTATAGCGCCTACAAAATATGGGATAGATTTATGGTATTTTTATTATTATTTTGTTTTACTAGTAATGGCGCTGATCAGTTTGGTCGCATTAGTACAATTAAAATGTCCGTTCTTCCGAAAATTTTGTATTTACTTCAAGCGCTACCAATTAGGATTCCAGTGACTTTTTTGCATCAGATACGTAGTTTATTTATGAATTTTATCTGGGTCGGAAAACGTCCTAGGATTAAAAGAGATCTCTTGACTATGCCTAAGAATCTTGGTGGAATGGGGGTCCCAGATATATTTAACGACTTAAGACCCGGACCAAAATGCAGGTAAATGACCTGGCCCCTTTTTGCAATTCGGCACTGCGTTGCTTTAACTGACAATTGCGCGGTCGTGCGACGTGGCTCCCAAACAAAATTTGCGTCCTTTTCTTCCCACAAATAGAGCTTTCTTTTGGTGGTATTTGATCGCCTCTGCGATTTTTATTTTTTGCGCTATATACAAAAATAGAGCGACATTTTTTTACTTTTTGTTATAAGAAGAATTAAATAAACTACATTTTAGTCAAACATTTAGGCCAAAATGTATTTAGCCACATGTCTTTAGTAAAAAAAAAAAATCGCAATAAAAAAAAATGGCTACCTAGCGGGAACAGCGACACTAATACAGCGATCAGAAAAATGATCGCTTAGTGACGCTGGCAATAGGGAGTGAAAGGGTTAACAAGGGCGGTGATCAAGGGGTTAAAACTTTATTAGGGGGGGTAGGGGGCTACCCTGGACCTAACACTAACTGCCTGTCACAGTAACTGTCACACTGACACTAAATGCAGTGATCAGTAAATATATGATCACTGCAATCAGTGACACTGTGGGTCATCCACTAAATAGCAATTTAAATTTTTATTAATGCTTGTGACGTTAGGTTTCTTGTTTCATATGTGCCCTCTAGGGGGAGTCTTTGAGGTATAGTGACCTCCCTCTGACTTTATTTCTGATTAGAATATCGGGGTCCCGGCACACTGTTGGTTGTAGTCCTCAGTGTGCATAGTGTGTATCCCTACATGCCCCTGAGTGCGCGCTTTCTAAGTTAAACTCCCGGACCGCAAGTTATTATTAGGTTCCGTGTCGAGTATTTGGAACGCATGCCTCGACGCTGGATGTCCAGGTATAGCGTCTCATTGGTCCTCAGGATCGAGGCGTGGAACGCATATTCCGCCACTCAGGTCACACTTAATGTTCACATGACCTGCACAGTCATATTGGAGACTTCCGCGGCGCACCGGAAGTGACACCATCTGGAACGCATGTTCCGGTTTGATATCGAGGCGTGGAACGCACGCCTCGACTCCATGTTGTTCTGACCAGGAAGTGGACATCAATTAACAGGCCGCGTTTGTTTTTCAACACAGGTGGGCTTGGCTCCTATTATGGTTTTTTTTTTTTGCTATATAAACAAGTTGGTTGCAGTTGTAAGTCACCCTTTGATAACGTGTAATGACACGAAACGCGTCGGTGAAGATTTTATTACTGCTGTTATCCATGTCTATATGCGCTGTGTACTACTTCAAAATTGTAAGTGCATTTGTCTATTACATTTTTAACTTTAAGTTACGGTATCACACTATGTTGCTCCTCCTTTTTCCTTCTCTGGTATTGTGACTGCAAATACTGTCGAGACTTGGCCATACACCTTTATTGTGGGTATCCATATCGGTCTGGACAAGAGTGGTTATCCTGCGTCTGGAGAGACTCCTAGGACACCTGTATACTATAAGCTTGTCTGACTCACAAAGCGTATGCTTTTCTGAGTCCGACATTTCTGGTAAGCCTACATCTTCATTGGTGGAGGGTTTCTCACATTGGAGTCACATTGGAATTGATTCATCACCTTATCACTTTCTTCTGGAACTCTACTTCTATACAGCTTAAATTCCAGTGGACTTATTTGTCTTTTTCATTTTTGATATGGACTTTTTACACTTGGTGCATGAATTTTCTGTATAATTTCTTAATATTTTTTTATATATTACTTATTATGTGTTGTAATTGCATGCCAGTATAATTGCATTTTACATATTTGTTTAGCGCGACACTTTCTTTTTACACTTTGTTCACCTTTGCTTCTATCAAACAGCCGTGTCAGCCGCTTTAGAATATTGTTATTAGTAGCGCGGTGTTACGCACCATATATTTAATCAGTGACACTGTGACAGGGGGCTGGGGGGGGGGGGTGATCGGAAGGGGTTAAATGTGCCTGTGTGTGTGGTGTCAGTGTAGTGTTGGTGCGACTTACTGTGTGATGTCTTCTCTCCTCTCGGCGAATTGAAAATACCGCCGAGAGGAGAGCTGCATCACTTCCTCTGCCAGTGTTTACATTACACAGGCAGAGGAAGTGACACGCGGAGAGGACGCGCATTGGCTGGGAGTGATCTGGAGGGGGCGGACAAAAACCAACAGCCGCCTCCTCATCCCGGATCGCTCGCACAGCCGCGGGAACCGCCGCATGTACCGGGGGGGGGTCCCGACCGGACCCCCGACCCACATCTAGGCAGGGACATACAGGTACGCCAATGTGCCTGTACGTGCCATTCTGGCGACGTAAATGTACATGTGGCGTTCCTTAACCGGTTAAAGAGCCGACATACACCTATGGGGTTTTGTGGGAACGAGCTGACCTGCCTCAGTATAATGACAGTGGCTGGTTGGCAAGTGGTTAATTTTCTTTTTTAGGCATTATTCCTTCTATTTTCACCTGGTGATCTAGCTAGTAAGTCTGTTTTAAAAAATAATAAGTTCTCTTCCAATTGTATCAATTTACAGGAATGGATCAAACAATTTAACAGTGACAATTGGTGAAGAATTTTTTTAGGCAACCAGAAAAATGAATATTTTAGAAAATGAATTTATTATACAAAAAATCATATTTTCTATGAATTCTCTATGCATTTTTGTATAATAAATGAATTTCTAAAATATTCATTTTTTTTGGATGCCTAAAAAATCCCCCAATAAAGGTTTATTTCAGACTGACAAGGCTGCTGTCTGCTGTGCCTCCTGTGCTCATTCATCTAGAGTGTGGGCACTCTTAATACAGGGGGTGTGTTGCTGGCCAGATCAGCTGGTGAAAAGAGAGGGCCTTAAAAAGAAAACGAAGGCAGCAACCACATCTAATGATTGGTATGCTGCAAGATATTATATTTTTGGGTTTAATACCACTTTAACCTCCTATAGCGAAGATTTTCCTCTGGAAAAGTTTCACATTATTATTGCTACAGGTCCTTATGAACCTTGGATTAAAGTCTACCTTCTCTTTTTAAAAAGATCTCCTTCAATGAGCTATGTGGCGGGATGAGCTCTGAGGGTTGTTTTCCATCCGTATTTCTGCTCTGTGTGCTTCCTCCATAGTCAATAAGTAGGTTCACCAAATCGGCATTGCCATTTCTTGAGGCAGCATGTAGTGGGGTGTCCAGGTCTTTACCAATATTTGCACTTGCTCCTAGTGGATAAAACAAGTTATATTTGAAGTGAAATGTCAGAAGAAAAGAGAGAAGTTTGTATTCATGCTCAGAATGATTCCATACCCAGCTCGAGAAGTCTTTTAGCAGTGTCCACTTTTTGATTCTCACAGGCCACATAGAGCAGAGAGCCCAGGTGCTTTATGTTATGCTGTATACTAACTCCAGAGTTCGCCAGAGACTCCATACATTCTGTATGGCCTGAAACACAACAGAGGGGGACATTTTAGTAAAAACCTGCATTCAGGGCCGTCTTTAATATGGTTTGGGTCCTGGGCAAACATTTTTTTTGGGCCCCCCTCCAGCTTATTTTGGGCCTGGTTGGTTCACATGTATGTGTTTTGGCGGCCCTCATTTGTGCAGGCACAGCAGCCCATTGGTTTGAATGGGCTGCCATGCCTTTGTTTCCTGCAGAAAAAAGTGCATTCAGCATTTTAAACATACAGTTGCCTTGAAATCCATTCTGCTTTTGCACCATGCTACTTACCTGCAGTTCTTGCACACACAAACGCACTGTGTTTTTAAAAGCGTGACCTAAACGTCTAAAAATGCAGCAAGTTTGACAGTGCAGGAACTGCAGATAAGTCACAGCAGACAGCAGAATGGACAGGCAGTGCTGTATTTCATTGCTTGATGGGCATAGGTGTGCCGTGTGCGCAGCTTATTGCATGAGGCATGTGCTTTTCTTTGCAGGAAACATAGGCATGGAGGCCCATTCAAATGAATGGCCTGCTGTGCCTGCGCAAATGTGGGCCGCCAAAACACATACATGTGAACCAGCCAGGCCCAAAATAAGCCCATCAAGCAGTTAAATACAGACAGTAATGCCATGTGCTCTGAGGCCTTACTCAGCCTGGACTGCAGGTCTGGTCTGTGATTTAAAGAGTTCCTCTATTTTACACATGGCAAGGCATGGGGTCCAATTGTGCTAAAGCAGAATGGACAGATGGTGCTGTGACCCCATGCCATGTGTAAAATACAGGAACTTTTTAAATCACAGACCAGACCTGCAGTGAATCATCAAAAATGATATAGACTTTGGGCACACTCTACAGAAAACTTCTATTTACAATATAGATTAGCAAACAGTGACATACCTTGAGGAGCAGGACATGAAGAAGTCAGCCTCGGGAGGAGCAAACTGGGGATGTTATAAAATCACATTCTAATTCACTTTTATATACAAGCAGCACCCAGTGGCAGGAAGGGAGTAGTGCACGTCTAAAGGGAAGCCAGGGGTGCTGTACATTTTAAAACACTGGGAAGGGAAGCAGTACTGCGTGCCACTGATGATTTTCAGCACTGATTTGTGGGCAGCACAGGGGCTTAACGGGCGGCTCTGCTTTGGGCCCCCAACAGTGACAGGGCCCTTGGCAGCTTCCCCTGTTTGCCCTGCGGTAAAGACGGCCCTGCCCGCATTATACACCATGATATGGAAGTTCCCATTTACTGATTTTAAAAGGAATGCTTATGAAGATTGCTCCATGCCTAACACCATTTAATAGCAACCAGAGTTGTGTTCCATGACTGGAAGAAAATCCTCTGCCAATCAAGAAAAACGGTGTTAGTTGCTGAGATCCAGCATGTAGTGAAAAGTGTGTTTCCCTTGTCTACAGTAGTGGTATCTAGAATCTGTGCTGTGGGAGTAGAGGACCAGCTGGAGGATAGAAGTTAGGGAAATGTGTAGAATCTTCTCCCCTGAACAAGTAGACATGTGCATTCCTTTTAGTCCGAATGCATTTTTGTCAGAATTTCTGGGATTTTCGCGTTTGTTTTAACAAACGATAACGAATCCGAGAGTCCGAGATCCGACATAAAAAAAAATGCTTTATTTTTGTTTTGTTGCGACAACAGTTCGATATTGATATGAGAATCGACATGACGATGACAATAGCGATCTGTGTCTATCGAATCTGCAGTTGAATGTGCCTAACTTTAGCCCTATTAGTCCAAGATTATTCGACATGGGGAGAGATGAAGCGTCGACATGGGGAGAGATGAAGAGTCGACATGGGGAGAGATGAAGAGTCGACATGGGGAGAGATGAAGAGTCGACATGGGGAGAGATGAAGCGTCGACATGGGGAGAGATGAAGCGTCGACATGGGGAGAGATGAAGAGTCGACATGGGGAGAGATGAAGAGTCGACATGGGGAGAGATGAAGCGTCGACATGGGGAGAGATGAAGCGTCGACATGGGGAGAGATGAAGCGTCGACATGGTGAGAGATGAAGCGTCGACATGGGGAGAGATGAAGAGTCGACATGGGGAGAGATGAAGAGTCGACATGGGGAGAGATGAAGAGTCGACATGGGGAGAGATGAAGAGTCGACATGGGGAGAGATGAAGAGTCGACATGGGGAGAGATGAAGAGTCGACATGGGGAGAGATGAAGAGTCGACATGGGGAGAGATGAAGAGTCGACATGGGGAGAGATGAAGAGTCGACATGGGGAGAGATGAAGAGTCGACATGGGGAGAGATGAAGAGTCGACATGGGGAGAGATGAAGAGTCGACATGGGGAGAGATGAAGAGTCGACATGGGGAGAGATGAAGCGTCGACATGGGGAGAGATGAAGCGTCGACATGGGGAGAGATGAAGCGTCGACATGGGGAGAGATGAAGCGTCGACATGGGGAGAGATGAAGCGTCGACATGGGGAGAGATGAAGCGTCGACATGGGGAGAGATGAAGCGTCGACATGGGGAGAGATGAAGCGTCGACATGGGGAGAGATGAAGCGTCGACATGGGGAGAGATGAAGCGTCGACATGGGGAGAGATGAAGCGTCGACATGGGGAGAGATGAAGAGTCGACATGGGGAGAGATGAAGAGTCGACATGGGGAGAGATGAAGAGTCGACATGGGGAGAGATGAAGAGTCGACATGGGGAGAGATGAAGAGTCGACATGGGGAGAGATGAAGAGTCGACATGGGGAGAGATGGAGCGTCGACATGGGGAGAGATGGAGCGTCGACATGGGGAGAGATGGAGCGTCGACATGGGGAGAGATGGAGCGTCGACATGGGGAGAGATGGAGCGTCGACATGGGGAGAGATGGAGCGTCGACATGGGGAGAGATGGAGCGTCGACATGGGGAGAGATGGAGCGTCGACATGGGGAGAGATGGAGCGTCGACATGGGGAGAGATGAAGCGTCGACATGGGGAGAGATGAAGCGTCGACATGGGGAGAGATGAAGCGTCGACATGGGGAGAGATGAAGAGTCGACATGGGGAGAGATGAAGAGTCGACATGGGGAGAGATGAAGAGTCGACATGGGGAGAGATGAAGAGTCGACATGGGGAGAGATGAAGAGTCGACATGGGGAGAGATGAAGAGTCGACATGGGGAGAGATGAAGAGTCGACATGGGGAGAGATGAAGAGTCGACATGGGGAGAGATGGAGCGTCGACATGGGGAGAGATGGAGCGTCGACATGGGGAGAGATGGAGCGTCGACATGGGGAGAGATGGAGCGTCGACATGGGGAGAGATGGAGCGTCGACATGGGGAGAGATGGAGCGTCGACATGGGGAGAGATGGAGCGTCGACATGGGGAGAGATGGAGCGTCGACATGGGGAGAGATGGAGCGTCGACATGGGGAGAGATGGAGCGTCGACATGGGGAGAGATGAAGCGTCGACATGGGGAGAGATGAAGAGTCGATGAAGCAGCTAAAATCATACAATCGCGGCAAGCGGACATTTATGGTCAAATGCTCGGCCCATAAGCTATAGAAAAATTCTAATGTTGGCTGACTAGTAATAATAATTAATATAATTATTACTAGTTAGACAACATTAGAATTCTACTATGGCTTGTGGGCGGAGCATTAGAAATGTACGATTGTGGCGTCGTACAGTTTAGCTGCTTCGTCGAATCTTCTTCGAACATTTAATAGACACCATAAGCCTTCAATGACAGATTCGACCTTAATGACTTCAGATTTTCGGATGAATGCATTTTTTAACTAAACAAAATAAATAAAAACGAATTTGGGAAGTAACAAAATAATTTTATTTTTCGGACGAAAACTAAATTCCGAAACAAAATATTTCAGTGTGCACATGTCTATGAACAAATCCTTTGGCATACAGCCGGTAAGCGGACCCTGGTTCCTCTACCACGGTGGCCAGGCTCTGCCCTAAAGGGCCAGTGCATGTGTTTCTCGGCATCCGATCTATGGGTCACCATGCTGGTTGCTGAGCTCCCTGTGACTTTCTCAACATGTCTCTAGGGATCTTCTTTAACCCCTGCATGTTGGCAGTATCCCTAGTTTTCCTGACTCCAGTGATCCTCTGTGACCCTTTATTTTCCAGCCTGCAACTAGTACCTGTGTGATTCCCTGTGTGTTCCAGCCAGCAACTCGTTACGAGTACCTGTGTGATTCTCTGAGCACCCCTGATTGTATCTAGTCTTCCTTCACTTGTGTGTTTCCTGTACTCTCCAAACTTTTCCTCTGTATTCAAAATCCCAGTGCTTCAGGAGACATCTAGTGATCCCATGACCCCAGTGCTGCAATAGACTTTCACCTGTCTTCTGTGCATCTTACTTTCCAGCACCTGCCTACTTGGGTGAATCAGAGAGCCGCAACATGGGAGTTGTCAGTAACATAGCCCAGTGTTTCTCAACCTTTTTCCAGTTGGGCGCCCTTGAAAAGTATTTTCAGTCTTGAGGCACCCCTGTCCAAGACTTGGTTCACGTCGATGTGTGTTGCGGAACACGCGCAAAATCGCGCTCGTTCTTGACACACAGACAAATGCTCTGCTCTTTAGGGGTGCCATTAATTGTTATCCATTGGCAAACATGGGTTGCTTTTGTTATGGCACAATTTAAAAAAAAAAGGGTCGGGGAACTTCTTTCCCCGCATTAATGCGGGTAGGGAAATTAATGGGCTGCCCTACACGCAGCACGCATCCACACAGAACCAAGAGCTTGTTCACATGTCAGGCTGGAGGGGCAGTAAAACCACATGGTTGAGCTGTTTTTACCACCCCCAACTTTTGCCCCTTTAGCTGCAGAGGCAACAGCTGGGGGTGTAAACATGCTGTGACTGCAGCTGGAGGTATACCCAGGGTGAATGGGGCTGCACTGCAACTACCCTGCAACTGTGTGCATTGCATTTATGGGCTTAAAACAGGTGGTGAGGAGGCAAGATATGCCTCTTTACTGGCTGACAAATGCTCCTGAAAAGCAATATGAACACAAATTGCTTTTCAGAGGAGCAGCAGTCTTTGCTGCTATCTCGAAACCTACAAAAGTAGTTCTGATGGTACAGGAATAGGGGGGTTAGGATTAAAAGTAACATACATACAGACAGATGCGCACGCACACAAACAGACAGACGTACAAACACATTGTTTGTACGTCTGTCTGTTTGTGTGCGTGCACATCTGTCTGTATGTATGTTACTTTTAATCCTGACCCCCCCTATTCCTGTACCATCAGAACTACTTTTGTCACACACACTAACAGACATGTGTACACATACACTGAAAGAAGAACTGTCAGAGCTGCACAACAACCAATCAGATCAAGAGTGCTGTAGCCATGAATGGAGGATGTGGGGTGTCAGTGACTGAAACAGCTGGTTATTCATAGCAGAGCCCCCCTCACCACCTTACCCTTGGCCTCGCAGTCAGCACAGTACTTGTTGTCCTCCTCCCTCCGCATACGAGACAGGATGGCCTGGTGCTGCTCATTCAGCTTCAGGGCCTTCTCCCTCTCTGAGCGGGTGGCAATGTCTGCGGGCAGGGGAGCAGTGTCGGTCACGGTGACTCTACTCTTGCTTCTTCCCCCTCAGGGAAAAGCGTGCCAGGCAGAGTTCAGGACTGTACCCGCGGCTCTCACGTCACAGAAGCAGTGCGTGCGTCCGACCCTCCCATAGCAACCGATGACGTATTCGGTTGGTAAGACGAGGTCGGGAGGCCCGCACAGCCAGCACAGCTTCCTGAGTGCCGGTAAATGAGTTTTACACAGCGGACCGACACCGCTGTAAAGTCAAATGATAACGAAGTGCCCAGCAGTAGTGTTACATTAGATAACAACCATAGCTGCCAATATTTGGGGTCATTTTGCCGCGGCACACTGGTTGAAAAACGTTGACATAGCCTATCGCCCCTTGCATGGCACTCTGGTGAAGATTAGATGGCTCCTTAGACCCTGCACTTCAGCTCTTCTCCTTCATTGAACAAGCAAGAATGCAGATCCCATTCCCTTCAGTGTCACCAGGTATCCAGTCACCACAGTATCTGTTACCTCCTCGTAACTACACAAGGCTATTTTTCTCCTTGTAGCCTACACCACCAATTTTCCCCTAGCTGCCATTACTAAGTCCCCATAATCCAGTCTTCACCTATTGGTTATAGATTCCCCATCCATGACAGGCTACACTGGGAAGAGACATTATGCCTAAAAACAACATACTAAAATATAAAAACCATGAAATACATTTTTAATGCACATTGCTAAAAATAAAATCCACATTCCCTGACATATGGATTACCACTAGAGACAGCATTTACAAATCTTATGAAAGATAGGATAGCAAGCATGTAAAAGGAAAAATGCCAGTGAAAAGCAAGTTTTGGGTAACATTGTAATAATAACAAGATTACTGAGTAGAACATGTTTATGCTTTTTTTTTTTTTTCAATAAAGTTTAGCTGTATATTAAATGGGATTTTTCAGTGTGTTGTGGTTTTTTTTTTAAGTGGAAAATCAAATAACCAATAGCATAATAAACATGTTAGAGGCTTAATTTATATATTAAAAAAAAAAAAAACTCCTACACAGTGCATTATCCCTGGATAAAACAGAGGGGCTGCCAGCAAAAGGGGTTTGAAAGGTACCAACCACTTTAATGCCCTGGCCCCCAGGCTTGGTACTCATTTTGCATCTGGGTAGTGTAGGGACAGGTCACCCATCTGACATCGACAGTGACTATCGTCAGAGAGAGGTTCTTGATGAGTAGGGAAAGAATAGGGACATGCCATTCTACCTGGAAATCTCCCCAAGAAGATGCGGAAGCAACTGTGGCAGTGACAAACAGGTATGACCCAGCACTCATGAAAAAGAAGGCCCTAACACCCTCACCACAGTTAGCCATACACACAGCACTAAGAGAGCTCATCCTGGATGTGGCCTCCCTGAAACCAGAACTGTCCTCAATCAAACAAGATCCGGTTTCTTCCCACAAGGGTGAGAACGTTACTAGTAATGGTGGCGATCTGCGATTTTTATCGGGACTGCGACATTATGGCGGACACTGGCCCTGATTACTGTATAAATTACACTGGCAGGAAAGGGGTTAAACACTAGGGGTCAATGAAGGGGTTAAGTGTGTCCTAGGGATTGATTCTGTAGAGTAACGGTTTCAGCCAAATGATCAGACCAGTGGTGATATGCAATTTCTACTTTACCTAACAATGAAATTCAACATAAATTGTACAGGACATCATGTGAACACGGGTATACAGTACAAAACAATAACATTAATAGGAACTGTAAAGGAAAAGGATATAACAGCTATACTGCAGTTATACTAATGTCCACTAGGTGGCAGCAGCGTGTTCTGAGTTCAATCTACAGAAAGAATAGGGAGCTAGAAAATCTCACGTGTCCAAGATACTGTAGTAATCAATCAATCAGCAGACTGTGAGCTGAGTGGACCTCCTGCTGGCACAGACTTCACACTGGCACTGCTTGCTACTTGCTTTGGTTCTGGTAGCTGCAGATAGGGGGCCAACCCACTTCATGGACAGCTTCCCCAAATGGACCGTAACAGAGCCCTCTCCAGTGACTGGGGCTTGGAAAGATGCTGCGTGCTCTTGTGCTCACTGCTGTTGGCCCGCACAAGAAATAACGGGGACGACCCAGCACCTGGGAACAGCTCACTTGCCCAGTCACTGCTGTTCCATCAGGCAGGATCTCTCTGAGCACCTGAAGCTGGGTGGAGCTGATATTTATATCCCCTGGTCATGTCCAGAAGCTGAGAGGATTGTGGGGAGTTGAGTTAAAGGAACCTGCCCCGGAATCTGGACAAAAAGGCATCCCACTACAATACTAACTGTGGGGGGGATGGGCTACCACTGGCATGACAGCGATCACTGCTCCCTATGACAGGGAGCAGTAGATCCATGTCATGTCACTAGGCAGAACAGGGAAATGCCTTGTTCCTTGCATGCCTTGCCTTGCATCTCCCCGTTCTGCCCCTCTGTCTCACGATTGCGAGCAGCCGGCCAAAATCGAGTTTGCGGGACCTGCGCATGTGGCAGGTGCGCAAGTGTGCTGTCGGTGGTGCTTGTGTGCTCGAAAGGCGGCAAATCCAAAGGGACATACAGGTACGCCCATTTGCCTGTATGAACCCTTCTGCTGTGGCTGTCGGCTGCAACGTCCACCGGCCATGCGCGATTGCGGGCATGAGAGCCAGAACTGGGATGTGTGTGTGTGTTAGCACACACATCCCTATTCTGACAGAAGAGAGGAGAGACAGATCTGCTGTTCCTAGAAATTAGGAACAATGATATGTCTCCTCCTCCAGTCAGTCCCAACCCATCCATAGTTAGAAACACACACAAGGGAAAACATTTAACCCCTTGATCACCCCTATTAACTTTTTCACTACCAGTGGCATTTATACAGTGATCAGTGGCTATTTATAGCACTGATCTCTGTATAAATGTCAATAGTCCCAAAAAAGTGTAAAAAGTATCCGGTCTACCACAATGTAGCAGTCCCACTAAAAATCCGAAATTACTAGTAAAAAAAAAAAAATGCCATAAATCCATTCCCTCTTTTGTAGACGCTATAATGTTTGTGCAAAAACAATTAATACACACTTATTGAGATTTTTTTTTTTTTTTACCAAAAATATGTAGAAGAATACATATCGGCCTAAACTGATAAAGAATTTTGTATTTGTTTTTTTAAATTGGGAGATTTATTATGGCAAGAAGTAATATATATATATATATATATATATATATATATATATATATATATATATATATATATATATATATATATATATATATATATATATATATATATATACAGTGCAGAAAATAAGTATTTGAACACCCTGCTATTTTGCAAGTTCTCCCACTTGGAAATCATTTAGGGGTCTGAAATTGTTATCGTAGGTGCATGTCCACTGTGTATAAACAAAAACTGAGGTTGAACCCTCTACCTCTACAACAATATGTGTGCTTATCCTGAAAGATCTACAACCTGTCACTTCCTTTATTTTAGGGATCACTGCCATAGCCAAGACAATGCATATAAAGAAAAAAGAAAGTTGCACTATGGGGAAACTAAGACAAAGTATCCCCAGTGGGCAACCAAGGGGCTACCAAGGCAGAGATGGGCAGTGATATAGATAAAATAATTTATTGATCGTATAAATATACAAAGATTCGGGATAAGAGATTTTAACAAAAATTACAAATACTGAGTGTATGTTATAAAGATTAACCAATATGCCTACTTACAGCAGCCGGCCGGTGCTGCACACATGAACCTAGTTCATGCAACAAGCAACAATGCGACACACATAGGACACAAACATATAACAAACTTGTTATATGTTTGTGTCCTATGTGTGTCGCATTGTTGCTTGTTGCATGAACTAGGTTCATGTGTGCAGCACCGGCCGGCTGCTGTAAGTAGGCATATTGGTTAATCTTTATAACATACACTCAGTATTTGTAATTTTTGTTAAAATCTCTTATCCCGAATCTTTGTATATTTATACGATCAATAAATTATTTTATCTATATCACTGCCCATCTCTGCCTTGGTAGCCCCTTGGTTGCCCACTGGGGATACTTTGTCTTAGTTTCCCCATAGTGCAACTTTCTTTTTTCTTTATATGCTTGTCCACTGTGAGAGACATAATCAAAAAAAAAAAAAATTCCAGAAATCACAATGTATGATTTTTTTAACTATTTATTTGTATGATACAGCTGCAAATAAGTATTTGAACACCTGAGAAAATCATTGTTAATATTTGGTACAGTAGCCTTTGTTTGCAATTACAGAGGTCAAACGTTTCTTGTAGTTTTTCACCAGGTTTGCACACACTGGAGGAGGGATTTTGGCCCACTCCTCCACACAGATCTTCTCTAGATCAGTCAGGTTTCTGGGCTGTCGCTGAGAAACACGGAGTTTGAGCTCCCTCCAAAGATTCTCTATTGGGTTTAGGTCTGGAGACTGGCTAGGCCACGCCAGAACCTTGATATGCTTCTTACAGAGCCACTCCTTGGTTATCCTGGCTGTGTGCTTCGGGTCATTGTCATGTTGGAAGACCCAGCCTCGACCCATCTTCAAAGATCTAACTGAGGGAAGGAGGTTGTTGCCCAAAATCTCGCAATACATGGCCCCGGTCATCCTCTCCTTAATACAGTGCAGTCGCCCTGTCCCATGTGCAGAAAAACACCCCCAAAGCATGATGCTACCACCCCCATGCTTCACAGTAGGGATGGTGTTCTTGGGATGGTACTCATCATTCTTCTTCCTCCAAACACGGTTAGTGGAATTATGACCAAAAAGTTCTATTTTGGTCTCATCTGACCACATGACTTTCTCCCATGACTCCTCTGGATCATCCAAATGGTCATTGGCAAACTTAAGACGGGCCTTGACATGTGCTGGTTTAAGCAGGGGAACCTTCCGTGCCATGCATGATTTCAAACCATGACGTCTTAGTGTATTACCAACAGTAACCTTGAAAACGGTGGTCCCATCTCTTTTCAGGTCATTGACCAGCTCCTCCCGTGTAGTCCTGGGCTGATTTCTCACCTTTCTTCGGATCATTGAGACCCCACGAGGTGAGATTTTGCATGGAGCCCCAGTCCGAGGGAGATTGACAGTCATGTTTAGCTTCTTCCATTTTCTAATGATTGCTCCAACAGTGGACCTTTTTTCACCAAGCTGCTTGGCAATTTCCCCGTAGCCCTTTCCAGCCTTGTGGAGGTGTACAATTTTGTCTCTAGTGTCTTTGGACAGCTCTTTGGTCTTGGCCATGTTAGTAGTTGGATTCTTACTGATTGTATGGGGTGGACAGGTGTCTTTATGCAGCTAATGACCTCAAACAGGTGCATCTAATTTAGGATAATAAATGGAGTGGAGGTGGACATTTTAAAGGAAGACTAACAGGTCTTTGAGGGTCAGAATTCTAGCTGATAGACAGGTGTTCAAATACTTCTTTGCAGCTGTATCATACAAATAAATAGTTAAAAATTCATAAATTGTGATTTCTGGAATTTTTTTTTTTTGATTATGTCTCTCACAGTGGACATGCACCTACGATGACAATTTTAGACCCCTCCATGATTTCCAAGTGGAAGAACTTGCAAAATAGCAGGGTGTTCAAATACTTATTTTCTGCACTGTATAGAGGCGTTTTGTTTTGTTTTTTTAAAGATGTTTACATTTACATTTGATGCTACTTTAAACCACTTAAAGGATCACTAAAGGAATTTTTTTTTTAGCTAAATAGCTTCCTTTACCTTACTGCAGTACTGGTTTCATGTCCTTATTGTTCGTTTTTGCTTTGAAGTTGCTGTAATCCTGCTCTGATCTCCACACTTCCTGCTTGTCTGTTTCCTTATAACCACCATACTGGGAGCTTTCTCACGATGGTTTAAGCTGTCATTACTGTGTGTCTAAAACTTCTCAGATTAATTTTAAAAACAAAACACTGCCCTGGATTTGTTTGTTTTTGTTCTGTGTTTCTATTTCTACTTTGCAGAAACATGAAGCCAGTTCAAAAGTGAAACTAACCTGCAGGCACATTATATGATTGATTTTTATCTATTGTTAATCATTTTTAAAAGGAATCAGTTAACTTTTATGTCTCTATACCCTGTAAACAGTCATTTCAGCAAAAAAATTTTTTTTGCTTTAGTGACCCTTTAACTAATTGCCGACCGCCCGCCGTCATATTACTGCGGGACGGTGGCACTGCTACGCGGGAGCACGTAGCTCTACGTCCTTCCTTCAGCAACTTGTAGGGCACGCGCGCACGCCGCCGGCGGCGCCCACGCGCATCCCATGAGTCCCGCGCGGGCACCCGCGATTGCCGTTACAGAGCGGGGAACGGGAGATATGTGTGTAAACACATACCTCTCGTTCCTGTCAGCGGGGGAAACGCTGATCTTCTGTCCATACAATGTATGGACAGAAGATCAGTGATTTCCCCTAGTGAGTCCACCCCCCCATACAGTTAGAACACAACCAGGAACACACTTAACCCCTTCCCTGCCCCCTAGTGTTAACCCCTTCACTGCCAATGGCATTTTTATAGTAATCCAATGCATTTTATAGCATTGATCGCTATAAAAATGCCAATGGTCCCAAAAATGTGTCAAAAGTGTCCGATGTGTCCGCCATAATATCGCAGTACCGAAAAAAAACGCTGATCGCCGCCATTACTAGTAAAATAAGGGGGCCCCCAGATACCGGCCCCCCACCCTAGGTGAATGAATATGGGGTACATCGTACCCTTACCTATTCACCTGGAGGCAAAGTGTAAACACAAAATAAACAACACAGGGTTTTTAAAGTATTTTATTAGACAGCTCCGGACGGCCCCCCCCCTGTCTTCTTTAGCTCTTTTACCAGAGAGGGCCCTCTCGCGCTCTCCGGGGGGGCCCTCTCCGGGGGGGCCCTTTCGCGCTCTTCGGGGGGGTCTTCTCGCGCTCTCCGGGGGGGTCTTCTCGAGGTCTCCGGGGGGGTCTTCTTGAGGTCTCCGGGGGGGGTCTTCTCCGCTCTCCGGAGTCTTCTCCCGCTCTCCGCTCTTGATTCGGCGCTCTCCGGTGCCTTCTTCTGCTTCAGGACTGGCCGCCGCTTCTGTCACGTCTTCTTCTCTTCTCCAGATGTTGACTCGATGCTTCCTCCCGCTGTTATGACGGATGTGCGGCTCCCAGCGACTTATATTGCCTATCTCGTGAAGTCGCAGTCCCATCATGCTCCGGTACCTACCCACGTGGTACCTACCGGAGCATGATGGGACTGCGACATCATAAGATATGACAGATGCGCGGCTCCCAGCAACTTATATAGGCCTATCTTGTGACGTTGCAGTCTTACTTAACACAACAAAGTTGAAGACATGAGGCAAGGCAATAATTCAGAGATTGGCCTATTGGAGGGTTAATGTGGCATAACACTTTTGGTAGTTAATAGGGACAACTGGGGAGGAAGGAGGTACTGAAAGATTTGGTTCTAAAAGATGAACAGTCCCTCCATATTAGGGACAGATGGGAGGTATGCTTGTGGCAACATAAAGTATAATAAGGTGAGTATATTAAAAAAAAATTGCAGCTTTTCTCTTACTACTCTCCATTTGCTACAATTCTCCTTTAAGCTCTGAATATAGCTGATGTCACAAATATGTTTAATTTAAGAGCTGCATGATAACAAAAGAAGTTCATTTTCTGAGAAACAGGAGTCAACTCTTTCCGTTTACTTGGCAGCTTCAAATAAAATCACTGACGGGGACAGAGCTCCTTTTAAAGTAATAAGGTCTGTGCAGCACAGACCTGGTAAGTTGTCTTTAATAACACACCATTCAAACTTTTATATTGGCTTTATCAGCAATTAGTTGCCCTTTATGTCATCCTTTTATCGCTCTTGGAGACTTATGTCTCTGCTAATGGAGCTGTACTGGCAGAGGAACACAACAGTTCAATGGAAAAATTGGTAGTAATGCAACTCTGGCTAGTTCTTCATGTAATGTTACAACCTGTGAAATTTACACAGCATCAGGGTCAGGAGATGTAATGAAAGAATTAATTGCCAAGGTTGCAATAATAAAGGACACTGTGATGCAATACAGCTGGGAATGCTGACACCATCACTGCACTGTCCTGCAGATACCAGGCTAGAGCACACTACGTTCTCTGTAAGTAGACTACATATTTATAAATGATTTAAAGTGGCACTTTTATTATTTTTTTTACACCTTAATTCCACATGTGTTAAGCGATCTCTTAAAATAAATCCTTGTTGAACTTTTTTTATGTGATCTCAGGCCAACTCATTATTCCCTACCTGTAATTATGTCTCTTTAATGCTGGGCTCCAGTGACTGTCATCATATTGGCGAGCCCAACCCAATAGATTGTGGAATTAGTAGTCTTTTTGACCAACGATTCCATTGCCTAACCATACACCGGGACTACACATCTCAGGGATCCTTGCTACCAGTCAAGGAGACTTCTGGAAAAGCTTATAAAGGAGACCAGAGCCCCGTGCTCTCTCTTCCTGGGCCTTGCGGAATGCACACCTTTCCGTGATGGGATAGAGAGGTTGCGGCCTACCATGCGGTGTCCAAGTGATTCCAGCCCGGCCTTTGAAGGCCCAACTCTGCTTGCTGTTCGTCAGAGATCTACACGGCACCAACTTAGCAGCTCAACATCACGTTCATCCACGCTCTGCACCCATGAGTCATCACTGGCAGTTCCATTAGTGGACGTCTATTTTCAGATCGCTGTCTGCAAGGCATCTAGTTTGGTTCAGTAGTTGGTGAGAGGGCAATTGCTCAGCTTCTACGATCTTTCTTTGGTTACTTTATTTGAACACTGTGTATAGACACCTTTACCTTGAGAACACTTTACTGCCAATCCTATTTGAACACTATAGACACCTTTACGTACAACCGTTTCAAGGAGTACCATTAGCCTGTTGCAGCCAGTCAGTCTATTTATGTATCACTGTGCCTTATTGGATATTATCTAATGAGCTCCAACTGTCGGTGAAGAATATCAGGCCTGCAACTTGGACATTGCTGTTGTTACTTTTTACACAGTCCTTATTCTGTGTGATCTCTCATTAGGATTCAAAGGTTGAATAGGCCGGCCCAGGGTTTCCCTTTAGGCCACGTACACACGATCAAATCTATCTGCTGAAAACCGTCTCAGCAGACAGATTCGATCGTGTGTACGGGCGAGCTGACGGATTTGGCCAGCAGACAGATTTTAAAGCCTGCTTTAAAATCTGTCTGCTGGGAACCCGTCGGACCGATATGTCTGCTGGTTAGTATGCTAACCAGCAGACATATCTGCCCGCACATGCGTCGAATAGATTCGACGCATGCGCGGAAGTGTTTTACTTCCTGGTGCGGTGACGTGGCGGCGTCAACATCACCGCTACGTCACCGCGCTGTCTGCTGGCGGGGATTTTGGTTTGATCGTGTGTACAGCGATCAAACCAAAACAGCCAGCAGACATATCTGTTCAAATCGGTCTGTCAGACCGATTTGATCAGATTCATTTGCTCGTGTGTACGGGGCCTTAGAGTGTAATCAACCCCTTTATTGTCCTTCAGGTCATGTTTCAGGTGGTATCCCATTGTACATACCTGTGTATTGTATCCTCCCATTGTTAAACTGTAACATTCTGGAAAGTGCTCTCCCAAGGGGGTTAGCTTGCGGGCGCGCTCCCGTGATACATTAGGTGGCCATAGCCGCCGACTGTATCACTCAGCCCCACCCCCACGACTCGCCGCATCCTTGATTTGATTGACAGCAGCGGGAGCCAATAGCTGCGCTGCTATCAATCATCCAATGAATCAGCCAAGAAGCCAGCACGTTCACGACGCGGGACTTTCTATGGCTCGAGTAAGTAAGTGGGATGCATTAAGGTGAAAAAACACGAAGCTTTACAACCCCTTTAAGAGTTTTTTAATATGTGTGCAGTACGCAGGCACTTGCACTACATGGTTTTGGTAAATCTGAAGACAAAAATCTGCAGAAAATCTAATAGTGTGTATGTGGCTTTAATCTTGCAACACCTGACCTGTAAACAAGGATCTGCAGGTAGAATGGCATGTCTCTATCCTTTCCCTAGTCTTCAGGAATCTCTCCCTGCTGCTAATCACTGTCTCTGTCAGACGGTTAACCTGTCCCCTACACACATGCAAAATTTGCACCAAGCCAGGGCTTAAATAGGCTTTGCCTGACCCAAGATGGCTGCTAGAGTCACATGGGTCAGCAACATTCAATTGTATAGCTTTCCGAGTGACCCTGAAAACCATAGAGGGACAATGTTCCTCTTGCAATGCTGCTGCGGTTGAGTGCCACCTGCACTGGAGAAAGTAAACTGCACCTGCCTACATATACAAGTGTTCTATAGACAAACCTAAAATAATAGCAATCAGAATTAGAAAAATTAGAAAAATTGAGCACAATAAAGTATTAAAATGAGCATAAAAGCACAATGGATGGGGACAGGTAATGTTGGTTTATTACCTCACTGACTGCCCCACTACATATTAGCCTTTTCAAAAATATGGAATTACACTTTAACTTCAAAGCGAAACTCAGTAACAAACACAATCTTAACAGCTATTAAAGGAAGGATGATACTGTAAATGGTTACCTCTTTTACATGCCTCATGTATTGGAGATGCTACATCACATACTGCGTGTGGGCTGGCTCCATGCTGCAGAAGTAGGTTCACACAGGCTGTGCTGCCACTCACACAAGCATTGAATATTGGAGTTTTCCAGTCAATATTGGGAATGTTGACCTTAGAGAGATGCAAGCAAAGCCATTGATAAATTAGGAGTTCATCATCAATTGGTTTAGTTAAGATTGCTGCTGTTCTTACTAGAAGTCAACAGAAAGTTTTTTACAAGAATTTGTATACAAACAGATAAACCTTGGCATAGGAATGGGGGCTGTAGAAGATGCAGACCTAGCCAGGCTTCCCAACCACTTGCAATATGTTCCAATACTATTTAGCTATCCAGTAGTAAGAACTCAGTTGAACACACTGCACTGTGGGACACTTTCTAGTATCATAAATATATATTTAACCACTTGACCACTGGGCACTTAAACACCCTTAATAACCAGACCAATTTTCAGCTTTCGGTGCTCTCACATTTTGAATGACAATAACTCAGTCATACAACACTATAACCAAATGAAATTTTTGTCCTTTTTTTCCCACAAATAGAGCTTTCTTTTGGTGGTGTTTCATCACCTCTGCGGTTTTTTTTTTTTTTTGCTATAAATGAAAAAAGAACAAAATTTTGCAAAAAATAATAATTTTTCTTCATTTCTATTATAAAATTTTGCAAAAAAGTAATTTTTCTTCATAAATTTGGCCTAAAATGTATACTGCTACATATCTTTGGTAAAAAAAATAAAAAATGTTGGATATTATTTAGTCTGGGTGAAAGTTATGGGGTCTACAAGCTATGGTACCAAATCCTGAAAATTGATCAATTTCATCACACCTGAAGTACTGACAGCCTCTCTCATTTCTTGAGACCCTAACATGCCAGAAAAGTACAAATACCCCCCAAATGACCCCTTTTTGGAAAGAAGACATTCCAAGGTATTTAGAAAGAGGCCTGGTGAGTTTTTTAAAGTTGTAATTTTTTCCCACAATTCTTTGCAAAATCAAGATTTATTTTTTTTTCATCAAATTTTCATATTATTAGGTTATTTTTCACACACAGCATATGCATACCACAAATTTACACCCCAAAACACATTCTGCTATTCCTCCCGAGTATGGCGATACCCCATGTGTGAGACTTTTACATAGTGCGGCCACATACAGAGGCCCAACATGCAGGGAGCACCCAGGCCAATTCTGACATTTCTCTCCTACATGTAAAAATCATCATTTATTTGCTAGAAAAATACATAAAACCCCAAAACATGATATAAAGATACCTCACATGTGGTTTGAACACCGTTTTTATATGTGGGCGGGACTTGCGTATGCGTTCGCTTCTGCATGCGAGCTCGCGGGGACAGGGGCTGCTGTATGCCCAGAGTATTGCTAAGTATGCCCAGAGTATTGCGGAGTATTGCCCAGAGTATTGCCCAGAGTATTGCCAGAGTATGCCCAGAGTATGCCCGGAGTATTGCCAGAGTATGCCCGGAGTATTGCCCAGAGTATTGCGGAGTATGCCCAGAGTATTGCAGAGTATGCCCAGAGTATTGCAGAGTATGCCCAGAGTATTGCAGAGTATGCCCAGAGTATTGCAGAGTATGCCCAGAGTATTGCCAGAGTATGCCCAGAGTATTGCCAGAGTATTGCGGAGTATGCAGAGTATGCCCAGAGTATTGCCAGAGTATGCCCAGAGTATTGCCAGAGTATGCCCAGAGTATTGCCAGAGTATGCCCAGAGTATGCCCAGAGTATTGCAGAGTATGCCCGAGTATTGCAGAGTATGCCCAGAGTATTGCCAGAGTATGCCTGAGTATTGCAGAGTATGCCCAGAGTATTGCCAGAGTATTGCCCAGAGTATTGCCAGAGTATGCCTGAGTATTGCAGAGTATGCCCAGAGTATTGCCAGAGTATGCCTGAGTATTGCAGAGTATGCCCAGAGTATTGCCAGAGTATTGCCCAGAGTATTGCCCAGAGTATTGCCAGAGTATGCCTGAGTATTGCAGAGTATGCCTGAGTATTGCCAGAGTATGCCTGAGTATTGCCAGAGTATGCCTGAGTATTGCAGAGTATGCCCAGGTGAGTATTGCAGAGTATGTGCAGCAGGGATGGCTGAGCAGGGAGGGAGGGATGGATGGATCTGTGACTACATTTGTCACAGATCCAGCCCGCAGCACTGGCGCTGCCATCCGCTCCCTCCCCTCTCCTCTCACACTGTACCGATCGGTACAGAGAGAGGAGGGAGGAACCGGCGTCATCAAATGACGCCGGTCTGTTTACATCTGATCGCGCCGTCATTGGACGGCGCGATCACGTGGTAAACCGCCGCTATCAGCGGCGATTTACCGTGATCCGTGATGCGCCGGGTCCTCTGGACCCGGCGGTCACGGATGTTCCCGTGTGCGCGCCTCAGGAGGCGCGCGGGAGCGCGATTCTGACAGGCCGTTAATTAACGGCCAGTTAGAATACAGCAACCGCCCTAGAGCCGTACTTTCGGCATAGGGCGGTTGCAAAGTGGTTAAAGGGCACTATAATTGTGTTTTATATTTGATTGCCTACATTTATGGTCGTGGCCCTCTGACCGAGAGTGATGTGGATCACATAAACATGCGACAAGACTTACAACATAAATAGACCTGAAGTGTGCCTTGGTGGTCTGGTCAGTATGCCAAGAAAAGGGGGCATACCCAAAGTAAGTAATGGGTAGTTGTTGCAGAAGGATATGCTGAGAAGTGCCCTGAAAAAGGCAAGGGCGGGAGGGTGTCGAATGCGATTGAATGCGCAGACTCACGGACATGAGGTGAGCTGGGGAGAGTCGGCCCAGTGATGTGTAGTACTGCACACTGAACTGACAAAGAGCATGTGTGAGTGGGCTGCTTAAATTCCCTCCGGGCTCCTCCCATAAACTCAGGCCACCATACTGGCCTTCTTATTTATGGTCGTGGCCCTCTGACCGAGAGTGATGTGGATCACATAAACACGCGACAAGACTTACAACATAAATAGACCTGAAGTGTGCCTTGGTGGTCTGGTCAGTATGCCAAGAAAAGGGGGCAAAAGACTCAGATAGGGAAATAGCTTATATTGATTTCTTGTATTTATTGAGCCAGCTTGGTAAAGGCTTGTGCCATTTGGAATGTATGTGGCAAAACAAGGAGACTTCCCATCAGCCTGGTATCTTGATTACGTGGTCTGGTACTCCCTGTTGGGAGGCAGTTGAGGCTGCTCTAATTCGGAAAGAAAGTCCAGAGAACTGACTGGGATTTGAAGCCCAAGTTGCTTAGGATTCTGACATGCTTGACGACTGTCTGCCACTCAGGGAGCTGGTTTAGAAAGGGTAGCAACAAGCTACCATCAGATTGGCTGGGTAGATGGAGCAGTAGTCGGTCGAGCACCGTCACTGGGTGTCAGGCATTGTTAGTCTGAAACAGGTTGATGTCAACCCCCGGGGGTGGTTTGTTGCTTTTGCAGACTGAGAGTGTAGGAGTTCGAAAGCGAGTCGGGTGGCGTCAGAGCAGTGTCTGACTGCCGGAGCCACTGACTGTAAATTCGTAGAAGGCCTGGTAGATGGCTGCTTGGATGACTATGCTGGGCAAGGCCCTAAATGGGGAACGAGTAAGGATTTCAGACATGTCCCTAAAGAGGGCACTCTTGAAAGGTAGGCGCTCGCTACTGACTACAGGTTGGTGCTTCTGTATGCTCTGTAGAAGGGACTTGACTGCATGGGCTCGAGAATACTGACAGTTTACTGGGGTCCTGCAGGGACAGGAAATGCTGGACTCCATCTAGATATGGCGTGATAGTATTGTGAGAAAGGGTCAGCTGCGTGTGGCAATACGATATGAATGCTAGGAAGTGTCTAACGTTGCCTATTGCTGCTCCGAGGCAAGTGGCCAAAAATTAGCAGTTAGTGTTCCAAGCAGTGTGATAGGCCTTCAGTGTGTTGCGTGCCAAGGAGTGGTTAATAAGCTGGGTTGAGTTGGTGAGATGCTACTTCAATCCATCGTCAGCAATGACCAGGGTGGGACAGGGATGGTTATTGGGTCAGCTCCAGGCTCTTGCTGGAAAAACAAAGTAAGGTTGGAATGGGACAGAGCATCAGCTGCGATTTTGCATTTGCCTGGAACATGTCTACAGAAGATATTAAACTGGTGACAAAGTGACAGCTGCGTGAGCCTGTTCAGGAAGGACGTGATGGGGAGAGGCTTGATCTACCTTAATTGATGAAGTCGGCTGTGGCTTGATTGTCTGTGGTGAAGAACACTGTCTGTCCAGTTCAAGTGTGGCCCCAGACCTGGGCAGCTGCCACAATGGGGTACAGCATGAGGCGTGATAAAGACTGGGTGAAGCGGAAATTTAAGAGAATTTCTGGGGGCCAAGGTTTGGAGAACCAGTGGCGGACGAAAAATGCAGGCAAAAGCCCGTGGTGGTTTGGCTGACACTGCCGGGATGAAGATTGAAATGCTGTTCTATTAGGTGGGGAAGTTGTCCCACATAGCCAAGTCTGCTACTGATGCTTGGTCTAGTTTGAGAACTTGGACTGGATCTTGCATTGGTGTGAGAAAATCAAGACAATCCACAGGTGCTCAACAAGACGATATACGTGCACTCGCAGACCAACGTGCACTCGCAGACCAACGTGCACTCGCAGACCAACGTGCACTCGCAGACCAACGTGCACTCGCAGACCAACGTGCACTCGCAGACCAACGTGGACTCGCTGGTGCTGGTTGGAAACCTGAAGTAACTGCAGGGAAAAAGACAGGGAAAAGATGAGTGGCCCGCGTGCCACTAAAGATGAATGGCCAACTGGGTGCCACTGTGTGTTTGTTTGGCTGATTGTCACTGAGGTGTGTTTACAAGTTCAGTTTGTATTCGGGTTTGCACGTAGGTGCGTGCTGCAAAGTGTTTTATACTGCTGCAGACAATATTGTGTGGTTGCAAGGATCTCAGTCTGGTTTGCTGAGACGATATTGCGTGGTTGCAAAGGTCTCGATGATTATGAGATGGCCTTGTGTGGTTGCACGGGTCTCAACAAGTGAGGGGTTGCTGAGACGATGTTGCGTTTGCAATGGTCTCAAGTGAGTGTCGGGCTGCTGAGATGACTATGTATGGCTGCAAAGGTCTGAACGGGTGTCAGGTTGCTGAGACGATATTGCGTTTACAATGGTGTCAAATGAGTGTCAGTTTGCCAAGACGACTTTGTATAGCTGCAAAGGTCTGAACGGGCGTTAGGTTGCTGAGACGAGATTGTGTGGTTGCAAAGGTGTAGACGAGTTTGAGGTAGCTGAGATGACATTTTGCAAGGGTCTCAAATGAGTGTCAAGTTGCTAAGACAATATTTTTTTTCCTTTTTTTTTATGAAAACGACTGTGAATGAAACGCTGGTAAACATGAGTTACCACATCTGGCTGTGTTTACAAGCTGTTACAGGCATTGGCGTTTCGAATGCCTTTGAACATCCGTCTGAACCCATTTTTTTTTATTATTTTTTTCGAGAAGGTTTCTGAACTCAACTGCCTAGAAATTACTATAAATGATCCTGTGTACATGTACTGATAAGATAACATAGAGGAGTGATTGGGGATCCTGTGTAGACGTACTGATAAGATAACTGGCTTCCTGTCTGGAGGATGTCAACACATGGATGGCCTCCAATTCTTTAAAACTGAATGGAGACAAGACTGAGGGTATCATCTTCAGCGACTTGTCCTGTCCACCTAACCTCCCCCCATGGCCCGCCTCTTTTGGCGCCCCACCGATGGTTGGTACCCAGGTGCGGGACTTGGGTTTCATCCTGGACTCCAGATTGACTCTGGAACCGCAGATAAGCAGGGTTGTCAGCTCATGCCACTGGCAGCTCAAGCTACTTCGGGTGCTTTTTAAGTACCTGGAGCCACCAGATAAAAAGACCGTGGTCTGCGCCACGATCGGTAGTCGCCTAGACTACTGTAATTCTCTTTATCTAGGATTACCAAGGAAATCCACCCGCAGGTTGCAGCTTGTTCAGAATGCAGCGGCAAGGTTACTCACGGGTGTCCCCTTGAGGGAACATATCACCCCTGCCAAGGAAAGCCTTGCATTGGCTGCCCGTTGTTCAACGTTCTCTGTTCAAAGCCGGCTGCCTTATGTATAAGATCTTGAAAGGCATAGCCCCTGGCTACCTGCGGAGATGGTTCCTCAAGAGAGCCCCGGGAAGAACTCTGCGATCTAGCAGGAAATGCCTCCTAAGCATACCGGTGCCTAAGAAAACTCGTCGGGGTGGCAGGTCCTTCTCCCACCAGGGTGTCATGCTGTGGAACTCCCTCCCGGAGGACATCCAGGAGGCGGCATCACTGGCGGCCTTTCGCCGGAGTTTAAAAACATGGCTATTCCATCAAGCCTACCCGGCTTAAGGCGTCAGTTGGCCTGAGTGTAACATCCGAGCGGGAACATCAGTCCAAGTCGTACCATCTTGTTGTCCACTTGTCCCTGGGTTTACCCAGGGACGTCGCCAGCGTGTCGGGATCCTTCGGGGTAATTGACCACGCTATAGAAAGTGCACCTCAACTCAACTCAACTCAAAAACATAGAGGAGAGATCAGGGGCAGCTGAAAAACACCATTTTTCTGGCTGCAAGGGTCTCAATGAATGCCATGTTGCTGGGGCGAGACTGCGTGGTCACAAAGGTCTTTGATGAGTAGGAGGTTGCTCGAGACGGTATTGCGTGGTTGCAAGGCTCTCGATGAGTGTGGGGCTGCTGAGACGGTATTGCGTTTGCAAGGGTCTCAACAATGGTGTGGGGCTGCTGAGACGGTATTGCGTTTGCAAGGGTCTCAACAATGGTGTGAGGCTGCCGAGACGGTATTGCGTGGTTGCAAGGGCCTTGATGAATGTGGGGCTGCTGAGACGGTATTGCGTTTGCAAGGGTCTCAATGGTGTGAGGCTGCCGAGACGGTATTGCGTGGTTGCAAGGGCCTTGATGAATGTGGGGCTGCTGAGATGGTATTGCGTTTGCAAGGGTCTCAACAAGGGTGTCAAGCTGCTGAGACGGTTTTGCGTGGTTGCAAGGGCCTTGATGAATGTATGGCTGCTGAGACGATTTTGCGTGGTTGCAATGGTCTCAACAGGTGTCAGGTTGCTGGGCCGAGATTGCATGGTGGCAAAGTTTTTATTTTTTTTGCGTTTTTTTTTTTTTTTTATATATATAAATATTAGGGCTGTTACTGATCAAAATTTTTATGTTTGATTAATCGTTTTCTTTTTTAATCGATTAATCGACTAATTTCGATTAATTATAACGCACATACAGATCCAACTACTTTTAGCTGATCTCCTTGCAGGCCGATTCCCAGTGCAGCTCCAACCACTGGAAAAATAGATGGCAGGGTACAAAAAACACACAAAGGCAGCGCTCGATGGGAAAAGCATCAAAACTTTTATAGTCTTCAAGAAGGTAACCAAATAAATATTGCACTGGAGATAAAATCTGTGTAGCTACATAAACTGTAAAAATGGTGCGAGTAATACCAAACGGCAGCAAAGGCAGTCATAAAAACATGTAGCCAAGTATGATACTGGTATAAAAATGTGTACAACGATACCACTGCTAAATCCAGCTGAGGAGAGGTTAACATCAGTCCATCGGCATGTAGAAGTCCCACGAAGGGAAATATCACAACTCCCAGTGGATGGCTGTAGAATCCCAGGTTGATAGAGGGAAGTGTAACAGTCCTTGCGTGTGGCAGATATTAAGGGTACACCAAATGAGCCCTTCAGATGGACTCGGCAAGCCCCGCCGGTGTCTGTGACGTTAGCGGATCTCCGACGGAACTCCCTGAAGGCCCAGAAGCCGGCGGAGAGGTGAGTTACAATCAAAAGAATTTTAATCGATCAAAAAGATTTTGATCGATCAAAAAAATTAAAGATTAATCGATCAATTAAAAGTTAATTTGCACAGCCCTAATAAATATATATATTTTTTTTACATTTTTGTAAGGGCCTTGTGTTGCAAGGGTCTCAACAAGGGTGTCAGGCTGCTGAGATGATTTTGCGTAGTTGCAGCGGTCTCAACAGGTGTCAGGTTGCCGGGGGGCTGAGATTGCGTGGTGGCAGTTTTTTTTTTTTTCTTTTGCGTTTTTATATATATTTTTTATTTTGCGTTTTGTAAAGGTCATGTGTTGCAAGGGTCTTAACAAGGGTGTCAGGCTGCTGGGAAGATTTTGCGTGGTTGCAAGGATCTCAATGAGTGTGGGGCTGCTGAGACGATATTGCGTTTGCAAGTGTCTCAACAAGGGTGTCGGGCTGCTGAGAGGATTTTGCATGGTTGCAATGGTCTCAACAGGTGTCAGGTTGCCGAGGGGCGTTTTTATATATATTTTATTTTGCGTTTTGTAAAGGTCATGTGTTGCAAGGGTCTTAACAAAGGTGTCAGGCTGCTGAGATGATTTGCATGGTTGCAAGGTCTCAATCAATTAGAATTGGGTTACTGAGAAAGGATAGAAACACCTGATTTGTTTGTACCTTAAGCAAGCAGTATAGGGTAGAAGGACAATGCCTGTATGAATCGTAGGTTCCATAGGGGCCACTAATGAACAATATGGGAGACAACGAATAGTAGCAAATTGATAGGACATAAAGAATTTAATAACAAATTTTACTTGCGACAGTGGGCCATGCGAGTGAGTTTGCGACGGACTGTGGCTGGAGTGAAACATGTAGGAAAGGTGTAGGGATGCCATGCATGGGGCAAAACAACAAGGTTTGGTGTAGACAATAGAACACGAGAAGTGCGTACGAATATTTTATAAGCTCCACTGTGGGAACCGAACATGATGCGGGTGACACCATGAGTGGCCACGAATTTTGACATGACAAACAAGCTAACGAATCCTACCTGGGACAATGAACATGCAACTGGGTTTGCTTGGACTGGAGTGGATGTGCAACACATCCGAAGAGTGTGGCGTGGTGTGGTGTGGCGCCATGCATGACGCACAGGCAATAACTTTGGTAAATAAATGAGAGAGAAGAACCGTGTATAAACAATTCGTAAGTTCCGCTGCGGAAACTAAAACGCACGGCATGGGGGAAACATAGAATGGCAATGGTGGAAAGTATGCAATGTATCTGATACAAAACGGTTATAAAGAGAAATGACTGATACAAAAACGGTTGTAAAATGCATGAAACAAATCCGAATCAGAAGTAAGGAGTGTTGAACAAATCTGCTGTGAATTGGTTGTAGAGTGTATGCTACCAGCCACCCATCCCCCCAGGCTTATCAAGTGCAGACAAGGCAGCAGGTGAGTTCAATTACCACCTCAATCTGCCAAAGAACCCATACAAAGAATATATGCTAATCTCCAAATGAATGAGACAGCAAGCATGGACACTGAATATACAAATAAATAGTTTGTTTGGCAGGAGGAAGTTACATATGTACCAAGCTTGTAACTAAGATGTTAGAACATGAGCAACAATAACTCAGAGGCAGATTTTTACAAAAGAAATGCAGGATAGGAAGCATAACGAATTGCAAGTTTGCACATGATACAAAAGGTTTGAATACAACCTGCGACAGAAAGCGGGAACCGCCGTCGAAGACCATGAACGGAGAAGCCGCAATGCACTTGCGATGTCGAATGCGATTGAATGCGCAGACTCACAGACATGAGGTGAGCTGGGGAGATTCGGCCCAGTGACGTGTAGTACTGCACACTGAACTGACAAAGAGCATGTGTGAGTGGGCTGCTTAAATTCCCTCCGGGCTCCTCCCATAAACTCAGGCCACCATACTGGCCTTCTTATTTATACTGCGCCATTTGGCAGCTCTCAGACTGACGTATACACTTAACCACTTCAGCCCCAGAAGATTTGGCTGCTCAATGACCAGGCCGTTTGTTGCGATACAGCACTGTGTCGCTTTAACTGACAACTGCGTGGTCTGCTTTTTTCAGACCTTATTATCAGTGTTGCTAGAGTTAGAGTTACAAATTACTTCTCTGAAAAAGTAATTGCGTTAGTGACTCAGTCACTACATTGAAAAAGTAATTAGTTACTCAGCAAAGTAACTGAATTTTTTTTTAATATTCTTTTTTTTTTTCATTTAAATTTAAGTTTATTATAATAAAATAAAGAGCATACAGAGTAATAAACGTAATACAATAAATGCATCAGGAAACATTGTGTTGACAATTATAGTAGTAAACAATAGATTACATTTCTTAACTAGATTTCCCCCTCTCCTCCCTCCCCCCCCAATGTCCCAACTGTATACCTGGTAAGTTTAACATGGGAGTGTAAACGTGTATAATCAGGAGGGATGGGAATTAGTAGAGGTAGCGACAACATTTTAGGGCTAAAATTCCCTGTTTACTAAGCAATCTATAAAACTTTTATTATAAGCTGAGATCATAAAACTAAAATATATGTAAGGAATAAATCATACCGAACCGTGGAGAGGATAGGTTTCCGGGGACATCCCCTCCCCCCCGACACCCCCACCGGGAGCAATCTGTGTCGAGGAGGGGGGGCAGCCCCCCCCCCACCCAGCCTCCCCTTGATGACAAAAAAATTGGATCCAAATGTTGTCCAGAGAAACATCTCTCAATCAACTCTTAACTTATAAACCTAAAAGGAGATAAGGAATTTAATACATACATCCAGTTAAACTAAATCAGCACTACCTGAGACCAGTGGAGAATATGATATGTAATGAATATCTCCTGTTCAAGTGAAAAAATAAGAATAAAGAAAAGAGAGGGGGAGAAGGAGGAAAGAGGAAGGAGAGGAAAGGGAAAGGGAGGGTGGGCCTACCTGCCATAGGATTACATCAGTCCAGAGTCCAGAGCCAAAACTAAACTTACATGTTGTGGGAGATTCCCATGTAAATCAACCAAGGTTCCCAAATTTCAGTGAACTGGGTAGAGGTATCTAACATAGAGTTAATTCTTTTTTCCTGTTCCATAATCCATGTAACCTTTTTCTTCATGTGTAAAATGGAAACAGACGGTTTCTTCCATGCAGCCGCTAAAGTGATTCTGGCGCCAGTCAGTATAAATAGAATCAGCTGTCTAATGGCCTTGGAACTCTGTGGTATTAGACCATTCAATAAGGCTATTGCAGGAGATTGATGGAGGTTACAACCGGTAACTCTCCTGATAATCTGGAATACCCTGTTCCAGAATCCCCGTATCCTAGGGCACTCCCACCAAGTATGGATCATGGTGCCTATTCCTTGACAACCTCAAGCATAGTGGTGAGGATGACGGATACATGGTGGCCAATTTGAATGGGACCAAGTACCATCTAGTGAAAATTTTTATATTAGCTTCAATGAGGGATGGACTCTTAAAACCCTTAAGAGATCTAGAGTAGTTTTTTTGCCAGTCCACCAAGTCCCAGTCCTCTTTTTTTGCAATAGAGTTTTTATTGTAGTTTACAAAATACAGAGATTATATAAAGGTAAAACGTAAATCAAGATCAAAAACAGAGATCAAAATCAAAGACAAAAAAAAGAAAAAAAAACCAAAAACAAACATACCATTCATGTTTCATTCTAAGTAGGTCAGATCTTAACAGTAACATGGTAGGCAGAAGTTCTCATGGAAGCATACATTGGAGTAAATTATGCAGAGAAAGTATGCAATACACATAGTCAACCATATTTAGCGGTCCAGACTTCCCATTGTTTATCAAAGGAAGAGCATTTCAATGCATTGATTGCTAGCAGTCGTTCAAATGTGTGGTGTTGGTGTACTTTCCTAGTCAGGTCGGTGACGTTAAGTGTAGTGGCGTGTTTCCAATTTTGTAGTATCAGAGACCTAGCTGCTAGCAGAATGTGGGACACTACTTGTCTCGTTTTATGAGGGAAGGATTCCATACCAATGTGTAAGATAGCCAATGCTGGGTCGGGGGGGGTCAACATCCCAGTAATGTTAGATATGAGTGTGAAAGTTTGATTCCAAAAACTAGTCAGACTAGGGCATTCCCAGAGCATGTGGAATAGGTGGCCCTTGCATCCGCAATTCCTCCAGCAGAGGTGTGAAGTGTTGGGGAACATAAGTGCAAGTCTGCAGGGAGTATATTGCCAACGGTTGACAATTTTGGTCATCAATTCCCAATGGCCCGAGCAGTGGGAAGCCGTTTGTATCGCGTGGAAAGCAAATTTCCACTGGGCTTCAGTAAACGTGAGCCCCAGGTCTTGCTCCCATTTTATATGTGTCTTCTGTTTATGAAAGGTCTTCTTGGCTTGTAGTAAGTTATAGTATATGGCTATGCCCTTATTGTGAATGTTACCTCCCGTCAAGTGTTGCCATACTGATATTGGAAGGCAAACGTCAGGGGGTGGATGTGCCTTTAGGAAGTGTGTTACCCTTGTGCACGTAAAGAACGTACTTTCCGGTAGGCTGTGTTCCTGCAGTATTTGTTGCACTGGTTTAGGTCTCCCATCCTTCATGAAGTCGTGTACTGTGTGTATACCATATGTGTCGAAAAATTTTAGCGATATCATTGGTATATGAGCCTCCAACCATTGTAGGGAGAACTTATGCTGTACAGGTCGCCGGTTGGGGAGATGGGAGTTCAGAAGGGATCTCCATGTCTGTATTGAAGTAGTTATGGTCGGGGGTGTGGAAGTCAAATTCCACGGTATCCATGAATCCCCTAGAAGGAGTGATGGGAGGTCATGCGTGGGGGCCAGGTCTTTCTCAATGTCCACCCATAGTGGTGCGTCAGAGGGGAGGAACCAGTACTTGAGTTGATCAAGCCTAGTCGCCTTGAGGTAGTCTTGAATGTCCACCAATCCTGCTCCCCCCACACTTTTATGAGGTAGTAGGGTGGTGCGTGAGCACCGTGCTCGTTTTGTGCCCCACAGAAAACGCCATTGAATATTGGAGAGTGCTTTGGTGTATTTTGGGGCAATGGCAATCGGTAGGGATCTAAAAATGTACAAAATCTGTGGCAATATGAGCATTTTGAAGGCGGCCAACCTACCCATCCAGGACAATTCTTTATGGGACAGTCCAATAACCTGTGTATTAAGTTTCTGTAACAGCGTTTTTAGATTAGTATCTGCTAGGGATCTAGTGGAGTTGGTCACTTTGATGCCCAGGTATGTTATAGTGTCGTCATTCCATACATAAGGGAGTTTTTGGTGCAGGTGGAGGCGGTCCGCTGTTGATAGGCCTAGGTTCAGTATGTATGATTTGGTGAAGTTCACCTTGTAGTAAGATATTTCCCCAAAGGACACCAGTGCGTCATGTGCTTTAGGTAATGAAGTGAGCGGGTCTGTCAGCATCAATATTACGTCATCTGCAAACAGGTTTATGACATGGTGAGTCGAGCCTATTTTGAACCCTCGTATGTCTGCCAGCGACCGGATAGTCTCCGCCAGGGGTTCAATCATGAGATTAAATATCGTTGGAGATAACGGACATCCCTGGCGTGTCCCATTGGAGATATGAAATGGCACTGACAGCATACTGGATGTGTACACCCTTGCAGAGGGGCATGAATACAAAGCCAGTATTGCGTCTCTAATATGTCCATCAAACCCAAATTTGGATAGAGTCGCTTGCATATAACCCCAGTGGACCCTATCGAACGCCTTCTCCGCGTCTATGGAAAGCAGCAGAGAAGGCGTTCGAGTATTTTCAGCGTGGTGAATAACATTGATTATCCTCCTGGTTGCATCTGAGGTCTGCCGTCCCCTCACAAAACCCATCTGGTCGCGCTTAATGAGGGATGGTATGAGATCTGCTAGGCGTTTGGCCAGAATTTTGGCATAAATTTTTACGTCCGTATTCAGGAGTGAAATTGGGCGGAAATTGGAGGGAGTGTTTGGTTCTTTACCTGGCTTAGGAAGGGTAACTATGTAGGCTTGTAACATTTCAGGGGGAAACGATGCTGTGTTTGCGGCTTTATTGAAAATGGATTGCATATGGGGAGCCAGAAGGTGACCAAAAATTTTAAAATATTCATTCGAAAACCCATCCGGTCCCGGGGATTTACCATTAGGTAGGGTGGCTATCGCATTTTCTACCTCAGAGGTGGTGAATTGTGAGTTTAAGGAGAGAAGTTGTGGGTCTGAGAGAGAGGGTAGGCTAATCCGCTGTAGGAAATCTGAAATTTGCGATGGCGTGGGTTGGTGGGTGGAGGGATCATTTTTAATGTTGTATAAGCTACCATAGTAATCAGCGAATTGATCTGCTATCTTCTGAGGGTCGGTAATTTTATGTTTAAGGGTGGGATGGATTAAGTGGTCAATTCTCGATTTCGTGCGAGTTGCTTTTAGTCTATTAGCCAGATATTTGCCCGCTCTGTTCGCGTTAGCGTATGAGTTAAGTTTGAGTTTTCTAAGGTGATAATCATATTGTTGGGTCAATAGATCTTTAAGCGAGGTTCTCAACTTGGAGAGTTTCGCCGAGAGAGTCTGGTTGGGTGATTGCTTATTCTTTGTTTCTAGCTCATGTATGTCAGCAAGGATAGAGTCAAGTTTGTTTGTGCGTCTTCGTTTTTCCCTAGCGCCTAGTTGAATCATTATGCCCCTGGTGAACGCCTTGTGGGCGCTCCAGAGGGTAAAGGGATCGTCTACTGAGTGAGCATTGTTAAGGAAGAATTCTGCAAGATGTTTGGATATTTGGTCAGAGATTTGAGGCTCTTGCATTAGTCGGACATTATTGCGCCAGATGGGGGGGGAGGGGGAGGCAGCCTGGTCAGCAATGGATATTGTCACCGCTGCGTGGTCGGACCACGTTATGTCGTGAATCCGGGCCGCAGATACCCTTTGTAGCAACCACTTATCTACCAAGAACAGGTCAATACGTGAATAGGAGCAATGTCTATGTGAAAAAAAGGTATAGTCTCTCAAGCTCTCATGTAGGCATCTCCACGCATCATATAGTTCCTCTCTGTGCATCAAACTACCCAGTTGCGTGGAACCTTTATAGTTCTTTGAGGACGTATCCAGGCTTGGGTCAATAATGAGATTAAAGTCTCCACACATTAGAAGGTTTCCGTATTGTTGAGCCTTAACTTTCCGTAGCAGCCTGCCAAGAAAGCGGGTCTGGTGTGAGTTTGGGGCGTATAAGGCCACTATTGTGAAAGGCTGTGAGTTAATGTCCCCCTTCAAAATGATGTACCTGCCGTTGGGGTCAGGAGTGACTTCCTGTAAGTGGAAAGACAAGGTATTCCTGATAGCTAGTAGTACCCCTCCCTTCTTACGGCCAGGTGTGCAAGCCAAGAAAACATGTGGAAAGTCCTTGTGGGAACATTTAGGGGCATTAAATTCCTGAAAATGAGTTTCCTGGACGCACAGGATATCCGCGTTGCGTGTTTTCGCCTCGGTCCACATGGACATCCTTTTAGCAGGGTGGTTAAGACCCCGTGCATTAATAGTTAAACAGGTAATAGGCATAGTGCTGTTTGTGAGCGGTCTGACATGTCATGAGGTGATCGTACTCACTGTGACCCGGGATGGTGGCTTGAAGGAGGGTGTGTTCTCCGGTTGCTTCCAAGAGGAGACGATGGTGTAGTTCTGGTTTTTCAACTTCAACAAAAAAAATGGTATGAGAAAAAAACATAAACAAAAACATTTGAATAGAAAGAACGATAAGAAAGAGATCCATAAACTGATCCATGTGCAGGTATGACTGCTGCTAAAGATTTAGGGGGAGAAAAAACAGGGATTAGTGTGTATAACCCCTGTAGCCAGAGAGAGTATCTATGTATACTCGTAGTGATTCACACGTTACCACCGTGTTTTGTTTTAGAAGAACGTTTACGTGTGACCAGCTGCCAATCCTCTTGTAATGGGGCGAGTGGCGCAGAAGGAGTCGGAGCCATTGAAGGTGTCTGGTCCGGTAGTATACCCCACTGGCGTAGCATCGCTAAGCCCTCATCTAACGTGGATATGGGGACTGACGTACCGTCATGGGTGATCACCAATTTTGCCGGATATTTCCACTTGTGAGCAATGTTGTGGTTCCTCAGCGCTTTGGTTATTGTCGCCAGGTTGCGGCGTTGTTGTAGGGTATGTCTGGACAGATCAGGGAGTATTTGAAGGTCAGTGTAGGGAGGGTGCCTGTTTTCTGTTCTGCGAGATGCCACCATGATCTGCTCCTTGACATGATAGAAGTGTACCCTAAGCAACACGTCCCTGGGAGTGGAATCTGGCAGGAAGGAGGGCTTGGGTATGCGATGTATGCGATCCACAATGAGATCTTGAGGGGACAAGGAGGGTAGCAGAGTAGAAAAGAATGCTTGGGTGTAGGATAGAAGTTGCGTAGTGGGGACTGATTCGGGGACCCCCCTTAGTTTAAGGTTGTTCCTTCTGGAGCGGTCTTCTAAATCTGCTACTTTGTTTTTCAGCCAAGCAAGTTCATCACTATGGTGGCTATGGGCATCCACCATGTTGTTGAAGGATGATGTGAGGTTCCCCACACACTGCTCCACCTGATCTACCCTGTCTCCTATGGCCTGTACCTCCTTGCGGCAGTTATTTATGCCAGCCATCATGTCAGTATGCAGGGACGCTTTGAGGGACATCAACATTTCTTTTAAAAATGTCTCAGACACAGGCCTGTCTGATGTGGGGAATGCAGCCATTGGGTCAATTATCGCGGGCAGCTGCGTCCCCTCAGGAGCCTGAGGCCTGCTTATCTCCATACCTGGGTCTCTGGATGGTCTTTCAGGGGAGGCAGTTCTCATCTTTTGTTTCACCGGGCTCCTGGTGGAGGGACTGGAGCTGCCCGAGGACGAGTTGCTTTGTTGGGAGCTGTGCTGTCCCGAGTGACGTCCGGACGCTGCTGCAGCTCGTGTCTCCTGCTCTGTCCCCGGCGCGGCGGCGCCATCTTGTGTGTTCCCGCGTGTCGCGAAGAAGTCCGTGACTTTCTTCGGGGACTGGGTGTTTTTCCGCTGGCGGGTCATCCCGGTGTGTGCAGCGGGACCTGAGGGTCCGATCGGTGCCGGTCTTTCGTCGGTAAGTGCGGTGGGATTGTTTGTCTCTCTCGTGGCTGGACGGAGCTCCTGTGTTACGCGGCCATGTTGGAGCTCGGTCGCCACGCCCCAAGTCCCAGTCCTCTTGAAGCTCTCTTTCCCAAGCTAGCATATGAGGTAATTTTATGTTATTTGATGCAAGAGATTTGTATATGATAGAGATAATACCTTTCCTATTCTGAGCTTGTTCGCATTTGTGTTCATATGGGGTCAAAAGGCCAGAAATTGTTTTATCGTTCCAAAGTTTCTGAGCAAAGGTATGTATTTGGTGTAATCTGGATCTTTCAGAGGGGGGGGGGCAAAGGTTGTCTATAAGGAATTGCTCAGGAAGAGGACCTGTGTGTTGAAAGAAACGACCAATGCGGTACACCCCCCTATCAAGCCACCATTTGAAGGAGTCCACTTCCGTTTTGGGGCAGAAAGATGGGTCGAGAAAGATACTTGACAAAGGTTTACCTCTAGAAATTAAGAGTGGATTGCTTTTAAGTGAATCCCATAATACCAATGCTTGTGATAGGGTGGGGGATAGTATAGGGGGTCTACTTTTAGGAGCGCGCCACATGTGTTCTTCGATTGTGGATAATGGGGAAGCCTGTTCTTCTATTTCTATCCAATCTGGGCGATCATTTCCAAGGTAAACCTCCGATAATTGCGCTAACCTCGCGGATTGATAATACTATAACAAGTTTGGCACTCCTAGACCTCCCTGTTCAGGTAAGTTAAACAGACTACGAGAGGGAAGACGGGGTCCCTTTTTGTTCCAGATAAACTTGGTGATTTTACCTTGAAAGGATTTTATTATCGGGATCGGAAGGGATCGAAAAAGATATAGAAGTTTCGGGAGGAGAGTCATCTTGGTAGAATTAATTCTGCCGATCCAGCCTATTTTCTGCGCTCCCCATTTGGTAAGGTCCTTCTCGAGTTTCCTATACATAGGAGGGTAATTGGCTAAGTATAAATTCTGGAAATTTGGGGTCAGGTTGATACCTAAATAGTTAGTAGACGTAGAGTCCCATTTGAAAATATATTTGTTTCTCAAGAGGGACACTGTGGGTTCTGAAAGAGAAATATTAAGGGCCCTAGATTTAGGCATGTTTACCGTGAGACCCGAGACTTTAGAGAACTCGTCTAGCAGGGAGAAAATTTCCGGAAGGGAGGAGATGGGAGAGGTCACGAAGAGTAGCAAATCATCTGCAAATAATGCGCATTTGTGTTCTTTTTTATTACAATGAACTCCCCTGATATTCGCGTTCTCGGATGGCTATGGCCAGAGATTCAATAACAATAGCGAATATCAGAGGAGATAGAGGGCAGCCCTGTCTTGTGCCTCTTTGGATATTTATAGATTCCGAGAATATGCCTTGTAACCGGATTTTAGCTTCAGGGGAGGAATAGAGAGCGGAGATGATTCCTAAAAATTTAGAACCAAACCCCCAACGATTCAAAACAGAAAACAAAAATGGCCAAGATACTGAATCAAAGGCTTTCTGGAGATCAAGTGAGAGAAGCATACCTCTTTGTCTAGTGCTTCCAGACCACCCCGAGTACATTAAAGAGATAAGATCAATAGCTCTCCTGATCTGGTCCGGGCCTTGTCTCCCTGTGATAAAACCTACTTGATCTTTGGATATGTATTGACCTAAGAAGGCAGACATCCTATTAGCTATTATTTTAGTAAGTATTTTTAGGTCGTTATTAATGAGGGATATCGGTCTATAGTTCTCTACTAGGCTATGATCTTTATCGGGTTTCGGTATCAACGAAATATAGGCCAAATTAAGTTGTTTATCTATAGGGGAGCCCTCAGTCAAATGATTGTAAAATCGTGCTAGGTAGGGTGATAGAATGATAAGAAATGTTTCGTAGTAAGACCCTGAGAATCCATCAGGGCCAGGAGCTGTGTTTAATTTTAAGTTTTTGATCACTGACATAACTTCCTCAGCTGAAATGGGTGCCTCCATCAACTCCTTGTGAACTTTTGTCAACCTGGGAAGATTCAGGCTGTTCAAATATTCACCTATTTTGTCCGAAGAAAAGTTACTATCCTTAGCGTAGAGCTTGGAATAGAAGTCGTGGAAGGCCCCCATTGCCCGCCGAGGATTTAGGGTAAGGGTACCATCTGCCATTTTTATCTTAGGGATGGTTCTCGATTTAAATCTGGGAGATAGTTTGCGTGCTAGCATTGGACCTATTTTATCCTTTAAATGGTAGAACCTGGCACCTGTCCATTTTAGATCATTTTCTGATTTTGCTGTCAGAGCTAGGTTTAAGGCCGATCTAGCAGCGTCAAGATCGTGGGTGGGAACACTGAGAGGGTCTAATTTATGTTTTCTACGTAACTCTGAGTAGGTCTCTTCCAATTTCTCTATGGTCAATTTCTTTTGTCTTCTAAGTTTGGCTGCAATTTGTATTATTTTTCCCCTAACTGTAGCTTTATGGGCAGCCCATAAGGTTTCGGGGGATATATCTTTAGTATCGCTAATTTCAAAATATTCCTTTATGGATTGTTCAATTTCTGCCATGAGAGTGGGATCTTTTAAGATCGACTGGTTAAGTGTCCAGTGAGACATTTTATGAGTTGTGTCCTCTTTTCTCAAGGTTAATAGAACCATGGAGTGGTCTGACCAAGGGACATCCTTTATAGTGGATTTAGAGGCTGCTGGGACATGATGGTTGGATATTAATATATGGTCTATGCGGGAGTACGATTTGTGAGGATTAGAATAGTGGGTGTAATCTTTAGTTTTCGGATTTAATTCTCTCCAAATATCGGTCAATCGAGATTGATGAAGCATGCGAGCTACTTGTGTGCTAATTTTGGTTGGCCTTATGAGTTTATTATTATTTGGTTTGGATTTATCTAAGCCCGAATCGAAAGCCAGGTTGGAGTCTCCTCCCATGATAATGATGCCCTCCATAAGAGGATGGAGGACCTCAAGCATCTGAGAGAAAAACTTCTTCTGTCCCCTATTGGGGGCGTAATAGGAGACAAACGTGTATAGCTTCTCGTCAAGAGTTCCTTTTACCAAAATAAATCTGCCTTCCGGGTCTCCATATTCCTTTAGTAAATTAAAATTACAAAATTTGGATAACAAGATAGCCACTCCTTTCGTCTTGTTTTCCGCGTTGGATAAATAGAATACTGGGAAGTGGGAGTGTAGGAATGAGGGGGAGTACCGCCTTGGGAAGTGTGTCTCCTGCAGGAGCACTATATCTACATGAAGCGCCTTGTATGCCTGGAGGGCTTTTCGTCTTTTAATAGGAGAGTTCAACCCCTGGGTGTTGTGTGTCACAACACGCAGGGTTTTAGTAGTGTTATTTGAGCCAGCCATGGGTCGTAAAGAGTGTTATGGACAGATCGTGTCTTGCAGACTGAGTCCATAGCTCAGAAGACACCTGTGATGGCAGGTAGGCCGGGAGGGAGGGTGGGAAGGTAAAGGGGGAAAAGAAGGGGAGAATAGATACATGGAAATAAAGGCAAAAATGGTAACAACAAAGCAAGATGTAGTATTGCAAAAGGTCAAACCATGACCCAGATTGAAGGAAGGGAAGTTTGCTCCTTCCTTCAATCAAACAGAATTTATTAGAGTAGTCCATTTAGAGGACTAACTTCCTACTTGTCAGGGCGACAAAGTGTCGCTCCAAGAAGTAGGTTGAGGCTCAGGGCCTCACCGCCAGCTGTCAGCGACAATCAAAAAGTTCATGAATTAAATTTTGAAAAACAAAGGGTTGATCCCCCAAAAATAACAATTGAAGAGATAGTACCTTCCCCCCCAAAAAAAAAAAAAAAAAGTTTTAATACCATAGGAAAAAATAAAAATTGTAGAACCATATGGGTAAGTAGATATTGAAAAACCACAAGAATAAATAAATAAATTATATAAGTGAGCCAGTAAATATTAACTCTTATGCCGCGTACACACGGTCGTTTTTTGCGATGAAAAAAAACGACGTTTTCTGTGAAGTAAAAAACGACGTTTTTGAAACGTCACTTTTCAAAGACAATTTTGCATACACACCATCGTTTTTTCACAAAAAACGAGGTTACGTTCACCACTCTTTTCCATTGAAGCTCGCTTCATAACTAGCTTCTGGGCATGCGCGGGTTGAAAAACGTCGTTTTGAAAGACGTTTTTGCTACACACGGTGACTTTTTGTGAAACAAAAAGCGACGTTTTGAAAAACGACACAAAAAATTCAAGCATGTTGGAATTTTTTTTTGGTCGTTTTTTTTAAGACAAAAAACGACGTTTTGCCCACACACGATCAATTTAAATGACGTTTTAAAAAACGTCGTTTTTTTTCATCGCAAAAAACGACCGTGTGTACGCGGCATTACTCTACCAGAAAACCTTATAAGTAATTTGATCAAGAATTGAGAAACAAATCATATTAAAAGAAGGCCTATTGGGGAAGAAAAAATAAAATAAAAAAAAATACACAACAACTTATATGAATGGGGGATGGACACCACCGGAGCTAAGATTAAATCATTTCAGTTCATGTTTAGTAGAGTTATTTTAGACTTTCCTGTGTTTGACTCTATTCCAGGGATTTGAGGTTGGACTATTGGGTGTATTTCTTTTAGCTGAGGTTTGTTGCGGTGGTAAAGTGTCCATGGCTGGTTCTTTTTTTTAATATTCTACAATGCTTTGTTGAGAAGCAGATGACGGGCGCTTGCCAGGGAGCAGTGAGTTAATACTCCAAGACAAAAAAATGCCAGATCCTTGAGAGAAGAAAAACGGAAACAAATGGTGATCTCGTGTTTATCCCAGCCTAGGTGCATCCGTCCCACCATGTATGTGCAGCTAATAGGACTTAAAACCCTTATCCATCTGCTACATATTACATCCAAATTATAAGCTGGATTAAAATGTATGTTTATAATATACATTCCCTTGACGTTTACAGAGTCTGTAATTTAAAATCTTATATTAGGCTTTATTAGAATTTTCTATAGTTTATTGTTTATTATTTTATTTATCTTATATAAGCTTAATTAGATGCAAGGGATCTGGAATGGGGATGTCAGATTTTTCCTTGTTGTCTGATGAAGAGATGAAATCACTGACCAAAAAAAACCTGCTGATCATTGGTCTGTATAGGTGTCCTGCACTTACCATATTGACCACTAGATGTCGCTGTGTACACTGTGTTGTATAGGGAACGTTTGTTCTGTGGAACATTTTGTACCGGCCATGTGTTCCCCGGATCATTGATCAGGTTGCGCACACAGTGTGTGTGATCGATGTGAGTTGTTCCCCCCGGTGATAGGTCAGTGTGAGGCGGGTGGGGCTCATAGTATCCAGGGCTCCTTGCGATTGGGAGTTTTCAGACCGCTGTGACAGGCCATCACAGCGGTCACATGATTCTAAAGCAGAGTTCCACCCATATTTATGTTCACAGCGCTGGCAGAAGCAATTACTCTGCTGCCATCTAGTGGCGGTAGATGTAATTGCGGTAATGCTGTCCAAGTAATGGGAACTGCGTTACCGTGAGGGGAAGAGTAATCAGGTAGATTACTCGTTACCCTCAAAAGGGGCTGCGTTAGGTAGCTGCATTTATTGTAACTCCGTTATTAACAACACTGCTTATTATATACATTTACACTCTTAAGCCCTGTACACACGATCGGTTCACCGATGAAGCTGACTGATGGACTGATGTGCCTACACACCATCGGTTCATGAACCGATCGTGTCAGAATGCGGTGCCGTAAAACACAACGATGTGATGAAAAAAACTAAGTTCATTGCTTCCAAGCATGCGTCGACTTGATTCTGAGCATGCGTAGATTTTTAACCGATGCTCGTGCGTACTAACAATCAGTTTTGACCTATCGGTTAGCCGTCCATCTGTTAGATTTTAAAGCAAGCCATCTGTTTTTGGACTGAAGGATAACGGACCGATGGGGCCTACACATGATCGGTTTGGACCGATGAAAACGAACTTCGGTTCGTTTTCATCGGTTTGAACCGATCGTGTGTGTACACGGCTTAATAGAATGTTATTACCTGAGCTCCATGTTTCAGTAGAAAGGTGACACATCCAAGATGACCTCCAAGGCAAGCTTCATGTAAAGGAGTAACGTGATCGGCTGTAGCCAGGTTTACGCTATGTCCCTACAAGAGAATGATAGGAAAATCAGAAGGCGAAATAACATTGCCTGTACTAGGAGTCTAGGGTAGAACTCGAGGCATGCATGGGAACATTTTTTATTGTACAACTTTACTGAGTTGGGCTAGTTAAATAAAAATAAAATTTAAAATAAAATAAAAAGTCCACAAGTGACGTATACTGATGTTCCTGGTGATTATTACCACCATCCACCACGTTGAGTTACGATTCTGTGCATCAACACCACCACCAAATGCTGAAAGGCTTGCTTACCAACGCAGGTGGACCTCTCACTACAAGGGGTCAAAAAAAGCTTGTGGCTCCATACCCAGCCAGTGCCTTTTAGAACTTTAGAGGATCTTCCAGCATTGGCATACTAATCTCCTCTGCTGCCAGATCCAACAATGTCTCCTCTCTACTTCCTCCCACCTGGAACCTTCTATTTATAAATAGAAACCCTTAAAGGGTTAGTAAAGGCATTTTTTTTCCCGTTAAAATAACAAACATGTCATACTTACCTCCACTGTGCAGTTTGTTTTGCACAGAGTGGCCCCGATCCTCGTCTTCTGGGGTCCCTCTGTCCTCCCTGCAATTACTGACCACAGTCACGCGAGAGCTCGCATGGTGGTGAGTAATTGTGGGCGTGCTCCTGTGATACACCGAACGGCCATAGCCGCTCACTGTATCACTCGGCCCCGCCCCTCGGCCGCGTCACTGGATGTGATTGACAGCAGCGCTAGCCAATGGCTGCGCTGCTCTCAATCCATCCGCTCTAGCCAATCAGCGGCCAGGCTGAGCGGCGAAGAGGACCATGGGACTTTCGAGGGGTCAGGTAAGTATAATGGGGGCTCGGGGGGGGGGGGTGTCAGCATCCGATGTTTTTTCACCCTAATGCATAGATTGCATTAAGGTGAAAAAAAAAATTCTTTACAACTCTTTTATAATATACTTAATCTTAAATACTGCAGCTGCTGACTTTTAAAATATGGACACTTACCTGTCGAGCGCGCCCGCGATGTCGGCAGCTGAGGTCGAGCAATCGCTCATCCCTCAGCTGCACCCGCCGCCATCCTCAGTGAGGGAATCGGGAAGTAAAGCGTTGTGGCTTCACTGCCCGGTTCCCTACTGCTCATGCGCGAGTAGCGCGGCGCGCCGTCACTGGTCCCCACTTTCTCCTGGGAACAGTGTGTTTCCCAGAAGACAGCAGGGGGTGCGGGTAGGGGCGGGGCTGCCGCACAAGAGTATTCCGAGAGGGATTCCGAAAAGCAGAAGTTCCATTTTTGGGTGGAACTTCACTTTAAGCATAGCTTCCTAACCCTTGACACTAAGCCTAGCACCCTCTTAATCCTTTACGCCGAAGAACTAGTTTAACAAATATATAAATAATAAAATAAAATAAAATTATGATTCCCTTCACTTACCTCTGTAATTAGTTTTGTTAAGGTACCAAAACGCCCGTGTATTGCTGCTTCATGTAACAGTGACCAGTCCGAGACAAAGTCTGTAAAGTGAGCAACCAGGAGTCAGATTTGATACACATACTGCAGTTTACATACAACCCCTCCACAATTCTCCCAGTGTGTACCTAATATGATTTATGACACAAAGTGATGACGGTAATCACTATTCGCATTCAAAGCATTAAAGTCAGAGATGAGATTAGATGATTTAAGGAAAGGAAATAATTTCCATTCGTTATTACATCACATTAACCCAGTGTTTCTCAACTCCAGTCCTCAAGCCCCCCCAACAGGTCATGTTTTCAGGATTTCCTTCAGATGAAAAGGCTGTGGGAATTACTAAGGCAGTGAAACTGATCAAATCACCTGTGCAAAATAATGGAATTCCTGAAAACCTGACCTGTTGGGGGGGCTTGAGGACTGGAGTTGAGAAACACTGCATTAACCCAACTGATCATCTCATGGAAATACTGGAAATCACTAAATGGAAGTAATGGAAATTACTAAATGTTAAGTATGACTAGAAAACAACAATTGTAACCAGGGTGGTTTTTAAGGTAGGGCAAAGGGAGAAGCTGCCCTTGGCCCTGTCATTGTTATGGGGCCCAAAGCAGCTGCCTCTTACCTGCCAACTACCCCAGTTTAAATTGCCTTGTCCCTTGATGTTTTAGTCTTGTGATGTGTCCTGATATTTCAGTGTGAAGTTCTGTTACTACTGCTGCCCAGCTCTGCTCTATTGTTGTGTACAGGTGACTCACCTGCAGACCCTGTGTTTACATGTAAATACCGGCATTGATATGTAAATAGTGATGGCATTCATTAGTAAATAGGGGTGGTATTTATATGTATATCATGCCTCCCTGAGGTCATATTCACCATCACCTATTCTGAATGCTACCAACTGAGAAAATAAAGGGGCATGCTTGAAAGTCCTGCCTACAACTGTGGTCATTAAGCCTACCATCAGCATGTTCTGCAAAGGTAAGCAAATTACTTCTATTACATTAGTGGCCACTGTACACCCCTATTACATTGGTGACCAGTGTTGAAATTCCTCTTTATATTGGTAGTCGGTAAAAAAAAAAATCTGAATTGCCATTGATCGATCGAGAGTGAAACTGCATGGAGGGGGGAGGGCCCAAGAATTTTTTTTTTGCCCAGGGTCCAATCAATTTTGAATGTTTTCAAAAGATAGAAAAATTTACAGCTATAAGCCTGTTGCTTGCTTGACATAAGGACAAACCTGCATTTAGAAAAGAGTACCATAAAGTGCCGATGTATATGTGATGCCACTGCTCCGCCTCTCCGCCTAATCCAATCAGAGAACACTTTATATTCATTGAGGAAATGCAAAGTGTTTCCTAAATGGTGTCCGTGCTGAGTGAAGAAGCCTTTTTGTATTTGGACGTAAAGACTCCCTGTGTTCACTATGCAGTAGGGCAGTTGTTTGCCATGGTACCCAGAAGTTAGTGAAGATCACTATAGTAGAGGTGCCTGCTACAGTGATTTCCACATTCCACATGGATCTTACAGGTATGGCACATTACATTGGTCTAAGCTGACTCAGTGTATCTATGCAAAATCATCCATACCTAAACTTCACCTTTATGCCGCGTACACACGATCGGACATTCCGACAACAAAACCATGGATTTTTTTCCGACGTATGTTGGCTCAAACTTGTCTTGCATACACACGGTCACACAAATGTTGTCGGAAATTCCGAAAGTCAAGAACGCGGTCATGTAAAACACTTACGACGAGCCGAATAAAATTAAGTTCAATAGCCAGTGCGGCTCTTCGGCTTGGTTCCGAGCATGCGTGGAATTTTGTGCGGCAGAATTGTGTACACACGCTCGGAATTTCTGACAACAAGTTTTGTTGTTGGAAAATTTGAGAACCAGCTCTCAGAACTGTTGGCCAAAGCTCAGTTCAGGTAAGAACTGTGTGTACAAGGTAGAAAAACCCAAAAGAAGAACCTATAATGTTCAGATTTTATTTTATTCAGACTAGTTTATATAAAAAGCCACCGTGTTTTAGGGGATCAAAGGGTCCCACATTATTAGGGCTTGGTACTGGACTGAATTTGAGGGATCCTGAGGGGTAAATAGTATGATTGCTGACTGGACGTCATATGACTAGCTGGACATCATATAACTGGACATCACATGACGTCCTCAGAATATTAAGCCACTGCGCACCCCCGGGGGCGCGCATTGTGGCGATCGTTGTTGAAGGATGTCAGTCTAGTAAAGAGTCTCTGACGGAGGAGAGCTGATCGGAAGCTCCTCTGACAGGGGGGGTTTGTGCTGATCGATTATCAGCACAGCCCCCATGAGGATGCCCCACACTAGACCACCAGGGATGCCACTAGACCATCAGTGATGCCCACAACGAGATATGCACAATGGGCATCACTGATTGGCAGGTATTGTTGTTTGGCACTGATTGGCATCCATAAGTAAAATATAATAAAGTACATCCATGCCACCTATCAGTGCCCATCCGTGCCACCTATTAGTGCCCATCCATGCCTATCCTTGCCACCTATCAGTGCTCATCAATGCCACCTATCTGTGCCCATCCATGTCGCCTATCCGTGCCCATCCATGCCGCCTATCAGTGCCCATCCCTGCCGCCTATCAGTGCCCATCCCTGCCGCCTATCATTGCCAATCTGTGCCGCCTATCAGTGGTCATCTGTGTTGCCTATCAGTGCCCCATCATCAGTGCTGCATATTAGTGCCCATCAGTGCCCATCAATTCCACCTCATCAGTGCCCCCTCATCGGTGCCGACTTTTCAGTGCCCATCAGTGAAGGAGAAAACTTACTTATTTACAAAGTTTTGTAACGGAAACAAAAAAAAAAGCATTTGCTTTTCAAAATTTTCGGTCTTTTTTTGCAGAAAATAAATCCCAGAGGTGATCAAATACCACCAAAAGAAAGCTCTATTTGTGGGAACAAAATGATACAAATTTAGTTTGGGTACAGTGTAGCATGACCGCGCAATTGTCATTCAAATTGCAACAGCACTAAAAGCTGAAAATTGGTCTGGGCAGGAAGGTGTATACGGTAAGTGCCCTGTATGGAAGTGGTTAATAAAGTGGGGCCCTTTGAACCCCTGAAACATGGTGTTTTTTTATTATATCCTTAGGCAGCTCTCCCCACAGTGGTGGCTAAAGGTCAGCTCTTTGCTCGAGCTGGGTGTGGAAGATAGAAAAGTGGAGAAAGCAGAAAAAGTCCAGATTTTATTTTATTCAGACTCTTATATCATAAAAAAAAATGCCAATATGTTTCAGGAGTTCTAAAGGTCTCACTTCATCAGGGTTTGGTACTGGACTAGAACTGAAGAAGCTTTGAAAGTTAATGCCGCGTACACACGATCATTTTTCAGCATGAAAAAAAACGAAGTTTTTCCAACTTCATCATTAAAAACGACGTTGCCCACACACACCATCGTTTTAAAAAAAATGATGAACAAAGCACGATGACGTACAATAGTGTTGCTCACGAATATTCGCATTGCGAATATTCGCTACGAATATTGCATATTCGAGTATTCGCGAATAACGCGAATATCGCGGCGAATATTCGCTATTTCGAATATTCGTATTTTTTCAATTTTTTTTTAGAACAGATCACATCCTAGAGATCCCCATCGACGTCTAAAAGCATTGCTGGTATGATTAGAGACCTTGGGCCGAGTAGCTGCAGCGCTCATTTTATATTCCCGAAAAATCGCAATGCGATTATTCGGCAATAGCGATATCGCGCGATTATTTTGTATTGTAATATATCACGAATATTCTGAGCCAATCAGAGTGCTCCTTCCGCATTTCTCGAATATTCGCAATTATTTTATATTGTAATATATCACGAATATTCTGAGCCAATCAGAGTGCTCCTTCCGCATTTCTCGAATATTCGCAATTATTTTGTATTGTAATATATCACGAATGTTCTGAGCCAATCAGAGTGCTCCTTCCGCATTTCTCGAATATTCGCAATTATTGTGTATTGTAATATATCACGAATATTCTGAGCCAATCAGAGTGCTCCATTCCGCATTTCTCGAATATTCGCAATTATTTTATATTGTAATATATCACGAATATTCTGAGCCAATTAGAGTGCTCCATTCCGCATTTCTCGAAATTTCGCATTCGCAATTCGCATTCGCGATAGCGAAAATTCGCAATGATTTCATTTCCAAAATATATCACGAATATTCGTATTTAGCGAATATATCACGAATATTCGACTATATATTCGAGATATATCGCGAAATCGAATATGGCATATTCTGCTCAACACTAACGTACAACACGTACGACGGCACACTAAAGGGGAAGTTCCATTCGCCTTTGGGCTGCTTTAGCTAATTCCGTGTTGGTAAAAGACGATTCTCGCTTTTCTGTCTGTTACAGCGTGATGAATGTGCTTACTCCATTATGAACGGTAGTTCCACCAGAACGAGCGCTCCCGTCTCATAACTTGCTTCTGAGCATGCGTGGGTTTAAAGCGTCGTTTTAGCCCACACACGATCATTTTTTCCAACCCGAAAAACGACATTGTTTAAAACGACGTTAAAAAATGCAGCATGTTCGAAAAAAAAAAAATTGTCATTTTTCAGAACCTGAAAAATTATGTGTAGCCCACACACGATCATTTTAAATTACGTTTTTCAAAAACTACGTTTTTTCATGACGAAAAATGATTGTGTGCATGCGGCATTAGAATTTCAATGTCTTTTACCGTTTCTTCCGCTAAGCTGTGAAGACGCATTGATATCACTATCATTGTGTGATGCTGCTGAAATAAATAAGTTTGAGCAATGGCCGTCTAACATCTATGGGTGCCTTTAAACCAAAACATTATGGGCCAGATTCAGGTAGATGAGCGAATCTTTGTTTTGGAGTAACGTTTCTCATTTACGTTACTCCGCCGAAACTTTAGGAGCAAGTACTGTTATTCACAAAGCACTTGCTCCTAAAGTTGCGACGGCGTAGCGAAAATGAGCCGGCGGAATTCAAATTGGGCGGGTAGGGGGCGTGTATTATTTAAACTAGGCGCGATCCCGCGGCGAACGTACTGCGCATGCGTCGACTGTCGGTGCGTATGCTCCAAATTCTGTCAGTGAACGTCAATGACGTCAATCCCCATTCACCGACGTTTTTTACGCAAACGACTCAAATTTTTTTTTTTCGACGCGATGACGACGGCCATACTTAACATAGGATACTCCACCTAGGGGGCATGTTTTTCTTTACGCCGCGTATCGCTTACGGAAACGTCGGAAAGTCACTGCGTCGGGCCCGAGTACGATCGTGAATTGCCGATTCTCGCTGATTAGCATATTCTCGGCGTTAATCAGCGGGAACGCCCCGAGCGCCTTTTTTAAAATTGCAGTTCCGATACGACGGCGAAATACAATTACGCCGCTCGTATAGGAACTCCCACCCGGCGTTACTTGTTTTCTGCTTACTGAAAACAGAAACGCCGGCTCAAAGTGAGAGTTGGGCTGGAGTATCACTGATACTCCAGCCTAACTCTACCTGAATCTGGCCCATATTGTATTTTAAGAAAATGCAAATTAATAAACATCCCTCACATATTTTCACATGAATTACCATATTTATTGGCGTATACCGTGCACTTTTTTCCCCTTTAAAATAAGGGGGGAATCGTGGGTGCGTGATATACGCCGATACCCGCTTCCTGCGCTCAGTTTGAACTGAGCCGCCGACATATACCGAGTGCAGTACACTCGGGTACATTCGGCCAGGCTCGGCTTCACTCGTGCTCACGCATAAACGTCACAGAGCGTGAGCACGAGCGAAGCTGAGCCTGGCCGAATGTACCCGAGTGTACTGCACTCGGTATATGTCGGCGGAGGCGTTCAAACTGAGCGTGGGAAGCGGGAATTCGACTCGAGACCGCGCTGAAGAAGCCGGGAGGACACCACTGAAGCTGAAGATGGACGCCGGACAAGGCCACCGATGGATGCCGCGCAAGACACCAAAACTGTAAGTACTAAAATGTTTTTTTACAGGAATTTAGGGTCCACATTAGGGGTGCGCGCTATATGACGGAGCGCGCAATACCTCGATGAATACGGTATACTTTTACAGTGCCTTGCGAAAGTATTCGACCCCCTCGAACTTTGCGACCTTTTGCCACATTTCAGGCTTCAAAACATAAAGATATAAAACTGTAAGTTTTTGTGAAGAATCAACAAGTGGGACACAATCATGAAGTGGAACACAATTTATTGGATATTTCAAAAAAATTTAACAAATAAAAAACTGAAAAATTGGGCGTGCAAAATTATTCAGCCCCCTTAAGTTAATACTTTGTAGCGCCACCTTTTGCTGCGATTACAGCTGTAAGTCGCTTGGGGTATGTCTCTATCAGTTTTGCACATCGAGAGACTGAAATTTTTGCCCATTCCTCCTTGCAAAACAGCTCGAGCTCAGTGAGGTTGGATGGAGAGCATTTGTGAACAGCAGTTTTCAGTTCTTTCCACAGATTCTCGATTGGATTCAGGTCTGGAATTTGACTTGGCCAGTCTAACACCTGGATATGTTTATTTGTGAACCATTCCATTGTAGATTTTGCTTTATGTTTTGGATCATTGTCTTGTTGGAAGACAAATCTCCATCCCAGTCTCATGTCTTTTGCAGACTCCATCAGGTTTTCTTCCAGAATGGTCCTGTATTTGGCTCCATCCATCTTCCCATCAATTTTAATCATCTTCCCTGTCCCTGCTGAAGAAAAGCAGGCCCAAACCATGATGCTGCCACCACCATGTTTGACAGTGGGGATGGTGTGTTCATGGTGATGAGCTGTGTTGCTTTTACGCCAAACATAACGTTTTGCATTGTTGCCAAATGTTCGATTTTGGTTTCATCTGACCAGAGCACCTTCTTCCACATGTTTGGTGTGTCTCCCAGGTGGCTTGTGGCAAACTTTAAACGACACTTTTTATGGATATCTTTAAGAAATGGCTTTCTTCTTGCCACTCTTCCATAAAGGCCAGATATGTGCAGTATACGACTGATTGTTGTCCTATGGACAGAGTCTTCCACCTCAGCTGTAGATCTCTGCAGTTCATCCAGAGTGATCATGGGCCTCTTGGCTGCATCTCTGATCAGTCTTCTCCTTGTATGAGCTGAAAGTTTAGAGGGACGGCCAGGTCTTTGTAGATTTGCAGTGGTCTTATACTCCCTTCCATTTCAATATTATCGCTTGCACAGTGTTCCTTGGGATGTTTAAAGCTTGGGAAATCTTTTTGTATCCAAATCCGGCTTTAAACTTCTCCACAGCAGTATCTTGGACCTGCCTGGTGTTCCTTGTTCTTCATGATGCTCTTTGCGCTTTAAACGGACCTCTGAGACTATCACAGTGCAGGTGCATTTATACAGAGAATTGATTACACACAGGCGGATTCTATTTATCATCATTAGTCATTTAGGTCAACATTGGATCATTCAGAGATCCTCACTGAACTTCTGGAGAGAGTTTGCTGCACTGAAAGTAAAGGGGCTGAATAATTTTGCACGCCCAAATTTTCAGTTTTTTATTTGTTAAAAAAGTTTGAAATATCCAATAAATTTTGTTCCACTTCATGATTGTGTCCCACTTGTTGTTGATTCTTCACAAAAAATTACATTTTTATATCTTTATGTTTGAAGAAAGAAATGTGGCAAAAGGTCGCAAAGTTCAAGGGGGCCGAATACTTTTGCAAGGCACTGTATTTATGCTTGCTCCTTCATATTGTCATAACTTAGTATAGAAATGTATAGATCCTTCTTCTAATCACTTTCTGTAGCAGGAAATGTGAGAAGAATCTATGCTGAAAAAAATCAATTAGCCACATAATCTTTTGTTTCCAATCAGGCTTAGAAGACTGGTAGACTTGCAGTGGAGCAGAGGAACATACTGTACATTACCTAAATACAAGAGTCATGTGTATTCATACTTGGTGTGCTTTGTGCATTCCTTTCCGGTCTGTGCAGTAATCCAGTGTGCAACGTTCCTCTGTGCAGGAGCCTCTTGTAATAAAGACTGCTGCTCTCTCTTTTTGACTGGTCTTGTATTTGCCCCCTTGTGTAGTTTTCTGTATGCAGCCTGTGGTTGGTGGGGTCTTCTAGGCCCCCTCACATTGCTCTCTACACAGTCTATGTACAGAACAATAATGATGCCACTGCTACTTTTACATGGTAATACCTGAGGTTGCAAAGACATTTGGGGGGTTATTTACTGAAGGCAAATCCACTTTGCACTACAAGTTCAAAGTACAAGTGCAAAGTACACTTGGAAGTGCACTGAAAGTACACTTGGAAGTGCAGTCGCTATAGATCTGAGGGGGACATGCAAGGAAAAATAAAACACAGCATTTTTAGCTTGCACATGATTGGATGATAAAATCAGCAGAGCTTCCCCTCATTTTAGATCTACCCCTCAGATTTACAGCGACTGCATTTCCAAGTGCACTTTCAGTGCAATTTCAAGTGCACTTTTCACTTGTAGTGCAAAGTGAATTTGCATTTTGTAAATAACCCCCTTGGTGTCCATGAAGTGGATTTATATCCTTTGTGGCTATTGAGGAATATATTTTTAATTTAAGTTTTTGTGCCTGGAGTTCAGCTTTAAGTTATGAAAATGAATGCTAGAAGCTGGTTGGTTGCCATGCATAGCTGCCCCAGATTTTGGCTTCTTCAGTTTTATGATTATGTTGTATAAAGAGCAGCACCTAAAGCAGTAAGCAAATGACACTGCTGTGTGTTTCAGTTAGGTATTTGCACACTAGAGGGCGCCAAACTACATTTGAGTTTCATGCAGATAAAATAGAACACTGTATAGTTATGTAAAAAAAAAATTGAATTTCAATATTGAAAAATATAAGGAATAATAAAAATAAAGGGACTTCACTTGAAAAACATCTTGCCGATAATAGATAATGCCAGACTACCTGCGGACAGTGAAAAGGAATGTGTGTCTGCACAAAGGGGTAATGCTTCACAGGTTAAATGCAACAGCTGCAAATTGGAAAGACTTGTGCTACTCATCTGCCTTTTCCTGCCCCCTCCACTACTCACAGAACTCATACTAATTAGGGAGGAGCTTCGCGTTCGAAACAAACGTATGTTCGACTCGAACATCGTCCGTTCGATCGTTCGTCGAATTTCGAACAAAAACGATCGTTCGCGGCAAATTTGAGTGAAACGAAACGACCGTTTTTAAAACTTTTTTTTTCCCATTGATACTACTATCAATGGGAAAAAAGTTTTAAAAACAGTCGTTTTTCAGGAGTCCTGCTCTTGAAAAAACGACCGTTTTTAAGACTTTTTTCCATTGATACATGTTACCTGGGGCAAGACTCTGAAAGACGTTTTCCAACAATAACTTGAAAACTGGTCTTTAAAATGATCGTTTTTGAATTCGAACGTTCGAGTCCCATAGACTTCAATGGAGTTCTAAATGTTTGTGCGAACGATCGGACTGTTCGACGGTTCTGGTGCGAACCAAACGCGGGGGTGTTCGGCTCATCCCTAATACTAATATTGTTCCATAATGCAGTGCATTTTGTGAATAAATGAGGGGCAGATGGAATGACAGGATCTCCATTGTCTATTCTCAGAACCTACTGCATTGTTGGACATTAATAATATGATTTACATGAATGGCAGAGGGGGCAGAAAGAGGTGGATGAGTGACGCAAGGCCTTTATACAAGCATACTGTAATTGCTGAAAATATTATTTGCTTAAAGCGGAGTTCCACCCAGGAAAACAACATTTGCCTATTTTGTTTAAAAAAAATGAAATAAAAAAAAAACCTGAAAAAAAAAAAAATATACTCACCCGAAATACCTGTTGCTATGCGGAAGTCCATAATCTGCCTCTTCCACACCACGGTGTGTTTTCTTCTTGTCCTTCTCCTAGTGAATGGGGCGCGCTGCTTTCTGGGAACTCTTTTTGAGGGATCCCAACCACTCTCCATAATAACACAGTTTGGCCACTTTTCTGGCCTGACCATAAATTAGTCAAAATCAGCCCTGATGATGCTGGACAAAGATCGGGAGGCCTCTTGTCCCATCCCGGTGGTTACCAGCTTCAAATATCTGTGTGTACAAATCTCGCCCAAGATCACAGATTATTGCTGACCGAATGTGTACCCCTTGTTGTCACGTTTTCGGGATAAGAATAATACCTGGAATAACCTTAAAGCGGAGCTCCACCCAGGAAAACAACATTTTCCCATGTTGTTTAAAAAAATTCAATAAAAAAAACCTGAAAAAAAATAAAAAATACTCACCCGAAATACCTGTTGCTATGCGGAAGTCCGTAATCTGCCTCTTCCACTCCGCGGTGCCTTTTCTTCTTGTCCTTCTCCTTGTGAATGGGGCGCGCTGCTTTCTGGGAACTGTGTGTGTTCTCAGAGAGCAGCGCGCCCATTCACAAGCCAGCGTGAGACTCGCGCAGGCTCAGTAGGAAATGGGCAGTGAAGCCGTAAGGCTTCACTGCCTGTTTCCCATAGTGTGAATGGCGGCGCGGGACCCGGAGCGATCGTGGGACCGGCATGGGGGGGGCCATCAGCACGGGCGCCTAGGACAGGTAAGTGTCCTTATACAAAGTCAGCAGCTACACTGTTAGTAGCTGCCTACTTTGAAAAAAAAAATGCAGGTGGAGCTCCGCTTTAAAAAGTGAAAACAAATACAGTGACCAAATCGAATGACTGGTAGGCTACAGTACATACAATTTTGGGTTTTGGGTTTAGATATGCAGTCACTCTAATGCCCCGTACACACGATCATGAACTTTTGAGTGGAATATCCGACCGTGTCTATGCTCCATCAGACTTTTGCCGGCGGAAAAAAAATTCCTATCGGAAAATCCAAACGTCTGTAGCAATTCCGACGCGCAAAATTCCGACGCATGCTTGGAAACTATTTGACGCATGCATTGAACTTAATTTTCTCAGCTCGTCGTAGTGTTGTACATCACTGCGTTCTTAAAGGGCAAACGTTCAGAAAATCCAATCGTGTGTACGCAGCATTATAGCACTAAACTAGCAGTAGACCGCTAAGAAATCCTGAAACCCAAGGTACAGAGGTATGTAAATCCCAGTCATGCACACAGGCAGTTTGAGGTATAAAATACCTTTTTCATATCCAGGGAGCTGCAAGTAATGTGTACAGTCAACCGTAATTTAGAATGGTCAAACGTGGCCATACTCAGGCATGCATTGATATTGTGCATTGCATAAGCAAACACATGTGTGCATGATTTATTCCTGAAGGTTTGGGGAATATTCTATATTCACATAAGCATATTAACGCCATTGCATAAAAACATTCACAGGCTGAATTTAAGTCCGAGTGATTGTAAATAGGAACATGGGTGTGTGTTCTGTCCCCCTTGCATGTATATTACGTGTTGTACTGTATTGAACAGCATCAGGTTAGTATTGTTCAGTAGTATGCTGCCATATAGTGGAGGATTTGGGCTATTACAGCTTGTTTAACCACTTGCTTACTGGGCACATAAACCCCCTTCGTGCCCAGGCGAAATTTCAGGTTCCGGCACTGGTTCGCTTTAACTGACATTTGCCCCGGCCGCACGACGTGGCTCCCAAACAAAATTGGCGTCCTTTTTTCCCCACAAATAGAGCTTTATTTTGGTGGTATTTGATCACCTCTGCAGTGTTTATTTTTTGCGCTATAAACAAAAAAAGAGCGACAATTAAAAAAAAATCTATATATTTTTTTACTTGTTGCTATAATAAATATCCCCAAAAAAAAATTCTCAGTTAAGGCCGATACGTATTTTTCGGCGTATTTTTGTAATAAAAAAAATCGCAATAAGCGACTGGTTTGCGCAAAATTTATACCGCCTACAAAATGGGGAACAGAATTATGATTTTTTTTATTATAATTTTTTTACTAGTAATGGCGGCGATCTGCGATTTTTATTGGGACTGCGATATTGTGGCGGATATATCGGACACTTTTGACACAAATTTTGGACCATTCACATTTATACAGCGATTAGTACTATAAAAATGCACTAATTACTGTATAAATGTGACTGGCAGGGAAGGGGTTAACACTAGGGGGTGAGGAAAGGGTTAAATGTGTATTCTGGGTGTGTTCTAACTGTGTGGGGGGAGGGGGGGTGACTGGGGGAGGTAACCGATGCTGTGTCCCTATGTACAAGGGACACAGCATCTGTCTCCTCTCCTCTGACAGCACGTGGAGCTCTGTGTTTACACATAGAGATCCACGTCCCTGCTGTGTTCCCGACGATCGCGTGTACCCGGCAGACATCGCGGCCGCCGGGTACACGCATCGGCTCTTCAGCAATGCGCCGGGACAGTGTTTACCCACTGCGCGCCACTGGGTAATGTACACAACTTGAAGTCCAAAGACGTGACCCCGGCACTTCAGATCTGCGCTGCTGACGTCTTTTGACGATAGCGCGGACCTGTAGTGGTTAAAATGTGATTTTGGTATTTCCTGCTCGCTTCCCCTCCTATTTAGTGCTAGTTGGTTTAGTCCTAGCTAGACCCTCCACATTTATTTCATGTCCCCTCAGTCAGTGTTAGTACTTCACAAATACAGGACTTGGAAATTCAGTGTCTTCTTACACTTCCGAAGAATAGAAAAACATCATGTAAAGTAAAATTGTGTAGGGTTCAACTTCTGTGTCTTATTAAAGAGTTAAGCTGCCTGTGGATGGTGCCAAGTCAGCAGGTGAACATACTGTCCAGACAGACTGGGTCTAAGAAGGCATGTCAATGCATAAAATGGCATTTAAAACAGAATAGCGAAATTTATACAAGTGTATTGACATCAAAGAAACAGCCGTCTGTAGGAGAGCTATCTGAACAGGGACCCTCTGCAGTAATATTTGTCACTGGTACTCTGGCTTAGGTTAACATTTATCTTGTAACTTTACCAGACAAGGTCTATATAAAAAGATTTGGTGATTGTACCACACTTTGGTGTGTTGTCAGGTCCCAGTTGTCCCTCTTTCCTCTGCTTTGCCTTTCTTTTTTTCTGCAGGCTGTTTTCTGTTTATAATTTCAAGACATTTCCCTGAGTGAGACTTCCTTTGTCATGCACGTAGCAGAATGTCTTCCTCTATATTTTGACATTGGCATCAGATCAGAACATTTCAATTTTACTAATCGAGATTACTAGCATGTCCCTTTATCATGGGAAAATGCGTGAGACACAGACACTTCAGTTACTGCTGTGGGCTTAAAAGTATACTTAAAGCGGAACTTCACCCAAAAGTGGTACCTCCGCTTTAAGTACTCCTCGCCCCCCGACATGCCACATTCGGCATGTCATTTTTTGGGGGGGAAGTGTGTACCCTCTTTTTAGTGGGACTTCCTGTCCCACTTCCTCCTTCCTTTTTTCGGCCACCTAGGTGTCTCCTCCTCTAGTCCTAAGCGGCCCCTCCCTGCCAGCGATCTTCTGAGACACAACTCCAGTCCCAGAAAATCAGCTGGCCAAAAGGAGTGCGCAGCGCGACTCCATACCTCCCAACTTTTCAACTTCAGAATGAGAGACAAATTGAGCGGAGGGGGGGGGGGAGTTTAGAGGATCGGAGTTGTTGAGCGGGGGGGTACGCAGATCAAAGTTGTTGAGCGGGGGGGGTTCCGCCAGATCAAAGTTGTTGAGCGGGGGGGTGTTTTCGCGGATCGGAGTTGTTGAGCGGGAGGGTTCCTAGGATTGGGGGGTTTACCACGAATCGTGGTTGGGAGGTATGCTACTCATACATGCGCAGTGTGCGCCTGGCCGTGAAGCCATAAGCTATCAAGGCTGGGTTTCCACATTTTCGATGACGGCGCCAAAGAGAGGAGGGGAAAAGGACCGAGCCTCCGGGCCAAAGAGAGGAGGGGAAAAGGACCGAGCCTCCGGGCGGCCGCATCGCTGGACCGTGGGGCAGGTAAGTGTTGGTTTATTAAAAGTCAACAGCTATGCTTTTTGTAACTGACAAACAAAACAAAGACAGCGCCAAAACCGTAGTAAGACAGTATAAACACACAGAAAGGGGGTATAACCAAATGGTGCTAATACATAAATGTACCCTGAATAGTAAAGGGTTGAGTGAATGAGCTGCTAGAAGAATAGACACATCAGGAGTGATGTGAAATGAGGAAGACAAACCAAAAAAAATCTTCAGAAAAGCGCTAAGGCACAGACAAATGCAGGAAGTCCCATAATCATGCAGATGTAAATTTATTAAAAAAGGGGGGATAGTCTGATAAAAAACATATATGTTTCCGAGAGTCCCAGCTTTGTGATGCAAAATATATAATATGCAGTATGAATGATCCCAATACATATGCTTCACTAGACCATAGTGCACAGCGTGATAGTGGACACAGAAAAACACTCCTATGGAGTGAATGTCTTTCCCTCAGGCATGCAGTCTCACTGTGGGAGGAAAGGATCCAATGCTGGATGGCATCAAAAGATGTCTATACGATAGCTCTTACCATGTCCCAGATGGAAGGACGGATATTCAAGAGAGTGATGGCGATGGAACGGCCAGGGGTGAGGGGGTGATCACCTGTGTTCTGTGAATAGTCTAGACGCGCGCTCCGTTCAAGCCATACAGGACGTCTCACTGATGCTGAACAGGAGGGGTAGAGACACGACACAGGAGGAACTGATGCTGGATTGGATGGAGGCTTAGCAGGCTGGGTCCGTGTGAACGTAGTGGGAGGGATCCCAGAGTTGTAAACAGCAAACGGAATGTCAGTGGATCTGTGAAGATCTGTGGAGTCTGCTGGTCTGCGATGCAACAACGAACTGGAACTCAGGGCTTGGGGTCATCTGACCTGATGAAGGGTTAAGACCCGATACATGTCGTCCAAGTTTGTAGCTGCCCCAAGCCCTGAGTTCCAGTTCGTTGTTGCATCGCAGACCAGCAGACTCCACAGATCTTCACAGATCCACTGACATTCCGTTTGCTGTTTACAACTCTGGGATCCCTCCCACTACGTTCACACGGACCCAGCCTGCTAAGCCTCCATCCAATCCAGCATCAGTTCCTCCTGTGTCGTGTGTCTCTACCACCCTCCTGTTCAGCATCAGTGAGACGTCCTGTATGGCTTGAACGGAGCGCGCGTCTAGACTATTCACAGAACACAGGTGATCACCCCCTCACCCCTGGCCGTTCCATCGCCATCACTCTCTTGAATATCCGTCCTTCCATCTGGGACATGGTAAGAGCTATCGTATAGACATCTTTTGATGCCATCCAGCATTGGATCCTTTCCTCCCACAGTGAGACTGCATGCCTGAGGGAAAGACATTCACTCCATAGGAGTGTTTTTCTGTGTCCACTATCACGCTGTGCACTATGGTCTAGTGAAGCATATGTATTGGGATCATTCATACTACATATTATATATTTTGCATCACAAAGCTGGGACTCTCGGAAACATATATGTTTTTTATCAGACTATCCCCCCTTTTTTAATAAATTTACATCTGCATGATTATGGGACTTCCTGCATTTGTCTGTGCCTTAGCGCTTTTCTGAAGAATTTTTTTGGTTTGTCTTCCGCTTTTTGTAACTGCTGACTTTTAATAAACTAAAACACTGGTGGAACTCCGTTTTAAAGCAGAACTTCACCCAAAAGAGGACGTTGCGCTTATTTACATCGCCATCACTTTTTTGGGGGGGAGCGAGTACCTGGTTTTGACAGGTACCCACCCCCACCTTTGGTCAGGTCGCCATGGCAATCCGAGCGGAAGTTCATCCCCCTTCCTTCCCCTGCTGTGACACATCACAGGTCCCAGAAGACCATCCACAACGTTCAGCGCAGCTTGCACATGTTCAGTGGAAAACTGCAAGGCTTCACTGCGTTTTCCTTAGTCAAGATGCCGTCACTTGGACCTGAAGCCCATTGAAGGATTGGCTCAGGCGAGGACAGTGCTGGATCCCTGTACAGGTGAGTGTCATATTAAAAGTCAGCAGCTACAGTATTTGTACATGCTGACTTTTACTTTTTGGGTGAAGACTGGAGCTTCGCTTTAGGTTATAAAATAATCTTGAGTGGTAAATGAATACAATGTGTGCCACCACAGGATTCAACAATACTTTATTGGCAATAATATACTGTAGAACTACTGATGCCTACAATACATGCCTCCTAACAGACTAAACTTTCCCATACCATAGGGTGACCAGACATCCCTAGTTTCAGGGGACAGTCCCCTGATTGAGCACACTGTCCACGGACCAAGTCTGTCCCTGGTTTTGTCCCCAGATTGGATTTAATAGGGGGCAGGGGAAATTTTAAAGACAGTACCTGCAGAATTAAAATAAAAAAAATTGAATTTTTTTATGCCTACTAGCATAGGGGGGTTGTATTTTTCCCATTATCTGTGCCCCTTCCTGTTGATCATGTGCTGGTCGGAGCGGAGGGAATATTTCTTCAGTTTCGGGCGCATGCCCATTCAGCCTCGCTCGCATGCTTGCCTTGGCTCAAATCAAAGCCAGTCACCTGCTTATCTCTTTGCCTTCCCTGGCGTAGTGATCTTCCTCCGCTCCCCATCCAGTAGTAGCCGGGGCCTGAAGAGTAAGACTTGAGAGGCTGTGAGGGGGGGGGGGGGGGGCAGAGAGTCGCTGATTGTTGCCATTACTAGTAAAGTAAAAATATGTCCCCAGATTTAAAAATCTGGTCACCTTACAATACCATCCTCCTCCTTCCACCAGCCCACTCCTCCCAACTCCTCCCACTACTCCCCCCCCTTTTTTTTCTCTTTTACTTTTCTCGTTTCCTAATTTTCACCCCAGAACCAGCCTGCCAAAAAGGACCCTGATTACTCTATGTCCTCTTGTGTGACCCCTAGGGGGTATAGTTTTTACTAGGCCTTTCCCAGTTTAATAGTCTAACTTAGACTGTTTTATCTCAAGGGTATTTTCTCCTCTTCCCCTTATTAGCTTACGTTCTCCCTTCCCCTAAAGTAAAATCCTTTATGATATTTCAACTTACATAGATGCAATGCCCCACACTTTCATGATTTTCTGTATAAATTGTGTTCTCATTTGTCAAGTGCTTTAAAGCATCTGAAATGTTGCTATTGGCCCACATTGTAATCTTTATTGACATAAATACAATTTTTATTTTTTAATCAGCTTGATATATAATACAGCATATACTGTAAATGTGGAAAAAGATGTGTATAATTTGCGCCACAGGAAAAAACAATAATTAATTCTCCCAACAAGAGGGTAGAATTACTTGTAATTAAACCTAAATAAATTAAATATACCAGTTTAAAAAGCTGCCACCTAAAAATTTTTCAGAGAGTGAAAATACAAATAGAATCGGAAGTGAAGGGGCGCTAATGAAAAAAACAATGCAAATTATGTGTATATATATACATAAACATGTGCAATCTCTAAGAAAAACATATATTATTGGTGAAAAAGTCCATACAGTGAAAACCAAAAAATTGATATTAAATAATGAATAGAGTCCAAATAGTGCTAAAAAATATAAGCACCCAATAGTGATTCTCAGTTCAAACAAAGACGTAAATATTGCAGTTCTGGAACCTCCACCATATGTTTGCACCCGGTGAGATCAATAGAAATGGCTCCTTACCAATATTAGTAGACTCTTTTAATTAAAAAAGAAGTCATAAACCGCTTGTGTCAATAGGATGACTCAGAGTGATCCAGATAGGCACGTTCAGATGATCCAGCATTCATATAAATAGGAACAGAAGAGCAATCATAGTGAAGTACTGTTTATTAAAACAAAATTAAAAAGTAACATGCCAAATGGCTGCTTACTCAGGTTGTGCCCTGATCCCGGCACTGAGGCTTAATAGCATTATTCGATATCCAATCGAACTCAGATATGGTACGATAGTCCGTCGCGCCGGTCGTCTCACTGGCCGGCGTACGTTCCACCGTCGAAGTACCGTAGATTCGGAGATAGATCGAAAGTCCGTCGCACTGCTGGTTTCGATAGCCGGCGTGCGTTCCACCGTCGAAAACCAACGGACCCGGAAATCGGAAGTGGTAGGGAAAAAGCGTGATTTGGTTAGCGCCTCAACTAAATTTGAGGCGCTAACCAAATCACGCTTTTTCCCTACCACTTCCGATTTCCGGGTCCGTTGGTTTTCGACGGTGGAACGCACGCCGGCTATCGAAACCAGCAGTGCGACGGACTTTCGATCTATCTCCGAATCTACGGTACTTCGACGGTGGAACGTACGCCGGCCAGTGAGACGACCGGCGCGACGGACTATCGTACCATATCTGAGTTCGATTGGATATCGAATAACGCTATTAAGCCTCAGTGCCGGGATCAGGGCACAACCTGAGTAAGCAGCCATTTGGCATGTTACTTTTTAATTTTGTTTTAATAAACAGTACTTCACTATGATTGCTCTTCTGTTCCTATTTATATGAATGCTGGATCATCTGAACGTGCCTATCTGGATCACTCTGAGTCATCCTATTGACACAAGCGGTTTATGACTTCTTTTTTAATTAAAAGAGTCTACTAATATTGGTAAGGAGCCATTTCTATTGATCTCACCGGGTGCAAACATATGGTGGAGGTTCCAGAACTGCAATATTTACGTCTTTGTTTGAACTGAGAATCACTATTGGGTGCTTATATTTTTTAGCACTATTTGGACTCTATTCATTATTTAATATCAATTTTTTGGTTTTCACTGTATGGACTTTTTCACCAATAATATATGTTTTTCTTAGAGATTGCACATGTTTATGTATATATATACACATAATTTGCATTGTTTTTTTCATTAGCGCCCCTTCACTTCCGATTCTATATACTGTAAATGCATTTCAAATTTTCCAGTTGCAGCCTCCAGGCAGAGCTCCGTAGGGTCCAAACTCTGAGTTAACCAGCTATGCTAAAAGCAGACTTAAAGCGGAGTTCCACCCAAAAATGGAACTTCCGCTTGTTCCACTCCACACCCCCTTACATGCCACATTTGGCATGTCATTTTTTTTGGGGGGGGAGTGGGGGCTTCAGGAGGAGTGGGACTTCCTGTCCCACTTCCTCCTTCCGCCGAGGGGCTGGTAAGGCGATTAAGCTTAATCGCCTTATTGCAGCCCCTCCCTGTAGGCGATGGCCTAGGACACTGATGGGTCCTAGGCGATCGCCTGTTCAATCAGCGGCGAGCCACGGCGCGCACGCATGCACAGTGCGGCTCGCGCATGCGGAGTGGGTGCCCGGCCGTGAAGCCGAAGGCTGTCACGGCTGGGTGCCCACAGTCGGAATGAAGACGGGGAGGGGGGGAGAGGAGCGGAGCCCCGGTCGGCGCGTCGCTGGAACGTGGAGAAGGTAAGTGAATGTTTATTAAAAGCCAGCAGCTACACTTACAGGTTCACCGATTCTGGTTATCGATAACCTGATTGGCTGAAGCGTCATCGAGGGCGGGAGAAGACATCGAGGGACGTGGAAGGAGAAAGGTAAGTGTATTTTACAGGGCACAGCGGTGACAATGGGCACAGATGCGACAAAGGGCACAGAGGCATCAATGGCACAAGTGGTGGACAAAGGGCACGGATGGAACAGTGGGGGGCACAGTTGGCACAGTCAGAGGGTTTATGGGCAAGGTTCAATGGGCACAGTGACATGCACAGTTTCTGGTGGCATTGGCCATTGGCGACAATTTGAGGGCACAGTGGCTGTGTGGTGCACAGTGGTGGACAATTGCTGGCAACTTGTGACTTTGAGCGGCATGGCACAGTTGATTGCGTTTGCTGGCGTGGCACAGTGGTGATGATTGCATGGCACAGTGACTGCGTTTGATGGCATGGGCACAGTGGTGACAATGGATGGCACAGTGGTGCGGATAATTGATGGCATAGTGGCTACGTTGATTGGGCATGCCACTTTTTGACACATTGGCTTGCTTTGATTGATGGCACATCACATGGAACAGTGGTGTTGACTTGATGGCACAGTGGCTGCTTTTGATGGCACAGATCACTGGTGACACATTGATGGCACACTGGTTTCATGGCATGGCACAGTGGTGAAAATTGATGGCACAGTGGCTGCGTTTCATGGCATGGCACAGTGGTGACAATTGATGCCACAGTGGCTGCGTTTGATGGCATGGCACAGTGACTGCATTTGATGGCATGGCACAGTGGTGACAATTGATGGTACAGTGGCTGCATTTGATGGGCACAGTGATGCTGCAATTTTTTTTTTTTTCCATTTGCAACCCCCCAAAAATTTTGAGCACCAGCCGACACTGGTCTGTACTATATATCAAATCAGAAAATCTGGGCCTACGGAAAAGAAAACTGTCAGAGGGACTCGTTTCAAAAGAAGGACAGTCTCTTAAAATGAAGGACAGTTGGGAGCTGATTTTTCAAAAATGTTCACATACTGCACTAAAGACAAGCTTTATAGAGATGATTATCTTTGGGTGGCTGATATCAAATCAGACAGTATGAGGAGCAGCATAGCAGTTAATATTTATTTTTGCACAAAGGTACATTTATTAGGTAGAAGATGTTCCAGAATCAGGGAACTGAGGTGAAGCTATGATTGGGAGTGGAAAATTTTGTTGCACACAGTTGACTGTTTGTTCAGCAATTATTGTGCAGTTCTCAGTAGTTATCCCCGTCCCAAGCTGAATTGGCACAGTGCAAGTTGTTAGAAATTTAGCTGCAGCAAGCGTTCTGAAATATTTCAAGGTATGAAACCTCTACCCACTACTGTGTTATTAATCCTAGCTACAATCTCTTTTTTATAGAAAGACACATTAGGATAGAAATTAGGCAGTTTTAAAGTAAAACTAAAAGCATTTTTTTTTCATTTTGGATAAAGTAAGGGAGGTTTATAACCCCTGTTAGTTTTTGGGATTTTCTTTCACTTTCACTCACAATGATAATGGAAAATGGAGCACTTGCTCTTTTTGAGCCAGTGCTGTTGTAAATTTAGAGGGAAGCCTGAGAGGTGAGGCTGAAAGAGAGAGAGAGAGGTGAGGCTGAAAGAGAGAGAGAGAGGTGAGGCTGAAAGAGAGAGAGAGAGAGAGAGGTGAGGCTGAAAGAGAGAGAGAGGGAGGTGAGGCTGAAAGAGAGAGAGAGAGAGGTGAGGCTGAAAGAGAGAGAGGTGAGGCTGAGAGAGAGAGAGAGAGAGGTGAGGCTGAAAGAGAGAGAGAGAGAGAGGGAGGTGAGGCTGAAAGAGAGAGAGAGAGGTGAGGCTGAAAGAGAGAGAGAGAGAGGTGAGGCTGAAAGAGAGAGAGAGAGAGGTGAGGCTGAGAGAGAGAGAGAGAGAGGTGAGGCTGAGAGAGAGAGAGAGAGAGAGAGAGAGAGGTGAGGCTGAGAGAGAGAGAGAGAGAGAGAGAGGTGAGGCTGAGAGAGAGAGAGAGGTGAGGCTGAGAGAGAGAGAGAGAGAGAGAGAGGTGAGGCTGAGAGAAAGAGAGAGAGAGGTGAGGCTGAGAGAGAGAGAGGTGAGGCTGAGAGAGAGAGAGAGTCTCAGATAGAAAGAGGGGCTCAGAGAAAGAGGGGCTCAGAGATGGGGGCTAAGAGAGAGAGGAGTGGACAGAGAGAGGGGCTAAGAGAGAAGAGAGGACTCAGAGAGGGAGTAGTGGACAGAGAGGGGGCTGAGAGAGAAAGAGAGAGAGAGAGAGGGGCTCAAAGAGAGGGTGGTGGACAGAGGGGCTCAGAGAGGGGGCTGAGAGAGAGGCGCACAGAGAGAGGGGCTGAGAGAGAGAGAGGGGCTGAGAGAGAGAGGGGGGGCTTAGAGAGGGGGGGGCTGAGAGAGAGGGGCTGAGAGAGAGGGACTGAGAGAGAGGGGGGCTGAGAGAGAGAGAGGGGCTCAGCGAGAGGGTAGTTGACAGAGAGAGGGGCTGAGAGAGAGAGAGGGGCTGAGAGAGGTGGGGCTGAGAGCGAGAGGGGCTCAGAGAGGGGGCTGAGAGAGAGAGAGAGAGGCTCAGAGGGGGGCTGAGAGAGAGAGAGAGAGGGGCTCAGAGAGAGCATAGTGGACAGAGGGGCTGAGAGGGAGGGGGCTGAGAGAGAGAGAGGGGCTGAGAGAGGGTAGTGGGCGGGAGAGAGGGGACTGAGAGAGAGGAGGGGGCTCAGAGAGGCTGAGAGAAGATGAGGCTGAGAGAGGCAGACTGGGGCTGAGAGAGAGAGGTCTGAGAGAGAGAGGTGGGGCTGAGAGAGAGAGAGGTGGTGCTGAGAGAGGGGTGAGAGGAGAGAGGAGGGGGTCCTGAGGGGCCGAGACGAGGAGAGGGGGCTCAGCTGAGAGGGTAGTGGCGAGATGGGTGACAGAGAGGGGGCTACAGAGAGGGGGGCGGTGGGGCTCACGGGACAGGGGGGCTGAGTGAGAGAGGAGGCTGAGTGAGAGAGGGGGCTGAGTGAGAGAGGGGCTGAGTGAGTGAGAGAGGGAATGCTGAGTGAGAGAGGGGCTGGTTGAGAGAGGGGCTGGTGAGAGGGGGGCTCAGGGGGCTCAGAGAGGGGGCTGAGAGGAGGGTAGTGAACAGAGAGGGGCACTTGTCACCATGCCTTGTTGCCAGATGCAGCCTGTCACTTGTCACCATGCCTGTTGCCAGATGCAGCCTGTCACTTGTCACCATATGCAGCCTGTCACTTGTCACCATGCCTGTCGCCAGATACAGCCTGTCACTTGTCACCAATGAGTGTCACCAGATGCAGCCTGTCACTTGTCACCAATGAGTGTCACCAGATGCAGAGTGTCACTTGTCACCAATGAGTGTCACCAGATGCAGCCTGTCACTTGTCACCAGATACAGCCTGTCACTTGTCACCATGCCTGTCACCAGATACAGCCTGTCACTTGTCACCAATGAGTGTCACCAGATACAGCCTGTCACTTGTCACCATGCCTGTCACCAGATACAGCTTGTCACCAATGAGTGTCACCAGATGCAGCCTGTCACTTGTCACCAATGAGTGTCACCAGATGCAACCTGTCACTTGTCACCATGCCTGTCGCCAGATACAGCCTGTCACTTGTCACCAATGAGTGTCACCAGATACAGCCTGTCACTTGTCACCAATGAGTGTCACCAGATACAGGCTGTCTATTGTCACCAATGAGTGTCACCAGATACAGCCTGTCACTTGTCACCAATGAGTGTCATTAGATGCAGCCTGTCACTTGTCACCAATGAGTGTCACCAGATGCAGCCTGTCACTCATAGCCTGGCTTTCTCTCCCTCCCCTTCAGGCATGCTGGGGGCAGCAGTTCCCCCCTAGCCCCCCCCCCCCCCTAGAATTGCAAAGGGCCAGCCAGACAGCTATTGGGACTACATCTCCCAGAATCCTCTTCTCTTTTTTGTTTTTTCCCTGGCCAATAGGAGGAAAAGGAGGAAGAAACATAATGGGCGGCTGTTCTGGGAACAGCAGCATGAGGAGGAGAGGGGGGGGCAGCCTGCAGCTTCTCTCTTTACACACACACATACACAGCTGCTCCGATGTCAGGCTGTTCTGCTGCTGCCTACAAAGGGCCAGATTCAGGAACAGTTAGGCTGGCGGATCCAGTGATCCGCCAGCCTAACTGTGACTTTGAGCCGGCGTTTCTGTTTTCTGTAACCAGAAAACAAGAAACGCCGGGTTGAAGCTCCGATGCGAGCAGCGTAACTGAGTTTCGCCATCGCATCGTTACTTCAACTTAAAAATGGCGCCGGGGGCGTTCCCGCCGATTTACGCTCAAAAAATATGTTAATGAGCGGAAATCGGCAATTCACGATCGAATTCCGGCGCGACGCAATGACGGTACGACGTTTCCGGACGGATACGCGGCGCATAGATATACCTACATGGGGTTGGAGTATCCTATGTTAGGTATAGGCGTCGTCATCGCGTCGGGAAAAAAAAAAAATCACGTCGCTTGCGTAAAAAGTTCATGAATGGGAATGTGACGTCATTGACGTTCATTCACAGAATTTGGAGCATGCGCACGGGGATGTTTGGACACTCGACGCATGCGCAGTACGTTGGCGGCGGGATCGCGCTTAGTTAGAATACTACACGCCCCGTACCCGCCCAATTTGAATTCCGCCGGCTCATTTGCGATGCGCTGCCGCAACTTTAGGAGCAAGTGCTTCCTGAATAACAGCACTTGCTCCTAAAATTTCAGCAGCGTAACGCAAATGAGATGCGTTACTCCAGAGCAAAGATGCTCCCATCTACCTGAATCTGGCCCAAAGTATGGAAACGATCTAACCTCTTCTGAATCTGAGGCACCTCGAGGGGAGAGGAGGCAGGCAGCACAGTTTCTGAATCTCGTTCCTCGGGCGCGACGCTCATCACTCCTAACATTACAGGGAGGAAGTGGGTGGAGCTAGGGAGGAGTAGGAAGTTAAATCCTCCTCTGCAGTGCATTGTGGAGCCGCTCTCTCCTGACGTCACTGGTTGCTAGACACAAAGCGGCTCGTGGCTAGCAACCAGTTTGTGCAGGGAAGCAGGGGCCCCTAGTGAGATCCTTGAAGTGGGTCTTCCCACTGCAGCCAGGGACAGCGGTGCCGGTGATGCAGTGTAAGGATGACACTGCACACTAGATGGAGGGAACCAACGGTGCTTGTGCTCCTCACAATTTGGCGCTTCCCCCCCCTCTTGCGCCTGGGTGCAGTGCACCCGTTGCACCCCGCCACATCAGGCATTCCCAGCGGAGTCCTCCCTTACATCAGGCATTCCCAGCGGAGTCCCTCCTTACATCAGGCGTTCCCAACTGAGTCCCCCCCCCTTACATCAGGCGTTCCCACCAGTGTAGTCCCCCCCCCTTACATCAGGCGTTCCCACCAGTGTAGTCCCCCCCTTACATCAGGCATTCCCACCAGCGGGAATGCCTGATATTCCCACCATATTTTTGTTTAAAAAAAAATCGCAGTAAGCGTTTATTGATTGGTTTGCGCAAAAGTTATAGCGCCTACAAAATAGGGGATAGATTTATGATTTATTTTTTACTAGTAATGGCGGAGATCTGCGATTTTTTTATTTTTTTTTGTCAGGCCTGCAATATTGCGGCGGACATATCGGACACTTTTGACACAATTTTGGGACCATTCACATTTATACAGCGAACAGTGCTATAAAAATGCACTAATTACTGTATAAATGTGACTGGCAGGGAAAGGGGTTAACACTAGGGGGTGAGGAAGGGGTTAAATGTATTCCCTGGGTGTGTTCTAACTGTGTGGGGGGAGGGGGGTGACTGGGGGAGTTGACCGACGCTGTGTCCCTATGTACAAGGCACACGCATCGGCTTTCCAGCGATGTGACGGCACAGTGTTTACCCGCTGCGCGCCCCCCAGCGGCACGCGCGGGTAATGCAAATAAAAGCCGTCCAAAGACGTCCACCTGGCACCTCAGGTCGGCGCTGTGGACGTCTTTTGACGATAGCGCTGACCTGAAGTGGTTAATAATGCTTAAAGTGAAACAATAAAAGTAAAATATTCCTTTAAATTTCGTACCTGGGGGTTGTCTATATTATGCCTGTAAAGCAGCGCCTGTTTCCCGTGCTTAGAACTGTCTCTGCACAAACTGTCATTTCTGAAGGGAAAAAACGTCTTGCGGCTATAATGAATTGTCTGCTCCCGGCAATACAGAGAAAAGACATTGAAAGTCATTGATAAAAAAAAAAAAATGTGTGGGGTTCCCAAATTTCAATTACAAGGCCCTTCAAGTCTGGTATGGAAATTAAGGGGAACTCCGCCACAAATTAAAAAAAAAATTACGTGGATTTCCCCTTAACCACTTAAGACCCGGACCAAAATGTAGGTAAAGGACCTTGCCCCTTTTTGCGATTCGGCACTGCTTAGTTTTAACTGACAATTGCGTGGTCGTGCGACGTGGCTCCCAAACAAAATTGGCGTCCTTTTTTTCCCACAAATAGAGCTTTCTTTTGGTGGTATTTGATCACCTCTGCGGTTTTTATTTTTTGCGCTATTATTAACAAACAAATAGAGCGACAATTTTAAAAAAAATGCAATTATTTTTTACTTTTTGCTATAATAAATATCCCCCAAAATATATATAAAAAAACATTTTTTTTCCTCAGTTTAGGCCGATACGTATACTTCTACGTATTTTTGGTAAAAAAAATCGCAATAAGCGAATCGGTCGGGTTTTTGCAAAATTTTATAGCGTTTACAAAATAAGGGGATAGTTTTATTGCATTTTTATTTAATTATTTTTTTTTTACTACTAATAGCGGCGATCAGCGATTTTTTTCGTGACTGCGACAATTATGGCGGACACTTCGGACAATTTTGACACATTTTTGGGACAATTGTCATTTTCACAGCAAAAAATGCATTTAAATTGCATTGTTTACTGTGGAAATGACAGCTGCAGTTTGGGAGTTAACCACAGGTGGCGCTGTAGGGGATGTGTGACCTAGTGTGTTTGTTTACAACTGTAGGGGGTGTGGCTGTAGGTGTGACGTCATCGATCGCGTCCCCCTATTACAGGGATGACGCGATCTATGCTGCGGCCACAGAGAAGCACGGGGAAGCCGTGTGTACACATGGCTCTCCCCGTTCTTCCGCTCCAGGGACGGATCGCCGCACTCCAGCGGCGATCGGGTCCGCGAATCCCGCGGTCCCGGAGCTTCGGACCGGGTCGCGGGCGCGCGCGCCCGCGACCCACGGCTGGGTACTAAAATCAACGTATATATACGTTGATGTGCCCAGCCGTGCCATTCTGCCGACGTAAATGTGCAGTAGGCGGTCCTTAAGTGGTTAATATCCATACCAGACCTGAAGGTCTTGGTAATTGAATTTTCAGGGGACCCCCACGCATTTTTTTTTTTTTTTTATCAATGACTTTTCTCTGTATTGCCGGGAGCCGACAATTCATTATAGCCACGAGTGGTTTTAAATGACTTTTTCTCCTTCAGAAATTACATTTTGTGCTGTGACAATCACTGCTCCCGAAAAAACGGCAGTTTTTAAAACTTTTTTTTGCATTGATACATGTCTCCTGGGGCAGGAACCAGGTCCCCAAACACTTTTTAGGACAATAACTTTGAAAACTAGCACTTTAAATTTCAAACGTTTGAGTCCCATATACTTTAATGGGGTTCTAAAGTTCACACAAACTTTTGGTCTGTTCGCAGGTTCTGGTGCGAACCGAACGGGGGGGGGGGGGGTTCAGCTCATCCCTACTGAGGAGTCTGAAGGCATGGGAGCAAGTGAGAGGACAGCAGGAGCAGGTCAGCACATCCAGGCGATCTCCTGAGAAGTCAGCGGGGTAGGCTGGTGAGTGTTCAGTCTGGGAGGACTATGGAAAGAGTGTCAGCCTGGAGGGTTAGTGAAAGGGGCAGCTGCAACTGGGCAAGTTTATTACCCTCAATAAAACAGAAAAAACATAGTCGCAGACTGTTCTCTGACTCTGAGTGACAAATTTGGTGTGCCAGGGTGGGGGGTGCAGTTCATCTGTGGCCCTTAAGGGGGTGAGCTACAATTATTATACAGAATTTATATAGCACCAACAGTTTACGCAGCGCTTTACAATATAAAGGGGACAGTACAATTACAATACAGAAGGAATAGTAGGGGCCTGATCATGGAGCTTACAATCTAAAGGGAGGGGAAGATGGTACAAAATGTAATAGTTGTAGGGGATGATCTGATGGAGGTGACTCAGGTAAAGTTCTTAGGTGGAGGGTGGGGTAGATTTTCCTGGATTTCCAGATTGTCAACCCTACATTTTTTAAGCACTGATGAAGGGGCTATTTTGGACCCAAATACGCGTTCGACTATGCACGCAACCAATAAACTTCTTCCTGAATATAACCTTATGGTGTGGTGCTTGAATTACTGTATCAGAGTTTTTCCTACACAACTCAAGATTATGGTGGTTGTGACAGACTCAGATTCTCCTATGTCTAGGGTCACCTTATGTCCAATAGGGCCATAGGGTGACTAAGAAATTATATCATAAATTACATGAGATGGGACATTACTGACAGTTCATTGCAGGAGATACTGGACATATTACAAGTGGTTTATTTTGACCTGACTAGGTCAATAGGACAATGACCCTTCAATGCTTAGCTCAGGCTATTGAAATGCTAAGTGGAGCCGGCTTGTGAAATACCTTTTCATTGTGTTCTGCAGGTGAATAGCTGTTCTCAGAGACGGGATGTCTCTGGGAGATAATTACCTCAACGAAATGTCTTTTAGAATGTGATTGAAGTTCATTGTTGTGTGTTGTAGTTAGCAGTCTCCTGTCAGGTGTATTGAATTAGCATGTCAATTATGTTCAAGGGAACTTGCCAAGCAATGCGGGGCCAGGCTGTCTGGGTAACACATTTTGTTACAATTAGTAATTAACGCAACTAAATGTCATTATCTAAAGGAATGTGACTTCTTTAGACAAGTAGACACTTTGGCACCGAAAATCTGTATTGAAGCCCCCTGTGTGAGGAGGGGGCGGAGAGTTTCATTGTTCCTTTGATTACTCACAAGCTTGTAACTAGATATAAACCAGGAGAATGTACCATTAAACATTCCATACTTAGCACACATACAAGTCTCGTCTCGTTGTGTGTTTCAAGGCAGCTAAAATATCCGGTATCTATGTCGAGACTAAGGGAAGCAGTATCTGACGGAAGCATTCAGTCTGGATGCGGGGACCTTGACAGTGGTAACCTCTCAGTTTGCTGAAGCGGATTACCTACCAATTGGATGTTCCACAGGGATCACACTAACATAACAGTGACAGAAATTTGAACACAAGACGATCACCCACTTCTAGTTCTAGGCTCCATCTGCTCTATGGTCATCCTCACTCCCTAATAAAAATTATTGTTTGTGCCATGGAAAATACAAGTTATCACAACAGGGCACCATCATCCAATACTCATTAACTCAAAAGGAAAAAAATCATGAAAAAACCTCAAGACATGGACTATCTCGGCACCCAAAAAACACAGGATTCACACAATTGTTTTATTATTATTATTCAAACATGTTTTATTACAAATATTAAAAATATTTAACAAAGAGAAAGACTCAAACTTTACAGTGACAACTTTGTAATTTAAGGCTTAAAGGGGTTGTAAAGAAAAAATATTTTCCTCTTAAATTAAAGTCTGACAGTAGCTGATAAAGTAAAAAGAAATGTTTTGCATTATAACTAGTTTGATACCTGTTGAAATCGAGCTGTTTTATTCACCTCTGTCACTCCTGAATCGTTATTCTCACTGACTTCCTGGTTTGCGGTGCGCATTCATTCTTGCTACATCACGGCCTAATGGGAACTACATTTCCCATTAGGCTTAGCCTCCATGCCTATGAGGGTTAAGAGAGCATCTTTACGCAGGGCTGTAGTCATAGGGAGGGGGTGAGCACATTCTGCTTTCCACAATGCAGGTGCTGGTGGAAAGCAAGGTGGAAAGCAAGAAGAGGAGAGACAGGAAATGGCATTTTCAAACCTGGATTACTGTATTTTGGAGGTCAAAAGGAAAAATGAGGTAAGTGATATTTAAATGCTCTAGCTTACAGCAATCACTTGATCTAATAAAAAACAAACCTTTAGTGTTCCTTTAAGTCAAGCCGCACTCATTTTACAAAGCTTGTAATTAACATCCAAAACCAGAATGCAGATTCCAGATGATGACAGGAGGGAAAAAGACTCTACATGTTTCGTGACCTTTTTTGTTTCCTCAAGAGGAATGTGAGCCAATATTTGTCTAAGTTGAAACATAAATCAGCATTAACTAATACATTGAAAACAAAAGTACCATAAATACAATTAGAAAACATAAGTTTTGTTCCATGGTGGTGGTCATGTAATAGCTTATTCGCAAATGCTTGGGCAAAAGCCTATGCAAGGACACCGGGAAAGAGTGCCTATACCTCCTCGTAGGCAGGCATGGGAGGCATAGCCTTTATAACTCCATGTGGTAGGTAGGCTATAAAGTAAGATAAAGATGGTAGTAGTACAGCACAGAGAAATATAATAAAACAGGCAAACAAAAAAAGAAAAGAGGATAGCCAGACAAAAAGTGGGGGGGGGCAGGAGAGGATGGGGAAAGATGAGGGAAGGAAAAAGATTCAAAGGAAAAAAGTTGGGGGAGGGGGGAGGAAAAAAAGGAGAGGTGGAAAAAGAGAACAGGGAAAGTCTTACACATTTCGCAAAAAATGTTCACAGGAAAAAGTGCTGACCTTAACAGCCCATATTCTATAATACAGGTTCCCCCAAAGGAAAAAGATCAAAATGCAACTCAAATTGTATAGAACCCACTCTAAAGCCTCGTACACACGATTGGACTTGCATCCGACTTTTGGATTCTGTGGATTTTTGTTCGAAGGGCGTTGTCAACTTCTGCTATTGGTGTCTGATATTTAGCATTGGTTCGGAGCATGTGTGTTTGTACTTTGGATTTTAGTCCGATGGATTTGTGTACACACGATCGGATAATCCGACATAACAAAATTATTGTCAGAGAGTTGGTGAGCATGAACAGCCAAAATGTGTTGTCGTTAATTCCGCCAACAATTGTCTGATGGAGCATACACACGGTCTGATTATCCGACAAAACACATCCATCAGACAATTATTGTCGTAAAATCCCATTGTGTGTACAGGGATACCTTTCAGTAGAGGCAGTAAAAAGGTAAATGCCATATCTACATTGGAACTCCAAAACAAGCAGTCACATAGGCTTCATACAAAAAGATCCTAAACAGAGGGAATCTGAAAGCAAAGTAGGAAATATAGGCAAAAGTATAGCATGTACTGTATGTCTTAATGTATTTTTACAAAAAGTGTAAATAAACATGATTATAAAAGTAAGATGTGGCGCTCACCTGTAGAGCTGTTAAAACAGATTCCCTCTGTTAGTCCATAGATAGTCCATGTCTTGAGGTTTTTTCCTCTTTTTTTTTTCCCTTTGCTACCTAGAAGTCACTCTATGGCCCGGATTCACAGACAGCAGGTGCACATTACGCCGCCATAGCGTATCCCCTGTATGCTACGCCAACGCAGTGCAGAGAGGCAAGCATGGAATTCATAAGTCCAGTGCTCCCAACATTGCACCAGCGTGCCGTGGGTTTCAAAGGCGCAGGCCGGCGTAGGTGGAAGTGGGCGCGACCCCAAATGCAAATGATGGGCCGAGCGCCAGACAAGTACGTATAACGAACTGCGCATGCGCCGTGACGTGAACGCATCTCCCTGCGCATGCTCACAACCACATCGGAACAACTGCCTAAGATACGCCGGATCACTGTGTATGCCGTTAACGTAACCTACGCCCAGCCAGACACACGTCCAACGTAAAATTTGCCGGCTTGTGTTCCCTGGTGCAGACCTGAGCATGTCTGTTGCTGAGTTGCACCTCCTTTATGGGCAATAACTTTAAGCCGGACGTACAACTTACGCGCACCGCGCGTAGCCTGCGTCGGGCACACATACGTTTGTGAATCGCCGTATTTACCTCATTTGCATGTTTGAATAGCTAATCAATGGGAGCGGCACCATGCACCCAGCCTAAATGTACGCCCACCCTACACTGGCGTAAGCAAGTTACCTCGGCGGGTGTAGCCTGGTTTTATGCGCATCTCTGTTTGTGGGTCTGGCGCACAGATACGACGGCGCACATTTGCACTTACGTCGGCGTAACTTGCTATACGTCAGCCTAAGTGCTCTGTGAATCCGGGCCTATGCATGCATTCTTTTTCCAATGGATAAATCAGCGGGAGCATAAACAAATCAAAATAGCAGCATCCATAAAGGTTCATTAACTGATCACTTTGGTATCTACAGGATGAGCAGGGAAACACACAATAGCAAGTCAGACTTGTAATTCTTTTAATCACTGTGCTGGTAGTGAGGGACATGATCGTCTCTTTGTGTTGGAGAATGTCCACTATATTTGGCTTTAGTCCCTTTCACATGGGTGATCCGATCAGGTCAACCTGTTAGGCGGCGTACACACGACCGAGAAACTCATCGGGCAAAATTTATCGTTCCGCCCGTCGAGTTTCCCGTTCAGCTGTCGAAAAGCTCGTCGAGCCAAATTTCCCCATAGAACAATGAGGAAATGGAGAACATGCTCTCTTTTTGGCTCGACGAGCTTCCCGACGGGTTGCTCGGCGAAAAGTGTACACACGACCAATTTCCTCGGCAGAATACGTCTCCCATCGCTTGATTCTGCCGAGAAACTCGGTCGTGTGTACGGGGCCTTCGTTTTTAAGATGTACCTGAAGGGAAGGTCCATGCATTCCTATGGACAGAGGGGTGTGACGGATTTGTCATCTGCCTGCTCTGCTCCAGTCAGCAGGGCATCTGTTAGCTGGAATGGAATCAACCTCATCTTAAGGGGCCTTATGGTTGAATGTAGGGGGTGTATGGTGATAAAGGGGCGCTAATGAAGAAAGGGCTAAAGGGCAATTATTCTATTAAAAGTAATCATAAATAATAAATATAATACTGTGAACGCAATATAGGTGAGTAATACATAAACCATACAATAATGCAGTGTTTTAACCTGCAATAAAGTGCATGTGCCTCATACTGACAACCCAGTATTGAATTGACAAAAGGTGCAAAAACAAGTCCAGTGTGTAACAATAATCAATCAGCTATGAACAATTACAAGTCCGTGCATTGAGTTGAATTTTAAAGCGGATGTCCGCTGAAAAAAAAAATATTAAAAGCCAGCAGCTACTGACTTTTAATATTAGGACACTTACCTGTCCTGGAGTCCAGCGCTGTCCGCAGCAGAGGCGATCGCTCGTCACTCTGCTGCCCCCCGCCATCCACGGTGAGGGAACCAGGAAGTGAAGCGCTCCTTCACTGCCCGATTCCCTACGGCGCATGTGCGAGTCGCGCTATGCCTGCCGATTGGCTCCCGCTGTGTTTTGGGAGCCGAGTGTTCCCAGCACACAGCAGGGGGACGAGAGGTGAAGTCATGCCCACAGTTTACCCGAGACTGTGTGGCCGGAAGTGGGTGCAAATACCTGTCTTTAGACAGGTATCTGCACCCCCCTCCCCCTGAAAGGTGTCAAATGTGACCCCCGGAGGGGGGGAGGGTTCTGATCAGCGGGAGTTCCACTTTAGGGTGGAGCTCAGCTTTAACACCGTCACCACTGCAACTATGAAGAGCTAGCGACACCCAGTGCAAAATGGAGGCAAGTGCCTACTTACCAGACCACCATGACTTCTTTTTTAAGGAAGGTCAGGTGGGGCTTTAGTACAGTTTGTTGCTCAAGGTCTGTACTGATACATAGAGGGACAAGGGGTGAACTCCACCAAGATATTTATCAGGAAAGAAATGAAGAAAAACGGACCATAGTGCAATTCCGCAATTTGATAAAAAATGTAATAAAAACACAGGCCGAGTGGCCGCTTACTTTTAAAAGTGCCCAAGCCTTGGCACTGAGTTAACAAGCGTGATTAGAGCCAGATATGCCATGGAGCATTCGCCGCAATGTGTCTCACTTGCATGGCTGAGGCGTGCGTTCCACCGACACAGAGTGCCGAAACCCAAAGTGGCTGGACAGAGTAACGTGACCAGGAACGCCTTGACATACGTTTCGTCGTGATGACCGATTACCAAAGTTACTTGCAACACTTCAGGGGAGCTGCTTTATTTAATATCGCACATTCTTTACCATAGCGCGGAGTCCTTTGTCATCATTTACCTTATGGTTGAATAACTTGTTGGAGCCTGCCTGCAGCTGAAGGATCACCTGTCTGTCTGCAGCCGTTTGATGTTAAAATCTCAATAAGTTTTTTTTAAAGTCTTCACAAACACATCTTCAGATTAGATTTCAAATTCCTTTAAATTTAATGGTTTCTGATTAATCCCCATGGTTGCTAATGCAGTCTGCAACACAGAGACCATGCGGTTTGCAAAAAAAAAAAAATAGCCAATGGGGGTGTTATACTTTGTCCCGGGAGCACATACAACATTCATTCCCTATTACACAGTGCAGCTACACCCAAGTATGAAAAAAAAAAATTAGAATTATTATTTTGAATGGATAACACTCATAGAGGCCTATGTTTAGATATGATGACGTGTTAATAAAATCATGGTAAAGCAGTGACCATCATATAGGGTTAAAAGGTTTGGATCCCCCCTTCATTCTCCAATCTCAATACTGGGGTACTGAATGAATGTGTAGTTGAGCCACAGAATAACAGGCCATGTTGTTTGTGAACCCCTTCCTCTTGATGGGGTTTAGGTCCAGGTCCAAACATATGGGTTAGTATGGCCACTCTAAAGCTAAGTATACACCTGTTATGGATGAAAAGACTGTTGTGTATGGTCTGATTGGCCAACAATCACCTTTACATCAACATCCACACTTATTATATAACCTATATTTATATATAGGTTATATAATTTATATGGAGGTAAAGGACACACCCCACTTCCCACAGCACAAAGGAACAGAGCTGAGGCTGTCAATCACAGTGTGTCGGAGTTCCCTCCACTGTCACCTTTTTACCTCTTGGTGGTAGGAAAACCTGTTAGAAGCAGATAGCAGTGGGATGAGGCAGCAGACAGAAATTACACTTTGTGCTCTGGATTGAGACAAGTACACAGTATAGAAGGATGTGCTTTGTTCATATTTAATTTCTGAGGTTTTCATCCACTTTAAGGATTAGATTTTGGGGTACCTTTATGTTGAGGCAATGTATGGGTTAGATTAAGGACCATTCAGACCTGTGAATTGTGGAAATATGGAGTAAAACCTATGTTTTACCATGCATTTCTTTAACTGCTTCCCAACCGCCCACCGTCATATTACTGCGGGACAGTGGCTCTGTCTCGCGGGAGCACGTAACTCTACGTCCTCGGCCACTAGGGGGTGGGCGCGCGCACCCCTGGCATGCCCCCGAGTCCCGCGCGCGTGCCCGGCGGGTACGATCGCCGCCGGGCACCCGCGATTGCTCGTTACAGAGCGGGGAACGAGAGCTATGTGTGTAAACACATACCTCTCGTTCCTGTCAGCGGGGGAAACGCTGATTTTCTGTTCATACAATGTATGAACAGAAGATCAGTGATTTCCCCTAGTGAGGTCACCCCCCCATACAGTTAGAACACAAATAGGAACACACTTAACCCCTTCCCTGCCCCCTAGTGTTAACCCCTTCACTGCCAATGGCATTTTTATAGTAATCCAATGCATTTTTATAGCATTGATCGCTATAAAAATGCCAATGGTCCCAAAAATGTGTCAAAAGTGTCCGATGTGTCCGCCATAATATCGCAGTACCGAAAAAAAAAGCTGATCGCCGCCATTACTAGTAAAAAAAAAATATTAATAAAAATGCCATAAAACTACCCCCTTTTTTGTAAACGCTATAAATTTTGCGCTAACCAATCAATAAACGCTAATTGCGATTTTTTTTTTTTAATGAAAAATATGTAGAAGAATACGTATCGGCTTAAACTGAGGAAAACAAATGTTTTTTTATATCTTTTTTGGGGATATTTATTATAGCAAAATGTAAAAAATATTGATTTTTTTTCAAAATAGTCGCTCTATTTTTGTTTATAGCGCAAAAACTAAAAACTGCAGAGATGATCAAATACCACCAAAAGAAAGTTCTATTTGTGGGTAATAAAGGACGCCAATTTTGTTTGGGAGCCACGTCACACAACCGCGCAATTGTCAGTTAAAGCGACGCAGTGCCGAATCACAAAAAGTGCTCTGGTCTTTGGACAGCAATATGGTCCGGGGCTAAAGTGGTTAAAGCGGAGTTCCACCCAAAAATGGAACTTCCGCTTTTCGGAACCCTCCCCTCCCCCTCCGGTGTCACATTTGGCACCTTTCAGGGGGGAGGGAGGGAGGGAGTCTAATACAGGTATTTGCACCCACTTCCGGGGAGAGACTCCCACAGGACTCACTCCACTCCCCCCTGCTGCCTTCTGGGAAACACACTGGTCCCATGAGACAGCAGGGACCACTGGGAAAGCATTGCGCTACTCGCACATGCGCAGTAGGGAACCAGGCAGTGAAGTCGCAACGCCACGGATGGTGGCGGGGGCAGCAGAGAGATGAGCGATTGCTCGTCTTCTGCTGCCGACATCGCAGGCGCGCTGCACAGGTAAGTGTCCATTTATTAAAAGTCAGCAGCTGCAGTATTTGTAGCTGCTGGCTTTTAATATATTTTTTTTTCGTGGGACCTCCGCTTTAACATGTGGTAACCCACAACCCATGGTAGAGTGTGTTGTGATGTCATTCACTTAGAAGGGGATTGTAGTGCATAATTACAATATACTACGATATTACAAGCATTTACATAATTTGCTGCAAACCTCCCAATCACTCCAAACATAATACAATGTACATGCATATCACAATGATCAAATCCCTTGTTAGAACATATGTCATGTGTAGTGGGGAGACTTTTCACTATTATTTTTAGAGATATCTTTGGCTCAAATATTTGCAAGACAGAATGGGATTATGAATAGACAAGTTTTCTTAGAAAGGTGTGGAATTTAAGCTGTTATGAGAGTCATCGATTTGAAGATTTGACAGATGAATATCAGAGTGGCAGTTATAAGAACACCAGAGAATGACCGTGGAAATAACAAGAAAACCCATCCAAAGATATAGCAATGACTTTGCTAGATATCACAGCAAATATGACTAGGGTTCCTCCAGAGGTTACCAGGGGAAAATAGTATCAAAAATTATACACATACTAAGTTCCACCAATAAAAAAAAAGACAGTGGTTATTTACTAAAGGCAAATCCACTTTGCTTCAAGTGCAAATTAAACTTGGAAGTACAGTTACTGTAGATCCGAGAGGGACATGCAAGGAAAATACAAAACAGCATTTTAGCTTACACATGATAAAATCAGCAGAGCTTCCCCTCATTTCAGATCTACCCCTCAGATCCACTTTACACTTGTAGTTTACACTTGTAGTGCAAAGTGGATCTGCCTTTCGTAAATAACCCCCAGTGTCGTATTTTGTATTGGTGGAAGAAGGTTATTTATAAATGATATAAAGATAAAGATGTAAAGATATTTTGTATTTACCTAATTGAACTTAGTTGTTTTTGATAAACCATGTGTGTCCTGTGAAAGCAGCTTCCCTTTGACTGGTATTCTCGTTACCTTTTTCTTTTTTAATATTACATACCAGTGGCGGCTGGTGAGGGCCTTTTTTTGGGGGAGCAAACAACCCCCCTGGGTCGCCGGTGGAGTGGCACTACTCCCCCCCTGCGTGGCACTAACACAGCCCACCACCATCTGCTGTTCTTACCTTGGATGAGGGCGGTGAGATCGTGGCGGGCTTGGGGAAAGCTGCTCCACTGAACGGTGTCCAGTCCTGGAGCAGCTTCCACGGTGTCTCCCCTCCTCCCTGCACTAGGCGTCCAATAGAATCGAATGATGTTTTGGCCAATGGCACTAATAAGGTTCTTCAAAAAAAAAAATATCTGGCCAATCTAATTCGTATGCCCGGGGACACATGAATAGGGGGTGGCAACAGCGGCTGTGGATAAATTCATGCTATGCGTGAATCTATCCACTGCATATAGGAGGTGGAGAGGATGGGGGTGGGCGGCGTCCGGGCGTCCCTAATGGACACCCCTAATACATACCGTATTTTGCAGGGACCGCACTGATTAGTGAGTTGGCATATTTAAACCATTTACAAATTGACAGGGATTCAAATTCTTCTCCGCTGTATTCATCCCACTGGATATCGCATGAGATAAAATACTAAATGGTTTCATGAGAGAAATACCGCTATTCAATTAAATACCGCATGTAGGGTTTTAGCAGTCTTTTTTTGTGAATTGCAAAAACTTTTTTGAAGAACACTATATGAGCTCTTTTACTGCAAATGTAAAAATAGAAAATACTGCTTTGTGAATGGAGCCCAATAACATTTGTGTTAATGCAACCAATAATGTGAATTGGCTAGGTTCACTGCAACAGGAAGTGATGAAAAATCACCTCAACAGCGACACAGAAAACATATCTTACATATGTAAGTGTAGCGCTCACCCCCGAAGGAGCCGCTGGATTGATGATGGGACCGGCATGTTGAAGTTACTCTTGCTTAGTCTAGGGATGCACCAGAACACTTTGTAATAACCCGAATGTCCAGACAGTCAATAAAGATTTTCTTACGCTTTAATTCCAGGCCAACATAGCCAAACATCAACTCGATGAAAAAGGACAGGTTGATGAATAAGAGATAGAGATTCTTGATGTCAGGCCTGGATAAACACACAGCGCAACTCAGCAGCAGACAGCGCCAATTCACACGCGTCACCGTCACAACGCAGGCTAGGAGGAACAAACCTTTTTCTTACTCTGACCCGGTTCTAGGTCTCTGCCACAGGCCAATGTAATCTGAATAATTTGCCAGCACCCGAACAGAGCGAATCCTCCCAGCTATTTCCCGTGCGTCCGGCACCATGCGACAGCGAAGAGTACCCGTCTATGGCTCTAGTGCCGGATCTTCCCGGCGACGTTCAGGAACCCAGCCATCCACTAGGGTCCCTCTCAGATTCGTCTCCGACTGAGACTCAGCAAGGCCAGGACATTGGCCGGATGGGCCACACCGACGGGGTCCCTGAATGCGCACACCCTAAAGGTGGATGCCGCACTCCGACTCTGGGACCCCCGCAGGGAACGCCAAAAGGACCCAGAACACCTAAACCTCCCTCCCTTCCAGATCCACCATGCCCAGGGGGCGCTACATAAGATATACTGTAAATAGAATATATAGAATGTAGGCAAACAACACACCCTTGCATGCCTCCAGTTACATGAAGCATGAAGAATAAACCTGCAAACAATGATCGGTTAAAGGAGAAGTACAGCCAAAGCCTGTATCACAGGAGTGCAGTTTGTTCTGCACTCCTGTGACCCGTTTTCAGCAGACAGCGGGCTGAAGTCACAGAGCTGGTCCAGGTTCGGGCAAGATCATGACAATGAAGTTGGGATCCGCCCACATGCCGCTGAGAACAGGCCACCCCTGCCCCCTCCACAGCCCAGTGCAACAGTGAGCATGGGGGGGGGAGGGGCAGAGCAGAGAGCTGGTGACTGATAGTCAGCAGCTTTCTGCTCAGGGAGCTCTGAGAACCAAGATATAGGCCATGGGTCTTCAAACTAAGGCCCTCCAGTTGTTCATGAACTACAATTCCCATCATGCCTAGTCATGTCTGTGAATGTCAGAGTTTTACAATGCCTCATGGGATGTATAGTTCCACAGCAGCTTAGTTTGAGGATCCCTGATATAGGCGATGTTAGATTGCTCGGTTCTCAGTGTTAGAACCGGCAGGGGACAGATGCAGAATCTACCTAGGTAAGCATGAATCTGAAAAAAAAAACTAAACCCATACTTTGCTTTTAAACTATCATGTGTTTTTTTTTCTCTCACCACTAATTTACCTTTATACAAATTTTTTCACATGAAAAACATAATAATATAAAACCTGGATTAAATATTTAGTGCTGTGTAAGGTTTTTGACATTATATTTGTATGCTCTATAGGGGTCAATGCATCGTACCAAAGAGAGTGACAAGTCAGGAGGAAAGACAGACAGGATTTGATTCGAAAAGTGGAACAATCGTTTGGAGGGACAGCTGGGAGCCATAAAAATGCAACAAAAACCTGACAGAGTTTCTAATATGCCACACTTTTTTCTAAAGGAAAACAGTTTTGGTTGCAGGTGGGCTCTTAATAAATAACAATAATTTCCTATAACCCTGTAATGATAACGATGTTAGGTAAGGAAAGATTAAAAACTGAAAAACAATGCCCCAGGCCTGGAGATATCTGAAATGCAGCAGAGAGTCAATCCACATCATCAGCCCTTATTCTGGTGTTCATATGTCTCTGTGGGGTTGATTTACTAAAACTGAAGAGTGCAAAATCAGGTGCAGCTCTGCATAGAAACCAATCAATCAGCTTCCATTTTTTTTTTCTTGTCCAAGTTTAATTGAACAAGCTGAAGTGATTTTGCTACCATGCACAGCTGCACCAGATTTTGCATTTACCAGTTTTAGTAAATCAACCCCTGTATCTGGATCGGATCCACAAAAAAAATCGAAGCACGTGTCAGCATGATCAAACTGCTTCTTTTTAATTCAATCCTTTAAGGGTCCTTTCACACGGAGCGGATCGCTTTTCGGTCCGCTCCGTTTGTCCGTCAGCTCAGCGGGGGGTCTCCGCTCAGCTGTCGGCGGACAGGGCGATCCCCGCACACTGTGCAGGGACCGCCCTGTCTCTCCTCCACTCTCCTCTATGGGGAGTCGGATGGAAACGGACCGTCTGTCCGTTTGCATCCGATCCGTTTGGCCGGACGGAAGAAAAATAGGACATTCTTCCGTCTGAAAAAACGGATGCGGATCTGGCGGACGTTAGCGGATTCGCTCCCATAGGGGTTAATTACAAGTCCATTAACGGACTTGTAATTAGCGGACCGTTCGTCCGCTAGTGTGAAAGGACCCTTATGCATAAAAAATTGCATTCAAATTTGGGAAATTATTGTAATTTGGACTAAAGCCCTGTACACACGTCGGATATCTGATGAATCTAATCCAATGTATTTATTCGTCGGATATCTGATGAAGCTGACGTTCATTAGTCTTGCCTACATACCATCAGTCAAAAATCCGACCGTGTCCAAATGCGATGACGTAAAACACTACGACGTGCTGAGAAAAATGAAGTTCGATGCTTCCGAGCATGCGTCGACTTGATTCTGAGCATGTGTAGATTTTGGACCGATGGACAGACGATCGTTTTTTTCTATCGTTTTTTTTTATCCATAGGAAAAAGTTAAAACATATTCTATTTTTTTTTTAACCGATGGAAAACAAACCGATGGGGCCCACAAACGATCGGTTTGACCAATGAAAACCGTCCATCGGTCTGTTTTCATCGGACAAACCGATCGTGTGTACAGGGCTTAACTGGCTTGACGTAGGTACTTATGTGTCCCCATGCGTGAATATCTTGTTCCACACCCTTGTAAAAAAATGTTTTTAGAGTTATGCCTCAAGGGCCACACTTATGTGGTTGTCTTGGGTTTTGTTTTTTCTTTGTTTTTTCTTTGTTTTGCGGTAGTTGATTGACTGCAGTCTATGCAACATTATATTTTCTCACCAAAGGAATTCGCTGAATTCAGTGTTTATCTCTTTCGTTTTTTCTATAACGTTCCTACACAAAAAAGCCTTGTAAAAATATTTTCTTAAACTTTATTAAAAGTAATTTGAACCACATATATAAAAAAAAAATGTGAGCAACTGTGCTCTAGTTTAAAAGAGATACTCAAACTTGATAGTACTTTTTGATCATATTAAAAAAAAAAAGCAAAATGCATGTGTTCATCATAACCACTAACAGGAAATCAGTTGGGTAGAAATCTGTTCTCTCTTATTATCACAAATAAATGTTATGTTAAAAAGGCCATCCACCTAAAAAAATGTTTTTAATTATAGGTAACATCTGATAATGGAGGTCACAGGGCTCTCTTATCCCTTAATGCCAGCAAGGCGTTTGACAGTATTAGCTGGAGGTACCTGTGGGCAGTGCTAGTCAAATTTGGCTTTGGGAACCGTTTCGTCACATGGGTTAAAGGGTCACTAAAGGAATTTTTTTTTTTAGCTAAATAGCTTCCTTTACCTTACTGCAGTACTGGTTTCATGTCCTTATTGTTCATTTTTGCTTTTAATCCTGCTCTGATCTCCACACTTCCTGCTTGTCTGTTTCCTTATAACCACCATACTGGGAGCTTTCTCACGGTGGTCTAAGCTGTCATTACTGTGTGTCTAAAACTTCCCAGAACCAATCAGATTAATTTTAAAAACAAAACAATGCCCTGGATTTGTTTGTTTTTGTTCTGTGTTTCTATTTCTACTTTACAGAAACATGAAGCCAGTTCAAAAGTGAAACTAACCTGCAGGCACATTATATGATTGATTTTTATCTATTTTTAATCATTTTGAAAAGGAATCAGTTAACTTTTATGTCTCTATACCCTGTAAACAGTCACTTCAGCAAAAAAAATGTTTTCCTTTAGTGACCCTTTAAGTTACTTTATGCTTTCCCACAGGCGGCCATTAGGGTGGCGGATAGAATGTCAACTGCTTTTGCTCTGGGTAGGTGAACGCGGCAGGGTTGTCCGCTGTCTCCCCTGCTCTTCGTAATTGCCATAGAGCCACTGGCGGCCCTGGTGAGGTCTAGTACCAAGATTTGTGGGTTCAGGTATGGAGCTCTGCATGAAAAATTATGCTGTATGCTGTATGCGGATGACATGTTACTCTTTTTGAGGGATCCCAACCACTCTTCATAATAACACAGTTTGGCCACTTTTCTGGCCTGACCATAAATTAGTCTAAATCAGCCCTGATGATGCTGGACAAAGATCGGGAGGCCTCTTGTCCCATCCCGGTGGTTACCAGCTTCAAATATCTGGGTGTACAAATCTCGCCCAAGATCACAGATTATTGCTGACCGAATGTGTACCCCTTGTTGTCACGTTTTCGGGATAAGATTAATACCTGGAATAACCTTAAAGCGGAGCTCCACCCAGGAAAACAACATTTTCCCATGTTGTTTAAAAAAATTCAATAAAAAAAACCTGAAAAAAAAAAAAATACTCACCCGAAATACCTGTTGCTATGCGGAAGTCCGTAATCTGCCTCTTCCACTCTGCGGTGCCTTTTCTTCTTGTCCTTCTGCTTGTGAATGGGGCGCGCTGCTTTCTGGGAACTGTGTGTGTTCTCAGAGAGCAGCACGCCCATTCACAAGCCAGCGTGAGACTCACGCAGGCGCAGTAGGAAATGGGCAGTGAAGCCGTACGGCTTCACTGCTTGTTTCCCATAGTGTGAATGGCGGCGCGGGACCCGGAGCGATTGTGGGACCGGCATCGGGGGGCCCATCAGCGTGGGCAAGTAGGACAAGGTAAGTGTCCTTATTTAAAGTCAGCAGCTACACTGTTAGTAGCTGCTGACTTTAAAAAAAAAAAAATCGCGGCTGGAGCTCCGCTTTAAAATGTCACTGGCTGAAATAGGAGAAGAATATATATGGACAGCCGCACTCCAAAAAACCCTTACTGTTGCCTTTATTGGTAAACAGATAAAACCACTACAAATCACAGCAGACACTGGCAGGCAAGGTCAACTTTATTAAAATCATTCGAAAGCCCCAATTGCTATACTTTCTACACAACTCACCAGTAGTAATACACCTAAAGATTTTCAGAGTGGTAAACATCCTTTTCCGGTGGCTGCTGTGGAATGTTAAGCCCCCTAGGATTAGGCTGGAGCAGCTACAACATTCTAAAGATAGCAGAGGGTTGGCTGTCCCCAACCCTTGGCTGTACTATATTGCTGCCCAGCTGCAACATTTGGTGGGCTCGACGGTGCGGCTGATGCTGTTTGTGTCAGGAGCCGAGATCATCCCACTGGAACTCGAGGCGTAAATGTTCCTCAAATCCAATAAACAGACTCCAATGCTAGCGCTTATCCAAAAAAATATAGAACAAGGGCAGACAACTCCAGGGGGTGCGGGGGTTCATGGACTTTAGTCCAATATGGGGTAATTGCTTATACGTAGAGTGGAGCTGGCTAAGTTGCAGCAGGGGCCCCGTTGGTGCGCCCATGGTGTGACTATGTTATCCCACATATTTACTGATGGTAAGCTGGTATCTTTCACAAAACTACAAGCTAAATTCAACCTACCTGCCACTATGCTATACCAGTACTTTCAGCACCGGCATCCCATTGCTGCGCAGGGGGGATGCTGGAGAGTGGACGCTGGCGCCCACTCCTGTATTCCGTGTACTGCAGTCCACCACTGAGACCAAGGGGAATATTTCCCAATACTACCATATGCTGCTCTCTGGACACTTGCGGGCTTACCCCTGTAAGGCAGTATCTTTGTGGGAGAGAGACCTCGGCCAAATTACGGGAGACCAGTGGAAAGAGGCCCTCCAGTCCATAACCACTTGTTCTGTGAATGTGGCGCAAAAATTTTCCCAACTGTATATAATACTAAGAGTACACTACACCCCGGCAAAACTACACAGGATAGGCAGACTGGCGGACCCTATGTGTTACCGTTGTCAGCAGCATGATGGGGATCTCATCCATCTTCTGTGGCGCTGCCCGATGTTGCATCAATACTAGAGTGAGGTGGTGGGGACACGCAACATGGTGCTTCAAACTTAGGTACCTACTGACCCTATGTGTTGTATACTGGGGGTTCTGGAGGACGTGATCCCTGAGGAATTGATCAGGTTGGCATTCTCTAGAGCGCTGTTTCAGGCTAGGAAATTGATTGTAATGGGCTGGAAGTCCGCCTCACTGCCCACTTGCTCCTCCTGGATAACCCACATGGGGAACACCCTTATAATGGAAAAATATATCTACCACACAGGGGATGCTCGGGCAGGTTTGAACGTATATGGTCATGATGGTTGGATACACCTGGCCTTAGCCCTAAAGAGCTTGTGATGTCTAGAATTCTGTGATGTCCATGGGGGGGAATGTGTACCTTATTTCTACCATGACTGATATGCTTAGTGCTGGTGGGGGGATGGAGTGGTGTCTTGCAGATGCTTGGAGTATGTGGTTTTGTAGGACGTGTGGGACTACTGTATTTGTGTATACAATGTTTGTTGAAAAGCTAATTTCTGTACTTGTGCATTGGAAGGTGTTGGATAATTACCTGTTCAATAAAAACATTTTTGATAAAAATAAAAAATAAAAATGTATAGATAACATCAAGTATGCTAAATCAGCCTCAGGATACTACAACAGTCTCCCTGGTAATATTCCTGATAGTCCACCCAGCAATATTGGGTGTTTCTACCCACCTTTGTGTGCTCTAGCTCCTCCATTGCTCTAGCGTAAAAAAAAAAAAAAACACACTAAGCCTATTTAGAGGCTTTTTCTGCACATGTGTACTCTCTTTTGTGTGTGTATGTGTGTGTGTTTTTAATGCGTTTAGTACAACAGCTTAATTGCATGTTTTAGCCCAGGTTCACACTGGGTACGATTTGCTTCGATTTGAGATGCGATTTCACATGTGAGATGGCATCTCAAATTGGCGGCATTTGCCGGCAATTGTCGGCAATGACACTGTCCTAATCGGTGTGACGTCACATCTGTGGCGCTGCACCGATTTCAAAAAGTAGTTCCTGTACTCCTGTACTACTTTTTACGATCTGTGCAGATGTCTCTTAAATCGTGGCCGAAATCGGGACTGCCAGCGGGAGTGAAATGGTGCGAGTTCAGCTGAACTCGCACTGCTTCACTCTCGCAGCCCAGTGTGAACCAGGGCTTAAACTTTTAAAACCTAAAAAAAAAGAAGCATAAACACACATGGGCACTCCTATTACAGTGGGCCAAAAACATGCGATTCTGCCATCAAAGAAGCTGATGTCGTTTTTTAGATTTCACACAACGGGTGACAAGTAACACAACACTCAGGTATAAATGGACCCATTAGGAATAAAAAGCGTTGACAAAACAATCAGGTGTGAATTGGGGCATAAGGAGAGTCAAGACCCCTCACATGGCCAGGTGTGCAGACACTAGAACTTGATGCAGAGATCTAACAATAAAGTGCCTTAAGCCAGCCATAGACAATTTGAATCCTGCTGAACCGACTGAGCTTTGAACCATGTATGGGCAGGCTGAATGAATCGATCAACTCAGCTTGCCGGATTTTACTTGCGATTATTGCAAGGCGCAGTATGGGAGGGATTCCCCTGTCAACCCTGTCTGTGTTGATGGGGAACCAAATTTCTTTCCTGCAACCTGTGGCTGCAGGAAAAAAATAAGCTCTGTCAACTGCTTGCCTTAGAGGTATGAGAAACCACGAGCATTCAGCATTTCCCAAAATGGAAATCTAAGTTTTGGGTGGACTTGATAACTTATAATATATAAATGTTTTTATTTATTTAAAATAATTTTCAAAATATAAAGACGCTCAGATGCAAACGTATAATTAGAGGATATTATATGTCAAACCCTTAGGCTGAATCACAATCTTCTGTGTGTAAAACAACATGCATAGCAACGCATATGTGTAGGTGTGGCTGGGCCTATATAGTTTCCCTGCAAAGAATAGAGGTTTAGCAGCCACAAAGGAAAGAATGGGATTTATACTTGACATGCACATTCATACACCAAAATGCTGCATGAAAATGGAGACGTGTGAACAGTTGCTTAGATGTAAAGGAATTATTTTTTTCCCTAAATAGCTTCCTTTACCTTGGCACAGTCCTCCTTCACTTACCTCATCCTTCCATTTTGCTTTTAACCACTTGATACCCGCCTGCCGTCAAATGACGGCGGGCCGGATACTCTAGTGTCCTGACAGGACGTCATATATAGTCCTGTCACTTTAAGCTGCTAGGGGCGATTGCCGACAATTAAGTTGGGACGTGGAGCTCTGTGTGTAAACACAGAGCTCCACATCCCTGTCAGGGAGAGAGGAGACCGATGCTGTGTCCCTTGTACATAGGGACACAATCGGTCACCTCCCCCAGTCACCCCCCTCCCCCCACAGTTAGAACACAATGTAGGAGAAACATTTAACGCCTTCCCCGCCCCCTAGTGGTTAACCCCTTCCCTGCCAGTTACATTTATACAGTAATCAATGCATATTTATAGCATTGTTCACTGTATGAATGTAAATGGTCCCAAAAATGTGTCACAAGTGTCCGATGTGTCCGCTATAATGTCCCAGTGCCGGAAAAAAATCGCAGATCGCCGCCATTTCTAGTAAAAAATAAATCATAATTATGTCCCGTATTTTGTAGGCAATATAACTTTTGCGCAAACCAGTCAGTATACGGTTATTGCGATTTTATTTTTAATTTTTTTTTACCAAAAATATGTAGACAAATACATATCGGCCTAAACTGAGATAAAAAATGTTTTTTTTTTTTTTAAATGGGATATTTATTATAGCAAAAACCAAAAAATATTGGCCTAGATTCACAAAGCGATTACGCCTGTGTAAATGTTGTTAGACTGGAGTAATTTCGACTTACGGGCGTTTTTACGCTAGTCGAAATCCTCAAACCATGAAAAGACACCTGCGGGCTTCATTTCGACTGTATTACGTGTTAGTACGCCTTCAGATCTACGCTGCAAGAAAATTGCGGCCACTGGGCGGACTTCCTGTTGTTTTTCGCCGTCAGGGTATGCTAATGAGCTTTTGCCTGCAATCCACAAAATTTCGCACTTTCAACGCAATCTCTTACGGCACCTTTAGTCATCTTTTTTTTCCGTTTCACTATACCAGCTTTTTGCTGGTCTAATATTAGACAGCCCATGTTAAGTATGGCCGTCGTTCCCGCGTCGAATTTCAACGTTTTCCGATGTCTTTTATTATTTTTAACGTAAGTCGTCCGGGAATAGGAATGTTCGTAAACGCCGCTACTCAAACAACGAATGACGTCACGACGTGATTTCGCGCAATGCACGGCGGGAAATTCCTGAACAGAGCATGCGCAGTTCGATCGTCGCGGGGACGCGCTTAATTTAAATGCTTCACGCCCCCTAATCACGTATTTCGATTGCGCGGCGGAAAAAAAATACGACACAATAGCGTACGCGCAAAAAAACTACCTGAATTCGGTGTAGAGTCTGGTGAAATACGGCAGCGTACCGTATTTCGATTACGCAGCGGAATATTACGTCTTTGTGAATCTGCCCCATTGTGTCTTTTTTCAAAATTGTCGCTCTTTTTTTGTTTATAGCGCAAAAAATAAAGACCGCACGGGCGATCAAATACCACGAAAAGAAAGCTCTATTTGTGGGGAAAAAAAGTACGTTATTTTGTTTGGGAGCCACGTCACACGACCGCGCAATTGTCAGTTAAAGCGACGCAGTGCTGGAAGCTAACATTTTGTCTGGGCAGGAAGGGGGTGTAGGTGCACATTAGGTAAATGTCCTTATTTCTTCTGAGAAATCCTCACTTCCTGTTCTTGTGTCTGTAACTCCACACATTAATGGGAGGCTTTCTCCCTGGTGTGGAGAAAGCCTCTTAAAGGGGGATGGGGGAGCAGGCAAAAGTCAGGATGCTACTTTGCAGATTGCTGTGTGTTAGACGTGTGCATTCGTTTTCGTTAGAATGCATATTCGTCAGAAAATCAGTTTTTCCGTTAAATCCGACATAAAAAATGCTTTATTTTCGTTTTCGTTGCGGTAAAAATTTGATATAGAGAGATTCGACATTATAGGGAAAAGATTCGACATTATAGGGAAAAGATTCGACATTATAGGGAAAAGATTCGACATTATAGGGAAAAGATTTGACATTATAGGGAAAAGATTTGACATTATAGAGAAAAGATTTGACATTATAGAGAAAAGATTTGACATTATAGGGAAAAGATTTGACATTATAGAGAAAAGAGTTGACATTATAGAGAAAAGATTTGACATTATAGGGAAAAGATTTGACATTATAGAGAAAAGATTTGACATTATAGAGAAAAGATTTGACATTATAGGGAAAAGATTTGACATTATAGGGAAACGATTTGACATTATAGGGAAAAGATTTGACATTATAGGGAAAAGGTTTGACATTATAGGGAAAAGATTTGACATTATAGGGAAAAGGTTTGACATTATAGGGAAAAGATTTGACATTATAGGGAAAAGATTTGACATTATAGAGAAAAGATTTGACATTATACAGAAAAGATTTGACATTATAGAGAAAAGATTTGACATTATAGGGAAAAGATTTGACATTATAGGGAAAAGATTTGACATTATAGGGAAACGATTTGACATTATAGGGAAAAGATTTGACATTATAGGGAAAAGATTTGACATTATAGGGAAACGATTTGACATTATAGAGAAAAGATTTGACATTATAGGGAAACGATTTGACATTATAGAGAAAAGATTTGACATTATAGGGAAAAGATTTGACATTATAGGGAAAAGATTTGACATTATAGAGAAAAGATTTGACATTATAGGGAAAAGATTTGACATTATAGAGAAAAGATTTGACATTATAGAGAAAAGATTTGACATTATAGAGAAAAGATTTGACATTATAGAGAAAAGATTTGACATTATAGAGAAAAGATTTGACACTATAGAAAGAATGGATTCGACACTGCAGAGATTAGATTTTGATTTATGAGAAAATAGATTCGACATTATTACTAGTCATACAACATTAGAATTCTTGTAGGCGGAATATTCGGAAATGTACGATTCAACGTAAAGATTTGACGTTCCGTCGAATATTCTTTTGACCATTCAACAGAAACCAAGTATTATTGGTATTTCGGAGGAAAGCTATTCCCCAACGAAAAACAAAATAAAACAAAATGATTTTCGGGAGTAACTAAATAAATGTATTTTCTAAATGAAAACGAAACAAAATATTCCAGTCTGCACATGTCTACTGTGTGTTAGTGGGCGTCCTGACACTCCTGCTTGCCCCCTCCCCCCTCAAGAGGCTTTCTCCACACCAGGAAGAAAGCCTCGCATTACGGTGTTGAGTTACAGACAGAAGAACAGGAAGTGAGGATTTCTCAGAAGAAATAAGGACATTTAAAATTAAAATGGAAGGATGAGGTAAGTAAAGGAGGACTGCACTAAGGTAAAGGAAGCTATTTAGGGGGAAAAAAATGTTTTCCTTTACAACCCCTTTAAGTGTAATAGTAGCTTTTCTACTAAACGCTGCATCCACCATACAGCCACAGACAAGGCGTTACATTTTATTCCTCTTTCTACTACATCCTCTCTTATCATTACCCATGTGCCTACCTAGAACAGATTCAATATTTTTCCTTTTTTCTGCGATCTGGAAGCATCATCATTATGCTGGTTAATAATTACAAATTTCCGAGTCCATAGTCCTGAGCTCTGATGAGAATGAGCATTCTGTAGTGTCACTGATGACCAGGAGGATTCCTGCTGGAAGAGCCACTGCGGAAGTTGTTGAATGTTTGCTGTCCCAGAGGTGTTTTGGCCTGAGAGTACAGTACAAAGTGTGCACTGAGAATTTGGCTCTCGCTTTTTCTAATGAAAGCTGTGGGTTTCAGTTCTGCATTCTTCTTTCTAGTCTTGCACTTAAAGCGGTTTTAAACGCAATAAGAAATGTAATTTGTATATTGCAGCTTACCCATTTTTAGATGTGCTGGCTGCATTCGTTTTCATTTTTAGGCTTTGTACTTTTATTTTAACCTGATAATCTTTCTAGTACATCTGCTATTTATTTTAACTAACAGAGCAAGCTTCCCTGCAAAAACTTGCAGTAAGAGGGTTGAGACAAACCATTTACCACTGACAGGGGTATTTCTTACATTGATAGGCATTTATTCATTTATGTAAAACCTTTATCCAAAAAGGAAAAACACAGTTGCTGTAACTGCTTGAAAGTGCTGGAGTTTGACTTTAATTTGTTAGTCAAGTTCATCTGTCATGCCGCGTACACACGGTCGTTTTTTGCGATGAAAAAAAACGACGTTTTTTAAAACGTCATTTAAATTGATCGTGTGTGGGCAAAACGTCGTTTTTTGTCTTAAAAAAACGACCAAAAAAAAATTCCAACATGCTTGAATTTTTTGTGTCGTTTTTCAAAACGTTGTTTTTTGTTTCACAAAAAGTCACCGTGTGTAGCAAAAACGTTGTTCAAAACGACGTTTTTCAACCCGCGCATGCCCAAAAGCTAGTTATGAAGCGAGCTTCAATGGAAAAAAGTGGTGAACGTAACCTCGCTTTTTGTGAAAAAACGATGGTGTGTATGCAAAATTGTCTTTGAAAAGTGACGTTTCAAAAACGTAGTTTTTTACTTCACAAAAAACGTCGTTTTTTTTCATCGCAAAAAACGATCGTGTGTACGCGGCATTAGAGCAGTGGTCTCCAAACTGTGGCCTGCGGGCTGGATGTGGCCCTTTGGTCACTAATTCTCCAACTGATATGAGGCATTATTCCTCCCACTACCAACAAGGTTGAGGCTCCATTGCTTCCCCTGATACCAGTAGTGGGGCATTATTCCTCCCACTGACACCAATGATTGATAGGGCACTAGTTCTTCCATTGACACCAATGATTAGGCGCTATTCCTCCCACCAGTACCAATGATAGGGCATTATCCCTCCTCCTACTAACTAGGCATGCTTTGTCATTTTTTTTTACTTCTACTGACCACCAAGCCTGAGAAATTGTTTACTCCCATTGACGCTGAGGTAGTTTCTACTTGCACCGACCATAGTCTGCCTCCCTAAAGTCTGAAGGACAGTAAACTGGCCCTTTGCATAGAAAGTTTGCAGACCCCGGTGCTAAAGCATAACATCTCTCTCTCCCCAGATTAACAATGCTGCTGTCCAAAGGTTGCTCCTCTATCCAGCGTAGAGATACCCTAAGGCAGGAAGTGTGCTACTGGCCAGATCACCAAGTAAAAATAAATGAAAAATGCCTAAAAAAGAAAAAGAATGCAGCCACTACAGTTAAGGAACAGTAAGCTGCAATATATAACATTTTGGGTTTTGGGTTATTACTGATTTAACCGCTTAAGGACCGCCTCCTGCACATTTATGTTGGCAGAATGGCACGGCTGGGCACATTCACGTACAGGTACGTCCTCTGTTAGTGCCCAGCCGTGGGTCTTGGGGGCACGCCCGCGGCACGTGCCCGTGACCTGCTCCGAAGCTCCAGGACCACGGGACTCGCGGACCCGATCGCCACTCGAATCCCGCGATCGGTCCCCAGAGCTGAAGAACGGGGAGAGCTGTGTGTAAACACAGCTTCCCCGTTCTTCATGTGGCTCCGTGATCGATCGTGTGATCCCTTTTATAGGGATACACAATTGATGACGTCACACCTACAGCCACACCCCCCTACAGTTAGAAACACAGATGAGGTCATGCATAACCCCTTCAGCGCCCCCTTGTGGTTAACTCCCAAATTGCAATTGTCATTTTCATAGTAAACAATGCATTTTAAATGCATTTTTTGCTGTGAAAATGACAATGGTCACAAAAATGTGTCAAAATTGTCCAAAGTGTCCGCCATAATGTCGCAGTCTCGAAAAAAATCGCTGATCACCACCATTAGTAGTAAAAAAAAAAAAAAATCATAAAAATGCAATAAAACTATCCCCTATTTTGTAAACTCTATAAATTTTACGCAAACCAACCGATAACCGCTTATTGCGATTTTTTTTACCAAAAATAGGTAGAAGAATACGTATCGGCCTAAACTGAGGAAAAAAATAAGTTTTTTTACATATTTTTGGGGGATATTTATTATAGCTCTATTTTTGTTTATAGCGCAAAAAATAAAAACCGCAGAGGTGAAATACCACCAAAAGAAAGCTCTATTTGTGGGGAAAAAAAGGACGCCAATTTTGTTTGGGAGCCACATCACACGACCGCGCAATTGTCAGTTAAAGCGACGCAGTGGCGAATCGCAAAAACTGTCTGGGTCCTTTAGCTGTCTAAAGGTCCGGGTCTTAAGTGGTTAAAGAGGCAATAAACCCTTGGTAATTTTTTTTCTTTTAAATACACCTGCAAGAGAAAGGCATAATGAGCTAGTACTAGCTCATTATGTGGCACTTACCTGAGATCGAAGCCCCCAAAGTCCGCCTCGGTCCCGTCCACCGCCGCCATGTCCCCTGGAGCTTCTTCCTGTTTTCACCACTGCGGCACTGTGATTGGCCGGAGCGGCGATGACATCACTCCCGCGAATGCACGCGGGACCAGCAGATCCCCACGCATTCGAAAAAACACGGCATTGACCATGGCGGTTTTCTGAATGGGATAATACCGGAAACCTGCGCATGCGTGGGATCGCGCATTCGTGGGATCGCATCGGTCCCGCACGCATGCACGGGAGTGACGTCATCGCCGCTCCGGCCAGTCACAGCGCCAGAGTGACGATACAAGGAAGACGCCCGGAGGGAACATGGACATTTTTTGAGCTGCTACAGGACACTGCGTCTCACAGATAATTTCCACCAGACGTTATAAGAAGTCTTCTAAATCCCATAGTTCAAGATACTCAACATTAAGTGAGCGACTTATTAATACCCAAGTCAGTGCTTCAGACAGCATGTCAAAGAGCAGAGTTGGAAGCTTAGACAGCACATCAAAGAGCAGCAACAGAAATCTTAAATGAAAAGTGTAAACATGATGCAGCTATGGAAAAGCTAAGGGTCCTAGACCAAACTATCAGGGTAGACGAAGGTGCAAGTGAGAAAGACAGCATCAACCTAAACATAGCATATATGGAAGATCCCCTTAAACGCACTAAAGACTATGTCCTAGGCCACTGCGGTGTACACTACATCGTCTCCAATGCTCTTAACAACATAGAGACTTCTTCACAGCATCAGGTTAAAGAGGTTCCAGCAAGTTTGTGCATGAAAAATCACTAACCTTCCTGCTTCCTTCATTTCATTTGGAGAATACAGACAAAGTGCCCAATTTCGCCATAATTTCTTAATCCTGCACTGAAGTCTGTGGGGAAGACCACTGTGATAAGTTCTGTGCTAAAATATGCTTGGTGAACATATACCACAAGGATCAACCAGAAAAGACTCTAAAGACATATGCTATCTTAGATCATCAGAGCAACAGATCACTTGCCAAATCGGAACTGTTTGATCTATTTAAAAAAAAAAAAGGCGAAGTTGATCCTTACACCTTGGGTACCTGTAGTGGAACTACAGAGGTTTCTGGAAGAAGGGCTCATGGACTCATGGTATCTTCTCTTAAATGTAACCTGCAATTACCCCCTACCTACACTTGTTGAGTGCAATCAGATACCTGCTAACAGGGAAAAAATCGCTACTCTAGTTATTGCCTTCCATTACCCTCACCTAAAGGTAATAGCAAATGAAATACTGCCGCTTGACAAAGATGCTCAGATACTTTTTCTGTTAGAAGGAGACATTCTGAGAGTTCACAGACAAGACAATGGAACCCCAGATCCCTCATTTGCCCAGCGTATACATCTTGATTGGCTCATCATAGGCAACGTCTGCATAGGCAAAATGAGACCTATAAACATTTTATCATACAAGACAAACGTTCTGCCAAATGGGCGAAACACTTACTTTGAGCCATGCCCACATCACTACTGGGTGAAAGAGAAGGTAGCCAGCCATGAATAACAACATGGTATTTCAGATAATACAAGCCCTTTCTCCTGTTATGATAGCGACCTCTGCACTACGGTGTTTAATGCAACCAGTGAAGGTGATATACTGGCTCCTTAAAATGAAGACAAAGAATTAATCAAAGTAATGGACAATGAGTTCTTTTAAGACAACTCCAATAATTCGGTAGCACCCCTACCTTTTCGTCTCCCAAGAGAGATTGCCCAACGGCGAAGGTGAGAACGGTCAAAAACAGCCCACAGACCACCTCCAAAGACCTACAACATCAACTTTCTAGAGATTGGGGTCACTGTGTATTCTTCAACAATTCGCGCACTTTGCACAGGGAGAAGCTCTATGGGAGAGTGATGCGAAAGAAGCCTTTTCTGCACACACGCCACAAACGGAGTGGCACAGAATTCCAAGGAAAACCTTTGCTACCCACAGCAAAATTTGGTGGAGGTTCTATCATGCTGTGGGGCTGTGTGGCCAGTGCCGGTACTGGGAATCTGGTTAACCTGGTTAAATTTGAATGTCGCGTAGATTCCACTCAATATCAGCAGATTCTTGAGAACAATGTTGAGGAATCAGTCACAAAGTTGAATTAGATACGCCGCGGAGAGATATTTCAACAAGACGACGACCCAAAACACTGCTCAAAATCTACTCTGGCATTTATGCAGAGGAACAAGTCCAATGTTGTTGAATGGCCATCCCAGTCCCCAGACCTGAATATCATTTAACATCTGTGGGGTGATTTGAAGTAGGCTGTCCGTGCTCGGCAACCATAAAACTTAACTGAACCGGAGATGTTTTGTAAGGAGGAATGGTCCAAAATACATTCATCCAGAATCTAGACACTCATTACAGGCTATAGGGAGCTTCTAGAGGCTGTTATTTCTGCTCTACTAAATATTAATGTGATTTATTTGTTGGGGTGCCCAATTTTATGCACCTGTCTAATTTCGTTTTGATGCATATTGCGCATTTTCTGTTAATCCAATAAACCTCATTTCACTACTGAAATATTACTGTGTCCTTCAGTTATTTGATAGATCAAAATGAAATTGCTGATCCAAACACCCAAATATTTATTATTGATAATCATGGAAAGTGTCAGGGGTTCCTAAACTTTTGCATACGACTGTAATGAATAGTGTTTTTTCAAGTTTATATTTCTGAGAATAGTTGCTTACACAGCAGTCTAAGAGAAAAATTTGCAACTGTAGCTTCTACCAAAACTTTTCATACATTTCAGTGTAGTTAATGAGAACAAGTAGTTCTAGTTCACTAGAAGATATGTACAACACAGAACTGAGTAGTGCTTATCAGCTGCTCCAGTGTAAATCTGTTTTCCTTGATTCTGCTGACTGTACCAGCTGTCACATGAGTTTATAGTTTACCTATACATAATGATTAGCAGCGCGTAAAATAAATAGTGCATCTGTTAAAACAGCAAACACTGATTTTTTTTCAGGAAAAAAAAAGTTGTAAGTCACTTAAATACAGGGATGGGAACTTTTAACTATTTTACTGCCATTTTTTTACTGGGAAAAAGGAAGTTCCAGTTAAGTCTAGAGCTTCCTTATAGTGACCAATCAGAATTCTTTATTTATTTCTTCCGGATAATATGGTCAGATTCTGACCTTTTTGGTGTGTTACCACCAGTGGCGTAGCGTGGGTTGTCAGCACCTGGGGCGAGGCAAGTAATTTGTGCCCCCCTGACCCATGGACTTACCTATTTTCAGCTAGCTCCAGTCTGGTCACATAATCCACTGTGTGAGACAGCAGTGGCTGTAGGAAAGAGGAGAGCGTGCTTGATAATGACTTGTAAAGCCAGAAGTGGTGACATCATGCATATGTTCCTATGTCCCATCTGTTGTTGGCCCTCCCTCCTCTCCACACTTGTGACAGCGCCCCTCTAAATTTTGCACCCGGGGCGGTGGCTCCCCTCACACCCCCCACGCTATGCCACTGGTTACTACAATGTTCAATAGTTAGAGGATGCCAGTCTGGCTTAAAGGTCCTTTTACCTGTGGTGGCTGTAAGTAGGATTTTCCCGGTGTCCTGTTTATGGTGGGAAATAAACTGTAACTATAAAATGACCGACACCAATCAGTTCACAACCCCACTAAAAGTCAAGGACCCTGAGGTAAAATGTCAGCCCACCTGACCACTGGGTGTCCTTTACTGCCCCCCAGAGAGTGTGTGTGAGTGTGCGTGGGGGTGTGTTACCGTTGGTTCATGCCTATGCGTTTTAAGTGCATTTTGCAGAAACGCACTACAGTCCACTTACCATTGTTTCCTATGAACTAGTTCACATCTGGGCATTTTGTGCCGATGCATTTTTTGGAAAGGGTCAGGGACTTTTTGTTCCAGCAGTAGCTTGCATATTACGTGTAATAGACTTCAATAAACCCGCACAAAAAATGCAAGTGTTGCATTAGGAATGCTACTTTGATGCAACTTTACACTCTCTGGAACTCGCATCAAAGTCACATCAAAGTAGTGCAGGGTCTAAAGTCGCATGTTAGGGTTAAGAGCTAGGTTTAAATGTTAAGGTTACCAGCTAGGGTTAGGGTTAAGGGCTAGGGTTAGGGTTACATGTTAGGGTTAGGGTAAAGGGTTAGGGGTAAATGTTAGAGTTGGGGTAAGGGCTATTGTTAGGGTTACATGTTAGGCCTTGTACACACGATCAGTCCAAACTGATAAAAACGGACTGAAGTTCAGTTTCATCGGTTCACAGACTGATGGTCTGATGGTCTGATGTGCGTACACACCATCAGTTCAAAAACCGATCGTGTCAGAACGCAGTGACGTAAAAAACAACGACGTGCTGAAAAAAACGATGTTCAATGCTTCCAAGCATGCGTCGACTTGATTCTGAGCATGCGCAGGTTTTGAACCGATGCTTTTGCATACTAACCATCGGCTTTGAACAATGGTCAGGCGTCCATCAGTCCGATTTTAAAGCAAGTTTTAAAACTTTGGACTGAAGGACAAAAGACTGATGGGCCATACACACGGTCGGTTTGGACCGATAAAACTGAACTTCAGTCCGTTTTCATCAGTTTGGACTGATCGTGTGTACAGGGCCTTAGTGTTAGGATTAAGATCTAGGGTTAAGATTAAATGTTAGGGTTAGGCCTTTCACAAAAAGTTATACAAAACAGGGGATAGATTTATACAATTTTTATTTTTTTACTAGTAATGGCAGCAATCTGTGATTTTTAGCGGGACTGCAACATTTCGGTGGACAGATCGGACACTTTTGACACTTTTTTTGGGAGCATTGACATTTATACCGCAATCAGTGCTATAAAAATGCACTTGTTACTGTAAAAATGTCACTGGCAGGGAAGGGGTTAACACTAATGGGCGATCAAGGGGTTAAGTGTGTTCCCTGGGAGGTGTTTCTTACGGTGGGGGATGGGATTGACTGGAGGAGGAGAGAGGTCACTGTTCCTGATCACTAGGAACAACAGATCCCTCTCTCCTCCCCTGTCAGAATGGTGATCTGTCAGTTTACATTGACAGATCCCCGTTTTGTCTCTCTTTCCCGCGATCTCGTGGTGAACATCGCGCCCACGCGCATCGGGTTTCCCCGCTGTACAGCGGGCATTGGCTTTTAAAGGAGCTGATGTACACCTATGGTGATTTGTGGAAACGAGCCACTGTATAAGGACGGCGGCTGATCGGCAAGTGGTTAATTAGTACAGTTTTCGTCCAAATAAAAATCATAAGAGCACGGCTACGCATTCTCGGAAACAAAAGAATACATTGCAAAACAATTTAACACATTACATCACATACAATTTGTATTCTGTTGTACAAGAATTCTGTTGTACGAGAATTTTTGTAGGTTTATTAACCACTTGACCACTGGGCACTTAAACCCCCTTAATAACCAGACCAATTTTCAGCTTTCGGTGCTCTCACAGTTTGAATGACAATAACTCAATAATACAACACTGTAACCAAATGACATTTTTGTCCTTTTTTTCCCACAAATAGAGCTTTCTTTTGGTGGTATTTGATCACCTCTGTGGTTTTTATTTTTTTCGCTATAAATGAAAAAATAATGAACATTTTGTAAAAAAATGAATTTTTCTTCATTTCTATTATAACATTTTGAAAAAAAGTAATTTTTCTTCATAAATTTGGCCTAAAATGTATACTGCTACATATCTTTGGTAACAAAACAAAAAAAAGTTGGATATTATTTAGTCTGGGTGAAAGTTATAGGGTCTACAAGCTATGGTACCAATTACTGAAAATTTATCAATTTGATTACATCTGATGTACTGACAGCCTCTCTCAGTTCTTGAGACCCTAACATGCCAGAAAAGTACAAATACCCCCCAAATGACCCCTTTTTGGAAAGAAGACATTCCAAGGTATTTAGAAAGAGGCATTGTGAGTTTTTTGAAGTTGTCATTTTTTCCACAATTCTTTGCAAAATTAAGATTTTTTTTTTTTCACAAAATGTTCATATTAGCGGGTTATTTCTCACACACAGCATATGCATACCACAAATTACACCCCAAAACACATTCTGCTATTCCTTCCGAGTATGGCGATACCACATGTGTGAGACTTTTACACAGCGTGGCCACATACAGAGGCCCAACATGCAGGGAGCACCATCAGGCGTTCTTGAACACCTAGACCAATTCTGACTCTTCTCTCTTACATGTAAAAATCATAATTTATTTGCTAGAAAATTACATAGAACCCCAAAACATTATATATGCTTTTTTAGCAAAGACCCTAGAGAATACAATGGCGGTCATTGCAACTTTTAATCGCGCATGGTATTTGCACAGCAATTTTTCTAACGCGTCTTTTTTGGAAATAAAACAGTTCTGTGCTTTAAAAAAAAAAAAACAGTAAAGTTAGCCCAATGTTTTTGCATAATATGAAAGATGAAGTTACGTCGAGTAAATAGATACCCAACATGTCACCCTTCAATATTGCACACGCTTGTGGAATGGCGCCAAACTTTGCTACTTAAAAATCCCTATAGGCGACGCTTTAAAGGTTTTTACTGGTTACGTCTTTTTAGTTGGAGAAGAGGTCTAGGGCCAAAATTATTGCTCCCGCTCTAAGGTTTGCAGCGATACCTCACATGTGTGGTTTGAACACCGTTTTCATATGTGGGCGGAACTTGCGTGTGCGGTCGCGTCTGTATACGAGCACACGGGTACAGGGGTGCTGTAATTATTTATTTTTTTATTATTGTTCATTTTACTTTATTTATTTTAGTTTGACACGTTTTTCCCCAAAAATAAATGTTTTGATTACTTTTATTACTATTACAAGGAATGTCCCTTGTAATAGTAATATAGCATGACAGGTCCTCTTTACAGTGAAATATGGGGTCAATAAGACCCCACATCTCACCTCTAGGCTGGGAAGCCTGAAGAAAAAAAAAACATTGCAGAGTATTGCGCAGGGAGTATTGCGCAGGGAGTATTGCGTAGGGAGTATTGCGCAGGGAGTATTGCGCAGGGAGTATTGCGCAGGGAGTATTGCGCAGGGGTATTGCAGAGTATTGTGCGGGGGTATTGCAGAGTATTTTGCCGGGGGTATTGCAGAGTATTGTGCGGGGGTACTGCAGAGTATTGTGCGGGGGTACTGCAGAGTATTGTGCGTGGGTACTGCAGAGTATTGTGCGTGGGTACTGCAGAGTATTGTGCGTGGGTACTGCAGAGTATTGTGCGGGGGTATTGCAGAGTATTGTGCGGGGGTATTGCAGAGTATTGTGCGGGGGTATTGCAGAGTATTGTGCGGGGGTATTGCAGAGTATTGTGCGGGGGTATTGCAGAGTATTGTGCGTGGGTACTGCAGAGTATTGCGTGGGGGTATTGCAGAGTATTGCGTGGGGGTATTGCAGAGTATTGCGCGGGGGTACTGCAGAGTATTGCGCGGGGGTACTGCAGAGTATTGCGCGGAAGTATTGCAGAGTATTGCGCGGAAGTATTGCAGAGTATTGCGCAAGGGGGTATTGCAGAGTATTGCGCAAGGGGGTATTGCAGAGTATGGCGCAGGGGGTATTGCAGAGTATGGCGCAGGGGGTATTGCAGAGTATGGCACAGGGGGTATTGCAGAGTATGGCGCAGGGGGTATTGCAGAGTATGGCGCAGGGAAGGAATGCAATAGTCACAGATCCATCCCACAGTGCTGCTGCCATCCGCGCTCCCCCTCTCACACTGTACCGTCAAATGACGCCGGTTTGTTTACATGTGATTGCTCCGTCATTGGACGGAGCGATCACGTGGTAAACGGCCGCTATCAGCGGCAATTTACCGTGATCCGTGGCAGCGCCAATGTACCGCAATACGGACATTCCCGGGTGCGCGCCCCAGGGGTTAATATAACATATTATCGTGATCCCAGAGTTAAGCAACCACCTTGCCGCCGTTATTTGACGGCGGCTGGTGGTTAAGTGGTTAACCTCATCACTTTCAATATGACTGGCATGCCACAAAAACTAATGATTATTCGTTCATTAATTTGGTTGTGTGTATCAGGCTTTAGGGAAGGATTAAGATTGTCAGGGTTTTATGGTTGTCTGTGACTTTCAAAGTAGAGATTTCCCCTTTATTTAATTTATTTATGACACTCATGCCCCGTACACACAATCGGAATTTCCGATGCCTAAAATTCGATGGAATTTTCCGTTGGAATTCCGTTCAAGCTGTCTTGCATACACACTGTCAGACTAAATTCCAACCGTCCAAAACGCAGTGACATAAAACACTACGAGGAGCCACGAAAAATTAAGTTCAATGCTTCCGAGCATGCGTCGTCTTAATTCTGAGCACGAGTGTTTTTTTCTCCATCGGAGTTCCACACAGACGATCAAAATTTCCGAGTAGATTTTTTTCCAACAGAAAAAAAAAAAACATGTTCTATTTCTAAACTCCAATGACAAAAAGTCCGATGGGGCCCACACACGGTCAGAATATTCGATGAAAAAATTCCGTCTGACTTTTTTCATCGGAAATTTCGATAATGTGTACAGGGCATAAGACAAGAAATAGGAGGGGTGGAGTCACTTGGAAAGGCAGGAATAAATATTTCACAGAGATCTAACCCTATTCCCTCTACTGAAAAAAATACATGTTTTTTGTTGCCGTCTCTGTCCCTATTAGAGAGGTTTTCTAAAATTTCCTGTCCCTCTGACCCCCATCACCAGGACAGAAAGTGACATTCAACAATGAAGTTTTTAACCTTTTTCCTGAACTATCCAAAACAAAATTATAGAAAAGGGGGCTTTAGCTTGAGTTATTCTTTTATACGGATTAGAACAAGGATCTGGTGGTACAAATTTAAAAATCAGACACATTAACTAGGAAAAACAAAACAGGTACTATCCCTAAAGTGGATGTAAACCCACTCTCATCCTTTCTAAACTACTGCCATAGTGCTGATCTATAAGGATACACATGCCTCCTGCATGTATCCTTACCTGTCTAATGTTTCCCCTCTGTCTGTTATAAGAACTGAAAAACTGCAGATTCTGTGGGTGGATCTGTTGTCTGGAGCTCTGTGGGTGGAGTCGTGTTGTCAGTAGACTCCCCGCCCTCCTCTACACTCCCCTTGTCAACATGGATTTTTTCCTGTGTATTCCTTACACTAAATTCTGCTGTGGTCACTATAATCCAGTCAAAATCCAGAAAAGTAACCACATGACTTCAGAAAAGGAGTTGGGGTGGGAATTAAAAAATAATGCCTGTCTCCAGGCTAGTGCATGAGATATGTAAATAACCTGTCACTCACAGCAAGGGGGCAGAACGGACTAAGGTTTTTCTCTGCAAATCTGTTTTATTTCACTGAAAAATAAAAGAGGATTGCTCAGAGCTGGATTAACTCTGTGTGGCAAGACTGGGCACAGATTATAGGAAATCTTATACTCTACATTGTGACATCCAAAAAAAAATACATTTCGGGTTTACATCCACTTTAAATGTCATGTACATATTTATGCTATGAAACCAAACAGATACAATTTTTTTTACACTAGCCATAAAATAGGATTGTGCATCGTAGCAATCATTTGGATGAAATAATTGTATTTCTCAAAACTAATGTGTGGCTCACTCAATAAAAGCAAAGGAATGATTGATCCAGGTGGAAAATGTTGTCAAATTTGACCAAATTAACTTTTTTCTTTGTATGAAGCAGTCCTTGGGATTGATTAACTAAAGGAGTAGAGAGGGTTCACTTTGCAAAGAACACCCAGTAATGTGGCGGAGGAAATAAATAAAGAAAAAAAATATATATTTTTTGTTGATTGCACATGATTGGATGATTGAAGTCAACATAGCTTTCCCTAATTCACCAAGTTATTAATTTTGCTAAATGAACAGCTTATAGTATATTCTGTTAGTAAATCAACAATCTTGGGCCAGATTCTCGTACATTTGGGTATTTTTATTCTGGCGTAGCATATCCCATTTACGCTACGCCTCCGCAGCTTTTACGGACAAGTGCTGTATTCTCAAAGCACTTGCTTTGTAATTTGCTGCGGCGTAGCGTAAATGGCCGGCGTAAGCCTGCGTAATTCAAAGTAGGAAGGAGGTGGGCGTCTTGTATTTAAATTAAGCGCGCCCCCAGCGCCGAACGAACTGCACATGCACTGGCCGTAAACGTAGCCCAGTGCGCATGCTCCAAATCACATCGCAAAAAGTAAATGAAACCGACGTGAACGTCACTTACACAAAGCCCTATTCGAGAATGAGTTGCGCAAACGGCGTAAACGACAGAAAAACACGCTGCTGTAGAGACGTCCGTACTTAACATGGCGTACGCCGAACCTACGCAAGGTTACCCCTCATATAGCAGGGGTAGCCTTACGCTTCCGCAAACGACATAAACTACGACGACGGGGCGCAAATACGTCCGGGAATACGCGTATCTAGCTCATTTGCATATTTGACGCAGAAATCGACAGAAACGCCACCTAGCGGCTAGCGTAGAATTGCAGCTAAGATCCGACGGTGTAAGTGACTTACGCCAGTCGGATCTACGCCAAATCTATGCGTAACTGATTCTAAGAATCAGTCGCATAGATAGGAGGGCTCAGAATCAGAGATACGATGGTGTATCTGGAGATACACCGTCGTATCTCTTCTGAGAATCTGGCCCCTTGTGTTTAAATCACTTGAAACATTTGAAACAAATGAATTTCTGACTGAACATAAATCCTCGTACACACGATGAGATTATCGGACAAATGATCGTCCATTTTTTTTGTTGCATGCTAATCACACTTCGAATCTGATGAGTTTACTAAAATGACAAAAATTCTCGTATGACAGAATAAAAATGATGTCATGTGTTGTAATGCATTTGTATTACATTTTCAAACGACAACTGTACTGTTTAAACGAAAATCGTACGATCTGGCAAAAAATTTCCATGCATGTCCGATAGAATAATATCGGATGAGCTGTCATGATCGGCTCTCGAAAGCTCTATACTAACGATCCAATTCGCTTCGAAAGCAGCATTTTTCGTACGGTTTTCGGATCGTGTGTACGGGCATTAGTGTGGACATACATTTAAAAAGCCTAATAACTGCAAGAAAAGTTGAGACTCATTTACGACAATTGTTTTAGGCACACGTTAATAACAGGATGATAATGAGCTTTTCAGAGTAAAATGTTGGGGAACCCTTGCAACCACATGCTAAACATCCCCTTCTCTCCATGCAGAAGGGTACAAGCCTTGTATGTGAATAGTCCAGGAATGATTGCACAATTCTGGAGAAACGCAATTCAAGTACGCACTGGCAGATCTCTTAAGCCCCGTACACACAGGCAAAATGTTGGAAGACCTTTACCAGTTAAAAGAAAAATAGCCGACGTTTTACCCGTGTGTATGCCGGTCTGTCCGAAAAAGATCCGGCTTCTGGAAAACCAGCATCCGAGCGACTCCCGATCAGCACTGGCATTCTTTTTTTCTTACTCTTTTCTTCTCTTTTTTACAGCAAGCCTTTTCTTGTGGGCGTTTTGCAAGGGTATGTACACATAAACATGAGCATCTGTCTAGGTACCAAAGACTTTACCAACAAAAATACAATTTCTTACCACTCATCAAAGGATTTGAAACGTAGGTGACCGGTGATGTAAACTGCCCTCCACTGTCCTGCGGGGCATCACTACTTCCGTTTGTTCTTCCAGCATCCATTGCAACCTGAGAAGAAGATCTGTGTGATACCTTCAAAGTGTGGGTTCCTCTGAGAACGTGAATGCCTAGCTACATATGTGACGTATGAAGCCAGTGGGGAAACCTGCAGTCTTGCTGGATGCTTCAGGTCGCCAAATCCTACCTGTGTAACCCGATAACATGCGTTCAGGAATATGAAGAGCATCAGTCAGTCCCAAACGTAACAGAGAAATTCAGCCTTTCCCCAACATAAAAGCTGCATTGATGTCACATCCTTTTCAAAAGCTACGATCGGTCAGCTGTAGGATATAACTGGCATGCACTTTGTTTCATTCAAATACAGAAATATGTCTGCCAAAAAAAAAAAAGTGTGTGAGGGAGAGAGGGAGGGAGGACGGAACACAGTAATCCAGTTAGGCAACTTCTATTAGAAAAAAAAAAAAGCAGCCTGAGGTATTTAGACAGATGACTGAAAAAAAAACTGCTCAACAACAAAAGAGCGCAATTATCTCCTTTAAGGTAACACCCATACATATAGAATTACGCACAGGACGATTGAAGGTTAAAATATGATTTTGTGACTTGTTGTTTTGTATACATATAAGCCTAAAGCCTCATACACACAATCGGACTTCCATCGGACAAATCCGTGGATTTTTATCCAAAGGGGGTTGGCCGCAGACTTGTTCTGCATACAGACGGCAGAACTTTTTCGCCAACATTCACGAAACGACGTGTTTTTTCTGCTTTTTAGACCCACTCTTTGGGCAACTTCTGCTAATGTTGTCTTATGGTTTGCATTGCATGTTCTTTCTTCTTCCCCCCCCCTTTTTTCATCTCAGATGTGATACACAATTGGTGGGCTGCCCTGATACTTCTGCCACATATACTGCACTGCACCAAAAAAATATATATTGCTTGTATATTTTTGTTTGTATGATTATCAATGTATAATGTTTTTTGATCTTGTTTGATGTACTTAATTTACTGTATTTTTTGTATATATTTTATCAGATTGAAATGTTTGTGCTCCTGAGGAAGCGCTGTGATTAGCGCCCAACATGTAGAGCAAGTCCTCCTACTCCTTTGGAATACCACCCGGTTATACAATATTCAAGCCAATTTTATAATTATGCTTTGTATCTGAGCTGTCTTTATGTTAGAATTCTAATACTATTGTAATAGCCTATGTGGACCAGTTATTGACCTGATCTCTGTTTGATTTTATGTCCATAACTGTTTTTTATGAATTTTTTCTAATAAATGTATTTTGTTTTTCTACTACATTATCGTGTGCCCTTAAAGTCCAATATACTCGTTTTCAATTCATTCTAATGTTGTCTTATGGTTTGCATTGGTTCGGAGCATGCATGTTTATACTTTGGATTTTAGTCCGTCTGACTTGTGTACACACGATTGGATAATCTGACGGAAGACATTTGTTGTCAGACAATTTGAGAGCATAGGGCTATCCAACATTTGTTGTCGGAAATTCCGACAACAATTGTCTGATGGAGCATACAGACGGTTGGATTATCCGACAAAACATGTCCATCGGACAATTGTTGTCAGAATATCCGATCGAGTGTACGGGCCTAATGCCGTGTACACACGATCACTTTTTGTGATGAAAAAAAAAAGACATTTTAAAAATCGTCATTTAAAATAAACGTGTGTGGGCAAAACGTTGTTTTATGTCTTCAAAAAAACGTAAAAAAAAAAATTCGAACATGCTTGAATTTTTTATGTTGTTTTTCTAAATGTCGTTTTTTGTGTCATAAAAAGTGATGGTGTGTGGGCAAAACGACGTTTAAAACAATGTTTTTAAACCCGCGCATGCTCAGAAGCAAGTTATGAGACGGGAGCTTCAATGGAACAGAGTGGCGTCGAAAGTGTCTTACGTAACCGCGCTTTGCAAGAGCATTTTCAGAAAACGATGGTGTGTAGGCAACGTCGTTTTTTTAAAATGAAGTTTGAAAAATGTTGTTTTTTTCCATGAGAAAAAACGGTTTTTACAAGACAAAAACCGACCGTAAAAACCAAACGGAAAAACTGTGAGGAGAGCTTTTGGCTGGGAATCCCGGCTGCGTGTATGCTCCTCGTATTTTTTCCGGACGGGAAAACTGCCCAAAATCTGCCGGACAAAAAAAGAGAACCAGTTCTCTTTTTTCCCGCCTGGCAGTTTTCCTATGGGAAAAACCGCGATGGAGAATACACACGGCCGGGATTCCCGGCCAAAGCTCCATCGCAATTTTCCTGTCGGCAAAACCGGCCATGTGTAGGGGAAAGACTGAACCAAGCAGGTTCTCGGCTTTCTCCTCGGGTTTCCCGGTGGTAAAAAGTCCGCCGGGGAAACCCAATCGTGTGTACGAGGCTTTAATACTGGTGATTTCAGCAAGATTTTTCTTATGCATAACAGAATTTTTTTTTTTTTTATTGCTTCACACTTACAAACACTATTATAATATTTCAACTTCTTGTTCCCTTTAATTTCCTCCATATCAACACACTCCAGTCAGGGCCAGATTGGTCCACAGATTGTGTAACTTTATAAAAAATAGACAAATGCCAGCCACAAATCAATTGCAAAAACCTTAATTGTGACTGGGGTCACAGATAGTACCACCAGAGGGCAATTACAGGAACGATGCCCTGTGTGGCTCTCCCTGCAGCAGCTGAAACCTGGTCTCTCCCCCTCTACCACACCCTGCCTTTCAGCTTCTGCAGGGAGAGCGACACAGAGTATTGTTTCTGTAATTGCCCCCCGCCACACCAATCTCCCTATCCTGCCCACATCTGATTCCCCCTGCTTTGTACCAACAACCAACATCACCCCCCCCCCCTCCCCTTCAGCAATGTTGAAAACTCCCCTCTTCTGTGGGCACACAAGAAGAGGTTCAGTATGGAGAATGGGAAAAGGAGCCAGTAAGTATGTGAGCTACCAGCCCCTTCCTTTAGTTAATGAACACAGTGAGTAAGGTTGTCTACTGTTCATTCATCTACAGTGCAGCTAAGGCAGCTAAGGGTTAAAGGAATGAAATTTGCATGACTCCCACATTAACACAGACAGTGCTGACAAGGGAATACCTTCTGCTGAGACATTGTATTCTCCTGGCGAGGAAGACAATGATTATTGCTAGAGGCTATAGCAGCCACTAGCAATAATTGCAAGAAAAATCGAGCAGGCTGGTTGTACCCAAGTTTATCGATCTCAACTTGGTACATTCAGCCTGCCCATACATGGTTCAAATCGAACCATCATTGGTTGGCCCAAGGCTGCAGAAAAAGAAATTGTGTCCTCAATTCCTTTCTCTGTCTCAAATGTGAGATGTCAGGGGTCAATTTAGACCCCTGATATTTTTTACCCAATCACCCCCCAACAGTGATGTAATAACAAATTGCAAAAGATTATTTAGAAAAATTATATAAAAAAGCTTATACTTACTGTTAATAGTTTTTTTTAATAGAAAACAAACTATATAAAATAGGGGTTGTAAAGGTTTGTGTTTTTTCACCTTAATGCATCCTATACGTTAAGGTGAAAAAACACCTTGCACTCTTGGGCCCCCCCCCGTTTTACTTACCTGAGCCACGAAACACTGTGGGTGCGATCCCGCAATGGTTTCCCCCAGCTTGAGGTGGCTCATCATTGGAGATTGATAGCAGCGCAGCCATTGACTCCCGCTGCTGTCAATCAAATCAATGATGCGGCGTGCCAGAGGTGGTGCCGAGTAATACAGTCGGCGGCCATAGCCGCCGACTGTTTTACGGGAGCGCGTCTGCAAGCTAACCCCCTTGGGAGAGCAATTCCCAGAACGGGGGTTAAACTGTTGCAGGGAGGAGCCAAGACAGCTGCCTAGGGACTCAAGAACAGGAGGATTGGGGCCACTATATGCAAAACTAACTGCACAGTGGTGGTAAGTATGGTATGTTTGTTATTTAAAAAACCTTTACAACGCCTTTAACTCTATACAGTTTTATCTATTTAGCAGAAATTTTGTAAGTTATGTTATGTTTGTGTCCGCTAATGATTATTCTTTTTAATCTTTTTTAGTGAAAATGTTGAATTTTTTGGGGAGAATGGGGTGGGAAGGTCCTGTTAGGTAGGCTGTACAGGGCTCTGTGTTTTCTAACTGTGGTTGAATCTAGGTTACATTGGACATTAATCAATGAAAGCTGAGGGTGAAGCTACTCGGTGATATGCCTAAGTTCCGTAGGGTCTGGGAGCGAAGGGTCCCAAATCTCCTACCAACTGAACTGTCACCTCGAATTCTAAAGAAGGGGCGCCACACCACTTATCCATGCGTCTGGCCACTAATCTACATGCAGGGCACCGAGCGCATAGATTTCAATGTTTTTTGTTTTTGTTAGAAGCATGTGAATAGAGCCAGATGCTCTAATTGGGTTAAAAAAAGGATGGGCTCAGAGTGCAGAGAACTGAGCCCACCCAGTTGTGTGATAATAACTAATTAATATTCGTTATTGTCTTCCTGATTCTCTTCCCTGACAATCAGGAAGCATGTCCTGTCCTGATTGGCAGAGAGGAGAAGCGAAAGTATTGGCCGCCAAGGAGGAGGAGGAGAAGACACAGGTGAAGCCGCTGTGATGCCATAGAGGAGAAGACGCATGGTGAATCTGACGAGGAGGAAGCGCTGCACGCAAACCTAGATGGGATAAGTGCAGGGCTGGTGGGCTGAAGATCGAGTGACGGAGGGGGGGTTGTGAGCGACCGACCTACTGACAGGGGGTGGTGGCGGGTGGTTTGCCACCAACTTCCCCTCCCCAAAAAATTGGAGCACCAGCCACCATTGGAAGAACACATTCCACCCTTGCTATTATTACCAGCCAGCCTTCCTCCCTCTCATTGAATCCTACCCTACTCCATCGTTATCTTTTTTCAACTCTTTTTTTTTCCCCTCCATTACCCTTTTTTTGATCCTACTCCCTATCCTATCCTATCCTATCCTATCCTGTTTCTTCTTTTTCTTCTACATTAATTGTGCACTTCCAGCACTACCTTTAGTGAACGTCATGTGCTACTCATTATCTATGTCAACAGAGAGTTTATATGTAATCTATAAAGTTTGATTTACAACCTCTGTACTCTTGAAAGTCTTTTATTATTTAAAGCAGTATTAAACCCAAAAGCAAACATTCTTATATAGGATAGCTGTATTAATTTTCTTTTTTAAGCTTTCTTACTTTTTTTATTTTTATCTGGTTATCCAGCCAGTAAGTCTGTTGTTTTTCAAAAGAAAAGGTCTCTTGTATCTACAGGGTCAAATCATTTACCCCTGATGGGGTGCTTACAACAATCCTTTATACCAAAAGGAAAAACAGTATTTGCAGTAACTGCTTATAAAGTGTTCAATGTAGTTAAGATTCAATTTATATTAAGAAGGATATCTTTCATCATATGACATCAGCAGCTAGAATAATAATAGGTTGCAAATGGAGAAAAAATAAAAGCCCAAACATAGCAGAGTGCATATGTGAAGTGAACGAAAGACAGATAAGAGAAGAAGGATATATAAATAGTAGTAGTATAAAAAAGGGATGAATTTCGGCTCTCAAATAGAATGAATGAATAGAATAAATGAATATCTATAAATGGAAAATCAGGAAGAATATAAGGGGTTATTGTAAAAGGAATATAAAAATGAGTATATGGAAAGGGAGAGAATAGAGAAGCCATGGGTTTCCTTTTTTGTGTGTGTGTGTGTGTGTGTGTGTGGCGGATGGTGGATGAATGTGAGATAGGATGAATAAGAAGGTAATATAGTAGAATATATGGAGATATATATGATAAAGAATGTTTTATAAATATGGTTTATAGGTATTGATTAGATTCTGTACATTGAAAAACGACTATGAATAGATATATATTGTGACACAATTGTGTATAAATGTAAAGGTTTTTGTATTTAAGAAAAGAACTAATAAAAAAAAAACTGAAAACAGATTTAATTTGTTAGCATATGAAAGTGATTGTAAATGCAAATTAATGCAATGCCGGTGCTTTTGGTTCCTTCTCTGGCAAGTGCTCCTATATGAAGATGCTTACTATGGGAGCACTTGTGCAAGTCGCTCCTGAGCCTTGCTGTCTGCGTCTATACTCACAGACATGGTCATTCAGCCTCGCCCCTTCTCCCTTGTCACAGGTTTTGACTGACAGCAGTGGGAGCCAATGGCTCCCATTGCCTCAGCAATGCCTGTGGGACCAGGCCTACATTGTGTGCTGAAAAGAAGGAAAGTGTTTGGTATAATTACCCAAACAGGAAGAAATTGGGCTGCAAGTTTGAAAATGACTTGCTAGACTTGCCAGGCTTTACAAGTTTGTTGCACAATTGCAGCAAGTCCGCATTGCATGACCAGATCAACTTTCTTTGCAAACATTCTGCAAGTTCTGGTTTAGTTATATTGTGCAATAGTCATCCTACCACAGGGGTCATTGTGGCTGAATTTTTCATGCTGTAGACTTGAAGAGATCTTGCTGTAGACTCATGACTGCAACTTTGCTCTTGCTAGAGATTTGCCACGCAAATTTGCTACAAATTGGAAAAGTGTCAACTAGAACTCGTGCTTCAAGTGCTCTGCAAGTGTACAATTTTCCAGTTGCAGCAAGTTAACAGACTTACAATTCAACAAAATTTGTGGCAAGTTATCCTTGCTATCTGGGAACATATATATTTTTCAAGGGGCCACAAAAGAAATGTAAACAGTAATAAAATTACCTGTAGTGATATATATCTTAGAAACCATGGACTATCTAAAAAAATCTTTCTATATAAGTAGGCTTAGGGACCTCATTATTCTCAACTGCTCCCCTATCCCCCAAGTCGTATTATATATCATTACAAGGTATTTAATTACTGTTTCTATCACTGATTTACCATTTATTTCTTATGACTCGATTGAATGCAATTTCGTGTTTCTGGATCCATTCTTCCCACAATGTTGCAATTGTTGGTAGGGATGTCCTGGGCAGGCAAGGGAGTTGCTGTCTTTCCCCCTGCTCCATGCCGTCTTTCCCCCTGCTCAGTGCATGTCTCTCCCCCCGTGCAGTCTTCTCTCCCCCTGTGCAGTCTTCTCTCCCCCCCCCGTGCAGTCTTCTCTCCCCCCGTGCAGTCCACTCTCCCCCGTCCATGCCGCTCTCCCCCGTTAATGCGATGCCTAATCCGATACCTGGGCAGGCAAGGGAGTTGCTGTCTTTCCCCCTGCTCCATGCTGTCTTTCCCTATGCCGTCTTTCCCCCTGCTCAGTGCCTGTCTCTCCCCCCGTGCAGTCTTCTCTCCCCCCGTGCAGTCTTCTCTCCCCCGTGCAGTCCGCTCTCCCCCGTCCATGCCGCTCTCCCCCGTTAATGCCGCTCTCCCCCCGTCCAGTTCGCTCTCCCCCGGTCCATGCCGCTCTCCCATGCCTCTCTCCCATGCCGCTCTTTTTTTTAAATTAAAATAAAATGTAAATAATAATAAAAAAGACACACTGACAATCCACCCTGCCCCCCTAAAAAAAAAAAAAATCACTGTAAAAGTGAAAAAAAATAATAATACTGCCACTGTCACATGACATTAAAAAAAAGTTTCGGTAATCGGTATTGGTGAGTACTTGAAAAAAAGTATCGGTACTTGTACTCTGTCTCAAAAAAGTGGTATCGGGACAACCCTAATTGTTGGCCATTGTTTTTATGAATAACCTATTTACTTGCAACAGGTATGCTGTATGCTGTAATATGATGAGGCAATGTGCTTATATTATGAGCCTTTGTCTTGACTTGTATGGGTCTGATTTTTGTTATAATTTCAGAGCTTAATGTTTACGCTTGTCTTCCTGATGAAGCGTGCTGCTGACTAGCGAAACACGTTGAAAAATTAACAAGCAACCCATCAACCAAGAAGGATCTCGGTTCCCTTCAGTGGTCAAGTTGTGATATAGACACCTTTCATTCACTTTGCATTGTTACAACCAGGAATGATGGGAAATTGAGTACAAGGAGAAAGGGACTCCATTGCCCTGGTTTATTTATAAACTACAAACCCAGAGTGCAACTGTACAACCCCAGAATGCTTTGCTCCCCACGCAACCTGCTGGGGGAGGTAATTTAAGGCGAAGGGCGTGTTTGGCACATTCCCCCCGGACCGCCTCTTCAACCCAGGAGGACACCTGTGTGTGTGGCTACACGGAAATTTAGGCCTGAGTTAAGGCCTACCTACGTCCGGGCGGAGCGCCATAGAGAGAGAGAGACAGAACCTCTGACGGAGTGATCGGACGGTGTTCCAGTACAGTAGTGACCTGTTCGAGAACCGGAGACTGTCATCCTGAAAGACTGTGACCGGAGATCGCAGACGGGGTGTTCCGGAAGGATAAGGCCTGGACTGGTTGGGTGAGATGGGCACCTGCCCACAGACAAGATCTACTGACTGTGTTGCTGGAGGGTGGATCGTTCTCATTGACCGTTGTGGTTTGATTATTTGGGCCTCTTCCACCAGTTTACTTGTTCCCTTATTGGATTACAAATTACCCCTTGCACGCCACAGCATGCCAACGCATCAGTGCAGGGACTTTTGGGAACTTGTCCTGGGGTTTAGTGTGATCAACCAAACCACATTAGTTAGGTATATTATTTAGGGACTGACTGTTTAGTTATTGCAGACTGTTAATATTTGTCTTCATACTCTCTAACTGAGTAATTGATTCCATTAAACTGTGTAATACTGTTAAGAGAGAGCTGGGTGAGGCTTTGTAGGGAGGTGCTTCCGTGTGAATGCCTTACTGAGGGAACCCCCCTTGCTGGTGCTTACACAGGTCTGCATAGCCATTACAAATTGATTTAGATTTATCTGCTACTAACGATTCCGACTCTTGTAGGGCTCTGCAAGAAGTTTATTATCGTTTTATCTTTGTTTCTTGTGTTTTTATTTTAACAAGTAAAGAATTACATTGGTTAAGTTGAATTTGTGTGCAGTTTATTTGTCATCCTACAGGATCAATACAACTCAAGGTAACCATTTTTTTAAATAATTTATTGTGGTGCAGTAAAATATTGTGCTCCCCAACATTTACTGGGGTCCACAACCCTCATTAATACCAGTTGTGCCAAGGGAGGGTTCGAGACAATTTTAGCGGTTGACCCAAAACAAACCAGCAGCTCATCCTGGGGTAGTGCTACATACAAATAAAATGTAATGTTTTATTCCATTAATCTTTTGTGGTACCAGTAAAGTCCTGACAATTTGGTTAGCGAGAATGTTATTAAACATGACGTTTCCTTTCAATTTGCAATGCTTTAATGTTTTGTAACATATCATTTTTGGTGAGGTACTCCCAAACTGGTAAACACTTCTAAAAGGAATCAGACCCTGCAACTTTCCTCATTAGAACACAACAAGTGCAGCAGCTGATCAATAATGAAAAAGTCTTTCCCTCTTACAATCACTTTGCACACGGACACAAAGGGCTACTTCACAAAAGGTAAGAATCAGAGGGGATTTTTTCGCCCGGAGAGAAAAATTGGAAGACCAAGACCACGCATATGCTTGGAAACAAATGAATACATTACATAACAATAAAAAAAACATCACATCACTTTCAAAGCATCCTGTGGTACGAAAAGTTTCAAAACATAGCAACGATAACACATAACATAAGCACCTGCAATTGATATGTAACCTCTTATGGACCGCCGCATGTGCATTTACGTCGGCAGAATGGCACCGACAGGCACATCAAAGTATATATACGTTGGTGCCTTGAGGTGGGTCGGGGGTCCGATCAGGACCCCCCCGGTACATGCGGCGGTCCCGTAGCTGGCCGAGCGATCTAGGATGAGGGGGCGGCTATTCGTTTTTGTCCGCCCCCTCCGGATTGCTCCCAGTCAATGCGCGCGCTCCCCCTGCAGTGCACTTCCTCCTCCTGTGTAAACACAGTAAGGAGGAAGTGATGTGATCTCTGCTCTCAGCGGTATTTTCAACCACCGCTGAGGAGAGATCACATCGCATAGTAAGTCTGCACAACATTACACTGACACACACTACACATAGGCACATTAACCCCTTGCGATCGCCCCCCTCCCCCTGTCACAGTGTCACTGAATGCAGTAATCATACATGTATGATTACTGTATTTAGTGTCAGTGTGACAGGCAGTTAGTGTTAGGTTCAGGGTAGCCCCCATACACCCCCCTAATAAAGTTTTAACCCCTTGATCACCGCCTTAGTTAACCCTTTCACTCCCTATTGCCAGCGTCACTAAGCGATCATTTTTCTGATCGCTGTATTAGTGTCGCTGTTCCCGCTAGGTAGCTAATTTTTTTTTTTTTATTGCGATTTTTTTTTTTACTAAAGACATGTGGCTGAATACATTTTGGCCTAAATGTTTGACTAAAATTTTGTTTATTATTTTGTGTATAAAAAATATTGATTTGTTTTCAAAAATGTCGCTCTATTTTTGTATATAGCGTAAAAAATAAAAATTGCAGAGGCGATCAAATTTTGTTTGGGAGCCACGTCGCACGACCGCGCAATTGTCAGTTAAAGTGACGCAGTACCGAATCGCAAAAAAGGGGCCTGGTCATTTACCTGCATTTTGGTCCGGGTCTTAAGTGGTTAATGCATGCTTTTTCCATACCTCCCAATTTTTTGGTGATAGGAACGAGGGACACCTACTGCCAAAATTATGTAGGACACACCTCCTGCCACGCCCCTTAAAAGAGAATTATAAAAAAAAATATTAGTTAAACCCACAAGTGATTTTTTTTTTTTAACCACTACCATTCCTTTATACTGGCTTTTGAAATTTACAAATGCAGAAATTTAGAAACTGGATGAAATGTTTAGCACTGTGAAACACTTTTTGAAAGATGAACAGTGCATCTTATATGCAACTATACAGATCAGACCAAAATAAGAGGAATGAGGAGGAATGAGGGACAGAGGCACTATAACAACTAATTAACTGCTATCATTTAATAGTATGCCTTTAAAACAGAGATGAGTGATGAGTGATTATGGAAAACACGGGCAGTTCTCGATTCTGAAAATGTCAAGCATCAAACACATAAACGTGTCACGAGCCTACTTATTCTTATAGCGATAAAAAATTAGAATCACTTGCAGAATTGAGCGATAGCGATTTGTGGGGAAATTTGTCATAAAAAAATTAAAAGTAATAATTTTTATTATTAATATTATTTGTTATAATTATTTATATTTATTTATCATATTATAATTTAAGATTTTGTGTTTTGAGTCTCAGGCCCCATACACACGATCGGACATATCCGATGAAAACGGTCCGCGGACCATTTCCATCGGATATGTCCGATCGGGAGTTTGATCCGATGGCGTGTACACACCATCGGATCAAATTCCCCGCCGCCGGACGGCGCGGTGACGCGGCGGTGACGCCTCCTGGGAGTTATAAGAAAGGATTGTGTTTTGCTTTCAATGACTCCCAGTGTAGGTGGTTAAATACATGCAAGTTTAAGCACGAGTGCGCATTTTGTGCAGGGAGCCATCCTGTGTCAAAATGTTTTCGGAAGCTGCAGGCATCCGCCAGGGAGGGTTTTCCCAAAAGCATTTACCCCGGTGATGCTCCCAAGAATGCTACCATGGTTGCAGGGTTACCCAAACCGGCGGATGACTTCCCTGCTAATTAAAGGTTTTTCTGAAGGTTTCGTTATACCAAGTTTCAATGGAAATGGATGTGTCATAACGAACAATTTAAAATCAGTTAGCGAAGCCCCCTGGGTGGTAAGAGAGAAGTTATTGAAGGAAGTTGGAGCAGGTAGGATGGAGGGTCCGTTTCCTCACCCCCCTTTTAAGGACTTCAGGATTTCCCCGTTGGGCCTGGTCCCCAAAAAAGATACAGCCGAATTTAGGTTGATACACCATTTGTCATTTCCTTTTGGGAGTTCTCTAAATGACCAGTTGGACTCGGAGGTTATATCCGTGTCTTATTCATCCTTTGATTTGGCTGTTGATAAGCTTCGCATCCTGGGTAAGAATGCGTTTTTATCAAATGCCGACATGAAATTGGCTTTTCGGTTGCTTCCGATAAATCCAGCAGGTTTCAACTCATTTATTTTGAGAATCAGTTTTATTTTGACAAGGCATTACCAATGGGTTGTTCAATTTCTTGTTTTTATTTTGAAGCATTCTCAACTTTTTTGGAATGGGTAGTTAGCAGGATAGCGGGTTCGAGTTCATTAATTCACTATCTGGACGATTTTTTATTTTTAGGCCCGGGCGATTCGACAGAATGCGCTTTCCTGTTAGCAGTATTTCAGAAGGTTTGCGGTCATTTCGGGGTACCCTTGGCGCAGGAAAAAACGGTGTTTCCCACAACATGCATTGAATTCCTGGGCATAACTTTGGATTCTGTCAGTATGGAGTTTAGACTGCCAGAGGACAAGATCTACAAGTTGTCCCAGGCTTTGCATTCATTCATGAGGAAGAGTAAAGTCACCCTGAGGGAGTTGCAATCCCTTCTAGGCTTACTGGCTTTTGCGACAAGGGTCCTACCTATGGGGAGGGTTTTCTCCAGGAGGCTATATGCAGCCATGTCAGGTTTAAAAAACCCGACAGCGCATATTAGGCTGACCTCAGATATCAAGCAGGACCTGCTGGTTTGGCTGAAATTTCTGGAGCATTTCAATGGTAGAGCTATGTGGCAGCAAGAATTTGTTTTGGACAGTGATCTTCTGTTAGAGACGGATTCTGCGGGCTCAGTTGGCTTTGGGGCCATTTTTGGTCGCCGCTGGTGCTCAGGAACCTGGCCAGACAGGTGGGTCACCAGTGGTTTCACAAAAAACATAGTTTTACTTGAATTGTTCCCAGTGATTGTAGCATTAGAAATATGGGGGGTCACGCTTGCAAACAGTAGGATCTGGGTTAGCACAGATAACAGGGGCGTTCTGTTTGCAGTAAATACGCTGTCATCTATGTCCCCGCTGGTAGTATCCTATCGTCGCCATCTGCTTTTCCTCTGCTTGAAATGGAACATCTGGCTAAAAGCAAAGTACATCCCGGGTAGAATGAATAATGTTGCCGATGCCCTCTCCCGTCTGCAGATGGACCGTTTTTTCGGGCTACTTCCCGGGGCAGATCCAGTGGGGGCAGTTTGCCCCTCCCATTTGTGGTCTCTGATATAATGCTTCGCTATCTCAAGAATTCTGTGGCTGTTTCCACGTGGAAAAGCTATTCAGCATCCTGGTTTCAATGGTCAGCTTTTTTGGGGTCCTTGCAGTTGTCTGTATCTGAGTTTTCGGAAGAACTGATTTTATTATTTCTGGGTTCCCTAATTCAGAAGCAGCCTTCCTGGTCCCACATTAATAAAACGCTCTCAGGCTTTTCTTTCTTTTTACGCCTTCGTGGGCTGCCATCATGCCACAGTTTCTTTTCGGTTAAACAGATCCTAAAAGGGTATAAAAGAGCTTCCTTTAAAAAAGATTCGAGGTCACCAGTTACCCCGGCCATGCTGGAAAAAATTTGCAAGGCAGCTTCAGCAGTCTGTTTTTCAGAATATGAGGCTGTATTATTTAAGGTTTTATTTGTAATCACATTCTTTGGTGCTTTCAGAGTGTCCGAATTGCTTCCGGCCTCTAGGAACGATGCCTCTGGAATTTTATTATCAGAGGTATCCTTTCTGGAGGAGAATTTGAGGTTATTCATTAAGTTCAGCAAGACAGATACGCTGGGAGTAGGAGTATGGATCTCACTAAAGAGGTATGTGATTCCTGATATCTGCCCATTAACCAATTTTCAGGAGTATTTACGTGTCCGGCCACCGGCCGCTGGGTTGTTGTTCATTCATGAGGATGGCTCTCCGGTATCAATTTATCAATTCTCATCAGTATTGAAAAGATGTGTGTTACACAGTCGCCTTGGTCATTTTAGGATATCATCCCATTCGTTTCGTATAGGTGCGGCCACAGAGGCCGCCAGGATTGGGTTGGAGGAGAGTACCATCAAGAGAATCGGCAGATGGAAGTCTAATGCATTTAAATTATATATTCGTCCCTACTAATGTTTTGAATTTAATTTCAGGTTTGCAACGGTCAGTGTGGATTGTAGGCCATTCCTTTATTTTTTGGGCGCAGAAGAGAGCAGCACTTAGGACGTATACCGAAAATTTGGGTTTGGATCCTTCAGCTTTCAGCATTTCTTGGTACGGTCGTAGAGGGATGTTATGGGAGGATCTAGTTTTTGAATTAGGCAGGTTGGATGCTATTCTTCCCCCGCCGGACATACTAATTGTACATATTGGGGGGAATGATATAGGTAAGTTAAAAACTTTTGATTTGATTAGCAATATAAAGGATACTTTTAAGTTCCTGAGGGTGGCCTCGCCGAATTCTTTTCTAATTTTTTCAGAGATAATTCCGCGATTACGTTGGTTGGCTTCGCCAACCTTCAGGCCATTGGAGAAAGTTCGGAAACGGATAAACAGGGCTATGGAAAAATTTTTGTTCCCTGATTTTGGTTTTTCATTTAGGCATTGGGAGTTGGAGGGTGGTTTTCAGGGTCTTTATGGGGCAGATGGGGTCCATCTGTCCGATATAGGTCTTGATATTTTAAACATGAACTTTCAAACATGCATAGAGGCGGCCGCGGTCTGGGGGTGTGAGGGACAGAGGGGGGGCCAGGGTTCCCCCCCTCTGTCGCTTGGGGAGAGTTAAGAAGGCTTGAAACATGTTGGTGTATCAAATAAAACAAAATAAAGTTGCGCTGCTAAGAATGTAAAAAAGAAAAAAGAAGCAGCCAGCACTAACAGTGAAACACCCTGTAAGTAGACAATGGAAGAAAAATAAGTGCAGCTCGAGTCTCAGGCCCCATACACACGATCGGACATATCCGATGAAAACGGTCCGCGGACCATTTCCATCGGATATGTCCGATCGGGAGTTTGATCCGATGGCGTGTACACACCATCGGATCAAATTCCCCGCCGCCGGACGGCGCGGTGACGCGGCGGTGACGTTGACGCCGCCGCGTCATCGCCACGTCACCGCACCAGGAAGTAAAACACTTCCGCGCATGCGCCGAATCCATTCGGCGGCGGCGGTGGGGGACGACATGTCTGCTGGTAAGTGTACTAACCAGCAGACATGTCGGGTGGACAGATTCCCACCGGATGGATTTCAAAGCATGCTTTGAAATCTGTCGGGTGGAGAAATCTGTCCGCTAGCCCATACACACGAGCGGAGATGTCTGCTGAAACGGTCCATCGGACCGTTTTCAGCGGACATATCCCCTCGTGTGTACGCGGCCTCAGTGGCTGGGTTGAGGTTGGTGTCGGAAAAGTTAAGTGTTGGAATTTTTACAGTGAATGTTCTAAAAGTTTGATATCGTAATATCAAGTTACTATACGTTTTGTTTTTTATTAAACCAGTGAATCAGGCCGTGGCCAATACTAGTCCAAAGAAATTATATGTGTTTATATTGTAAATGTTTTGTATTTACCATTAAAATGTTTGGAAAAGAGTTAATGGTCTGTTGTGTCTTTACCTCTATTGCATGTTTTTTGAAAGGGAGGGGTGTTGGTTTTATTGCATCAAGCTTGTGGTCCCATGGGAAGGGAAAGGAAACAGCCATTTAGGCTCTCCTTTCCTTATGGGACCACAGCAGGGGCAGCTAGCAGAGAGCTTAAGGGAAGGGGTCATAGTAAGGTCAGGGAGGTTTTAGAAGTTTGTGTGAGTTAATTATTTAAGCCAGAACAGCTGGGCTAGAAGGTCTGGGAGACAGGGAGATTGTGTTCATTGATTGGTCAGGCAGAGGTCAGGTGACCGTCAGAAGGTTCTGGTAGCCGGCCCAGAGCTGATATAAGTCACCGCGCCAGGAAGGCCTGGGCCGTCTCTTTGAAAAATCTGCAGCCGGAGGAGCTCCCCACCCTACCCCCCCCCCCCCCCCGTCGCGGCCGATTCATGTGGTAGGCTCCCTCAGGTAAGTCACCTGAGGGGAGAGTTAAGAAGGCTTGAAACATGTTGGTGTATCAGCTCGAGTCTCAGTGGCTGGGTTGAGGTTGGTGTCGGAAAAGTTAAGTGTTGGAATTTTTACGGTGAATATTCTAAATGTTTGATATCGTAATATCAAGTTACTATACGTTTTGTTTTTTATTAAACCAGTGAATCAGGCCGTGGCCAATACTAGTCCAAAGAAATTATATGTGTTTATATTGTAAATGTTTTGTATTTACCATTAAAATGTTTGGAAAAGAGTTAATGGTCTGTTGTGTCTTTTCCTCTATTGCATGTTTTTTGAAAGGGAGGGGTGTTGGTTTTATTGCATCATGCTTGTGGTCCCATCATACCGCCAGGGAGGTTAATAGCAGGAGGGAGATGGATCTTAGGGTCGCCATAGGCAGACATTTAGCATTACTTGTGATAATTAGAACACCTGTGATCTCCCTCAGGCTTAGGGGCTCCAGCTTATCACAGGTGCTCATTATCCCACAGAGGATTTTCTAGCAAACTGTAAAATCTATAAGCAAGCAGGGCTCAATCCATCCCCTTATACCGATAAGGTATATTGCTCTGTGTATAAGCGCTTTTCTCTTTCTTTTTTCCTAAGACAGACATAAAGCAAATATCCCAATTGCTATCAGTCTTGGGAGAAGTATGTCCATCTATGGGCAGAACAATCACTGAAAACAATAAGTGGTAACAAATATACCCATCATTTTAGACCCACTGTATTTTTGTCCCCTATCAGCTTAATAAGGGATGCAGAATGTAAAATGGATGTAGCATAGTAAAGGTCGTAAAATCGCAGTACAAGCATATAGAACTCTGAATCATTCATTATGGATGTCTTAACCCCTATATGGCCTCCTTGTCCCAGATATCAAACATGTCTTACTACTTGTGTTAATTAGGCCATATATAGGTAAATATCATTCTATAATTCCTGTGTGTAGCAGAATTTGTATGAGTGCTTTTACTTGGTAGTCCTACAGTGCCAATGACAAGGCTATGTGGATCACAACTGTTGGTCTGTAGCATTCAACTGGAGATTGGACATCTACAGCTTAACCTTGACTTATGTATCTTATTTAAAATATGTATTTTTTTTAAATAGCAGCACATCGTTTTACATTTGTAAAGTAAAACAGATATTGTCTAGCTCTTTACCATATGTGATTATTACATACGTTACCTCTTATGACTGCTTAATGCAGAGGAAGAGTCTCCAGGTTTGGCTTAGCACCATATTCCAATAACATATTGACACAAGCAACGCTCCCCTACTGCATGTGTTATACAGAAGAGTAATTCCATCCACTGTCATCCCATTGACCTGTGCACAAGATAATATAAAGTCAAGGGGCCAGATTCTCAAAAGAGATACGCTGGCGTTTCTTAGGAAACACCGTCGTATCTCTGTTTTTTTTCATGAGTATCTATGCGTGTGATTCCTAGAATCACTTACACATAGATACAGTGAAGAACCGACAGGTGTAAAACAATTATACCGTCAGATCGTAGATGTAATGACATCGCTGGCCGCTAGGTGGCCTTTACGATGATTTCTCATTTGCCTATGCAAATGAGCCTAATCCGACGATTCTTGAACGTTTTTACGCCGCCCCGTCGTCGTTTACGTACGCGTAAACCTACCCCTGCTATATGAGGGGTAGGTTTACGAAGTTCCGTCGTTGCCATGTTAAGTATAGCGTCGGGTCAGCGTCGTCTTTTTCCGCCGGTTACGTTGTTTCACTAAGTCGTTCGCGAATAGGGATATACGTAAACAATGCTCACGTCGGCTTCATTCATTTTTTCCGACGTGAGCTGGAGCATGCGCACTGGCCTATATTTGAGGCCGGCGCATGCGCAGTTCGATCGACGTGGGGGCGCGCTTAATTTAAATACAAGCCGCCCCCTTTGAATTACGCGGGGATACGCAGAGCCATTTACACTACGCCGCCGCAACTTACGGAGCAAGTGCTTTGGGAATACGGCACTTGCTCAGTTAAATTGCGGCGGCATAGTGTAAATGGCTTACGCTACACCAGCGGGAAATGTATGGGAATCTGGCCCAATGTTTTGTAAATAAACTCTATGGGCCAGATTCAGAAAGAACTTACGTCGGCGTATCTGTTGATACGCCGCATAAGTTCTAGGATTCGCCGGCGTATCTTTTTTCTGTATTCAGACAGCAAGATACGCCGGAATTTTGCTAAGATACGAGCGGCGTAAGTCTCTTACGCCGTCGTATCTTAGTTGCATATTTACGCTGGCCGCTAGGTGGCGCTTCCGTAGATTTAGGCGGGCTTACGCAGGCCAATTTACGCTACGCCGCTGCAACTTACGGGAAACAAGTGCTTTGTGGATAATGCACTTGCCTGTCAAAGTTGCGGAGGCGTAGCGTAAATAAGAAAAGCTACGCCCGCACAAAGATACGCGCTCCTACCTGAATCTGGCCCTCTGTCTGCCTTATTTTTGCCTTCTAAGGTGAGACATAGCAACGATAACACATAACATAAGCACCTGCAATTGATATTTAATGCATGCTTTTTCCATACCTCCCAATTTTTTGGTGATAGGAACGAGGGACATCTACTACCAAAATTATGTAGGACACACCTCCTGCCACGCCCCCTTAAAAGAGAATTATAAAAAAAATATTAGTTAAACCTACAAGTGATTTTTTTTTTTTAACCACTACCATTCCTTTATACTGGCTTTTGAAATTTACAAATGCAGAAATTTAGAAACTGGATGAAACGTTTAGCACTGTGAAACACTTTTTGAAAGATAAACAATGCATCTTATATGCAACTATACAGATCAGACCAAAATAAGAGGAATGAGGAGGAATGAGGGACAGAGGCACTATAACAACTAATTAACTGCTATCATTTAATAGTATGCCTTTAAAACAGAGGAGAGTGATGTGTGATTATGGAAAACATGGGCAGTTCTCATTTCTGAAAATGTCAAGCATCAAAAAACATAAACGTGTCACGAGCCTACTTATTCTTATAGTGTCAACATATGTGTTTTTGCTGACAAGGGGAACAATCAGATGAATGCTTCCAAACTAAATTGATAGGCCTTCTTTCACAATGTGGCTCCCTAGAAGACACTTTTAAGTGTGTACATACCAAATAAGTAGCATCAGAGGTGTAACAAAATGTCAAAGCTGATCTCCAGGTTTCATTTAACTTTGAATAGTTCCTTTAAACCTTTGCGTCTGTTTCAGAAACGGGACAGGAAGGTTTTGTCCCGCTACAAGAACACTGGGCCAGATTCAGGTACATTGGTGCATATTTTGACCGGTGTAGCGCACCTCCTTTACGTTAGACCGGTGCAATGTAGAGGCGCAATCACCGTATCCTCGTAGTATTTGCGCAGAAATTTGCGCCGGTGCAACGTGATTCCCGAGGCGTAAGGCGGAGTAATTCAAATTGGGACATGGGCGTGTTACATTGAAATGAGCCGTTAACCCCATGCAAATGAAGGGCCGGCCGACTCGAGCATGCGCACATGAAGCAGACCATGGTCAGCACCTCTGTGCGCATGCTTACAACTCGGGAACGGCGCAATCAGTGAAATTGGATATGGACCGGGGCAACTTAGTGAGCTACGCAGACAGCTTAAATAGACAGACACAAACGCCCTTCCTTTGCAAAAGTACATCACTTTGTATCCCTTCCTATACAGCAAGGTGCTTTTGTTCTGTTGTTTATTAGCATTTGTTTGTTTGTGACGTGTCTTTGAGATATTTGGGGACCGTTTTGCAGAGTGATTTTTGTCTTTTCTGTGTTTTTCTTGGTGTGTTTTTTTTAAATTATATTTTTGCTGGGCATTTTTATTTTTTGTTGGGCATTTTTAAAAAATGTTTTGTTTTTTTTGGTTCTGTTTGTGAATGATGTATGAATGTACAGTGACATAATTGGAGCCGTGGCGTTGCTGCTCACAAGTCCTGCATGGTGGGCTTGTGCTAATCCAATTTGATGAGGATGTGATGTGTCTGTGCTAGGGACCACAGTGGTGTGCATGCATGCATTCTCATTGTGCCATGATTAATGTGTGTGTTTAACGTGCAAACATGCCTATTGTGAGCTGGCTCCTGGCTGCTCCTCCCTCAGAAGACGGGTTAGCCTTGGTTAGGGGGGGATTGTCTGGTTCGGGGATCAGGTCATCACGTATGTCAATCTCCAGGCCCTTTCTCACTGCGAAGTTGTGCAGCATGCAACATGCACCAATGATCTGGCATACAAAGTTTGGGGAATACAACAGGGTACCATGGGGGTTCCGGATAGAAGTCATGAGATGCGGTCCCAGTGCATATGCAGAGTCACCCTGAAGGGATAAGACAGGAGGATGTTAGTAGTGCATGTGCCCCTTGTGATGTGTGCATCATGGGGGGGACAGTCATGCCTGCCACCCATGTCACTCACCAACCAGCCAGCTGTCCCCATACATGTTCTGTTCGAAATCTGTGGGGATGGGGCTAGGATTGTATATGTAGCTGTCATGGGTGGTGTCATGTGTTGGGCTGGTGATGTCCTCCTGCAGGGTTGTGGTTAATTCCAGGGTGGCATGAGGGGTGAATCTGAAGATGCAAGACACCTCAGAATCACTCATGCCAAAGATGTCTATGCGTGTGTGATATATCAAGTGAAGAGTGAGAGGCTTGTATCAGATTAGATTATTATATCCATCAAGGTTTTAAAGGGCTATTGAAAGATAGTGAGACCGTGTTTGTAATTTGTATGTATGTTATGTATTGATGTATACATGTATGTATATTCTTTTTGTAATGTTTATAAAAGCAAATAAAACGTTTTTGGAAAAAAAAAAAATCCTCTCCCGTGCCCTCCTCCGTGCCCTCCTCCGTGCCCTCCTCCTTCTTTGCTCATCTGAAGTTAGTAGTATAGCTATGAGCAAGGATGCCCCTGGCATGTTGGCATACAGTTTGTTGTCCAGCAAGTGTGACTGCTCAGCTCCTCACTAACAGTGTTGCTTTAGCTGACATGTAGACGGATTGTCTAATTTTATTCCACCTTTTATATGGACTTATTTTAGACAGGACATGCAGCTGTTTGCGCACAGCGCGTAACCTGCGCTGCACCAACTTACTTTTGTGGATCCCCGTAACTCCCTCATTTGCATATTTGACTAGCAAATCAATGGTGTGTCTAGCGCAGTTTTGCGTGCACGGATGCGCCGGTCTATCGAAATTACGCCGGTCGGAAAAAAAATTTGATTTCATGCGTATATCGTTTTGGGGATGCGGCACATCGATACGCATGCGCAGATTTAGACTTACGCCGCGCATCTCCTGTAACGCCGGCATAATGGCTCTGTGAATCTGGCCCACAGTGTTTACTGTATGTACAGTGCCTTGAAAAAGTTTTCATACCCCTTAAAATTTTCCACATTTTGTCATGTTACAACCAAAAACGTAAATGTATTTTATTGGGATTTTATGTGATAGATCAACACAAAGTGGCACATAATTGTGAAGTGTAAGGAAAATGATAAATGTTTTTTTCAATCATAAATGGTTTTCAATCAAATAAATATCTGTGTGGCGTGCAGAAGTCACCTAATTAATAAATAGAGTCCACCTGTGTGTAATTTAATCTCTGTAAAATATAAAAAAATAAATACAGCTGTTCTGTGAACCAATAAAATACATTTACGCTTTTGGTTGTAACATGACAAAATGTGGAAAATGTCAAGGGGTATTGTCTTAGAAATATTAGTTTCGCACGTACAAAATTAATATTAGCTATAAAAAACCTTCTTGTCTATATAGAAATTAAAGCAAACGATAGGGGTGTGAAAAAGAGAAAGGATTACATTTATTGATAACGAGAAGACACTCGTATTATTCCAATATTTACAACCATAACATAAATGATATTACTTTAAATCGAAGAGGATACAGCTGATCCACATACAACATACAAGTAGTGTTATAACATATAAGATACAAATAATAATGATAATAATGGCTGGAAAGGATTCAACAATCAGTAATGCTAAATTGTAGAAAGATAGACAGAGAGAGAGAGAGAGAGAGAGATAAAGAGAGGGAGAGAGGGAGAAAGGGGGAGAGGGGGAGAGAGGAGAGAGATAAAGAGAGGGAGAGAGGGAGTAAGGGGGGGAAGGAGAGAAAGAAAGGAAGAGAGGGGGATAGAGGGAGGAAGATATATTTACTTGTCTTGTGTCTTGCTCAAGTCATCGTCTGCAGGAAAAAGGGGCTGAGCTATTGGATGGCCTTCTAATTTTATATCCTCCACTTGGTCCCTGCCCTCTCTTTACAGGATTCAAAATCCTTAGGATGCTATTGGTGTAAAGTTGCCTTACAACCAGATTGGTTTAATCTCAAGTCTAGATATTCATTGGTTCAGAGTATCAATCCGTATCTGATTGGTCGCATTTTCAAGCCTTTAAACAAATGTTTCTAGCATGTACAAACTCTCTGACTGGTTTGTCAGGAAATCGTTTGAAGTGTAGATTGACCAGCTGTCTAATCTGACTAACTAGGTTACATTAGCATTCTAAGGGCCCCTGCTGTGATGTGGTCCTTTAGCTTCCCTTCAAGACAAAAGGACAATTTAGCTCATGTGATTATCACCTGGGACCTTTACCAGAAGGAATGAATTTCTTAAAGAACAGCTGAGCTATTAATCTATCATATTACACAATTCAACCAGTCCAGTAAAAACATACATTCATCTTTGCACTGGTTACCCTGGTATAAAATAATGAAGATCAATCTCTCCACCACAGTCCCCCCTGAAGTTCATTCTTGAACTTATGTCCTCCTTCAATGATCCGGTACCCACTCACAACGGCCCAGAACCCCCGACCCTTCCCCCCACCACTGCGGCCTCTTCCTTTCTTGAACTCGCCGTAACTCATCAATGTAGCCTTGAGACAGTCTTGGTGCCTTTTGAGGCTTCAGATCCAAACCATGAGTGTCTGTACTGCAATGTTTCATCACCCCTCTGCATTGGAGGAGTGGAACTCCAACATTGATGGCGGGATCCTTACATATTTAGTCCTGTATCCTGGAAATATGGTGTTATAATTGTCACAATTGGATCGGACCGCGAGACAGCACTTTTTCGGCGTGATGAAGGAAAGTTCAGGAGAGTCTTCTCCATGGCACGTTTGTCTCAAAAAATAATGACTTGGTTCTCGTTGCTTCTTCAGGTGGTGGTTGGGTGGGCCTCCGGACAGTCATGTATCAAAACAAAAGGAGAACGTCAGTGTACAGTTTCTGGAGGAATGTCAGATAGGAGCAGTGGGGTGGCTATAAAGCTGTAGGTAGACTAGGGGAGGTAGAATTACATTTGGGAGGTAAAAAACAGAAATGCCCAGGGATAGTTTGGTTTCTCTAGGTGTACAATATGGCACTGGCGGGCGGGAATGCTCACGCCTCTTATAAAAAAAACAAAATTATATGACTGATATCCTAGTTACATTATCCTGAGAAGATGGATGAAAGAAACCAAAATAACAACTTAGAGAGTATACTATTACAGAAGGAAAGGACGAGAGGTGAGTAATGAAAAAGAATAAGGAAAATAGAGGAGAAGAAAAAAATAATACACCTAAAAGTAAAAACCTACCAATTTAATGCTGCTCCAACCAATATCTTAAGTTTACATTCCACTTTAAATCGTTAAAGAGCATTGAATCGGTATCCAAAAAAAATAAAAATACTCAGTTGCCCTGCCAACTTTAGCTGATAGTGAGAAAAAAATATATTTTCGTTAAAAACGACTCCTCTCTCATACTAGTAATTGGTGGTATTTTTGCCGGTCAGGTAAACAGATAATAACGAGAGAGATGATTAAAATTTGTAGAATTTTAGGTAAACCTGACGCACTTTATTATTACAAATTGAAGAGGCTTATCCCTAGAACAACAAGAAAAAAATAAAATATAGTTCTAGAGTCCTCTCTTAAAAGAGGAACAAAAAAAAATAAAAAATAAAGATAAAAAATAAAAATAAAATAAATATTTAAAATAGACTCCTTTCCCTTATTAGTGATCAACAGGTGAACATGATCATGGTCACTCAACAATTCAAGTCGGGTTAAAAACACAAAAATAAAAACTTTAAAAGGAGAGGCTAAACAATGGTTGCCAAAAAAACTCTTAGACTTTAGTCAAACCTGACTGTACTTATTACTAAAAAAATTTAGAGGCTTTTCCCCAAACCAAACACTGCATTATTAGTATTTTCAGGTCTATGCACTATTCCCCTCCTTCAGGTGGACAAAGTTCAAACCTTTTGGAACTTTTCTCACCTGAATGAAATGAGAAAGAGAAAAAAACTTCAAAAAATTAAAAGTAAAAATTATAACCATAACACTACAGGGAGAACAACAAAAATAATAAAAACTGATAAAAAATTAATAAGAAAAATTTGATTAAAAAAAAAGAATAAAAATAGAGAAAAAATAACAAATGAATAAAGAAAAATAACTTTTAAAAAATTAAAAAGGTATAACAATGAAAAGCAAAAAAAAATAAAAAATAATTCTCATCGAGAAAAAAATGTATAAAAAAGTGAAATAAAAATTAAAAATTTTGTTTGAACATGATACTGGTCAGGATTGAAACAGGTTTCCTCAGAAATTTGTTTCTCAGTTAGTGGCTTTTCTGTTTCTTGAGAGAAGATACCTCGAGGTGCACATTCTCATAGTTTTGGCGTTCATTCTCCTGATAATAATGCACATTATTACTTGCATCAGGGAGAGCAATAAAGCTACATAGATTAGGACAACAACAGGGTGGAGCAAAATGTTTAGGAAAGCTGTAGCGTTAGGACTATACCCAAATACCCCTTCCCACCAGGAGATCTTAGCATTTGCCTCTAAAGCGTGGGATACTTGGATCAACTTATTTTGATCATGGGTGAGTCATATGGTGGCTTGTTTCTCGGCATCTCTTAGCACATTTAATATTTCATCCTGTTGCCCAAAATCTAACAGCCAAGCCTTTAATTCAGCCCCAAATCCCAGAGGAAGTTTCAGTAAGTGTAAAGAGGATGTCGGGTTTGCCATAAAACCTTTCCTCCGGGCGACTCGGGGTGTAACCTGGGATTCCTTCTATATCCATCCAAAGGACAAGAGAATAGGTACAATAGACTCCCCGAGGTAGTGTACCCAGTTGAGTACAATTCAACCTAATGCTGACAACAGTGCATCACTAGACATGTGATACCAGCACCTGTACCCCAGCATTCGGTATTGAGTCCAACAGTTCAAGAATCACCCTAGTTCCATGACTAACACCCCATCGGTATCCTCCAGGACAAAGAAACAAAACTTGCCTATGTCCTACATAATACCTAGGTGTTTTCTCCCTCACAATGATCTCCCCATTCAGAATACAGAGTGAAATACCTTCCCAACATTCCTCATTCACCACCGTGTATTGACCTGAAATGTAAAAGACATTGTGGTCATGCTTCTGACAGAGGGAAATATCAACCTGCCCCCAGCTTCGGTACCCTCTGATCACATGTGGGTCACTTAGCCACAGATGCAACAACATGGAATCCCCAGTCAGTAAGGCCATTGATGTCCACAGATCTATAGACCGAGTCCGCACTTCCATCCATGGGATCATATAGCACCTCACCTTTCACAATCCAAACCAGTACAGCCCATCCAAGCATTTGACAACTACTTTGGATTCGTATAAGCGATGAGTTGTGTTAAAGTCTTACTGAGTGGTGACGCCAACTCCTTAGGCTACTGCCCTTCATACAGATATTTGTATAATCAGCTTGATACTGGTCGATAACTCCACCTGCCCCTGCATGTACGCCAGAGCCAATGACATGTTTTTGTCCCATACTCTATCATACCCTCTTCCAATCTCTTAACATGGTCAACGAAATCTCGAGCCATATTAAACTGGGTATTTATGTAACTTTGTTGCATGTTGTCACGAATGTCACCAATCTCTCTGAGCAACGAAGCCGTGCTTATTGTCTGAAGCCATGGCTGCGAGTTTGTTCCTCAGGAGACCACCTTCCATCCTGTTACTAACACCCATCCTGGCTCCTATTCCCCCTATATAGTGCTGAATACACCCCTGCTCTGTTGGGTTACTCCTCAGAGATAAGCGTCCTGCGTGAACCTCAGTCTGTGTCTGCACGTTTCTGGGAGCAAGCCACTGGTCACTTGAGTTAGTGTATACTCCGCACATACAGGGTAATAGGTTTCTTATCAACCACTGTGAGATGCTGAAGCGACGTGTTACCGGCCTACTGTACCCTGTTAGCCATCGTTTATTCCCTTCTTTTAACAGGGCATGTTCCTGTATGTAGTTACTCACCTTACTCGTGTCGGGATTCAACCTCTCAGGTGAGACATCAACTAGGGGTACCTCACATGTCCAGTGAACAAGAGCTTCTCTGTAGGACTGCTAAGCTTGAGACCCTACCTCTGCGAGGAAGATTTCACCCCCTTGATGTATCACCTGGCATCCTCTAGTTTGGCCAACAGACACCTTATTATGCAAAGGTGCCAGTCTCCTGGGTACCTGCCCCACATACATTTAGGTTATCGTAGTCACCCATTCAAACATTTCCTTCTTTCCATTCCTGCCTGGATTCAAAACCCTCAGAACAGGATGGACTCCAGGGTTTAACCCAATAGGGTCTGATAGCTTAGTACCCAAGTCGACCGTGACATATGCACAAAGTTCTGTCTCTGCCCAAAGTTCCATCCCTGCCCCTAGGGATGGGAATAGAACGAGTTGGATTACCTAACCCCTCACGGATATGTAGCCCAGGGTCTCCCAATGTGTTCCTGATTATCTCCAGCTCTATAGTAATTACGGTACCCAATGACCCACCTCCCACTCCAAAGACAGTTGCCCTTGAGCCTCTCTTTTTCCTAAGTATGGGAAATAGTCTGGATACCCAGATTGAAAACCACCTGCCACCAGGTGCACCCACTACCTCCTAGAGGCTGCACACCTTCTCCCCCGCTCTATCAGTAATTAGACTATGTTATCCTTCACCACTACAAAACAAACTGCCTCCATTATTCAGACAGGACCCACATGGAAGACAGGAGTCTAGTGCCACCCTGGGGTACTGATCTTCTTGGCATGCAGGTCACAGACCACCCATTAAAGTACACAAGTAATCTAGGACAGGAAGGACACCTTTTGCTATTAACTAAGGAGAATACTGCATGCCCACATATATATCGGAAGCGAGGGCCCTTGGAATAGCCAAGAGCTGGTATCTTTTCATACGATCTTCCTACACACCTTTTCTCCAGACTCAATCAAAACTATATAATACAAGGTCAGACCTATACACTTTCAACTTGTATGCAATCAGGCAGGCCCTCATACCACATGTCTGCAGGTAAATCTAAAAGAAATTGTAAAACACAAATTGCATAATGTGTATCCAGCTCAAGGGACTGGTGCTACCCAACACAACTGACCAATATCCTAAGGAAAAAATAAAAATAAAATAAAAAATCCCTTGCAGTACTGAACAGTAGGGGGTACACAAGGCGATCAGTGTACCTGGACACACACCGCTATTCATTAGGCAATTGGTAACAATTAGCCACCACAACTGACAAAAATAAATTCTAGGAGAAAAATAGTGTTGCACGGTGACACGGAAGGAAACCGTTGTGAACTCCATTTGGGGACATACAGATAGCTAGGGACATTAGCATACCTTAGCCTGAGGCAATATAACCTTGTACAGCCAGGCTTAACAGCGGGGGGGGGGGGGGAGTTTAAGCTGTGCTAAACACATGTCTGCCCAAAGTAGCATCAGTTCCTTCACTTTTTTTTTTTTTTTTTAGCTATGGAACTACACGTGTCAGCATGGCTGATCTTCGGTAATAAGAAAACAGATATGCCACGGATCTATGGCTGATCCATTTCAAACTCTGGAGAACACCCCAAAACTCTTTTATCACAAAACAACAGTACCCTGAACGCTACTTAGCCTAATATATGTGTTAGAGTGCCAATTATCCCCTGCCGTCTTACTCAACTTTTCATTAAAAAAAATTTATACGTAGACTTCAGTTAGTTGGTTCTGCTATTCAGTGGATCAGAACATACCATCCACGTTAGGTGGTCCAAAAAACATGGTCCGATGGACTGACAACTAGACGGTAGTGGTCATGAAAACCTAAAAACATAGTGAAACCTGACTGACTGACCAACTTAAAGTTGTCTTATTCTGAAAGACTGGAAACTCAGTTATCAAATCTGTAAAACACAAAATAAAAGTTAGTAATAAACATTCAAAAACAAAAAAAAAAACATTCTTATCCTGGAAACAAGTCAATGGTTATTTACCGGTAACAATACATTAGCATATGAAACACAAATTTTCATTACATTACATTCCCTGTGCACTTTTTAAAATACCAAAAAATTGTTGAGCTCAACTTTTCATTTATATGTATTCTTTAATACATATAGACTGCCACGTGGACTTCATTTATATATATATATATAAAAAAGGAGGAAAAGAAAAAGATGTTTTTCTTTTTTCCTTTTTTATAGTATACTAATAGTTCCCCCCAAAAAAAGAAAAATGTATTCACCATGGTTAAAAATGAGCAGCTCAAAACACAAACACAAACACAAAGTGCCCCCTTTGTCTGGCAAGACAGTTATACTTTACCATACTGAGCACACTGAAAAACTTCAAAACAACAAACTGTTTCTTCTATGGAAGCAAAGTTACAGTTAATATTAGGAGGCTTTTTTACTTTTGTTTTACAGTTCAATTGTTTGCATGACAATACAGCTGTTCACACATTCTTACAGACCTGGAAAGAAGGGGGGGTCATTTGGGCTGCATTTTAGTGGCTGACCCTGCTTGTCCGTATTAGAAAATACTCACCTCATCAGTTCTGTTCATCCCTGTACTCCAAGCATCCTTTAAAATACCGTTTCCAGTCCAGCGATTCCCAATATTGCATATTTCACAACCCAAGGTCCACATTTATCTATCATTTCTTCCTTCCGGGTCAAGTGGTAAGGTTCCCCACGGTTAGACCCTGGAAACGATTTGATTTCCCATCCTTTTATGGACGAAGGACCTTGAGTTGCTCCCGCAGACCTTTTTTACCAGTCGCATTCCCCAAAGCTTAGCTAGAGCTTTGATCAATAATTGGGTCGACAGGTACCGCCCCTGCCGCCTTTGCCTCCTCTTCTTCACTACTTGTCATCAAGCGACTATAGCCCTTCGAAAAAGTTAGCCCGGAGATTTTCCAAACTAAATAAGTTTAATCTCCCCGTGGACTTTCCATTGTATTTTAAAAGAAATGCTTACTTATCACAGAGCTTCCCAAGCATTAAGCTTGATTAGACCCTATGATTGTTTGTAGGGTAGGAGGCAATTCTAACTGACGTTCAATGATCTTTTAGCAGTCACAATACAGCCAGTGTTTGCAGATCTAATTACACCGTTAGTTTACACAGAAAGATAGATTCACATACATCCAGATAATTCAGTGTGATTTAGTCTCCGTTTCCCCTGATGCGATTTGCCATGTGACCCTGGACCCAAAGTCGCATTACAAATCGCAGCCTACTGTTTTCAATAGCCCCCATTCCAATCTATGTGGCTCAAAGCTGCAGCGACTGTTAAGGTACCTGCAGCATTCTGATGCGACTTCTGGATAAAAAAAAACGCATGCAAGGCCACACCATAGTCGCACTACAGCTGCATCTCACAATCGCATCCTGTATCAGGCGACTTTGGAGTTGCATTAGGGGAAACGCAGCCCAAAAGCATAGGTGCGTTTCACTCACAAGATTGGCCTAATATTCAAAGGGTTCACTGAAATTTATTTTTGGCAGAGACACACTGGGCCAGATTCCCGTAGATTTGCGGTTTCCCGGCGTAGCGTGGCGTATTCCATTTACGCTACGCCTCCGCACCTTTTACGGGCAAGTGCTGTATTCTCAAAGCACCTGCTCCGCAATTTGCGGCGGCGCAGCGCAAATAGGCCGGCGCAACTGTGCGTATTTTAAAGTAGGAAGGAGGGGGGTGTGCTGTGTCTAAATTAAGTGCGCCCCCCGCGCCAAACGAACTGCGCATGCTTTGGCCATAAATGTAGCCCACTGCGCATGCTCCATCGTACGCTGCCAATTGGTTTCAACGTGAACGTAATTAACGTACAGCCCCATTCACAATGAGCTACGTAAACAACGTACACAACGGAAAAACCAGACGTTGTCCATACCTAACATGGTGTACGCCAGACCTACGCAAGGTCACCCCTCCTTCTAGCAGGGGTAACCATACGCTCACCCAAACTACGCTAACTACGACGATGGCACGCAATTACGCTCAGGAATCGGCGTACAACGCTCATTTGCATATTCAACGCAGAAATCGACGGGAACGCCACCTAGCGGCCAGCATAACATTACAACTTAGATCCGACGGTGCAAGTGACTTACGCCAGTCGGATCTAGGCAAAATCCATGCGTAACTGATTCTAAGAATCAGTCGCATAGATACCCAGGGCCAGAAACCAGAGACACAACGGTGTATCTGGAGATACACCGTCGTACCTAGCTGAGAATCTGGCCCACTGTTTTCAAGATTCCAAACAGCATCCTTATTATTCGCACTGACACCCTGCTGCAATTTCATTTTATATATCTACATTATTCAAAATCAGTCTCATCAACATAAAGGGTTACATAGACAAAAAGTAAAAGGTTAAGTTCTGAAAAGTTAGTTTGTTAGGTAAAAAAACGGTTAAAACAAAAGACTTAAAAACCGGCTCTGTATACCATACAAAAAAATCATATTTATCCAAACTTCAAACTCTCCTCACACGGGGCACCATTTGTCTTAGAAATATTAGTTTCGCACGTACATAATTAATATTAGCTATAAAAAACCTTCTTGTCTATATAGAAATTAAAGCAAACGATAGGGGTGTGAAAAAGAGAAAGGATTACATTTATTGATAACGAGAAGACACTCGTATTATTCCAATATTTACAACCATAACATAAATGATATTACTTTAAATCGAAGAGGATACAGCTGATCCACATACAACATACAAGTAGTGTTATAACATATAAGATACAAATAATAATGATAATAATGGCTGGAAAGGATTCAACAATCAGTAATGCTAAATTGTAGAAAGATAGACAGAGAGAGAGAGAGAGAGAGAGATAAAGAGAGGGAGAGAGGGAGAAAGGGGGAGAGGGGGAGAGAGGAGAGAGATAAAGAGAGGGAGAGAGGGAGTAAGGGGGGGAAGGAGAGAAAGAAAGGAAGAGAGGGGGATAGAGGGAGGAAGATATATTTACTTGTCTTGTGTCTTGCTCAAGTCATCGTCTGCAGGAAAAAGGGGCTGAGCTATTGGATGGCCTTCTAATTTTATATCCTCCACTTGGTCCCTGCCCTCTCTTTACAGGATTCAAAATCCTTAGGATGCTATTGGTGTAAAGTTGCCTTACAACCAGATTGGTTTAATCTCAAGTCTAGATATTCATTGGTTCAGAGTATCAATCCGTATCTGATTGGTCGCATTTTCAAGCCTTTAAACAAATGTTTCTAGCATGTACAAACTCTCTGACTGGTTTGTCAGGAAATCGTTTGAAGTGTAGATTGACCAGCTGTCTAATCTGACTAACTAGGTTACATTAGCATTCTAAGGGCCCCTGCTGTGATGTGGTCCTTTAGCTTCCCTTCAAGACAAAAGGACAATTTAGCTCATGTGATTATCACCTGGGACCTTTACCAGAAGGAATGAATTTCTTAAAGAACAGCTGAGCTATTAATCTATCATATTACACAATTCAACCAGTCCAGTAAAAACATACATTCATCTTTGCACTGGTTACCCTGGTATAAAATAATGAAGATCAATCTCTCCACCACAGTATAAATACTTTAGCTGAGACTACATACTGTTTACACAGCACTCCCAGCCGCTGCAACTGTTAGTGAAGTAATAGTTTGTTTGGACCATCTTTGGCCAAACAATGTATTTTTTAACAGGTATAAACTTTATCAGATTTCTTTGCAGCATGGACAGAGATGATACAGCATAACATGTGCTAATAACGAGTTAGGTGCTGTCCCGGACACAGAACCGTTTGAAGAAATTTGGGGGCCCCAAGCAAAATGGGGGCCCCCAAACACCCTTCCCCCCCCCCGTGTGCAAAGCCTATGTTGGCGCTACACTAAAAAATTTTTCTATTTTTACCCTTCTTCCCTGTAGGCTGCCACTGTAGCGTGGCCGAGCTCCTCTTCCCACTACTTATCACTACTTATCTGAATTTAAAATCAACAGAACTGGGGGGTTCACCTTGAAGACACCCGTACTGGAGTATGCCTCTGAAGGACATTGCATGTACATGTGCTCGATCTTTGCAGGCATGCCGGGGCAGTTCAAGCCTGTAGTTAGGATTAGGGAAGTAGTAAAAAATTTGGTTTTTGAATGTTGCCTTTTCACTTTTCTAAGTAAAGTTTTGAAATCCTTTGCCTACCTTACTGTTACTGAAAGGGGCGCAATGCAAGTAGCCAGCACACATAGTCTACAGAGTGGATATGGCCAGAAGAGGAACAGACAGGAACTTTAGAGCGGAGTTCCACCCAAAAGTGGAACTTCCACTTAATCCATTTCTCACCCCCTTACATGCCACATTTGGCATTTAATTTTTTTCCTGTCCCACTTCCTCCTTCTGCCCAGGGACCGCTTAGGCGATATGTCATATCCCCTACGGCAGCCCCTACCTGTAGGCGATCGCCTGGGACACGTGACAGGTTCCAGGCGATCGCATGACCACTCATAGAGCGCAGCGCCGCTTGCGCATGCACAGTGAGTGCCCGGCCGTGGAGCCGAAAGGTGTCACGGCCAGGTGCCCACAGTTACAATGGAGGCGCCGGCGGAGAAGGGGGGGGGAGCCAAGCTCCGGGCGGCGAATCGCTGGACCGTGGAACAGGTACTGTAAGTGTATGTTTAGTAAAAGCCAGCAGCTACAATTTTTGTAGCTGCTGACTTTTAATAAACATAAAAAACGGCTGGAACTCCCCTTTAAGAGGGGACCAAGGAAGCCACATTGTAAATACAGCTCAGTTAAGTGGGGCATTACTCACACGGCACCCCACGAGTCAATTTAAGGGCCTTAGGGCTACATTTAAAGTGTAAGTGTTGTAACTTTTTTTATAAAAACACAATTTCCAGATCCCATAAATATTACATACCATTGCTGCTCCTACTTTCCTTTACATTTGCATCCATGGATGTTCTTTCCACAGAAACTGCTGGCCCCTAATCCCTGTCCAAGGGTTGGACTCTACAAGTAGGCACCTCCTAGCGGCTTCTCTGGCTTATTTGAACTACATTGTGTGTGCAGTGTGCTCTCTCGTTTTCCTTATCCAACTGCAGTGGCCAAGCTGTGTGCACAGTATGAACAGACTGAGCTCAGCTGCTACAACTAAAGAGAAAGAGAGCACACTGCACATTTGCACAGTTTGAACTGCCTGTAATGGCTGCTTGAGAGCACATGCTTGTAGCGTCCAGCTCGTCTTGCAAATGGTTTTCAAAGGTGTAGCGCAGATCCGGCACCGATCTGGCTGTTTAATCCCAGGTACCATTCCTTTATAGACACATAGCAGCCAGGCACACAGTATTTCCTACACACTCAAGTCAGAAAACATGCTGTGCATTTTTTTTTTGTATGAATTTGGATAGGGTGAGCAGGTAGTGGTGTATTTAGGTTTTGTCCTGCCCTAGGCCTGACTAAACTCATGCGCCCCTAATTTAAATATGACCCATCCCCTTTCTGTCAAGGCCACACCCCTTCCTGTTTACGACCCACCCTATCAGTAAATACATTTTTAAATAGCATATATATTGTGACAGGAAGTCAGGTAAATCTGTGGGTGTTTTCACAGACTGGAGATACATTTCTGCCTTGTTTAGACAATACACCAATTACTACCAGGTGTCGGCTACAGAAGTAGCCAGAAAGGTTTAGGGCGTTGGAAAACTTCAGCTGTTCAGAATGAGGCAATCTATAGGTCATCCAGAGATGACTACTGATTGCTGCATCCTGAGGCTTTTTGAGTTAAGGAGAGCAGACTTCTGAAGAGGTGAGGTGGTTGTTGATTTTTCTGTGTGATAAAAATCAAAAAGACTATTGTTTTTCTGCTGTATGACCAGGAGTGTCTGCCCAGCAGTAGGCTGTGCCAGACTCAATAGATAGGTTCCTGTGTGGTGAAGGTAGACGCCCCAAGTGGCCAGGGTATATTTTATGTTTTGTTTTGTTTATGCTGTTTGGACGCTTGCACTTGTTTCCAGCAATATGGAAGAATAAACCAAACTCTTTGTTTTCAACCGTCTTTGGATGCCTCTCTGTATAGTTCAGTGTGTAGTGAACCCATCCAGGGGGTCACACCCCCCCCCCCCCCGCTACCGAGCTAACCCCTTACACATGGTGGAGTGCCACGGCAGTTAAAGTAAACCTAAAATGGAGGAGATACTAAAACAGCTGGCTATAGCAAATACAAATAAACAGCAGACAAATGCAGGTTTGCAGCGGAGCCTTGCAGCTCAACAACAGGCTCACGCAGCTCAACAACAGGCTCACGCAGCTCAACAACAGGCTCACTAAGAGAGCCTTGCAGCTCACCAAGAGAGCATGGCAGCTCAACAACAGGCTCACCAAGAGAGCCTTGCAGCTCACCGAAAGAGCATTGCAGGCTTGGAACAGAGACACCAGCAGCAAATGGAGGCCATCGTGAAACAGCTTCAGAGACAGCAGACCGAGGCTGTGAGTCAGGCCAGTAACATACCGACTTTTCGAGTAAGACACTTATTGCCAAAGATGACTGCAGATGATGACCCTGAGATGTTTCTGAACATGTTTGAGAGAACAGCGGAAAAAGAGAGTTGGCCTAAAGAACAGTGGGCTGGACTAGTGGCCCCCCCTATTATCTGGAGAAGCCCAAAAGGCATATTTTGATTTGGAGCTTGCAGACGCAAAAAAATTTGATCGGTTAAAAGAGGAAATATTGGCACGTTTTGGTGTAACCCTGAAAGTCCGTGCTCAGCGGGTCCACAATTGGAGTTTTCAGCTGAGGAAGCCACCTCGGTCGCAGATGTTTGACCTCATCCATTTGGCTAAGAAATGGCTGCAGCAAGAAACTCTGTCCGGGCCAAAAATTTTGGAGTGATTAGTCATGGACAAATTTCTTATGTCTCTTCCTAACACCCTGCAGAAATGGGTGAACCATGGTGGTCCGGAAACCGCAGACAAAACTTGTAGACCTGGTCGAAAGGTACCTAACAACAGAGAATTTGTCCTCTTCCACCAGAGACGCGCAGACTTTCCTCCCCAAGACCAGACCCTCGCCACCTATAGGTAAGAATGCATCAAGGGATGGGGGTGGAGAGAGGGGCCAAAGAGCAACTAGAGGTATTATCAGGACTACTGCTAATGTTTGGCAAGAGCAGCCTGGAAGACCTATCCCACAGGAGAGGACCAGAAGATTGATTTGTTACCGTTGCCGGGAAGAGGGACATGTAGCAGCGGTTTGCCCAGCGGGTGATGAATCCATGCAGTGTGACTTTCTGACAGAGAGACGACAGTTCCTTTTTGCAACCACATGCACTGCAGTACAGGGAAATGAGAAACCTTTATGTAGAATATGCTTAGATGGTAAAGATGTTGTGGTATTGTTGGATTCAGGTAGCCTGGTCACCTTAGTGAAAAGTGATCTAGTGGTGGGAAAAACCTAACATCCTAGGAAAATGGCTGTAATTTGTGTACATGGGGACACTCGAGAATATCCGGTGACTACGGTTTCCTTTGAAACGTCCCTCGGTAACTTGTGTCACCAAGTGGGTTTAGTTCCCCAACTGCCACATGACGCCATTGTGGGAAGGGATTTCCCAAAGTTCTGGGAGCTTTGGGATTGGCCAGATTCCCCAGTAGGTGGTTCTTCTGAGCCTGAAACATTTACTCCAGAATCCTTTAACTGTAAGGATTCTCCTGAGTTTCCGTTCTCGGTCTTAGCAGGGGAAACACCAGTCCCTAGGGAGGAGCCTGCTACCTCAGAAGAGGAACAGTGGCCGATAGGGTTTGATGACCTTGAGGTGCACAGATAAAATGTTATCACTGAGCAATTGAGGGACCCCACATTGCTAAGAGCCCAATCGATGACGGCGCCACAGTGAAGAACGGGGAAGCTGTGTTTACACACAGCTCTCCCCGTTCTTCAGCTCCGGGGACCGATCGTGGGACTACAGCGGCGATCGGGTCCGTGGGTCCCGCGGTCACAGAGTTTCGGACCGGGTCACTTAAAGAGGACGTACCTGTACATGCTTGTGCCCAGCCGTGCCATTCTGCTGACGTATATGTGCAGGAGGCAGTCCTTAAGTGGTTAAACTAAAAAACAATCAAGAATATATATATATATATATATATATATATATATATTATGCTATATATGCTAAAACATTTAATGAATTATGCATAGAAAATAACTACAAGCTAAATTAACATGGCTTATCAGGTTTGATTTAATAACTACAAGAATTAACATGGCTAAATTCAGGTTTGAAATAATACTGAGTTTTGACATGGATAATATATTATGCATTGTACATTGTACAGTATGTTGTAGAGAAGAAATATTTATACTACTGATCTTAGATAAAAATTATAGCCTATATGTGCTATCACAATATGTCACTGGATTAGTAAGATTACTCCTAGCTTGTAAGATATTTGGACTTGTGTTTGTTGCCACTGATTTTAATCGTAGGATTATTTCACTTATTTGTATAATGACTAGGAATTCCCTAGTCATTATACATATAAGTGAAATAATCAGCCCCCCCGGCCCAGTCCACCCAATAAGACTGGCGCTATACTAAAGTGTAGCGTAAGCCGGCGGGGACTCTTTTTGTGTGGGAGACGGGAGGAGGCTGGATTTTTTTGTGCGGAGGGTGACTTTTTTGCTGCCCCCTCTCCAAAGTGCTGCCCTAGGCCTGGGCATTGTTGACCTAGGCCAAGATACATTGTTGAGCATAGGTATACTCCAATAAACTTCAGACTGGTGTAGCGCCCCCTTACTTTCAGAAAGGGCGCTACGCTAAAGTTAGTGGGGTGAGAGACTTACTTGCTCTCACCCAGGTTGATTTGTTCAGGTTCGGCCGCTGTCAGCCCTGAATTGTCCTGTGGGTCATTCTGCGCTCCATAGATGTGGTTCCATCTCTGGGCGTCAGGTGGCGCCAGGGGGTTCAGGCAGAGCCACTTATATCTGTGGCAGACGACGTATTTCGGGGGTTCTTCGCGGGTTCCTGGTTTGAGGTGCGGCACCCACCTTCAGGGTGTGCGCACATCACAGGCTATGGCCTACCTGGCCGGGGCCCATGCCACGCAGAGTTCCCGACTCTGGGCCCTCATGGCTCCAAGACATTGAAGTGACTGAGGAACCTCAGTGACTTACTGGGGTTCCGCATCTCAAGAGGACAGGATTGAGAGGATATGCTCTATTGCTCTTAAGTACCGGACCTGTGGCAGAGGCCTCTACTAATCTCCTAGAGCCAAGTCAGTGGCAGCGACTTGTTCCTTCTCAGCTTTCTCAGTGATGCTCTGGCTGCCGGGTCTGTGTGGGAGGCCTGTCCGGGTGCACTGCACCCACTCCGGCTGGAGTGGCGACGTGATTGACTTAATTACCGAAAGCAGCTTTCTCTATCCAAGCCTGACTCTGTGAAGTTACTCTACTTTCATCAACCTTTTCCTATCTACCTCAAGTTGATGTGTTGGTCTTGTTGGACCAGGAAAATAAAGCATTCAGAAAACTTCAGCTACAGGTTGGACATTCGTTACTGCTTTGCTCACTGCATCTACCCCTAGACACCACACAGAGGTAACTTAATCCGTCGATCCCAATCTAACCAGCGGCTCCTGAATGGGGTAGCGCTACACTGGTAATAGTGGACACTAAAGTTGAACAGTTCCAGAATAAAAGCAGAATCCACTGCGATCAACTCCTGCATAAAGGCAGATGTCCTGCACTGGCTCCCTCCTTCTGAAGTTGCACATATTACCGGCTCTATTCACTGTAGTGCACATGTCACTGGCTGCATTTTCTGTAGCTGGCTGCATTTACTGTAGTGCATGTCACTGGCTGCATCTGCTATATTGCATGTCATTAACTGTATTCATTGTACACAAACGTCGGCCATTTCTCTTAGCCGTGACTTCGTGTCTAAGGCAGGAATCCAGCACATAGCCCCCGATGTAGCGCAAACCCGGGTCTGATCTGGCTGTTTAATCCCAGGTTCCATTCCCTTATAGGCACATAGCAGCCAGGCCCACAGTATTTCCCATACGCTGGAGTCAGAGAACAGGCTGTGCATGTTTTGTTTTTGTTTTGTTTTTTCATTTTTGGGTATGAACTTGGAAAGGGTGAGGGTGGGCCTGGGGATACTCCAGTAAACTTCAAACTGGTAATAGAGGACACTAAAGCTGAACTAGTACTTCAGGATGACATCCAATCTCCCCATAGAGAACAGCAGGGCTCTGACAGGTCCGTCCCTGCACAGTGAGCAGAGATGGATCTGTCATTTGCCTGCTCAGCAAGGATTAACAGAGTGATCTGTTCAACAGATCCACCCCATGTGAAAGGGACTTAAAACAGTTCTTTCTTTTATATGCGGCCCAAACACAAAACAATACTACTTGTAGGAAGCAAAATATAATTTATTGTATAACAAACATCTATTGTCTGTGGAGAACTGAACATTTCTTAGATCACTTTGGTGGTTATTTACTGAAGGCAAATTCACTTTGCACTACAAGTGCAAACTACAAGTGCAAAGTGCATTCGAAATTGCACTGAAAGTGCACTTGGAAGTGCAGTCGCTGTAGATCCGAGGGGAACATGCAAGGAATATAAAAAACAGCATTTTAGCTTGCACACGATTGGATGATAAAATCAGCAGAGCTTCCCCTCATTTCAGATCTACCCCTCAGATTTACAGCGACTGCATTTCCAAGTGCACTTTCAGTGCAATTTCAAGTGCACTTTGCTAGTGTTGAGCAGAATATGCCATATTCGATTTCGCGATATATCTCGAATATATAGTCGAATATTCGAGATATATTCGTTAAATGCGAATATTCGTGATATTTTTTGTAAATGAAATGATTGCGAAATTTCGCTATTGCGAATGCGAATGCGAATGCGAATGAAATTTCGAGAAATGCGGAAGGAGCACTCTGATTGGCTCAGAATATTTGTGATATTTTATAATACAAAATAATTGCAAAATTTTGAGAAATGCGGAATAGAGCACTCTGATTGGCTCAGAATATTCGTGATATATTACAATACAAAATAATTGCGAATATTCGGCAAATGCGGAAGGAGCACTCTGATTGGCTCAGAATATTCGTGATATTTTATAATACAAAATAATTGCGAAATTTCGAGAAATGCGGAATGGAGCACTCTGATTGGCTCAGAATATTCGTGATATATTACAATACAAAATAATTGCGAATATTCGGCAAATGCGGAAGGAGCACTCTGATTGGCTCAGAATATTCTTGATATTTTATCGTAATTTCGCAAAAATGCGAATGAGAAATTGATTGCGGAATTTCGACAGTAACACTCTGAAATCGAATATATGTGTTATTTTAGCTAAAAACAATATTGCGAATTTCTCGAAAATAATCGTGCGATATCGCTATTGCCGAATAATCGCATTGCGATTTTTCGGGAATATAAAATGATCGCTGCAGCTACTCGGCCCAAGGTCTCTAATCATACCAGCAATGCTTTTAGACGTCGATGGGGATCTCTAGGATGTGATCTGTTCTAAAAAAAAATTGAAAAAATACGAATATTCGAAATAGCGAATATTCACCGCGAAATTCGGAATATATCGCGAATACTCGAATATGCCATATTCGAGCCGAATATTCGCAATACGAATATTCGTGAGCAACACTACACTTTGCACTTGTAGTTTGCACTTGTAGTGCAAAGTGGATTTGCCTTTCATAAATAAGCCCCGTAGTGTACATTCTGTAACTAAGTCACAAACATAAACGCCAGTAATACTATTCCAATCATTTCTGGAACAGAAGTTACTTCAGGTCACAAAGATGGCTGGCAGACAGGATTTTCCTATATCCATTCATGTCACCAAAATAAGCAATTATTTTCATTGCACCACCTGCAAATACTCAAATTAATCCTTTAAGTCTAACCAGAGGTGACTGGAGCTGTGTAATCGTACGGTACATTCATGAGCAGTATATTTGCTGCCATCCTGTGAAGAACTTTAGTATTACAACTTCACGCTTAACAAATCACGCTAGAAACTTGGATCATGGATATGTGTTAGGAGCCACTGCTCAGTCTGGCTAGTTTTTAAAGCTGTAAGCTCTAAGACCATCATACTAACAGAACTTAAAACAATAACCCTTAGGCCCCATACACACGAGCAGACACATTTGTTCAAATTGGTCGGGCAGACCGATTTGAAAAAATCTGTCTGCTGGGGACATATTGGTTTGATCGTGTACACACGATCAAACCAAAATCCCTGCCGCCAGACGGCGCGGTGACGTGGCGGTGACGTTGACGCCGCCACGTCACTGTACCGGGAAGTAAAACACTTCCGCGCATGCGTCGAAACCATTCGGCGCGTGTGCGAGAAGACATATCTGCTGGTTAGTACGTGTCAGGCGGATGGGTTCCCAGCCGACAGATTTCAAAGCATGCTTTGAAATCTGTCGGGTGGCCAAATCCGTCGGCTCGCCCGTACACATGGTCGAATCTGTCTGCTGGGACTGTCGGACCGACCGTTTCCAGCAGATAGATTTGATCGTGTGTACGCGGCCTTAGAAGTCTACCTAAAATTGTTTCATATTTTGTTAATGCAACCAAAGCAAATATTGTAGAAAAGACAAATGATATACTGATCAGAGACTTATGCAAGTTCCATTCTCTAGTAACATTTGGCACAAGAGACATGGCCACCAAGGCACGCTTCATAGGCAGGAGAAACTCTCTCTATGGTCAGAATGTTCACATTAAAACTCTAAAGTCAAAATATGTAGACTGTTATCAACGTTCTATAAAAGTTTACGGACCAATAACTGTTTAAATATTGTAAACATAGTCTTACCATGCAACTTATTTATTTTTTATGCTGGCTATAAAATCTAACCACTGAATGGGGACAGGACAGCAGTGGAGGTCAAGCCTTAAAGTGGACTGCAACAGTCTGGAAGATCTTTGGCATTAATGCAAGCTGTGTTTACCTTATCTTGTAGTGAGCTAGGCACGCACTTCCAGTACATGTGTTTTCCTGTATTAGGGTTGGTGGTCACTTTGGATCAAAGATCTACACCTGAAAAAAGCATATTGTTGATGGAAAGTTTTTAGTCATTACACCATTGGAATATTTTATTTGAACTTATTTAATTGGAAATTATTTTTGGTTAAAAATATTTTCATGTATTCTTTGGGAAACTTTATTTGATCACAATATTTATTGAATGATTTAGTGTGCATGAAGTTTCCTAAAGAATATTTATATAACTGAATCAGCGCTGTATTTATTGTTTTTATTATATCAATTATCCATCATGTTATACCATCAGGGAGGTGTGTGATTGGCCCCAAATTTATTCTGTAGCAGAACAATATTTTTTTTTACACACCTGGAAATGCCTGTTGCTATGTGGTCCCACGAAATCTGCCTTCCGAATCCTCTTGGTTTTTTACATCATCTCCCTCGGCTCCTCAGCACGCTAATGCTCCTGGGAAATGTGTGTCATAATTTCTCAGGATGCCATGCGCTGCCCCTAGGGCTAGAATCGTGGGACTTCGTAACCGGAAGTGACGCGATGTCTTCTTTACTAGTGTTCAGGCTTCTTACAAGATTCTTCATTGCCATCACAACGGCGTGCACCTCCGTCGCCGCCGCCCGTTCTGATGGCAACCCGCGGCGCTGCTATTACAATGTGCATGCGTGAAAATGGGGCGGGATGGGCGGTCCATAAACACTACGCGTCATAGACTTCCAGGAAGTAAGTGCTTGTTGGCTTCACAATGCCCACAAGCAAAATGAGAACCTTCGGAAAGGAATTTTAAAAAGTATATTTTCTCAAAAACTCTGCGAAGCAGCGGCTGATTTACATATAGTATGTGAACTTTATTATAACGCATGATGAAAGGACATACTTTAAAACATTTCTGAAAGCATTCTTAATTAACAGCATTTTTTTACACCTGCCTAAAACATTTGCACAGTAGTGTAGGTACAGCTGCACAGATCTGCCAAGGCACCTATCCAAAGTGTAGGCCCTAAAACTAATCTAAAAGCGCAAAAGAAACCGCCACTCCAGGCCAATTCAATAAGCAATCAATGTCCTCCTCAAAAACCTTGGGTGCTGGCAATGCACAAGGCAGAAATCAATGAAGAAAATTAATGGACAGCCGCACACAAAAATAAACCTAAAAAGGTGGCCTTTATTTAAGTAAACAAGGCCACCTTTTTAGGTTTCTTTTGGTGTGCGGCTGTCCATGAATTTTCTTCATTGATTTCTAATCTAAAAGAGCAACCTTGATTGCAGACATAAGGGGGTGTTGGTACATTTTTTTTTTACTTTGGTCACTAGGTGGTGCACTCCCATAGATAAATTAATGGTTACATTAGAGGAGTGTTGAGAGGTCAGGACTGAGACTCAAGAGCTTGCCCCCATTTGACTAGGTGGGGCCCTTCCTGCTGAAATGTATTGCTTCTAGCAATTGGCCTCCCCAGCTGGGGAATACCTGGAGAGGTCCTGATGCCCTGGATAGAGGAAAGTTTGGGACAAGACATAAATGGTCCCACCTGGGAAAGTGAAGTCTATGGCCGCGTACACACGATCAGTCCATCCGATGAGAACGGTCCAAAGAACCGTTTTCATCGGTTAACCAATGAAGGTGACTGATGGTCTGATGTGCCTACACACCATCGGTTTAAAAAACGGATCGTGTTAGAACGCGGTGACGTTTACGTGTTTCAACACAAAGACGTGCTGAAAAAAATGAAGTTCATTGCTTCCAAGCATGCGTCGACTTGATTATGAGCATGCGCGGCCTTTTAACTGATGCTTTTGCATACTAACGATTGATTTTGACCCATCGGTCAGGCATACAACAATCAAATTTTATAGCAAGTTCTCTTTTTTTTTGACCGAAGGATAACTGACCGATGGGGCCCACACACGATCAGTTTGGACCGATGAAGCGGTCCTTCAGTCCGTTTTTATCGGTTTTGACCGATCGTGTGTACGCGGCCTAACACATATAATTGGTCAAACTTGTCTGCCCTGAAGTTTTATGCCCTTAACCACTTGCCGACCAGCCGCCGCAGTTATACGGCGGCAGGTCGGCACTCCTGCGCGAGAGCCCGTAGCTCTACGTCGCGCTTTTCGCGGCCACTAGGGGGCGCGTGCGCGCCGCCGGCGGCCCGCGCGCGCGCCCCCCCGCTCGCCGCCCCGAGTCCCGTGCGTGTGCCCGGCGGGCGCGATCGCCGCCGGGCACACGCGATCGCTCGTTACAGAGCGGGGAACGGGAGCTGTGTGTGAAAACACACAGCGCTCGTTCCTGTCAGCGGGGGAAACGCTGATTTTCTGTTCATACAATGTATGAACAGAAGATCAGTGATTCCCCCTAGTGAGGCCACCCCCCCCATACAGTTAGAACACAAATAGGAACACACTTAACCCCTTCCCCGCCCCCTAGTGTTAACCCCTTCACTGCCAATGGCATTTTTATAGTAATCCAATGCATTTTTATAGCATTGATCGCTAAAAAAATGCCAATGGTCCCAAAAATGTGTCAAAAGTGTCCGAAGTGTCCGCCATAATATCGCAGTACCGAAAAAAAACGCTGATCGCCGCCATTACTAGTAAAAAAAATAATAATAATAAAAATGCCATAAAACTACCCCCTATTTTGTAAACGCTATAACTTTTGCGCAAACCAATCAATAAACGCTAATTGCGATTTTTTTTACGAAAAATATGTAGAAGAATACGTATCGGCCTAAACTGAGGGAAAAATATTTTTTTAGATATATTTTTGGGGATATTTATTATAGAAAAAAGTTAAAAATATTGCATTTTTTTCAAAATAGTCGCTCTGTTTTTGTTTATAGCGCAAAAAATAAAAACCGCAGAGATGATCAAATACCACCAAAAGAAAGCTCTATTTGTGGGAAAAAAAGGACGCCAATTTTGTTTGGGAGCCACGTCGCACGACCGCGCAATTGTCAGTTAAAGCGACGCAGCGCCGAATCTCAAAAAGTGCTCTGGTCTTTGGACAGCAATATGGTCCGGGGCTGAAGTGGTTAAGCTTTGAAAACCTATTTGACTTTCTGTAGCTGGCCAGCTAGAACCTGTCCTAGGTCGCTAATATAACCTACATGTATATACAGCTAAACTGTCTAAGAACCTAAATGTAGTGCACATGTTTATATGTGAGAGATAAAAGCAGAGTTATTCACTGTGATTTTATGCTTGGATGTCATATAACAGTTGTATGTTGTGTTCACAGAAGCAAAAGAAAAAATATGCCTTTAAGAATCATTTATTTATATGACAGTAAAGGTAAGCTCAATAACACAGTAGAATTCATACCAGAAAGTATAGAGTTAAGCCTTTGTGACTCATCAGGAGCCTTGACTAATGACAGCCAGCCTTACATTCAGCACGAGTCTTGACCAATCACAGCCAGCCTTGCATCCATTATGTCTGGGAAATTCCCCAGCACATGGGCTGGAAAATCATTCCACTACAGAGAGAGAACAGAACAGACACACAGATCCAGAGTCCAGTTTTATGGAAGCAAGGGGCCAAATAGGTATTTCATACAGTTATATATATGTTCCTATTGTAAATAATGTGATTAGAACTGTATACTGAACTAGTTATGTGTTCACTTGTAGTTCCACCGAATCCATCAAACTTATCAAACCCACCAAACTCACCTAACTCACCTAACCAAACTAAACCAAACCAAGGTGCAAACTACAGAGTTATACCTTTCAGAGAAATTAGAGAATGCTTTAATAACTTGCAGAGAGAGCATAAATACCGAAGAAAGAAATATATCCACCATTTTATGTTAAATGACAAGATTGAATATTTGAACTGCCACTTTCTGTTATACTTTATTCAACACATGTTTTTGTACATGGACTGTCTGCTGCAAAGCAGCAGTGTTATATATGAAGAAAAGTGAAGTTAATAAAGAAGTTATTTTAAGCATTTGGGTAAAATTAAATAAATAATAAATCTGCGCTAAGGATTGGGTATACGGGCTGCTGCCCCCCTGAAGTTCCCCCCAAAGAAGGTGTAAAATGAATAGTATAATGAAGGGATAGTGGCGCGGCTCAAGTGTTTTTTCTAAGTGTCCTATCCCCAATGAGTGTAGAGATAATGTCCCAAAAATAGTGTGAGAGAAATATAAAATATAAAGACACTTGTCGGGCTTCTCAACTCGGTGGGCTCATGAAAGGGGCCCCCGGTAGGGAGGTGATTGTAGAGAGAAGTGACCCTGTTGCTGGATATTGTAAAAATAAATAAAAATATGCTCAGCAATAAGTGTAAGTGTGAGTGAAAATAGGAGACACTCCAGGTGAAATCAATCGTGCTGAAGGTTCCAAAGCCTCCTAAATTGGTAAATGGAGTAAATATGTGCACTGAGTGCTAGGAGTATGTAAATTCAGGCCTAAAGTGGCCGGTAAGTGATAAAGTGCCCTAAGTGCTGTGAATTTTATGCAATCCACAAATACATGAATATTCCAAATAAGTGCAAAAATAAATTCAAATCATATAGAAAATTAGAATTGTAAGTGCTTCAAAAAATGAATAAAAAAATTCCTGTGCAACCAGCAGTCCGTAAGAACACCAAAATCCCCTATGGGGGTAAATTGAGCTGTAAGAAAAATACTGTATTAGCAGAAGTCAATATATGAGCTCCAGAGTGTCCTAAATTAGGATCAACCTATACAGGGAGTGCAGAATTATTAGGCAAATTAGTATTTTGACCACATCATCCTCTTTATGCATGTTGTCTTACTCCAAGCTGTATAGGCTCTAAAGCCTACTACCAATTAAGCATAATAGGTGATGTGCATCTCTGTAATGAGAAGGGGTGTGGTCTAATGACATCAACACCCTATATCAGGTGTGCATAATTATTAGGCAACTTCCTTTCCTTTGGCAAAATGGGTCAAAAGAAGGACTTGACAGGCTCAGAAAAGTCAAAAATTGTGAGATATCTTGTAGAGGGATGCAGCACTCTTAAAATTGCAAAGCTTCTGAAGCGTGATCATCGAACAATCAAGCGTTTCATTCAAAATAGTCAACAGGGTCGCAGGAAGCGTGTGGAAAAACCAAGGCGCAAAATAACTGCCCATGAACTGAGAAAAGTCAAGCGTGCAGCTACCAAGATGCCACTTGCCACCAGTTTGGCCATATTTCAGAGCTGCAACATCACTGGAGTGCCCAAAAGCACAAGGTGTGCAATACTCATAGACATGGCCAAGGTAAGAAAGGCTGAAAGACGACCACCACTGAACAAGACACACAAGCTGAAACGTCAAGACTGGGCCAAGAAATATCTCAAGACTGATTTTTCTAAGGTTTTATGGACTGATGAAATGAGAGTGAGTCTTGATGGGCCAGATGGATGGGCCTGTGGCTGGATTGGTAAAGGGCAGAGAGCTCCAGTCCGACTCAGACGCCAGCAAGGTGGAGGTGGAGTACTGGTTTGGGCTGGTATCATCAAAGATGAGCTTGTGGGGCCTTTTCGGGTTGAGGATGGAGTCAAGCTCAACTCCCAGTCCTACTGCCAGTTTCTGGAAGACACCTTCTTCAAGCAGTGGTACAGGAAGAAGTCTGCATCCTTCAAGAAAAACATGATTTTCATGCAGGACAATGCTCCATCACACGCGTCCAAGTACTCCACAGCGTGGCTGGCAAGAAGGGGTATAAAAGAAGAAAAACTAATGACATGGCCTCCTTGTTCACCTGATCTGAACCCCATTGAGAACCTGTGGTCCATCATCAAATGTGAGATTTACAAGGTGGGAAAACAGTACATCTCTCTGAACAGTGTCTGGGAGGCTGTGGTTGCTGCTGCACACAATGTTGATGGTGAACAGATCAAAACACTGACAGAATCCATGGATGGCAGGCTGCATGAGTGTCCTTGCAAAGAAAGGTGGCTATATTGGTCACTGATTTGTTTTTGTTTTGTTTTTGAATGTCAGAAATGTATATTTGTGAATGTTGAGATGTTATATTGGTTTCACTGGTAAAAATAAATATTTGAAATGGGTATATATTTGTTTTTTGTTAAGTTGCCTAATAATTATGCACAGTAATAGTCACCTGCACACACCGATATCCCCCTAAAATAGCTAAAACTAAAAACAAACTAAAAACTACTTCCAAAAATATTCAGCTTTGATATTAATGAGTTTTTTGGGTTCATTGAGAACATGGTTGTTGTTCAATAATAAAATTAATCCTCAAAAATACAACTTGCCTAATAATTCTGCACTCCCTGTATGACTTTGCAAACGTGAGATTTCTGGATCTGAAAATTAGGCACAGAATAAATACACTGATTCCTTGTATTCAACTCTTGAGATCAGCATCCGCAGTCCCCCCAGCTAGGTCTCCACTCACCAAATGGTCGTCCCCACAAAGGGGGTGTTCAGCCTTGAAAGATCAGGAGGGCTGTGGTCTTACCAGCTAGCTTCGGTCTTGAGTGGGGGCGAATCCCCCACTCTTAAAAACCTCTTCAAAGTTAGCAGGCCGTGCAAAGCCTACATGTATTTCACTTATAAAATCGGGGGTCAGGCAACCAAATGGCGTCCCCTCTGGTAGTTGTGGATGCCACTGAAAAAGTCTGATCTTCCTTTCCAGGGCACCTCAACACAACCCGGTCCCGATAAATATGCCGGCCCCAACTCCAGTTTCTGAGGCAGTCCTCGAAACGTTTCCCCACACAAACAAAGGCATAGGGGGTTTCAAGTTCTTCCGGTGGGACATTCAAGCAGCTACACACAGCACTTCGGCACCATCCCTCTCTCTCCTGGTCAATCTGGTAAAGTAGAGGGGGTGACACATATGGGTATTCGTATCCATATTCGGCGGCAACCTTCTGGATAACCACACGCTGTAGTCGAGCCAAATTTGGTAATGTACGTGGGTCCCCACGCCCTGGCAGCACTAAAGCGTCTGGTGCCCTTTTTAGAACAGAAGCAACAAGGGGCACAGTGGTGGTGAGTGAAACATTTGACATAGAACTGGACTCACCGACTCCCCGGGTTAGCTGCGGGACATCCTCGGGCGGCTGTTGGGACCCACACGATGCGCTCCGGCCGGAGTGTTTCTTCCTCCTCCGAGTACCATACACGGCATGGGGTTTTCCAATGCCCTGCGACTCGGGAAACTGCGACTCAAACAAGTAGCCCGGGGGATCATCTCCTCCTGAATGAGACTCAACGCCCGACAGATACAATTCCTCAGCAAATAATTGTGGACCTCGGATGGGTCTTTGGGCCAGTCCGGTAGGGAGCGCAGAGGTGGTAAGCCTCGACCGTGGCTGCAGGAGGCTGGAGTAGGTTCTACCCCAACAGAGACACACCACACAGAGATCACTGTGGAGGTGGTAGTCTCCGTCTTGGTCTCGGCCTGAGTACTGGTCACATCAGTTTGGCTGGTAACGCGAGTTGGGTCATCGTCGGTCATCTGGCTTACCTCTGGAGAGCAGGATGGCGAGGTAGCTGTGTCTAGGGTCAAGGTTGATGGGACTGAGATGACCTCATTGTTGAGAGCCTCCGGCTCTATAATCTCCACTGACGGAGGAGTCTTTGGCCTGGTGGCCTCCTTCTCCGCGGTGACAGTAGCAGTAATAAAGTCCACTCTGTATTCCTTCGGAGTCCTCACGGGCGATGCGGCTACGAAAACGTAGGTCAGACACTTCTGACATTGGGCAAATGGTTGGATCCGGACCGACAACTGCTCACAGCAAGGGCAGATCAGTCCCAGCATCTCCGTGCCTCCGCTCGACAGCAGGGTCCTCAATGGACATACAAATCCCAGTGTCTGTCACTGACACTCCAGGCGGGACATACATGTTGGAGACCCTCGGTGAAGTGATGGGGGGGTCTCAGTTGAGTGGTAACACCCGCTTGCAGGAAGGCAGAAATCTCTCTTCCTTCCCTTGCGCACGGCAAATGCTGGTTTGGCCCGAAGATGGGCGTTACCTTCCCTACTTTGGTGCGAAACTTCATCTCACGTCTCACGCAGGGGTGGGTGACTCCTCCCAGTTGAAGATCTTGTACAGACACGTTGTAGGCGCGTGCCGTGCTGCACATACGCCCAGGTTTAGAGGCCTAGTGGTTAACCCTCTGGGTGCCGGACAGTTTACAATACACACTTTCTCTGCTCTCAATAGTAAAGTACTCACAGTCTGTTGCTATAGGTAACCAATGAATCCCGGACGAGCCCCCACATGTAGCGATACTCTCTCAAGACCCGCTGGATAGATGTGAGATCGGCATATTTAAAGTTACCTATGACAAGTCTAGGGAAATTGATTGTAGCCACTGTGAGAGCAATAACAAAATGTCCAAGCTGAAGGTTGATGTTTTCTAATGCTTTATTCCTCGGTCGAACATGACGAACATCAACAAGAGGTGCATAGGACAGGTTGATGAAGTGAAGGAACTTTGCAGAATCAGGCTTGGATAAACATTGAACGCAAGCCTGCTTTCAATAGAAATAATTACCATTCGTCGCCACTCTAGCCAGAGTGGGTGAAGTGCCCCCGGAAAGACTTCTGCCACAAGCCTGGCAGCCGAAGTGTCACTTTAAGTCGCTGGGAGGAAACAAGTCCCTGCCACGAACCTGGCTCTAAGGATGCCTCTGCCACAGGCTTAGTACTTTGAGATTCTTGATTAGATGAGCAGATCCTCCCAGTACATTTTAGTTGGAGTCACTGATCAGCAGTTTAGATATATCTGCAGTATAACTGGAGACCCAGTAAGTCACTGAGACCCCTTTTCAGCATCCGCCCAGAACTCCGCGTAACATGTGAGCCCCGGCCTGGAAGGCCATAACGCCCGGGCCCATTGGATGTGCACACCCTGAAGGTGTCGCACCTCGACCTGGAACCCGTCTGCCACAAATATACCCCCCCCAGCATGCCCTGTGAGGGAAAAACTTCTCCAATTGGCTGCTGGGGAAAAGCGGCTCTGTTAGAACCCCTCTGGCGACACCCGTCGTCCGAGGGTGAGACCAACACCCCCAGAGCGCAGACTGGCCCACAGGACAGTTCCAAAATTGACAGCAACCTAATCTAACAGAATTAACAGTGAAAGCAGCAACATAACTCTCTCACTTCCCAATTTAGTGTAGTGCTCATACTAAAAGTAAGAAAGGCCACTACCAATGGCCTTTCTTTGAATTGATACCTGACTCAGCTGGGAAGAATGCAGGGTGAAGTGTTGGGCGTGGTAATGTATGCTATTTGGCTCCCTCTTGGAACGGGGACTTACACGGTCTGTTGGTGGTACCTGGGAAGGAAACTGTGTGCCCTTGTTCTAATGACACTGCTTATACATACAGTATCTCGCAAAAGTGAGTACACCCCTAACATTTTTGTAAATATTTTATTATATCTTTTCATGTGACAACACTGACGAAATGACACTTTGCTACAATGAAGTAGTACAACTTGTATAACAGTGTAAATTTGCTGTCCCCCTCAAAATAACTCAACACACAGCCATTAATGTCTAAACCGCTGGTAACAAAAGTGAGTACACCCCTAAGTGAACTTGCATTCCAGGAAGTGCACTGATGTTTTTCAGATGAAATTCGAGACAAAAAGATACGGCAGCTTAGGCAAATTAACATTTCTAAATTTTTAAATTAGACACTAGAGGCCAAAACATGTAAGGGCAATCTAACTCATTGGGGGTGATTTACTAAAGGAAAAGCCACTTTGCACTGCAAGTGCACTGCAAGTGCACTTGGAAGTGCAGTCTCTGTAGATCCTAGGGGGACATGCAAGGAAAATAAAAAACAGCATTTTTGCTTGCACATGATTGGATGATAAAGTCAGCAGAACTTTCCCTCATTTCAGATCTACCCCTCAGATTTTCAGCAACTGCACGTCCAAGTGCAATTTCAAGTGCACCTGCAGTGCACTTGTAGTGCAAAGTGGATTTGCCTTTTGTAAATAACCCCAATTGACTGACACTATTTCCATGACAAATACAATACATTTCAGGCTCCAATGCCTGTTATTAGTCTCTTCTCAGTTCACAATAACAAGTCAGTATTAAAAATATATTATTTTTTATTATTAAACATTTTCATTTACAGATAATCTGCAGAAAACACAATATGCATTTACAAGTTTTAGTTCAAAGATGATTTTGTGCTTAGGATACCCCATGTGTGCTCACAATATATAACAGTGCATTTGACTTTTTCAATCAATTTTTTTTTTTAAGAGAGTGGGAACTGTTCGACCCCTGTCATTGTACCAACCATCTTGTTCTCACTCCATGCTTCATATGTACCAGGGTACCTTATATTCTACTGACTCTACCAGTTATACCTTATGGACTTAATTATTGTTCTGTTTGTATTTCTAAGCATATGGACTTATGTTTGCCTTTGGTTGGTTGTATCATCCTTTATATTCTTCATTAACCACTTCCCGCCCAAAGACGTCATATGACGTCCTGGGTTTCAGTGGGGATATCTGAAAGATGCCTGGAGCTTGTAAGACCGCTGCGCAAATACGGTGTGACAAAAAGTATCGCAATGACCGCCATTTAATCTAGCGAAAAAAACTGTTTTAATCTTGTAAACACCAAGTCTGAAAAACAGGCAAGGTCCTTAAGTGGTTAAATGATTGACATGGCAAGGTGATCATCTTTCCCTTTTATAGTTCTACTAACCACCTGTAAAAAAACTGACTCCATCCAGGACTTTTTTTGCTTGTTTTGAATTAAGTGGTAAAGAGCTTAGACCTCATTGGGTTTTTATTGCAGTCTTAAGCCCCGGACTTTTGGCCAACCAACTTCAAAATCTGCAACTTTTCGAATTTGTCCGATTTGGGTTTCATTGGACAAAAAGTTGGGTCTGCAACAAAAGTCCGATGGTGCCTTGTCCGACCGTGTGTACAGCAAACCATCGGACTTTTGGACAAAGCACAAATGTGCATGCTGAGAACCAATGTTAAAATCAACCAACAATAGCAGAAGTTAACCAAAGGGTGGCGGTAAGAAAAGAGCAGAAAAGCGATGTGATGATGGGAAAGTTTTAGAAAAGTTTGCAGAAAAGTCTGACTGTGTGTATGCTATGGGTGTGACCGGACAAATCAATTAGGACAAAAATCCAAGGGAAATTTTGTTGGATGTCCTACCGTGTGTATGAGCCTTTAGGCTGGCCATACATGGGTCAAATTTGGAAAGAATATTCTTTTGAAAATCTGAAAATTTGTGCATTTGGTGATCCGATGGTGCCACCATTGATTTGGAAATTCGACCAACAAAGCCTTCAATTTCACCTCCTGTTGCTACAGAAAAGAATTTTTGTGTCTGAGAATCTTCTTTTCTTTCCGGGAATTTTCTTTTCTTGCACATGCGCATTTCTTTTTCAATTACATTTCTCGCACAATTCTCCCATCATTGATTAGAAAATCGTCTGTTTTTCCAAAAATTTCCAACATGTCCACTTCTTAAAATTCAATTGCCACATGAAAATGGACTGTTGCTGCAGCCCACTAATGGTGTGAAATACAAACAAAAATTCTTAGGCAGGCCATACACGGGTCGATTTTCGAAAATAATTTTCTTTGGAAAATCTTATCTAAGAATTTTCATTCGTTAAGCACCATTGGTGGACTGCAGCAACAGTCGATTTTCGTGCAGAAATGACATTTTAATGGGGGTTGATTTCCTAAAACTGAGGAGTGCAAAATCTGATGCACCTGTGCATGGTAGCCAATCAGCTTCCAACTTCATATTTTTCAATTAAGCTTTGATTAAAAAAACTGTTAGCTGATTGGATTCTGAGCAGACCTGCACCAGATTTTGCACTTTCAGATTTTAATAAATCAGCCCCATGGTGTGTCTGATGCAGGAGGTGCACGAGGACTTCTCCAACGGTGATACAGATGGCAGTAAGGGTCTGATAAGAGTTTTGGTCTTTATCACTAGATCTAAACTATGCATAAGGGGGGAAAAAAGTATTGAAGAGGACTGTATGCTTCCTTTATCTTGGGAGTGGAGATGGCGCAGCGCTTCTTTTGTCCGATACACAAATATATAACAACTGGATTACACACAATTCTACCCATGGTCACTGGTAACTTCAATCTACTTTGGCAATCTATCAATTTGCCATAAATAATCTATAGTGGATATCTACAGATTTTTTTTAAATTCTGGGTTATAAATATTGGCCCTTGGAGTGTTACATATTAGACAGGGTTGGATAATGTGCCCGAGAGCATTACAGAATTATTTATTACACACTATTCGTGTCTAGAGGAAGCAGATTTAAAATCCAAGAAATTTGTTGAGAGGCGGTCTCATTCCTCTGCAAATTTCAGCTTGAAAACATAAAGACATTGGAATCCTGAAATCAATAAGTAGATCTAATGTACACTATATCACCAAAAGTTTTGGGACACCTGCCTTTACACGCACATGAACTTTAATGGTATTCCAGTCTTAGTCCGTAATGTTCAATATTGAGTTAGCCCTCCCTTTGCAGCTTTAACAGCTTCAAGTCTTCTGGGAATGCTGTCCACTAGGTTTAGGAGTGTCTATGGGAATGTTTGACCATTCTTCCAGAAGTGCATTTGTGAGATCAGGCACTGATGTGGACTAAAAGGCCTTGTTTGCAGTCTTCGCTCTAATACTTCCCAAAGGTATTCTTTTGGGTTGAGTACAGGACTCTGTGAAGGCCAGTCAAGTCCCCCCCCCCCCCAAACTTGCTCATCCATGTCTTTATGGACCTTGCTTTGTGCCTGGTGCACAGTCATGTTTGAACAGGAAGAGGCCCTCCCCAAACTGGTAACACAAAGTTGGGAGCATGAAATTGTCCAAAATGTCTTGGTATGCTGATGTCTTAAGAGTTCCCTTCACTGGAACTAAGGGGCCAAGCCCAACCCCTGAAAAACAAACACACACCATAATTCACCAAATGATTTGGACGAGTGCAAAAAGCAAGGTCCATAAAGACATGGATGAACGAGTTTGGGGTGGGGGAACTTGACTGTCCTCAAACCAATAGAACACCTTTGGGATGAATTAGAGTGGAAACTGCAAGCCTGACCTCACATATGTGCTTCTGGAAGAATGGTCAAATATTCCCATAGACACTCCTAAACCTTGTGGACAGCCTTCTCAAAAGACTTGAAGCTGTTATAGCTGCAAAGGGAGGACCAACCCAATATTAAACCCTACTGACAAAGACTGGAATGCCATTAAAGTTCATGTGTGTGTAAAGGCAGGCGTCCTAATACTTTTGGTAATCTAGTGTAATCCATAATGGATCAATTTTAGGAGGGTCTTCGATAAGCAGTGAGAAGGCCATGCAGCTATGCATAGCCTTAAGGGCAATACATGTGTACACCCTATCCACTGCCTTTGCAACTTATGGGATAACTCCACTTTCTGGGGAAAAATAGCAAACTTTTTAAAATAAGAATATAATATAAAATAATGTAGTGTCTACAATTGTTACACAAGTCATATTGTAATTGAATGTTATTAAAAATGTAATTTCCTTTTCAATCTGCAGCCGATGTAATTGTCTTTAAAATTCAATATGGCAAGCTAGACCTAGAGGCATTCTATACACCCAGAAACGTATATTCCTGCTTGTGTAATTGTTTTACTGATTGTCCCAGAGGTTTGCACTAGGATACATGTCAGGCCCCATACACACGACCAAATAAATCGGATCAAATCGGTCTGTCAGAACGATTTGATTCGATTTGTCTGCTAGGATTTATTGGTTTGATTGTGTACACAAGATCAAACCAAAATCCCCGCCGGCAGACATCGCGGTGACGTGGCGATGACGTTGACGCCGCCACGTCACCGCACCAGGAAGTAAAACACTTTCACGCATGCGTCAAATCCATTTGACGCATGTGCGGGGAGATATGTCTGCTGGTTAGCGTACTAACCAGCAGACATGTCAGACGGACGGGTTCCCAGCAGACAGATTTTAAAGCATGCTTTAAAACCTGTCTGCTGGAAAAATCTGTCTGTCCGCCCGTACACACGATCAAATCTGTCTGCTGAAACGGTCCGTCGGACCGTTTTCAGCAGATAGATTTGATCGTGTGTACGCGGCCTCAGAGTTTGGGCATTCTCCACAACAAAAACATTTTCGGTGAGATACTCCCAAAGGGGAATCATGTCTAAAGGGATGCAGACCCTGCCACCTTCCTAATTAGAGCCCTGCAGGTGCAGCAGCTGAGAATTATAAAATCACCCCCATACAGATGCACTTTGCACATGGACACAGACAAACCAATATATTTACAGAATAACAAAATGTGGGAATTTGCAACAACGTTTGTTATCTACCTCAATACAGTGGACTTACTGCCTTCCTGCAAAGCCATTTCACTGTTGCACTTTGAATGACAATTTGTATCATTTTCATCACACAAATAGAGCTTTCTTTTGGTGAAATGTAATCACTGCTGGGTTTTTAATTTTTTACAAAAAAAAGACCGAAAATTTTGGAAAAAAATGAATTTTTCTCCTTTACTGATGTGTGCTGGTGAGGTGGCACTGATGGGCACTCATAGGCTGAAATGGTGGGCATTTATGAGGTGGCACTTAATGGCACTGAAGTGCTCTTATGGGCAGAACTGTTTGGCACTGATAGGCAGCACAGAGAGGCGGCTCTGATGGGCGACACTGATGGGCATTGATGCACAGCAGTGATGGGCATTGATAGCCAGCACTGACTGGCATCACTAATGGGCACTGATTGGTGGCACTTGTGGCCATTGATTGCTGGCACTGATTGCTGGCACTGATGGCGCTATAATGTAATCAGGGAAATGATGATTAGTTCCCTGATTTCATGTTTTGTTGTCCCTGCAAGGAGATGCCGCTGATCGACTCTCCCTGTGTGAGGTGAGGAGCGCCGATTACCAGCATATCGGTGTATATAAATGACCACTTTCTAAATAACAGGCAGTGAGAATGCAAAAAAGCACATCCTAGCCACCTGTCAATCTCTGTCTGAAAAGCAATCTACTGTGAGTCGCTTTTTGGAGAGGCAGCAAGGGATGCCACATGAAAGAATGAGCCCTAACTGCCATTTTTTTCTGGACAGCTTGGTCTGTTAAAGTGGATGTAAACCCTCTCCTATACTCAGTGAAGTGATGATACACAGAGATGAAACAAATCTCTCTACATAAAGTTTTACTTGTATACATACCTGCTGTCTTTCCCTTTCACTCTTTAGAAAGTTCACATCTTGTTAGAAATCTATTTTCCTCTTCCAGCAGTGGTCTGGACTTACACTGTGTGTGTGCTGATTGGAGGAAAGGCACCCCCCCCCCCACATAGGCAGAGGAAGAAAGAGACATGCAGAGCTATGCTGTGAATAGACAGTCTCTCTGCTCATCTACCTCTAAGCTCCCTCCCTGACACAAATTTCTAGCTACTGTTATCTCATGTGTTGGAGAACTTGTCAGATGTTACTCTGCTGATAACAGAGGAACGGAGCAGCAGAAAGACATGGCACTTAGAGCTTTGGAGAGAGTAAACACTATAGAGATATGTGCTTACATCAAACTTCATGAGTGGAGTTTACAATCACTTTAAAGGAAGCTGTAAAAATAACAGACTTACTGGCAGGATCACCAGGTGAAAATAAAGGAAACAAACCTAAACATATAATTCATATGCTGCAATAGATGACATTTTTGCTTTTATTGCTACTTTAGTCAGAAAGTTATAAAAAACATTACTTAGTGTATAGTGGTGAGCTTAGCCTGTCTGAATGCATATTGCTATTACAGCCAGAAATCCTAGTGTGGTTGTTATCCAATGTGCAATGCCAGCATTCTCTCTTCTTTCAGTCTATCTGCAGTGATGTTGGGGTGTCAGAGGTCTTGTGAGATTTTAGAGGCAAAAGGTGAGAGGAAAGAATCATTTACTTTTCACTTTGCAATCTAAGGCCTCATACACACAGACGGTTTGTTCCGTCAGTGTCACATCCTGGTGTTTTTGGGTACCCAGGAGGCAAAGGTTCATCATCCGGCCCTGCTACCAGCAGTCTGGCAAAAAATACAACATCCTGAAATACACACAGCTGGATGCCGTATTGAACGTTACTTTGATTTAGGCCTGTATGTGTTCCAGGATGTATGCCCTGAACACAGAACTTCCAAAAAATGCTAGGATAAGATGTCGATGGGCCAAAACAACCATGTCTATGTGGACTAAGGCTACACTAAAAATACACTGCTCAAAAAAATTAAATCAGAATCAGAACTCCTGGGATATTGATCTGGTCAGTTAATTATAAGAGGGGGGGGGGTGTCTACAGAGCGGGGTTGTTAATCAGTTTCAGCTGCTTTGCTGTTAATTGAATTTAACAACAGGTGCACTAGATGGGCAACAATGAGACGACCTCCAAAACAGGAATGGTTTTTCAGGTGGAGGTGTCTGACATTTTTTTCCCTACTCATCTTTTCTGACTGTTTTTCACTAGTTTTGCATTTGGCTAGGGTCAATGTGACTACAGGTAGCACAAGGCGATACTTGGACACTATAAAGGTTGCACAGGCAGTCCAACTCCTCCAGGATGGCACATCAACACGTGTCATTGCCAGGTTTTCCGTGTCTCCCAGCACAGTCTCAAGAGCATGGAGGAAATTCCAGGAGACAGGCAGTTACACTAAGAAAGCCGTAGAAGGTTCTTAACCCATCAGCAGGACCGGTATCTGGACCTTTGTGCAAGGAGGAACAGGATGAGCACTGTTAGAGCCCTACAAAAGGACCTCTAGCAGGCCACTGGTGTGAATGTCTCTGACCAAACAATCAGAAACAGCCTTCATGGGGGTGGCCTGAAGGCCCGACGTCCTCTAATGTGCTCTGCACTTACTGCCAGACACTTTGGAGCTTGATTGGCATTTTCTATTGAACACCAGAATTGGCAGGTCTGCCACTAGTGCCCCATGCTTTTTACAGATGAGACCAGGTTCACCCTGAGCATATGTGACAGACGTGAAAGGGTCTGGAGAAGCCGTGGAGAACTTTATGCTGCCTGTAACGTCGTTCAGCATGACTGGTTTGGTGATGGGTCAGTGATGGTTGGGGGAGACATATCAATGGAGGGACACACAGACCTCTACAGGCTACACAATGGCACCCTGACTGCCATTAAGTATCGGGATTAAATCCTTGGACCCATTGTCAGACCCTACGCTGGTGCAGTGGGTCCTGGGTTCCTCCTGGTGCACGACAATGACCGACCTAATGTGGCGAGAGCATGCAGCCAGTTGCTGGAGGATAAAGAAATTGATACCATTGAATGGCCCCCACGCTCACCTGACCTAAATCCAAAAGAGCACCTCTGGGACATTATTTTTTCGGTCCATCCGGTGCCGCCAGGTTGCACCACAGTCTGTTCAGGAGCTCAGTGATGCTCTGGTCCAGATCTGGGAAGAAAAAACCCCAGGACACCATTTGTCGTCTCATTAGGAGCATGTCCTGATGTTGTCAGGCATGTATACAAGCACTAGGGGGCCATACAAACTACTGAGGACAATTTTGAGTTGCAATAATATTTCAGCAAAATGGACAAGCTTGCTGCATAATTTTTTCACTTTGATTTTTGGGGGGGCCTTTGAATTCAGCCCTCTGTAGGTGGAGAATTTTCATTTCCATCAAATGATGTGCCATTCTTTCATTCCTAACACTTTACCCAGTCCATATCAGTATAGATATCCAGCATGAGATTTTTGCCCGTTGAGATCTGATATGTTTTCAAAGTGTTTCTTTACTTTTTTTTGAGCAGTGTATATGATATGGAGAACCAGTTATGGAAAAATTCTGGCTCTGTTAAAACTCTGACCATATGCAGACCTGAAGTTGCAGACCGGAAGTATGAATTACTGTACTTGCTGCATGCTTGTACCAGGCCAGTGATTTACTACTACTGTAGTGGAGCCAGAGACACCAACACAACTAGTCTTTTCATTAGTAGTTCAGCAATGATAGCTCCATATTTTTCATTACAAATGTCATAGAGATGTACAATTTTACTGCGATGTGTAATTTGTATTGGTCATTGCAGCCTCTAAAAAAAAAGCCAAAATGATGGGGTACATTTAAATAGGTATTTTTCGTGTAAAATAGCCTGCAGCCTCACAGGGCTTTGTTTATATTGTGCTTTGTTTATACAGTGGCACCTTGAATTACGAGCATAATCCGTTCCAGAAGAATGCTCGTAATCCAAGGCACTTACATATCAAAGTGAGTTTCCCAATAAAAGTCAACGGAAACGAAAATTATTTGTTCCGCATTGACTTCAATGGTATGCAATACCACATGTGTCCAGAGGTGGGGGGGGCGCTGGAGAGCCTCGGAAACACTCGGAAAGGCCTGAGAACAGCTCTGCTAAACTCAGAAAACCTCTGAGTTTTTCCGAGCATTTCCGAATGGCTCCGATCGGCTACACTCAGCTCGGGCGCCCCCCCCCCACCTCAGGCCAAATGCTGTACTGTACACCGCGGTGGCTTGAATTCTGCTCATTTTGCGAGACAACACTCGCAAACCGATTAAAAAAAAAACAGTGCTCTTTTTAAGAAACGCTCCTTAACCGCATTACTCGCAATCCAAGGTTTCACTGTATTGCTCTTTGTTTTAAACAATGTTTATGTATACCACTAGAGGGCACTGTGGACAGACACAGATTTGAACGAGCCACCTGGAATTGCTTGAAACACAGCTCTAGGAGGCTGCAGGTATTTCGTCAGATTAGGCGACCTGTCAGATTTAGTTACGGCCATCTTGGTACACCCCACTCGCTCATACTAAGCCTACAGTCTGAAGTTGCCAAGCAGATGTCTTTTACACCCACCGAAATCTTGCATTTCACACTTTTTTGTATCACTAAACTGAACTTATATTGTCAAAAGCAGCAGCAAGCCTGCTGATCTCACACGTTTGCTAATCTGACAGAAGGCCGCTGCTTTTAAAATTCAACATCAAAACAGTGTCACAGACTTCTAAATACTGTATTTCAAAATATAATCTCAGTTTAGTGGTAAAAATAAGTGTGAAATGCAAGACTTCAGTGTGTGTAAAAAGATGTCCGCTTGGTGACTTCAGACTGTAGGCTTACTGCAGATGTAAGCGGGGTTTACCAATATGGCCGTGAAGGAACGTCACTTCCGTTACAAGATTTGACGGGTCGCCTTATCTGACGGAACATAGGCCATGCTGTTCGAAACAGTAAATAAAAGATAAAGTGCAGTTATGCTTTCAGTTAAAATGAAATATCATTTCCAATAGTGTTTTAGATGATGTGATCACAATATTAAGTCTCTAAATTAGAGAACTAATTTTCAAAATGAATAAAATCATTATCAGCTGTGGCTCCTGCATCAATGACAATTAGAAAAATTGGGTAATGCCAGTTTGAAGTACTATCGATATAGTAGAAATTGCATTAGTCTGTTAGGTAACTGAAGCCTGGGCACCACTTGCAGACAGGAAGAACCCAACAATTTTCGAATACTGAGCCGACACAGCTGAGCCAAGGAAGCTGGACCTAGAAAAAAAAAAAAAACATTGACAATAATATCATTTAGAAGGTAGGGAATAGTTTTCCTTATAATGTATCCTACCTTACACTATGAAAAAGGTGTCTTTATTGATGTCTGCTTTAAAGCGGTTGTATACCCGCTGTCATTTTTTTTTTTTTAAACCTGAAAAGCAAAAGCCATAAGCAGCCGCCGGTTCCTTAACCCAGTAAATAACATGATTGTCAAGGCACTGTTAAATGCTGACAGCTTAATGTAAAGAAAAGAATTGCCAGCATTAAAAAAATTACTGGAAACGCTGTAGGGTCGTCCCTTTAGGTTTGGTATGGATTTTGAGGGAACCCTCATGCCAAAATGTAAAAAAAAAATGCATACTGGGCCTATACCAGAGCATGTAGATCGGCAGGCCAGGAAAGGGAGGGGGCGAACAAGCAGCCCCTCCCCCTGAACCATACCAGGCCACATGCCCTCAACATGGGGGAGTTCTCCCCCCAAAGCACCTTGTCCCCATGTTGATGGGGACTAGGGCCTCTTCCCTACAACCCTGGCGGGTGGATGTAGGTGTCTGCAGGTAAGGGCTTATTGCAATATGGAAGCCCCCTTTAACAAGAGAGGCCCACAGATCCCGCCCCCCTCATGCGAATGAGTAGGGGTACATATTACCCCTACTCATGCACCAAAAAAGTGTTAAAAATTTATAAAAATTGGGACGGCGGCAGAGCTGTCATCGTGAATGACATTGGATCTACACCGGGGGACAATTTTTTATTTTTAATAAAGGACTTGTCAAAACCCTTGTTGTGTTTTTATTCACTTTTACCATTTTTTTGGTGAATGAGTAGGTGTACTGTGTACCACATACTTATTCACATGGGGGGGGGCAGGATCTGGGTGCCCCTTCTGCACTTAATCCAAATCTTAAAGTTTGTTACCATTTATTTTATTATGAATACCTTCTGCGATGAGCAATGTCCTTTCTACTGCACTTCTGGGTGCTGCCAGCTCTATGGGGTATTTTCCTTCCGTGTTTTTACTCTTCACATTGGCCCCATAGTCAATAAGCAACTTGACAATCTCTTCACTTGATTTGCGAGCAGCAGCATGGAGAGGTGTGTCTAAGAGTTTCCCGCGGTTCACATCTGCGCCTAGACAAAAAATCAAACAGGTTTCATTAATACTTCTGTGTTTGACTGGCTATACTTGATAATAGGGCAACCAGGCCTACATCACGTGTAGGAGTGAGCTGCCCATATGGCCAAATGCTTTAAAAACAAACACATTGGAATCCGTGCGTCCATCGCCCCGCATGTAGATTAGGGGGTCGGACGCAGGGCAGGCACCCCTGTGCCCTGCATTACGGGCTGCCACTGGCACAAATATATATTAAAGTGTGACACTGCACTATCAGCATTGTAAACTGAGGGAGGTAAGACAAAGAGGAAAATAATACAATTCAATGTGTTAGATTTTTGTTAGCCCTGGACTGTGTGCAATGATCATCACTGTGGCTTCTGCACAACTGTACAGACATCATATAAATATAGGGCAGTGATTGCACTTGCTCACAATTATCCTCATAAATCATCAAAGCTTTACCCAATTCAAGAAGCTTTCTAGCACAGTCAGCTTTCTGGTGGGCACAGGCCAAATACAGCGGAGTACCACTGTTCTGTAGTTCTTTATCAATGTCTGCTCCATATGAGATTAACATTTCTGCACATTCCCGGTGACCTAGGGACAAAGAAAATAATAATAAACAGAAAACATGAAATATGTTGCCCAACAAAATAATATTCATACCCAAAATTAAAGCTACTAACATTAACCAGTATGTCATGATCAAGATTTTATCAACCATGATCATCTTTTTCCACAAGCACCTACCAATCACTAAATGCATCTGGAGTAGACATTCCTATATACTGTACACTGAACATTTTCTAGCATCCATCATCCTCTAACATTATTTCCAGTAGGAGGGAGTTAGATCTTGGCCATACATTATAAAATTTTCCTTTAGATTTAGAACTAGTAGGCAATCAGGCACAGAGGCGGCTCTTTAATTAGGCAAATTAGGCAGTCGCCCAAGGCCTCACACTCACAGGGGCCTCGCAGCCACCTAACCTGCCCAATGCATTACCCCAGTTTTGAGGGACAGGGGACCTTAACGCTGCTGTGCTCAGGTAGCATGAAGAGCCCTGACTCAGAAGTGGGGCCGCCAGCATCCAACAATCAGTGAATATTGGTGACACAACCCCTTGTGACATCAATGACCCTGCATGCCCTCAGTCAATAATGTCACAAGGGGGCGGGTTCACCCGGTGACATCACCAGGTGGCCCCCGCCCCTTAGTTATTAAAGAGCAGGATCTGGGGGCTGCCTTGTTAAAGGGGGCTTCTAGATTCCGATAAGCCCCCTGCCCGCAGACCCCCACAACCCCTGGCCAGGGTTGTGGGGAAGAGGCTCTTGTGCTTGAATTATTTTTCCCATCATGGGCGTGAGTGGGGCCCCATGTCAAGTTTTGCCTAAGGCCTCACAAAGCCTAGAGCCGCCTCTGATCAGGCAGGCCCTTGCCCTCAATGGTTGAAGTTAAATCTAAAGGAAATTGAAAGTTGAAGAGCTTAGGTTAGCCATAGGCAGACATCCTATTATATGCAGTGGTTCTAATTTGAGCATCACTTGTGATAATTAGAATACCTGTGATCTCCCTTGGACTTATAGCCAGTACACACGATCTGAAAATCAGATGAAAAATACCGCTTTCGAATCGATCGTACGATAAGCGGATCTTTAGTACACAGCTTTCGAGAGCCAAACACGATAGTTCATCCGATATTATCCGATCGGACAAACATAAACAATTCTCATATGATACCAGATCATACAATTTTTGTTTAATCAGTACAGTTGTTGTCCGAAAATAAAATAAAAATACACCGTGTGTACGGCCATTAGGGGCTCCAGCTTATCACAGGTGCTCATTATTACACAAAGATTGTCCAAAGTACTGTAAAATCTATAAGCAAACAGGGCTTACTCTTACACCCTCTTCTATACAGGTAAGACCACCAATGGCGAGCGCAAACACAAACATGGTGAGAGGGAATTTCCCCCCGGAGAGCCATCGTGTTCTCCCAGTAATCGCATTTAAAATCTGTCAGTCTGATTGTACCCAAGTTGATTGATTGATATACTTCGGTACATTCTGCCTGCCCATACATGTTTCGAATTCAAACTGTCTATGGCCGGCTTAAGGGTCAAAATACCACCTAGCTGGGTCAAAGCAATGCTATTCCCATCAGTCTTTGATGAATTCTGACCATACTGTATTTGGCTAGTTCACACACTGATTCAGTATTAACAAACCTACCTATCATTATTAGACCCACTGTAAGCTAAATAATAGATGCAGTAAAATATACAGTATCTCACAAAAGTGAGTACACCCCTCACATTTATGTAAATATTTTAATATATCTTTTCATGTGACAACAATGAAGAAATGACACTTTATTTTCCTAGGCCATCTTTATGTAGGGCAACAATTATTTTTTTCAGATCCTCGGATAGTTCTTTGCCATGAGGTGCCATGTTAAACTTCCAGTGACCAGTATAAGAGAGTGAGAGCGATAACACCAAATGTAACACACCTGCTCCCCACTCACACCCAAGACCTTGTATACTAACGAGTCGCATGACACCAGGGAGGGAAAATGGCCAATTGGGCTCAATTTGGACATTTCACTCTGCTCACTGTTGTTGCCAGCGGTTTAGACATTAATGGCTGTATGTAGAGTTATTTTGAGGGGACAGCACATTTTAATTGTTATAAAAGCTGTACATTCACTACTTTACATTGTAGCAAAGTGTAATTTCTTTAGTGTTGTCATATGAAAAAATATAATAAAATATTTACATAAATGTGAGGGGTGTACTCACTTTTGTGAGGTAAAAGTTGTATAATCTCTGCATGTAAAACAAGCATTTAGAACTCCCAGAATTATTCATTACTGATACCTTAACCCCTACACAGCTTGCTTATTCAAAGAAATACAATTTGTCCTACTAGTTTCATATATTAGAGCTTGTATAGATACAAACTATTCTGTCTATTCGGGTCACTACCACCCTACAGCATAGAAATATTGGCCCAGATTCAGATAGAATTAGACTATCGTAGAGTATCAGAAATACACTACGCCGCCGTTTTTTACCTGGCTCTACGTGGAATCCAGGTAGATTTTGTCCAGTAAACGATGGCGGCGTAGTGTATTTCTCCCGTCGCAATCCATCTGCGCGAGTAGGGGGCGTGAATCATTTAAAATAGGTGCGTTCCCGCGGCGATCGAACTGCGCATGCTCCATTCGCAAATTTCCCGCCGTGCATTGCGCGAAATCACATCGTTACGTCATTTTTTCTTGAGTAGCGTCGTTTACGGAGATTCCTATTCCCGAACGAGTTACGTAAAAAAAAAAATTTAAATTCGACGCGGGAACGACGGCCATACTTAACATGGGCTAAGCACCGTTAGACCAGCAAAAAGCTGGTCTAACAGTACGTATACAAAAATAGACGAAAGCGATTGCGAAGACCGCTCGTATCTTCGTGGATCGCCGTAAAAACTCATTTGCATATCCGGACGCATGAAAACGACGCAAACTCCTCCCAGCGGCCGCAAAAATATCGCAGCGTAGATCCGAAGGCTTACGAGGACGTAAGCCTCTCGGATCGAAGCCCGAAGCCGACGTATCATGGTTTGAGGATTCAAACTAGTGATACGGCGCGCAAAATTTGAAATTACTCCTGTCTAACACCAGTTAGACAGGCGTAATTGCTCTGTGAATCTGGGCCATTGTTTTGTGGTAGCCTGCAACTTGGTCTACAGCAGCCTCTCTAATCCTTCTTAACATGAAGGAACCTTTGAAAGCCATTAAGGTATCAGGACACTCTGAAAACAATTACTATATCTGCAGTACAGTAAGTTCAAATGTAAAAATACATAAAATAAAGAATTTGGTGAGCTTAGTATACTTGAAACCCAGGCTTGCGCTATACAGCAAAATATTTTTTTAGCATTCATAATGTTATTAAACACAAATGATGGTTTAAAAGAAATGCTGGCAAAAGTAGTAGACATGTGCATGACGAAAACATTTAATTTTTTTCATTTAGATTAGTTAATCTAGTTTATGTAGTTTCGTTAAATTCAGTTGATTTGTTCAATTTGGTTGATTTGTTTCATTTGTATTCAGAATTTGTTTTGCCTTTTTTCAAATTTTCTTTGCATTGACCGATTTACCTAAATGTTCAAAGCAATAAATTTCAAATCGGTTGAATCAAAAAAGTTATTTTTTTCTTCCGATTCAAATTTGGCAAAGTGAACAAATAAAAGAAAGGTATTCATTAAATGATTACAATGACTCTTTAAATCACTTTTGGCTTAACAAAAGCAACATTATTTCGAAATGGTACTCTAATAACACACACAGTCTTTTATTTCAGAAATATGTTTATAGTTCAAATTAGAATGGAATTCGATGTAAATTTGATTCAAAATTCAATTATAATATCGGAAATTTGGACAAATTTCATTTTGTTATTCAGAGCATTCGGAAAACATCATTTATACTGTAATTTGGGTATTCAGATATATCCGAATCAACGAATAATGAAAAATATGTCCGAAAATGTATTGGGAACGAAACAAACCGCACATGTCTAGACAGTAGATTTACTGTTTATGATAATGTATGGTCCTCTGAAAGTATACTAATTAGCAGGGGTTCCCAGAGACCTGAAAGTCCATGTTAAAAAAAGGTTGAGAAATGCTGCTCTGTAGAAAGCCTAGGGTTCCATGGAATCCAGGTCTACAGTGGTACCTGAAAGCAAGGACTATACAGTACTAGGACATACTAATATTTCCTGAGGGTTATACACCTAAGATTTTCTATCATTATTGTACAACTATGTCTTAGGGATCTGGTTACTAATACAACAATGGCAAAATAAAGGGTGGAGTACTGTAAGTAGGAGGATTTGTATGATTGGTTTTACTTTGCCCTTGGTAGTCCTACAATTCTAATATCAGGCTTATATATGTGGGCCACAACTGTTAGTCTTTAGCATTCAATTGGAAACTTAAAGGTCAACCTTGGCTTATGTATCTTATTTGAAATTGTATTTTAAATAGCAGTGCATCGTTTTCTATTTGCTAAAAAATGTACATCGCCTTGCTCTTTAACATATGATGGATATAGAAAAGAGTCACTCCCCTAAAATAAGTTGCTGCTTTGCAGCCTGAAATGAAGACAGACACAGTTTTTGTTTTATACAGCTGTTTCTACTCAGTGCAACTTTTAACATCCAATTGAAAGATTTAACACCAACATGTAAAAAAATAAGAAATACTAATAATTCAAAAACAGAAACACTAAGTTGGAAAAAGGATCACCCGCTTCTAAAAATGACTTGTAAACTCAATCAGGTGTAGCTAATCACCTTCTCAATGGCACACAAAGCCATTTGACTTTCAACTGTGATTAGCTGTGGTCATTTTGACTAGCTCAGCATGAAAAGAGCTTCCCTGGAGCATGTTAGTCTATGGTAGTGCAACTGAAACAAACAATCAACTATAGGCAATAAGGGACTGTCAAAAGATCTCTGGGATAAAGTTGTGGAAAGGCACAAGTCAGGAGATGGATACAAAAAAATCCAAAGTCTATTATTATGAAGTGCGTAGCGCACCCTGCACAGCCAGGCACACCGAATTTCCAGTGTCACTCCAGGGCCAGAGAACAGTCAGTAACTTTTTTTTTGTTTGTTGTGTTTTATTGAGGGATAACAACTTGGATAGTGATTGAAATTATGGGATGCCCACTTGACTTAAGAACAATTTCAGGGACAACTCTTCCTATATACAGTCCTATATACAATCTCTATATACACTCCACTTCTTCCGTCAGCACACACTTGCTTGCAGAACTCAGCTGGCACACTGTAAAGATCTAAAAAGGCACTCAGTCAGATTACAGCAATAGCCTGTTATTGGAAGGGACCTGAGGTCCCTTGGTAGTGTAGCAAAAATTTCAGTGTCCAGCTCACATTACTCCTGTGGCTACTGATCCCAGCACCACCTCCTCAGGCACTGCCAACCTGCCTGGCTGCAGCTGCCCCTTTCACTAGCACTCCAGGCTAACAATTCCCACAATTCTCCTGACTGACACTCACCAGCCTCCACTTGTGCCTCCAAGAAGGGCTTTCTCTGTTTTGGGAGACACTTCGAAGCCACCCCCCCTCCCCACACACAGACTAGGGGGGCCCAACAGCCTCCTCAGCACTTCATCTCCATTTCCCATCTGACTCCCCTGCTGTCATGTCTCATGCCTATTTTTCAGATGAGACTGCCCCCTGCCAGCCCATTTGCTGAGGCCCTCATAAATATGCCAAGCAGCTTCTCATAATATCCACCCATTATGTCTAGAACATTCTCCAATGTTCCAGAGAACAAGGGGAGACACCAGAGAGGATGCTTGCTGAATCATCCAGCTCTTGAATCACTAAACCCTGACCCAGATTTACAACCTAGGTCTGGCTCTAAGCCAAGCCAATTTGCCTACACTAACAACTAACCTATTTACAGTAAAAGGTATTTAGTACAACACTGACCCTCCCCGGAATAGGATATCGCTCCAAACTGGATGAAAGATCCCAGAGGAAACTATTCAGAGAGGCTACCAAGAGGCCTACAGCATTTCTAAATGCAGTTGTAGGAATTGATGACAAAGAGTAGTCATTGTGTGCATGTGAAAACAATATCCCAAATTCTCCAGAAAATGTGGCTTGTATGGGAGGGTTGCAAGAAATAAGCCACTCCTCAAAAAAGGCCACATGCAGTAACAAACGAGTTTTGCCAAAAGGCACCTTTAAGATTCTGAGGCCACATGGAAAAAGGTGTTATGGTCAGGTGAGACTAAAATGTAATTATTTGGCTTCAACACCAAACCATATATCTGGCGGAAATCCAATACAAATAGAAATCCAATACAGATCACCATCCAAATAACACCATTCCTACAGTAAAGCATGGAGGTGGTAATATCCTGTTATGGCTGATGTTTTTCTGCAGCTGGGACTGGAGCACTTGTCAGAATAGAAGGTAAAATGGATAGGGCAAAATACTGTCACATTTATCCAACTCAGTGATTCTGTTTAATTATTTTCTATAGCCACTGTATGTGACAGTTAAACATGTTACCTCTTATGACTGCTTCATGAAGAGGAGAAGCCAGTTGAGTTTCCAGCTCTGGGTTAGCACCATAATCCAATAGCATACTGACACAAGCAATGCTCCCACTCCTACATGCGTTATACAGAGGAGTGATTCCATCCACTGTCACCACATTGACCTGGGCAGAAGATAATAAACAGTCACGGTTATGTATAACTCTATGTGAAGAATTTACAAAGAATGATGCAAGCACCATTCTCGCATCGCTCTTCTACATATAAAAATGGAGTGTACATTCTTCCACATTTAACAAAAGGGGTGCAAGCCCCTTTGTTCATTAGGAGCGATCAATTCTCTGTTCTGCCATAACTGTGACAGGTAGGGTTGCCACCTCATCCCTTTAGACCCAAACACAAATGAATTACACAGGTTCTGGGCTAATTTATTGCAGATAGTGCACCAAGGGAGTTTAATTACCACCTTAATCAGCCACAGAACCTGTGTAATTAATATGTGTTCAGTTTCAAAGGGATGAGGTGGCAACCCTAGCGACATGCAGCACAAAGAACATGAGTGCTAAAGCTACATACTCTGATATTTCTGCCATTCTGCCTCCCTGCTCAGCTTAGAGCGGGAGGGATGAAGAAGGTTATTAACCTTGCAGGCTTTGCTTGTTTAGCGTAATCACAGCACAAGCAAAGAGAGGGATGTTAGCTGTCTGATGACAGATAACATTCCCTACCAGCATACCTGGCGAGAATTGTGGCAGTTTTCTATATTGAAAACTGCTGTATTCCCTCTATTAATAAGGGGTGGGCCTGTAGTAGCTTCCATTTCACTTTAAAATAGAAACTGGCACAGGTGGTTCTGATAGACCTATATGCTTAGTAATTATGGAGCACATCACTTCTGACCATTATAATGGTGCAGGAAGCTTAGTTAATTCCCATGTTTGTCTGTCTTAATATCGCCTTCTAAGGTGGGACATTAAAATGATAGTACATACCATAAGCACCTGTGATTGATATTTAATGCACACTTTTGCCCTTATGCCTATAGCAGCTAATTAACTTCTCCCTTTCATTTATTAGTATGCTTTTGAAACATAGTATAATCTGTTACTATGGATAAAACTGGCAGTTCTCATATCTGAGAATTTAATGCATTAAACACATAATCATAGCAAGCATGTATTATTAATATATTTTTTTCTCTTGGCTGATTTTTAAATATCGATAAGCCTATAATAAGGCTTACCTATAGGTACAGTAAATATCTCATAAACATGCACCCTTTAGGAGATATTTACTTGTGCAGCCACTGGTGACGTCAACGGTGCATGTGCTTTGAAGAAATGGCATACCAATGCCGTTCCTTAAAAGCCCTTTGCCGTTAAAAAAATAGAGAGCAACTAAGTACACGCAGAGCAAGGTGAGACAGTATTATTAGTATAAACTAGTGTTGCTCACGAATATTCGCATTGCGAAATATTCGTTACGAATATTGCATATTCGAGTATTCGCGAATAACTCGAATATTGCGGTGAATATTCGCTATTTTTTCAAATTTATTTTTAAAACAGATCACATCCTAGTGATCTCCATCGACGTCTAAAAGCATTGCTGGTATGATAAGAGACCCTGGGCCGAGTAGCTGAGGCGATCCTTTTATGTTGCCGAATATTCGCAATGCGAATATTCGTATTACGAATATTCGCGAATACTTTCTCTGCCCTTCTGTGTTTTGTGTATAAAAAAAAAAAAAAATTGCTTTAGTTTAGTCATATAAGTTTGTGTAAGTAGAGTTAGTGTGTTTAGTGCATATTAGTTTAGTAATTCAGGAAATAATCTCCGTTTTCGCGTGTTGACGAGAATTTCGCAATCAATTTCGCATTCGCATTAGCGAAATTTCGCAAAATTTTTTTTTTGATAAAATATCACGAATATTCGATATTAACGAATATTTTGCGAATACTATCTCTGCCCTTCTGTGTTTTGTGTATAAAAAAATTAATAAAAAAATTAGCTTTTAGTTTAGTCATATAAGTTTGTGTAAGTAGAGTTAGTGTTTAGTGCATATTAGTTTAGTAATCCAGGAAATAATCTCCGTTTTCGCGTGTTGACGACAATTTCGCAATCAATTTCGCATTCGCATTAGCGAAATTTCGCAAAAAAATTTTTGGATAAAATATCACGAATATTCGATATTAACGAATATTTCGCGAATATTCTTCTATATATTCGTGAAATATCGCGAAATCGAATATGGCGTATTCCGCTCATCACTAGTATAGACATGTTTTTTTTATTGTGTGCCCCTTAGCAACCACTCCAGCCTGTTCAAACTGCACACATGCATGGTGCACTCTCTCCAAATCCAATTGCAGCAGCTTAGCTTAGTCAATGTAACTAGAGTAGAAGGGAGCACACTGTGCATGCACATATATATAATCGGTCAAGCTCACCTTGCAAATGGGAAAACAGAGGGGAATCAAAGTGCCTGCAGTTTCTGCAGGCAAAGACAGAAACAGCTGCATATATGTAAAGGAAAGCAGGAGCAGATTTTTAAAATAAGGACCACTGGTATGCGCTATTCATGGGATTCATAAGATGAACTTATATTTTAAACAAATAGTCACAGGAAAAAAGGAATCAAGTGAAAGTGACACACTGTTTTAATAGGAACATGGGGCTGACAAAGAGAAGAAAGCAAACACCTATGGGCCCCATGAACTTATGGGTCCTTGAATCGCCCATAGGTGGACTCAGGGCCGGTTCGAGACTATTTTGCGCTCTAGGCAAGACCAGTAACTTGCACCCACTCCCCAACAAAAAAAAAACTGTACACATTGCCTTCCTTCCTGCACATAATGCTACCCCTTTAATTCTACACCCCGAGGTGACAACCACCGGAGGATGAGAAGGTGACAGGAGAGGAATGTGGCACTGGCAATGGCTGCGCCCTAGGTGGCAGTGCACCTGCCTAGTTCACCTAGTGGTAGCACCAGCCCTGCTTTGACCTCCTGGGCACCTTGGAGTAGTCACAGATTGACCCCCTGACCTCAAAGGCTCATAACCAGTTTCACCCTCTGCCCTGTTGTGGGCACATTTTTGCTAATTGAACCAAAATGATTTGCTTACTTTTTGAGACTACAGTAGAAACCAGTTCATTGTTAATTTATATGAACCAAAACACAAAGTTTGAAGCTTAAGTTCATGGTACACGTTACTACTGCTAGGAACAAAAATATAGTGGGCACACCATACCGGAGGCAACTAGATTATATGTCGGGCAAGTTAGTAAGAATAAACCAAAGAAAGAAACAAAATGGTTCACTAAAAAGAGTTAAGTAGGATAGTGTATTTGGGGGAAATCTGAATATTCAAGGAAACAGGTGGTGTAGCTGACAGAGAAGAGTATAAAAATAGACAAAATGAGGGAAAACACATTTTCAGTGCTATCAAAGCACAGAAAGAGGAGGAAATTGCTAAATCTATTAAAAAGGGAGATCAAATCTTTTTTAAGTACATTAGTGAGAGAAGGAAAAAAGATACAATGGATCACTAAAACTGGGCACAACACTTATGTTGAGGGAGACCAGGATGTAGCAAACCATTTAAACCATTACTTTTAGAAATAAATTGTACTAACAATAACACGTTGGGGAATCATATTGTTTCTAGTAATGACGGTTCATTTTTAGGATTGCTGGAGACAGAGGTATTAAGAAGAACTGGCTTGATTAAAGCCTAAGCAATAGGCCCTCGTGATATTCATCCCAGAGTTCTAAGAGAGCTTTGAGGTATAGTTGTTGGACCAATATCAGATTTTTTTTAATCAATCTCTTCTAACTGGAGAAGTTCCCCATAACTGGCAGGCAGCTAATATTTTACCTATCCACAAGAAGGGCAGCAGGGTAGAAGCTGGCAATTACAGGACAGTGAATTTAACATCAGTTGTAGTTATAGTGCCTTTAAAAAGTATTCATACCCATACTGCAAACTGGACTTCTTATGGCTTTCTTTCAACAATGGCTTTCTTCTTGTTACTCCTCCATAAAGGCCAGATTTTTGGAGCGCATGGCTAATAGTTGTCCTGTGGACAGGTTCTCCTACCTTAGCTGTGGATCTCTGCATCTACTCCAGAGTTACCATGAATCTTTTGGCTGCTTCTCTGGTTAATGCCCTTCTTGCCCGGCTTATCAGTTTAGTTGGACGGCCATGTCTTGGTAGGTTTGCAGTTGTGCCATACTCCTTCCTGATGGATTGAACAGTGCTCGTGAGATGTTCAAAGCTTGGGATATCTTTTTAGAACCTAACTATGCTTTAAACTTCTCCACAACTTTATCCCTGACCTGTCTGGTGTGTTCTTTGGCCTTAATGATACAGTTTGTATATTAAGGTTCTCTAACAAACATCTGAGGGCTTCACAGAATAGCTGTATTTATACAGAGATTAAATTACAATACAAACAGGTGGACTCTATTTACTAATAAAGTGACTTCTGAAGGCAATTGGTTCCACTAGATTTTAGTTAGGGGTATTAGACTAAAGGATGGACTCTATTTACTAATAAAGTGACTTCTGAAGGCAATTGGTTCCACTAGATTTTAGTTAGGGGTATCAGAGTAAAGGGGGCTGAATACAAATGCATGCCACACTTTTCACATATTTATTTGTAATAAAAAATTTAAACCGTTTATCGCTTTTCTTTCACTTCACAATTATGTGCCACTTTGTAGAGAAAGGAGTCACCGCTCCAGGTGGGATCACTAAATGGTTACAGGTGGTGCAGGATACCGAGGGTGCTGGCGGTGCACTAAGCAAAATGAAGACAAAGAAAAATGGAGAGCCGCACTCCAAAACCTGATGGGTGGTCTTTTATTCAATAGACAGCATGTACAAAAATAGGGTCACAGCAGTAGAAACAAGGAACAGCCGACGCGTTTCGCACTGGATCAGTGCTTACTCATGGCTCAGCCATGAATAAGCACTGATCCAGTGCGAAACGCGTCGGCTGTTCCTTGTTTCTACTGCTGTGACCCTATTTTTGTACATGCTGTCTATTGAATAAAAGACCACCCATCAGGTTTTGGAGTGCGGCTATCCATTTTTCTTTGTCTTCATATGTGCCACTTTGTATTGGTCTATCACATAAAATCCAAATATAATACATTTACGTTTTTGGTTGTAACATGACAAAATGTGGAAAATTTCAAAGGGTATGAATACTTTTTTAAGGCACTGTAAGTTAATGGAATCACTCCTGTAAAGAAGGATCATTGATCACTTACAAGTACCCAAAGTAGCATTGCTTTACTGAGCGCAGATCATGTCAGACGAATCTGAAAGATAATTTTTTTATTATATGACCAATGTTTTGGACCAGGGTGGTGCTGTGGACATAGCATACTGTATCTTAATTTCAGCTAGGCATTTGACACAGCTCCACATCTAATAGAAAAGTTGTACAAGTTAGGACTTAACCCTGGGGTGGTTCAGTGCAGTGGCGGCCACTCCAAAAGGGGCGCCGCCCCCCAATCCATGCACCAAGGCCCTAATTTACATACAGGGCACCAGACGCATGGATTTCAATGGGGTTTTTCTTTTTCTTTGAAGCACATAATTAGAGCCTGAGGCCTCGTACACACGACCATTTTCCTCGGCAAAATCCATCAAGAAAAATGCTGGCAGAGCATTTTTGCAGAGAAAAACGGTTGTGTGTATGTTTTTCAGCGAGAAAACTTTTGTAGATCTCGACGAGAAAAAAGAGAACATGCTCTCTTTTTTCTCATCGGGAGTCTCAATTTCCTCGTGTGTATGCTTAGAAACCCGCACATGCTCAGAATAAAGTATGAGACGGGAGCGCACCTTCGATAAAAGTAGCGCTCGTAATGCAGTAACATGAGGTTAGCAAAAGCCGCCCAAAGGGAATCGAACTTCCCCTTTATAGTGCTGTCGTATGTGTTGTACATCACCGCGTTTGAGAACGACGAGATTTTGTCTTGACAGTGTGTATACAAGGAAAGCTTACCAAGATTCTCGTCAAGCCTGACAAGAACCTTGTTGAGGAAAACAACGCTTCTTTTACGACGAGAATCTCGGTCGTGTGTACGAGGCCTGAGGCTCTAATTGGCTTTAAATAGGGTGGACTCGGGGCGAAGAGCACTGCGCCCCGAGCCCACCCAGTTGTGTGACAATAGCAAAATAATATTCGCTATTGCCGTCCTGCTTCTTCTCCCATAAAATCAGGAAGCAGGTCTTAAGACCTGTTCAGCCCAGAGGAGAAGTGACCATATTAGCTGGGAGCAGAAGCAGAGAAGCCGCCGAGGAGGAGACACAGGGGAAAGCTGACGAAGCTGCCTGCGACCTGGCTGGTGTAAGTGCGGGGCTCGTGGGTGAACAGGCTAGAGACGGGGGGGGTTTGTTTGCCGATTGACCGAACAACAGGGGGTTGATCAATCGACCAAATGGGGGGTCGGGTGGTTTGTTTGGCGCCTCTCCCCCCCAAAAAAAACGGAGCACCAGCCAACCACTGGTTCAGTGGATATGCAATTGGCTAGATACCAGAGTGTGGTTGCAAATGGGTGTTCCATTGGAAGAGACGAGTCATTGGTATACCACAAGGCTCTGTACCAAGTCCTGTTCTATTTACTCTCTATATAAGTGATATAACTAAAGGTTTGTTGGGTAAGGTATGTCTTTTTGCTAATGACACAAAGGTGTGTAATAGGGTTGATATCCCTGGAGGTGTCTGTAACATGGAACATAATTTGGCATTGTTGAAAGATTGATCAAAGCAGTGGAGACTGCAGTTCAATGTTTCTAAATTTAAAATAATGCACCTAGGGAAAAATAATCTCCTGAAAGAGCATAACATTGGGGGTACAGTGTTGGCCAGCACTACAGAAGAAAAAGATTTGTGGGTACTTGCAAGCATACCCCACTTTTATGTACACAATGGGGTTTATTTACTAAAGCTGGAAAGTGCAAAATCAGGCTCACTTCTGCATAGAAACCAATCAGCTTTATTACCAAAGCTTTGTAGAAGTGAGCCTGATTTTTCACTTTGCAACCTTAGTAAATAAACCCCATTGTGAACTTAAAAGTGGGGTATGCCTGTATTTCAGATGATTGCAAAATAGACAAACAGTGTGACCAGGCAGGGGGAAGAGTAAAAAGAATTCTAGGATGCATCACTAGAGGGATCAACAGTAGGAGGTCCCGATTCCCTTATATATAAAACATATTGAGGGGGGAGGAATCCGGACAGCTGAGGTTTCATTTTTGTGTGGACTTCCGCTTTAATATGTACAGTTTGGAGGAAAGAAGGGAAAGGAGCAACATGGCTAAAACCTTTACATACATCAAGAGGGTGAAAAGGGCTGAGGAGGGCAGAATTTTCAATATGAAACCAAAATCGAGAACACGGCAAAATGACCTCAAACTAACTGGAGGAAAGTTCAAAACTAATCCTAGAAAGTATTATTTTACTGAAAGGGTAGTTGATGCTTGGAATAAACTTCCAGCAGAGGTAGTGAGTCAGTCAACAGTAAATGGCTTCAAACATGCTTGGGTTTAACATAGATCTATAGCCAGTGTAAGATTGGGGTGATCAGACTCCAGCGGTAGGTGCATTTTTAGTGAGTTTGCCAATCCAGAACTGAATTTTTAAGGGCCTGGTAGCCCACTTTTATTTAAAAGCACAAAAAGTTCACAAATACATCAGTAGCCCTCACAGGGGGTTCCACCATTACTGTATCTTTACTCAACAGTTTAGCTTCCTGGCTTTCATTCTTGCCATCCGGCTGTTTCAGGCCTTTAGCACAAACTAGAGTTAAGCTCTCGCCTAGCTTACTCCTGATCAGCGCCTTGCTGCTCAATCACCAATGACATCTGCCTCCTAGAGACATGCAGCCTGTGACTCCTCTCAGAGGGATGGGAGTCCACATGACTCCCAGGCACAGTCCTGTCTGTTGGGTGGGGCTCTGAGCCATATGGCCCATACACGCGATCCGAATATCGGACGAAAACGATCGTCCGATGATGGATCGTACGATTTTTGGATCGTGTGTACACTACTTTCGACAGCCGATCACGACTGTTCATCCGATTAAATTCGATCGGACAAGCGCGAAAATTTTTCTCGTCCGATGTCCGAATGTCCGATTTTCGTTTAGTCAGTACAGCCGTCGTCCGACAATACAATACAAATACATTACAACACGTGACATCACTTCCGATCGTTTTTTTCTATCGTACGAGAATTTTCGTGAGTTTAAAAACCTATTTTATTTTACTCGCGATTATTAAGCGAAAAAAGTCGTACGATCCGTCGGCCGATATTCGGATCGTGTGTATGGGCCAATAGTCAGGTCAGAACTACAGTAAATAGCTGAACACACAGCTGTGCAATTAGTGCGTCTTTCTCTCCAAAATATGGCGTAAACCAGCAACCTTTAAGGTCGCACAGAGTCCCACCACCACACCAGACAAAAAAAAATACAAAACATATATATAAAAAAAAAATAAACAGACTTGATAGTCAACTCTTTTTCTGCCTTTACTTTTCTTGGTTTCTGTAATTTATTGTATAATAAGCATCTGTTGTCTGTGGGAACTGAAAATGTCTTAGATTACATAGTGTACATTCTGTAGCAAAGTCACAGACATAAATTCCAGTAATGCCATTTTAATAATTTCTGGAACAGAAGTTACTTCAGGTCACAAAGGCAGCTAGGAGACGGGATTTTCCTATATCCATCCATGTCACCAAAATAAGAAATTATTTTCATTGCACCACCTGCAGCCACTCAAATTATTCCTTAAAGTCTAACCAGAGGTGACTGGAGCTGTGCAGTCCTACAGTACATTCATGAGCAGTATATTTGCTGCCATCCTGTGAAGAACTTTAGTATTAAACCTTTACACTTAAAAAGTATGAAAACTCAACATTTCAACATTTCACATTTCTGATATGTGCCTGCTGTACCATGCTGTACCATGTTCTTGTATGTGAAAGTATCCTATCCTCTTTTAGAAAGTATCCTATCCTATCCTATCCTCTCATCCTTTGTGTGAAATCCCTGGTGTTCCTGCCCATCCTTTTGCTTACCCATTAGAAACTGACCACACCAAGCAGGAGAACACATTGTGGTCAGTTATCTAGCTGAGCTGGGAATTCAGTGTGCTCTCCTGCAATAATCAGACTTGTCCTGACATGCCTCCACTGCATAGCCTTTCACTGGGGAGATCAGTGTGCTGTTACTTCTCCTCCCCCAGCTCTTATGTAGCTGAGAACAGAGAGAACAGAAGGAATGTGATCACTTTAAAAAAAGGGAAGAAAAGGTATTTATAATTTTATTTTATTTTTATAATCCATACACAAATGTTTTGCCTTTTATTTCTATTTTAAACTGAATTGGTTGTTTTATAATATGTTCATTTGCAATCACCTTAACAAATCATGTTATAAGCGTGGACCATAGACATGTAGTGGGAGCCACTGCTCAGTCAGGCTAGATGTTAGGGTGCTAGGGTAGGGTTAGGGTTAGGAGTAGGTTTAGGGTCAGGGGTTAGGGTTTCCCATTGAAGAATAAGGCTAGGACTCAGGAATTGGAACAGGGACCTCCCCTAGAGGTCAAATGTCAGAGGGCGGGTTCCCAGAGGTCAAAGGTCACATGGCATGGCTGACCCACCCCCACCAAAGTGTACCGCCTACCCCAACTAAGTCAGAGAATGAATAAGCTCTAAAACCACCATACTAACACAACTTAATACAATAACCCTTAGAAATCTACCTAAAATTGTTCCATATTTTGAACATGCAACCCCTTTAAGCACAAGAAAGAAAATACAAATGTCATAGTGATCAAAAGACTTACCCGAGCTCCATTTTCTAGTAATACTTTGGCACAAGAGACATGGCCACCAAGGCACGCTTCATGAACAGGAGAAACTCTGTCCATGGTCAGAATGTTCACATTAAAACCCTACAGTAAAAAAAAATGTAGACTGTTATCAACATTCTATCAAAGTTTACAGGCAAATAACTGCATAAGATACTGCAAACATGGTCTTTAAAGTGGAACTCCAGGAAATCAGTCACTTTATAAAATGTGCTGGCTTACAATGGGTCAAGTCCAATGAGGTGCAAGCCACCTTGTGGACTTCTCTCTTATTTTTAACTGACAGTTTAAAAGCACTAGGAGTATAGCTATCACTATACTCTTTGCTCTATGACAGGGGAAATAATGCATTCCCATACAACAGCAGTCCTGTCCACCCCTAACCTCCATTGTCCATTTACAGAAGGCTTTGTATTTTGTGCATGGGTTCATATACAACAAAACGTTTTGTGAATGGGCAAGAGTTCAGGAGGGGTGGACAAAGCGTCTGCACACGACTCTATGGGAGGGGAGTATCAAAGTGCCAGATGTGCAGTATAGCGATAGCTGTTCTCCCAGTGCTCAGTACTGTATAAGTGTAAATTGTAATCTAATCTGCAATTCTAGAATTCACGTCATCAGACTATTAGGCAGCCTCCCTCAACCTATTTAACATAGAGGAACCCCTCAAATAATTTTCATGTCTCAAGGATCCCCTGTTAAATTAGTACCCTGGGCCCCTGGATGAAGTAAGTTATTATGAAACGGACGTAGGGCGGAGCAACACGCTGATGTCACCTTGTGCTCCATACGGTTCCCCAGTAGGACGGGTGTCTGTTTGTGCAAATGCCGGCACAGCAGACTCAAAGGCCTAACAAAACTGCAATATTAATTGTTTTTAATACATTTTTATACGTTTAATGCTCACTCACTCACTATATGGAGCGTTTATTATTTCTATATATCGCGTGCACCTGTGGACGGTCCATTTGTTGAGAGCCACTGTTCAGAGATCGTATTTGCGTTTGCTGATTCTTGGAGAGAGCTGACCGATTAGAGGTAAACATTGATCCTCTGTTATGGGGGAGCGTGGCAAGCTGGTAAGAGGTAATTTCTGCTGATTCATGGTGGATTTAACACAATTGCTTTTTGGATATGATATCTCACAATATATGGACTTCCTTCACAGAGCACTGGTGTTCAGTTTATCAATTTAAGCTCATATGCACTAGTAATTTTATGGACATTTCTTTTGGTTTCACGTATAAACACTTTGAATGTTTTTTGTTTTATATATTTTCATCTTTTTTTAAGTTTGTGGATTTATGTATGGGTCATTTATTAATTAATTTTTGGTTATCTTATTTGTTACTTTGGTTTAATTCTATTTTGAATGATCACAAGGTTAGCACAATTTATTTTTCTTTTATATTTCTTTTAATTTAGTACATCTACTTATACTGGCACCCCCAAAAATCAATGGGTAATCCCTTTACAATGGGTAATCCCTTTTAATAATTAACCTTTGCGAGCCCAATAAGCTTGATATGAGTTCATTTATGTTTATGCTTCTTACTTCCTGTGTTTCATCCAATGATTGCTACAGCTAACTTTGCAAAAAACAGGATTTTGGGTCATAAGTTTATTCTATCTGTGTTATTGGGTAACTGAGCCTGAGCCGTATGTAACTGAGTTATTAATTATTGTTTAATCAACCCAATCTGTAGAGTGCATTGTGTTTGTCTGTCCATACCTGAGCTATTAGTGTTTTCACAGTAAGAAGTCTTCCATGAAATGCAGCATCGTGTAGTGGAGATCGGTCTGTCCAAGAACCTAAGGAAATATTTTTTAGTGAAAATCACATCATCCAGATCTTTATAACCATGTGAGACATGTGAGTTTACACTGGTCAGTTCTTTTTTACTATCTTACAGTAAAAATTGGAAAGAGATTTTCTAGTCCACAGCAACAAATACTGACATTGTAATGTAATTGTTTTTTTCAAAATTCAAGTCCTTGGCCATTACATCTCTGGTGACTCTTGACCCCATGGTTGATATAAAATCCGGTGGAAATAATTTCAAATTCGGTTGAAATAATTTCAAATCCGGTAGAAATAATTTCAAATTCGGTTAAAATTATTTCCAATTCGGTTGAAATTATTTCAAATCCGGTTGAAATAATTTCCAATCCAGTTGAAATATCATCGAATTTGGTTGAAATATTAACGCTAGCGGAAGAAATATTATTGAAATCTGTTGAAATATTTTCGAATCCGATCAAAATATGATCGAATTCGAATCCGGTAGAAATATTATCGAATCCGGTACAAATGTTTTCAAATTCAACCGTTTTTCGATCTAATTTGGTTGAAAACGATCGAATTCGACCGGGTTTTCGAATTCGGTCGAAAACGATCGAATTTGACCGGGTTTTTTCGAATTTCTATCAAAAACGTTTAAATTCCGAAAACGAATTTAACAAATTTATCGAATTTAACGTAACAAAATTAATTAAATACCGAATTAAAACAAAACAAAACACATTTTTTCCTTTTGCACATGTCTACTTTTAACTACTTTTCTTTTGGTATCTCAAGCCCTGTTCATGCCTATGTGATATATTGCACGCCTTACATCATGTGGGAACAAACCTGCAGGAAATACTTTGTTTTCTTCGGTACATGCTTACATACCAGTAAATGCAGTGATTTTTGAAAAAGATAAATAATTTATACAACCAACCTTGTTGAACAGAAAAATGCACATGGATGCACGGCAGGTATGTGTGTGCGCTAGTGCACAGCTATAGGTGTGACTGAAGCTTCAGAGATCTCATTTGACCAGTTTTGCACAAATGACATTCACACTGCCCTCTTCCATACAGGAATTTCACTGTATTTTATATCATGGAAAAAGGAACAGCAACAATGGGAACCCGTTTTGTAATAGAATAAGTGAGACTCCAGAGTTTGCAGAAGGCATCATAGGGCAGATCCCTCATATTATTTTTGGTAGACTCATGGAGAACCTGGGACATTTATGAAAACTCTCACCACCTGGAAACAGGATTTTTTTTTTTTACTGCAATAAAACAACAACAAACTCCTGCACTAGAATCAGCTGACTGTGAAGTGTCACAGGTACCTGGTCAAATCGGAATTATCCCATAGATGTCTTACTGCCCTCTAGGACTGGGGTCGCCCTGACAGTACAGTGAGAATAGAAAAAGAAAAGAGGGCGCACTGACCTAGTGCATTTTTCAACAGATTTATTAAAAGATACGAATAAAATCATAAAGATGTCTACTCGCAAACATAAGTAAAAAACACGCTCATCAGGCCACATGTGTGGCTATCTCTCATTGGTTGCTCGAATCACTGAACCTGGGAGTGGGGGGTCCTGGATGAGGCCGTCTCAGGCTGATGCATTTCGAGGACTGGCTTTCTTCAGAGCCTCCTGAAGACCCGAGTGTTCAGCGGGCGGTCGCGTTGGCTTACCATAGATGTTTTCAGAGACCTGATAATCTTCGACCACTTCTGTGGTATTACAAACTGGAAGTGACCTGTACCAAGTCAATTTCAGTTTCAGTGGTTTGTTGATATTGGTCTGATCGGATGCTGTTAAGGTCAGACGAGACATGTGGGGTCTAATATCTCAGTAGAGAAGACCTGCCATTGCTAATTGTTGTCACAAGGCATGTAAACATCCTTGGACAACTTGCCATAATAGATGGAATCATGAATTTTGAACTCTACCAGAAAATCCTGAAGGAGGATGTCCGGCCATCAGTTTGTGACCACAATCTTAAGCTCACCTGGGTTACGCAGCAGGACGAGACCATGATCCTAAATACTCCAGCAAGTTTACTTCCTAATGGCATGAAATTAGGGTTTTGTTGTGACCTAGTCAAAGTCCGGACTTAAAGCCGAATTAAGATGCTGTGGCATGACTTTAAACTTGGTTGAATACCCTCCAATGTTCCTGAATTAAAACAATTCTGCAAAGAAGATTGGGCCAAAATTCCTCCACAGTGATGTGAAAGACTCATTGCTACCACAAATACCTGATTGCAGTTGTTGCCGCCAAAAGTGGCACAACCAGTTTTTAGGTTTAGGGGCAATTTCTTTTTCACACAGGCCAAGGCAGGTTCGGACAAATGGATTGGATAAATTAAATTATCATTTAAAAACTGCATTTTGTATTTATCTTTGTGTAATATTAAAATTTGTTTGATGATCTAAATAATTTAAGTGTGACACATATGCAAAAAAATAAAAAAAATCAGGAAGGGGCAAACACTTTTTTATAGCACTGTAAGTGACTAAAGGGGCATTTTTAACAAAGATTTTCTAAGCATTAAACTGTTATTTTTTTTAGGTTAAAAATGTAGGGCTTTTGTGTACTGGCTTGCTGAGCCTGCGGAAAATAAAAATTCAGGCATATTCCCCCCCCCCCCTTTTCCCAGAAGACCAGGTACTTCTTATAGCCACCCTTAAACATTATGTGTGGCTGTACTCATTTATACGCTATATACTATATAAGGTTTAGTGAGTGTTAAGCCTCGTACATTTCCATCGGACAATTCGTTGGCCGCGAACTTGGTATGCATACAGACGGCAGAACTTTTTTCAGCCAATGTACACGAAACAACGTGGTTTTTCAGCTCTTTAGCGCCACCCTTTGGGCAACTTTTGCTATGGTTAGCATTAGTTCGGAGAATGCGTGTTTGTACTTTGGATTTAATTCCGATGGATTGTTCGATGGAGTGTCTGATGGAGTGTACAAATGGTGGGATTATCTGACACAATTGTTGTCGGAAAATCTGATCGTGAGTACGGGCCTGTATGCAGCACCTTGGTATTCAGTGTGGGGGAAATATGCCAGAATTTGTCTTGCACAGGTTCAAGTTGCCCGTGTGCAAGAGCATGTAAAGACAGTGTGCAATTAGCTGGTATGGAAAACACTCCTCCTTTTTACTACTTCTATAAAGGAGACCAAATAATTGTGCCCGACCAAGGGTGACAAGATATGTTCAATAGTCATTTGCCTTTGCATCATGACCATACAGGATGTGACATCTTGGTAAACAAGCTTTTGCTAGACTGCAGGCCCACATCCTACATTGCTGCTTCATCTAGGCTAGGTACCTGCAGTATGAACACATATACTTCTAGTGGATAAATAGAGTAATTCTAATAGAGAAAACGCTAATAATTTACACAAAATGTCTGGTCTGTATAATATAAAAAAACAATGAATATCCTCCACATCATAAAAAAATTGGATACCGAAAAAAAAAACAGCTTGTTCTGTTTTACCCAGACTCAGCATTAGCCATAATAATGTGTTATTATGAGGGAAGCATAGCACACCGTTAATGATGTTAACAATGTATGTATATTTACTAGACAGCCTATGGCAAACTGCTACGGAAGGCATTATGATTTATACCATTTTAATCTTATTATACAGAATCATGTTACCTTGTACTACTCCATAGAACTCCTCAGCTATTCTGGCAGCCTCCTTCCGATTGCCTCGCACAATGTAAAAATGCGTGAGCACACACAAGGACACCTTGATTAAAAGTTTAAAACAGAACAGGGCAAATATTGCCACATAGATATTAGTAAGAGTCAGGAGCACAGAACTGGCCTCCATTGTAGCAAACAGTTCAGCTAAACAGCTTGTAGTTTAGCAGTCTATTTTTGGCCTCTCTGAAAGTCTATTTTAGAACTTTCCACTCTCTGACTACATAGAACGGCTCTCACTGTGCAATAAAGGAAACCTAAATGTAAATGAACGGTATTAGAGACTTATCCTTGTGTCAGGATCGTAAGTGTCAATCTTTTGATCTGGGACCCCAAAAAGACCCGATTTAAAAACACAACTCAAATAGTATAATACAAGCATGTGCAATCAGGGGTTCCATGGAAAGGTTCCTCCAGAGATTGATAGGGGTTCCTTGAGTTGTGATGGAATAACCTCCCATCTAATGGTGCCTGCATAGTTTTGGGGGCAGATGCCACCTGCGAGAGCCATCAGCAGGGAAATAAAGCTCTTTTTAGCTGTCTGCAAGGGTGGCTACTGATCACCAATGTAAAGGGTATTTCTGCCACGTGCCCCCAATGAATTGGGTTTAGTAAGGCTTCCCTCCTCCCCAGACCTATTATTTTATGTGTATCTCTCAAGGTTGGGGATAGGATGGCTTGTCAAATCAACATTTATTGTGAAACCAAGTTTTAAAGCCTAAAGCCTCGTACACATGATCGGTTTGCCAAGTAAGCCGAGCGTGTGTACGAGGCTTTCAGGTTTCTCGTCTGGAAATCTGGCCAGAATCTCGACGAGAAAAATAGAGAACCTGCTCTCTATTTTCTCGTTGAGAATCTTGTCGGCCTGTTTCCCAACAAGAAACCCGAGAGTGTGCATACTTAACCGGTCGCCGTGGAAACCTGCGCATGCTTGAAATGACTTTGACGCATGCGCGGTAGTGTCCACAGCATAGGTAGGGTGAAGCAAGATGGTGGCGATGGCAACGAATGTGACAAGCGCATACTCATCATACGCAATGAGGTCACCGTGTTCTTGCCTTTCTAGAGAACCGCTGTCTTTTGAAAGGTCTGTGTGTACACTCGGGCAGCAAAAGATACTTGCCAAGAATCTCGTCGGGAAAAACAACGTTTTTTCCTGACGAGATTCTTGCCCGTGTGTACGAGGCCTAACTCTTTTCATTTTATTTTAGACAGACTGGGGGACAGGTTGCAACCTCTGTGGAGTCCACATACTGCCTAACCTGCAAGTAGGGAAATCCAGGAGAAAAGAAGGAACCATAAGCCATTCTTCAACCGATTTTTTTTATTGCCAACATTTCTTGTTGTTTTTACATTCAGCAGTCAGCAGGGAACCCCATTGACAGCGGATGACTCATTGGTTGTTAAGGACATGGCAGCCGGCTTTCCAGCCAGTTCCTTAACAACCAGCTATATACAGTTTGTTATGGAGAAAAAAAAACGCATAAAAAAAAAACGGATCCCCCAGTTGTACTTCCCCTAGTATGTATGATGCATGCATATTCTTAGCCCCCAAGTGCATAACTTTACATTTATCAACATTAAACCTCATTTGCCATTTAGTTGCCAAATAAGACAGAGCATTGAGGTTGTCTTATAAGTTGGAGACATCCTGTAAGGACGTTATTCCACTGCATAGCTTAGTGTCATCTGCGAAGACAGAAATGTTACTTTTGATCTCAGCTAGTTTTCTATCCAATTACAAATTGATCTTTCGAAAGCCTATAGACTTTACCTTACACATTAGCTGTGTGTGGGGAACGGTGTCAAACACATTTGCAAAATCCAAGTATACCACGTCCACAGCCACCCCTCTGTCCAAGGGTATACTTCGTCATATAAAGAAATCAGGTTTGTTTGACTTCTGTTTTTCATGAATCCATGCTGTCTGATGCTTAAAAAAAATGTTTACAGCAAGAACTTGTCTATGTGGTCTTTTATTAAACTCTCCGGTATCATCCAGACTATAAAAGTTAAACTAACAGGTCTATAGTTACTTGGCAAAGACTTTGATCCATTTTTAAATATGGGTACCACATTGACTCTGCGCCAATCCAGTGGTACCATTCCAGTCTCTAACGAGTCCCTAAATATTAGAAACAATGGCCTTGAAATGACAGAGCTTAAAGCGGAATTTCACCCTAAATATAAGATCTCCCATGTGATTCAGCATACTGGCGTCAGCGCCAGTATGCTGTTTTTTTTTTTTTTTTTATCCCACACTTACTGTATTATCCTGTAATTTCATTTTTTTCCCCCGCGGTGGACGGCGCCAGTACAGCGCGTCACATCTTCCGAAAATACCCAATATGGACTCGGGTAATCTCGGCGAAAATGCGGCGCCTGGGCACAGACCTAGGAGCTGACTGCGCAGGCGCCGTATTTCTCCGAGTCCTACGGCTATGGCGCGTCACGCCCTCCGAAATAGGACTCGGAGAAATACGGCGCCTGCGCAGTCAGCTCCTAGGTCTGTGCGCAGGCGCCGCATTTTCACCGAGATTACCCGAGTCCATATTGGGTATTTTCGGAAGATGTGACGCGCTGTACTGGCGCCGTCCACCGCGGGGGAAAAAAATGAAATTACAGGATAATACAGTAAGTGTGGGATAAAAAAAAAAAAAAACAGCATACTGGCGCTGACGCCAGTATGCTGAATCACATGGGAGATCTTATATTTAGGGTGAAATTCCGCTTTAATTCTTTTAAGATCCGCTATGGACATGAGCTCCCCCAGGTCAGGGGAAGCCACGGTCTGCATTCCAAAAGGGTCCTGTGTGTGTTTGGATCTGTTTTAGGTGCAAATTCAGGCAAAAATTCTGACCCGATTCAACCTGAACTGGTGAACAGGAACGTACTGGACCCTATACTGTGAACCCCGGCTGCACATATGTGAACCCAGCCTTAGTGGTAGACTCATGCCAGATACATAATCACTCTTCTTTGCATTTCCGTTCCTAGGAAAAAAAGTGCATTGCAGTTAATTAAAGGTTGGTGTGACATAAAATTCAAGGGATTTGTAGCTTAGGCACTGATGGATTTACTTTTGCAGAGTGCAGAATCACTAATTTCAGTAGCCACCTCTTTTACGTGAAGCATCCGATGAGCATGGAACACCAGAGATTTGTACAGTCGTTTTCCCACATTCCCCACGCTGTGACTGGCTGGAGCAGCGATGACATCACTAGCATGCATGGGAGCCGCCGCTAACGGCATGATGCCGTTAGTAGTGGCATGCTCAGTGCACCTGCACCCGATGTCTATGGCACATGCGCCGTAGACATTGGTGCCACAATTTTTTGCAAATATCTCCTTAACCTTTTAGGTTTGGGAGATATTTCTTGCACCTACAGGTAAGCCTTAATCTAGGCTTACCTGTAGGTTAAAGTGGTTGTAAAGGGTTTACAACTACTTTAAGACACCAGTGAAAGGGTCAGCTCAACAGCAGAAAGCTACTGTATTGAGGGGGGAAGGGGGTGGGGCTAACAGTTTGAACCTCCCTCTTGAAGTTGCCTCTTGTGCAGTCACCACTGGGTGGGTGGTTTTGTCCAATTACTTTTCTATTAACTATGGAGGCCCAGAATCTATAATGTCTGTGCATGGCTGCTCGGTCTTCACCGCTGCCCTGTAGAAGAAAGATGGAAATAACTGCCATACACACAAAATAGCTGCTTGTATTTTATTATCTTTGTTGCATTTTAAAAAAGAAAAAAAAAAAAATCACAAGAATTTATAAAAATGTAAATAAAACTTCAAATAAAATTAAATACAGTATAGTGGAACCTCGGATTGAGAGTAACGTGGTTAACAAGTGTTTCACAATACGAGCACTGTATTTTTTCCAAATCGTAACTCGGTTTGCGAGTGTTGTCTCGCAAAACAAGCACAATTCCATTCGGCGCCGATCGGAAATGCACGGAAAGGCCTGAGGACAGCACGTCTGACCTCGGCAAATCTCGGTAACAAAGTCTTTCTGAGGTTTGTCAAGGTGTCCTCGGGTCTTTTTGCCCGTTCCCGAGGCTCTCCGGCGATGGTAGTACATACCTACTACTTTGGTCAGTTTTCAACCCATTCAATATCATTGCAGTCAGATCTTTGTCCTAACCATCCGACCTGTGACATCCGACATGGTGAATACAGAAAGAGAGAAAAGGAATTTTATGTCACACTGGGATTGTTTTTATTGGTCAAAAAGACAAAGTCAGACTATGTCAAAGTCAGAACAAAATTGTATCCTCTTAATTCAAGTCGGATGGAAGTAGGACCGATGTCGCAGGGCAAAGTAGTATGACAGTCGTACAACGGTCGTGTAGTACCAGTGTAAACCCGGCCTAAGGTAGGGTTTTTTTTTTACTTTTAAAACCACAGCATTTAGTTAAAGTTGGGTGGGGGGTATTTGTGGCAGGGGCTGGGGAATCTACCCTGGAATGCCTGCTATTACATGTCAGTTTATGCTGTATATATTTTTAAATAACACATCCACTTTTACACATATTCTGTGGGCTCACGGTCCACAACCAGCAGCTTAAATGGCACATGCAGTTTCTAGGTGTGACGGACTCACCCGGGACATAGGCATTTGGAGGGGACTGAATGCTAGCCTCTTGCCTTGCGATCATGGGCCCTGGCATTTGGGGGAACGGTGCTCTTTGTGAGCTGTATGCCTGGGAACCCTTAAGTGTTGTTACTTTGGATTCAGGTCCATGTCCCCCCCAAGACACACAGACTCTGGGAACCCTGTATATGCCATATTAGAAAAAGAGTGACCGATTCATACCGTTGGGACATATACTGTAAGGAGATGCTAATGCATGGGTCTTCAAACTACTTCCCTCCAGTTGTTCAGGAACTACAATTCCCAGCATGCCTAGTCATATCTGTGAATGTCAGAGTTTTACAATTCCTCATGGGATGTGTAGTTCCGCGACAGCTGGAGGGCCGTAGTTTGAGGATCTCTGTGCTAATGTCATCACCTCCAGCCACCTGTCTGTCTGTTGTCCTCTATAATGTAAATGAGTCTAGTGTGGCTTCTCTGTCACCCATTGTTGTTTGTGCTAATTGTCCCTGCAGTTGTATGAGGGAGTTCTGTGTTGATATGTATGATAATGTGTATTGTAATTAGGGAGTCACATCGGGTGCATAAGGGATTAGTTAATTAGCTCATGTTAATTTATGTTTCTGGTATTGTTAGAGCAATATGAGCAGGAGGAGTGAACTCCCTCGTCTTCTACTGTATATAAGACTTGTATTCTGGTTCTAATAAAGAGTTCATGTTTAGCAGACAAACAAGTATCGTCTCATTGTGTGCTTGTGAGCAGTTGGAATATCTGATATCTATATCCAGATTGGAAGGAAGCGGTATATGACAAAAGCACTCAAACGGAGTGTGGGACGGTTTGTTACATTGGTGGTTATCTGATGTTGCTCACTCACAACATCCTCTCTGCAGATGAGAAGAATGCTCCCTGATGCATGTTTTGGACCCACACGGATGTTCTGTTATGCAGCCGGTCACCTGTCATTGATTTGAACAGGCTGCCTGTACGGGTCTGCATGGAACACCTACACATCCCATACGGGTGAAGACTGCCCTTTATACGGGTGTATGGAGAAGTAAGAGATCTCTTTGATAAGTTATGGAAATTGCACACTGTGCTTCACACTGATCCACTAGATGTACTGAAGTTGACAAATCAAATTAAAGAAATTAAGGAGGGGCAAGTATAAGGATGTTATTTATTTAAACAAATAATAATACATTTACAGAAAAATAAATCAACCTGATTGGTCATAAAAAATAAAACAACCACACACCTCCATATTGGCTCTGATTTTGTTCCCTCCACAAAATAGTCCCCCAAACAGCTCTTAGGACATTTCCCTTCTTGTAATAAGATTTATTTTTACATGAAGAGTAGCCTCCTGACAACACCCTTTATTTTACCATTATCCATAATATGATAAAGTGGCCTCAAGGGGCCACCGTTCAAGTCTCCCACTATTGTTATTGGATCCAATATGAAAATCATGTGACACTATATTTGTGGTACCTACCACGAAACATGAATATTTACAACATGGTGTTAGGGCAGCCATAGACATTTTAAATCTTGGCCGGATCAACAGACTTAGGTACAACCAGCCTGCCAGATTTTACATGTGATTATTACTAGTGGCTAGCAATAATTACTGTCTTCTCCTGATGGGAATGGCTTATGCCACTCCCCCCCGCCAGGAGATCACAATGGCTTGGCGGGAGGGATTCTCCTGTCATGGTTGCAGGAGAAAAAAATTGCCCTGTGTATGGCAGGCGCTAGGAGACATGAGGCAGAAGGGGGTAGCAAGTTTAACTTGTTATGGATGGGTACACTATTGGTTGTACAACTACAATTTTCAATATTTTTTATTTACATAACATTTTCCTTGCTTTGAAAAAAATTAATATGTTTTAATTGATATCTATGTACTTTGAGGTATAATTTATGGGGGTACCTCTAAAGTGCCAATATAAGTACGATTTTTTTTTATTTTATTTAAAGCAGCCTTAAGACAAGAGATGATCGCCTCTCCAGATTTAAATAACTCTGGCTGACAAATCTCTGGAGAGAAAGGGATTGGACAGGATATATCAGCACAGGTTTAATTTAAGACACCTTTGCTTGGCTTCATTATAGCAACCGACCTAACCGGCAATAAGGGGTGACGAGTCTCCAAGAGGTATACAATGCCGGCACAGAACTTCGCAGATGAGGCCTAAATCAGATATTTTATTTTTTAAATGTACAGTGCACCACTTGTTAAAATGTTACTAAACCCACAACAGTAAAATCATCTGTATATGCAGTAAAGCATACTTGTTATACTCACTGTGGAACCTAAGGGGTTAATCCTTCACATTGTGTAAAAAGGCTGTTTGATCATGTCTCCCCTCCTTCCACTGTCCCCTGATCATTTCCCGATAACACAGAGCCTATGGAGTCAGGCTGCACATGCTCAGTTTGGTGTGTATTGCTAGAGAGTTTTTTTTTTTTGAGAGAGTGCATGTGATCAGCACAGGGCCAGTTAGCACTGTCCAGGCAGAGGGTCGGGGGTCCTGATCCTGACAGGACAGCTTGGTGCAGAATGAAAACTCCTTCTACAAGCTTTACCAGGCAGAAGCTGATAGAAGTCACAAGACTGCTATATATGGAAAGACTCCTGCGCTACCAAGGGGGATGGGTGGGAGTGGAATTGGGCTGGAAGGTGGACTGGGGATTCTGCAGCAGACTCCTGACACTCTGTCCTGGGCAGAGAGAAAAATGTATATGTAAAAGAAGGGGGTGTTGTCTGCGCTGAAAGTGAACAGGGGGGGAGGAGGGGGGGGGTGTGGGTGATAGGGGTGAATGGATGGGACGGGTGGCTGGATGGGTGGATGCAGGTGGGTTTAGGACAACATGATAACCAACATAATCGAAACAATGATGTGAATGAATAAACACATAAGGGTGATAACCAATAAATACAAAAATTATTACAATAATTATTACAATAAGGAAAAACCCAACACACTAGCCAGTGTAATGTGAAACCAGTGAAAAACAATCCTAAATCCAAACTATAAGACCAGAGAAAATTCCATGAGGAAATGCCTCTGGATGGAAAAAATATGAAATAAATAAAGTCTCTAGTGAAAAAACCCAAGAGTCCAGATAAGTCCAAATTGAAATGGTGGTGCCAGGAAAGGGTGACAGCAGAAAGCACCTCAGGTGGTCCCCAGCTCCTCACCTCAAGGCTATAGCTCGGATAGCCTGCAACAGCACCTCCCGGTGGAGGACAGTGATCCCTCGGCAGGGCAAGCAGCAGAGGCACTCCTCAGCGGTAAAGGTAAAGCAAAAAAGAAGAAAGCGAGTGAGTGACAATAAAAGACGTCTGGTAGGCAACTAGTGTCACTCGTACATCCACTCACCCCGGGGTGATGGATGATGGGCCTATCTCCCACGAACAGCGAGTTCGTACTTCTAATGGCAGATATCCTCTTCTAAGCTGGCCAGATGGTCACTCACAACAAGGGATCTCTCAGATGGCATACATGATAAAAGAAACAGACCATAGCGCAATCCCGCAAGGTAAAAAACACATTTAATAAAAAAATAAAACTCACATTTAAAACGATCCAAAAGGCACAAAACAAACAGACGTCAGGAACACACTGCGTCAGGCGTGTGGACTCTGTGGCTCCTAGGATCCCTACGCGTCTCGTCACACCTCGTGACTTCCTTAGGGGATAATGCTGGTGAGACTTCCTAATCTTAAATACACTGCTCAGTTGTCTGCTTTCCTGGACGCATAGCGGCCATTTTCCCGGGAAAATGGCCGCTATGCGTCCAGGAAAGCAGACAACTGAGCAGTGTATTTAAGATTAGGAAGTCTCACCAGCATTATCCCCTAAGGAAGTCACGAGGTGTGACGAGACGCGTAGGGATCCTAGGAGCCACAGAGTCCACACGCCTGACGCAGTGTGTTCCTGACGTCTGTTTGTTTTGTGCCTTTTGGATCGTTTTAAATGTGAGTTTTATTTTTTTATTAAATGTGTTTTTTACCTTGCGGGATTGCGCTATGGTCTGTTTCTTTTATCATGTATGCCATCTGAGAGATCCCTTGTTGTGAGTGACCATCTGGCCAGCTTAGAAGAGGATATCTGCCATTAGAAGTACGAACTCGCTGTTCGTGGGAGATAGGCCCATCATCCATCACCCCGGGGTGAGTGGATGTACGAGTGACACTAGTTGCCTACCAGACGTCTTTTATTGTCACTCACTCGCTTTCTTCTTTTTTGCTTTACCTTTACCGCTGAGGAGTGCCTCTGCTGCTTGCCCTGCCGAGGGATCACTGTCCTCCACCGGGAGGTGCTGTTGCAGGCTATCCGAGCTATAGCCTTGAGGTGAGGAGCTGGGGACCACCTGAGGTGCTTTCTGCTGTCACCCTTTCCTGGCACCACCATTTCAATTTGGACTTATCAAGACTGCTATATACTGCTGATGAAAAAGGGTATTTAGCTGTTTATATTTACTAAAATAATTGCATTCCCATGTTCTGTGTACTGTGGGAGACCAGGTATAATGAATACAGGGTCCTGGGTTTAGTAACACTTTAAAGCTGAATGTGGCTCACAAGCTAATACAGTACAAAGACCTTCAATAGAGTGTTGTGGACCAAAAGCCCTTTCCTCATCCTAATAGCATTTAGCTACACAAAGTAAAAAACAAAGTAATCGATTTCTGGTAAAAAATAAATAACATTTTTTGCACATGGAGAATACAATAAATCCAATATGGCCTAGTTGAGGATGTATTAACATTTCATAAACCAGTATAGTCCTTTAAAGGAAGATCATGTGGCCCATTCACACTTGTTCCAAAGATTTCATAAGACTATGAAAATCAATTTTCATCACTCAACAGGCCATCTGTTCGAAGAAGTTAAATATTTGCATATATATTTCTCATGTATAGAAGTTATGAATATAAAAGCTTATGATTATTATCAGTTCCTTTATCTGAAATAGTGCATCAAGAATGTTTACATTCCCTCACTTCAGCAGCGCTGGACATAGACAAGAAGAAATAAATGACAAGGCTGTCTTCATACTTGACGTGATTGTAGCCGTATTAGTGCAATTGTGACAGAGAAAATTGAGTACTGCCCGTGATATTTTTTTTATTTGCACTAACATACAATTTTTTAGGACAAACTTTCGGGGTGTTACCCCTTCTTCAAGGTCCAAGCAGTAGGCCGACTTCAAAAGATTACATTTAAAGTGTATGTCCCGCAAAAATGTGTTTTCCTATTTATGTGTAGAGTGGGAAAAGCTTGTAACCCTTACCAGTTATTTTACTGTGAATTTTTTTTTTTTTTACCACTTCAATACAGGGAATTTTCACCCCCTTCCTGCCCAGACCAATATTTAGTTTTCAGCGCTGTCACATTTTGAATGACAATTGTGCGGTCATGCAACACTGTACCCAAATAATTTATTAAATTTTTTTTACCCCACAAATAGAGCTTTTGTTTGGTGGTATTAGATCACCTCTGCGGTTTTTATTTTTTGCGCTATAAACAAAAGAATAGCGTCAATTTAGAAAAAAAAAACACAATATTTTTTACTTTTTGATTTAATAAATATAAAAAAAATCCTCCGTTTAGGCCGATATGTATTCTTCTATATATTTTTGGTAACCATTCACATTTGTACAGTACTTTAGTACTATAAAACTGCAATGATTACGGTGTAAATGTGATTGGCAGGGAAGGGGTTAAATGTGTTACCTAGGGAGTTATTCTAACTGTAGGGGGCGGGGACTCACAAGGGGAGGAGACCGATCTGTGTTCCTCTATACTGGGAACACGCATCGGTCTCCTCACCTGAGAGGACGTGGATTTGTGGGTTTACACCCACAGATCCACGGTCCTGCTGTGATCACGGGCATCGGTTCCCGCACACGCCCCCTAGGCAGGGAAGCCCAGGACGTAATATGACGTCCACCCAGGATGGGAGATCCCTCCTGTGGACATCACATGTACATGGGCGGGATGGGAAGTGGTTAAACAGATTTTGGTTATTACCTGTATCTATCCGTTACAGATTTCCCCCCTTACTTTTGGCCTGCTAAAACTGCCATCAGCATGAAATTTAGAAATAGAGGAGAAATCGAGCCACTAAAATCCAGACAAAACTGATGAAACAAAAACATTTTTAGCTTGACATAAACGTTACAGGTGATCATAGCTCATTTTCTATAGACTTATAATCAACTCATTTTATAGTAATTTGTAGCACAGATGTAGCAGCATTCCATGACAACAATAAAAGCCTCATACACACGATCGGATTTTCCGATGGGAATTGTGTGATGGCAGGATGTGGTCGGAAACTCCAACCGTTTGTACTCTCCATCGCACAATTGTTGTCGGAATTTCCACCAACAAACGTGGGATAGCATGCTTTAAAATTTTCCGACAACAAGTGTGTATTGTCGGATTAACCGATCATGTGTATTCAAGTCCTTTGGACAAAACTCCAAAGTACAAACACGCAAGCTTAGAAGCAATGCTAACCATAACAAATTAGCAGAAGTTGCCCAAAAGGTGTGTTTGTTGGCTGACAATTCTTTGCCGTTTGTATGCAATACAAGTTCAAGGCCAATGCCCTACGGACAAAAGTTCTACGATTTGTCCACAGAAAATTTGATCGTGTGTATGAGGATTAAGATCATCAGTGACAATCAGGCGGCGTACACACGGCAGGGAATCTCGACGGGCAGAACACATCGTTCCGCCCGTCGAGGTTCCCTGCCGGCCGTCGAAATCGGCGACCCGCCCGTCGGGAATGGCAACCAGCCATTCTTCCGGGCGGGCCGTCGAGGAAATAGAGAGCGTGCTCTCTATTTCTGCTCGACGGGCTTCCCGACGGGAAGCTCGCCGAGACCGTACACACGGCCGAGGTCCTCGCTGGAATGTGCATTCCAGCGAGGTTCTCGCTGGTTTTCAGCGAGAACCTCGGCCGTATGTACGGCGGCTCACTCTGCATTGACATTTTTGGATAATCGACATACTCATGAAGGAGAGAGATTTGGAAGCATATCACACTAACCCTATGCCGTAACACTAGTTTAGCTTGTAGCAGCAACAAATCACCAGCGACTTTAGCAATTAAATCGTTGGTATTGACAATCTGTGGGATTGACTAAACTTTGCTACAAAAATGCCCTCAGCCTAGGCAAGCGAGGGACAGGACAGGGTCTGCTATGCAAATGTGTTGATAAGAAACATGATGATAGGAAGACAGAGGGGGAGCAGATGGTGTAGGGATAAGACCCCCTTTTTTTTTACTGCTACTCTTTCACTGTCCAGTCAGCAAATTTTGGGTGGGGCTGGGGGTTGAGAACATCATTGCATTCCTTAACCACTTAAGGACCACCGCATGTACATATACGTCGGCAGAATGGCACGTACAGGCACATTGGCGTACCTGTACGGCCCTGCCTAGACGTGGGTTGGGGATCCGATCGGGACCCCCCTTCGGTACCTGCGGCTGTCTGAGCGATCCGGGATGAGGGGGCGGCTGTTCGTTTTTTTGTCCGCCCCCTCCGGATCGCTCCCAGCCAATCCGCGCACTCCCTGCACATGTCACTTCCTCTGCCTGTGTAAACACAGGAAGGGGGAAGTGATGTAATTTCTCCTCTCGGCGGTATTTTCAACCGCTGCTGAGGAGAGAAGACATCACAAGTGAGTCTGCACCAACAGTACACTGACACCAGGACATGTAGGCACATTAACCCCTTGCGATCACCCCCCCCCCCCTGTCACAGTGTCACTGAATGCAGTGATCATATATGTACTGATCACTGCATTTAGTGTCAGTGTGACAGGCAGTTAGTGTTAGGTTCAGGGTAGCCCCCGTACCCCCCCTAATAAAGTTTTAACCCCTTGATCACCGCCCTAGTTAACCCTTTCACTCCCTATTGCCAGTGTCACTAAGCGATCATTTTTCTGATCGCTGTATTAGTGTCACTGTTGCCGCTAGGTAGCTATTTTTTTTTATTGCGATTTTTTTTTTTACTAAAGACATGTGGCTGAATACATTTTGACCTAAATGTTTGACTAAAATTTAGTTTATTCGATTTTTCTTATAACAAAAAGTAAAAAAAAATATAGATTTTTTTTCAAAAATTTCGCTCTATTTTTGTAGATAGCACAAAAAATAAAAAAATTGCAGAGGTGATCAAATACCATCAAAAGAAAGCTCTATTTATGGGAAGAAAAGGACGCAAATTTTGTTTGGGAGCCACGTCACACGATCGCGCAATTGTCTGTTAAAGCGACGTAGTGCCGAATTGTAAAAACGCCTCTGGGCATTTAGCAGCATATTGGTCCGGTCCTTAAGTGGTTAGAGTGGTTGTGAAAGGCAGTTTTTTTTATCTTCATGCGTTCTATGCATGAAGAAAAAACGCTTTCTGTGTGCAGCTCCCCCTCAGACCCCCATGGGATATTGCACAAGAAACTTAGCAGTCCTGAACTCTGACTCCTCATTGGCTGAGAGAGCAGCGTGGCACCATTGCTGTCAAAGTCAGTGAGCCAATGAAAAGAAAGAGCAGGGCTGGGCCACGGCTCCGTGTCTTAATAGACACAATGCTGCAGCTCAGTTCCAGTGCCCCCACAGCAAGCTTCTTACTGTGGCACTCAACAGGAGGGAGGGGCCACTAGCACCAAAGAGGGACCCAAGAAGAGGAGGATCCACTGCACAGAGCAGGCAAGTATGATATTATTGTTATTTTAAACAAAACAAAAAAAGAGACTTTAGTATCACTTTAACTGTATGGTTAGCTATAGCCGTAGAGATTCCTGAACAAAAATAAATTAGATAGATTCCTCCATCCATATTAAACAGCATCTGACCTGACAGATATTTTATTCTGACAGCCAGCACATGAGGCTGTCAGAATACCCAAACAAGGACATCATCTGATCTGAATGAAGTCTCTATTCAGCTGTTAATTTCCCATTTGGCCTCTTTTGCCAATCCCGGTGGTGCCGATGGGGCCACCCACATCTTTAATTCTGGCCAATTTACCAGCAATTAAGCACAATTCAAGCCGTACATTGCAGGCTTAAGTGGTGTCTTTCACCTAGCTGTGCTGTGTGATGGGGTTGTGTAAATCTCAGGACTGGATGGAAAACACAAATCCTGCTCTGGTTTTGTTTGCACTTTTTTGCATATTAGATCCGTAGATTTTCCTTGTTCATCTAGATCAGGAAAATTTAATTGACCCTACGTTCACACCTATGCGCTTTTTTTTGTGCGTTTTTCAGTTTGCAGAAACGCACTATAGTCCATTTAACATGGTTTCCTATGGTACTAGTTCACATCTATGTGTTTTGCGGCCGGTGCATTTTTGGAAAGGGTCTAGGACTTTTCTTTCTGCGATTTGCAGATAATAGACTTCAATTGGGCTGCACTAGAAACGCAAGTGGTTCATTTTTGATGTGTTCTGCGGTTTCCATTTTACCACTGTATATAGCTGGTTGTTAAGCAGGGGGCCGGGAAGCCAGCTGCCGCGTGACAAGGGGACAAGAGGCGGGCTCTTTGGGTGATTTCATTGGATGGCCACGTTCAATTGCTCTATAAGAAAGAGTCGAAAGAGTGGGCGACAACAAAACAGATGAAGACATCAACATAACAAGAGCGGCTTTTTTTAATTTATTTTTAGTGGGTAACTGGGGGCGAGGAAGAAGACAAAAGCGGGAAGAACCAGATTGAGGAAAAGACAGCGGGAAGGAGACGACAGCGGGAAGAGACTTTTGATAAATCGGTTGCTACAGACGCAGCAGCCAGCTTCCCAGCCCCCTCCTTAGCAACCAGCTAGATACAGTGTGTTTTTACAGTGCATTTAAAAAGAATAAAAAAAATAAAATAAAAAAATGCATGAAAACTGTAGGGCCGAAACAACTAATCGATTGATCGACAACTAATCGATTATGAAATTAATCGATTACAATTTTCATAATCAATTAATTGGCCATTAACATAATGGGGTTAAAAAAAAACTAAAATCAGCCCTTTATAGTACAAAAAAGCAAATCGCTACTGTAAATATTACTTTCACTGTTCCACAGTAAAAAAAATGAACCCCTGAGGCCGTGTACACACGATCGGTCCAAACCGATGAAAATGGACTTAAGTCCAGTTTCATCGGTCCAAACCGACCGTGTGTACGGCCCATCGGACCAAAGTTTTAAAACTTGTTTTAAAATCGGACCGATGGACGCTTGACCATTGGTCCAAACCGATGGTTAGTACGCAAAAGCATCGGTCCAAAAACCAGCGCATGCTCAGAATCAAATCGACGCATGCTTGGAAGCATTGAACTTCATTTTTTTCAGCACGTCATTGTGTTTTACGTCACTGTGTACTGGCACGATCGGTTTTTGAACTGATGGTGTGTACGCACATCAGACCATCAGTCTGTGAACCGATGAAAACGGTCCGTCAGACCATTCTCATCGAGTTGGACCGATCGTGTGTACGCGGCCTTACAGTACCAATTATTTGCTCTTTTTGTACTTATTTTAACCCCATTATGTTACTAAACATCTCAGGCCGGGGTCACACCTTTTTTGGTGCTTTTTGCAGAAACACACTACAGTTCATTTACATGGTTTCCTATGGGACACAATCACATCCATGATTTTTTTTTAGCTGCTGCGTATTTGGAAAGGGGCAAGGACCTTTTAACGCAAAACGGTGCTATTTTTTATTTTTTTGGTTCAATATACTTCAATGGAGAAGCTGCAGAAAAGCATGTAATGCGTTTTTGCGGCAATTTGTGTTTTGTAATCTGCCCAACAACAAATTGGCCCAAAAAAAATCTAAAAATGCTTTTTTTTTTTAAGACTATTATCCGATTAATCGAAATCGGGAAACTAATCGATTATGAAAATAATCATTATTTGCAGCCCTAGAAAACTGCATGCAAAAGCGCATAAAACTGCTGGTTTAAAAACGCAAAATGCACTGAAAAACAAATCAAGCGCAGATGTAAACCTAGACTTAAAACCCAGTTGAAGTTTTACACCTTTTTCTCTCTCCCTGTAGTCCTGTACCCTTGCATTCAATGACTTGTAACTAATTTTTGCCTGTAAATGTTTTAAAGGCCAAGTTTACCTTTAGGAACATGTTACTCCTGTATTTATGGTATAACACATAGGTTGCCAAGAACCGCTTCCCACCCTCAGAAACCCCTCCATTTTTTCACAGAGTTCTTATCCTCTGCAGCACAAAGAGATCTGTAAATGAATAAACTACAAGTCCCATCTTCCACAGCAGAAGACGAACTTGTAGTTTTTAATGGATTACTAGTTCAGTCATCTACGTAGTTGTAGTCCACTGATATGTCCTTCAATTTTCTAACTGAAAGTCTGTATAGGGGAAAGGGCAGAGAACTAGAGAAAGGTGTCTGTAGGAGCCCAATACTGGAATAAAATAACAAATGCACACTTTTTCCTTGGATTTTTTATTTTCTTGATTCTGGCCTTTAAAAAAATCCCCCTTTCTCTCAGTAAACACGTTGCTTCCTACCCTCCTCTACAGTGCATTGTGCAGCCATGCCTCTCAGTGAAGAAGGAAACTGGCCATGTCAGACCACCTCTGTTACTGGGCATTGATCACAGAGTACGATATTGTCGGATTCTGGTGCTCAGTCATATAAAATGGGAGGTTGCAATGTCTATGAGACTGCATAGCTATTTCTGGGACTTTACATTTATTTTTTACTTTACAGCAGATTTTTGTTACAAGATACAAATTCACTGCAGTATACACAGGGGCGGACTGACAACTCATGGGGCCCCCGGGCAATAGAAGATTACGGGGCCCCCAGGCTTACAGATGGCCACCAAGCCAGGTGGCAGTACAGAGGCAGGGCAGCTAAAATCTCGGGATTTTCACATCAAAAGCATGTAGGTTTTGGACATAGCAGGGACAGATGTAAAAAAAAAAAAAAACACAGATTTATTTACATACTTTCCCTGGTTTTAATGAGCCTGGCAACCCTGATGGGTCCCCCTAGTGGCATTGGGCCCTCGGGCAGTGCCCGAGTTCCTCAATGGTCAGTCCGCCCCTGAGTATACATCTTCTGAGTGAGCAGCTTTTATATAGGTTAAATCAATTTAGGAACCCCCTGCTTTGTACTTTAGCAGAGAAATAGATTCACCCATTTAGACAGACAAAGATTTTCTCAGATTTATAGAGATAAATTGCAGCAAATTAATGACTGCAAGTCAATTATAGGAGTGTAAACATTAAGTCTATTAGGAGTGTCAACCATGGGGGTTATTTACGAAAGGCAAATCCAATTTGCACTACAAGTGCAACATGCACTTGAAATTGCACTTGGAAGTGCAGTCTCTGTAGATCAGAGGGGAAGATCTGAAATGAGGGGAAGCTCTGCTGATTTTATTATCCAATCATGTGTAAGCTAAAAAGCTTTTTTTTTTTTTTTCTTGCATGTCCCCCTCGGATCTACAGCGACTGCACTTCCATGTCAACCATAAGTCTATTATTAGGAGTGTAAACCACAAAGCCCTGTACACACGATCGGATATCTGATGGAATCTAAACCGATGGATTTTTTCATCAGATATCCGATGAAAGCAGATTTTGTGGGAACGCATAGCAACAGGCATTTCAGGTGAGTCACACATTTTTTTTTTTTTTAAAGTCTAATGAGCACAATAATGAAAAAAATATTTGGGATGGAAACTCCAGTTTAAAGAGAAAGAAGAGAGACTCAGTGGCCACCAAAGAAGTGTTATCTTCTTTTGCAAGGATCCCTTTTGCACTTATTTTGGCAAACACTTTAAGTGACCTCAGGCTGAGATTGACCTGGAAAATTGGCATCTAACTGCTATACCGTAGTAACCCTGCTAAACTCCAAGGCCAACTATATTTCCTATAGTTTACAGTAAACTGGTGCCCTGTCCCAAGCAAAATGTAGCCAAACATATGAAATATTTTTTTTGCACTGAAAACATTAACATTTAAGCATTTCTTCCAGTTCCACCATTTTCAAAAACCATTAAAAAAATATATATTTTTGAATTTTTTCATGATAGATAAAAGGTAAGGAATCATCGGCCATTAATATAATTTAGATGATTAAAATACAAAATCAGAGATGTACCATTTGTTCTTTAGGCTGGATTCACATTTTACCATTCCTGTGTGCTCCATGTTAACGTGTTGCATTAAAGCAATCATAAACCCAAAAGCAAAACATATTGCAGCTTACCAATTGTGATGGCTGCATTCGTTTCTTTTAGGTTTCCTTCTTTTTTTCACCTGATGATCCAGGTTAATGTTTTTTTTTATTAATTTTTTGCAGGACACCCTCCTGCAGATATAGTAGTACAGTAATAACGCGGTTTATGTGTTTATTTTTTTAATCCGGACTCAATTTGCAAGCGTTGTTTCGCACGACGAGCAAGATTCAAGCCTCGGGTGTGCAGTGTGGCCAGAGGTGCGGGGGTGCAGGAAACGCTCAGGTACACTCTAGGGTTGTCCTGATACCACTTTTTTAGGACCGAGTACAAGTACCGATATTTTTTTTCATGTACTCGCCGATACCGAATACTGATACTTTTTTTTAAATGCAGCCACGTGTCCCCAAATGCAGCCACGTCCCAAAGTTCAGCCACGTCCCTCTGATTAGCCACGGTCCCTCTGAGTTCAGCCATGGTCCCTCTGAGTTCAGCCATGGTCCCTCTGAGTTCAGCCATGGTCCCCTAAGACAAAACCAAGTCAATCCCCCCCCCCCTCCTCCCGCCGCTGTTCCCCCAGCGCATAGTAAGTAGATGTCAGCAGCGGCGGGAGGAGGGGGGGATTGACTTGTTTTTGTCTAAGGCGGCAGCAGCTCCCCTCTCCCCATACGAGGACTGGTCTGCTCCGCTCTCCGCCCCCCCTCCACCCGCACTCTACCCCCTCTCCACCCGCACTCCAAAAAAACAAAAAAAAAAAAGTATTATATTCAGGCATCGGGAGTATTTGCGGGAGTATTTGCGTGCAAGTACTAGCGCAAATACTCGATATCGGTCCCGATACCGATACTAGTATCGGTATCGGGACAACCCTAGTACACTCTTATGCGAAGTGACTCCAGCGCCCACGAACTTCTGGTCACATGTGGTACTGCATACACCAGCAGTGGCACCGGAACGCATTATCTGAGTTTTCATTGGATTCCTATGGGGAAACTTGAATTGCTATACTATAATGCTTTGGATTACAAGCATGCGTCTGGAACGAATTATGATTGTAATCCAAGGTACTACTGTAATTATAAACGTGTGCAGCCACCACATCCAACGATTGGTAAACTACAATATATTACATTTCTGGTTTTAAGTTTAATACAGCTTTAAAGGGGTTGTAAAGGTAGTTTTTTCCCCCCCTAAATAGCTTCCTTTACCTTAGTGCAGTCCTCCTTTACTTCCCTCATCCTTCCATTTTGCTTTTGAATGTCCTTATTTCTCCTGAGAAATCCTCACTTCCTGTTCTTCTGTCTGTAACTCCACACAGTAATGCAAGGCTTTCTCCCTGGTGTGGAGTGTCATGCTTGCCCCTCCCCTGGACTACAGGAGAGTCAGGACGCTCTCTACATTGCAGATAAAAGAGCTGTGTGTTAGTGGGTGTCCCGACTCTCCTGTAGTCCAAGGGAGGGGGCGAGCATGACACTCCACGCCAGGGAGAAAGCCTTACATTACTGTGTGGAGTTACAGACAGAAGAACAGGAAGTGAGGATTTCTCAGAAGAAATGAGGACATTTAAAAGAAAAATGGAAGGATGAGGTAAGTGAAGGAGGACTGCACTAAGGTAAAGGAAGCTATTTAGGGAAAAAAAAAATTGTACCTTTACAACCCCTTTAAGGCAGTCTATGCATACTGAACGGACTGGCAAAGCACAAGAATTCATAATTTAAAAAAAGACAGACAGACATGAAGCGTCTCACAATGCACCGTAGCGAGTCACCATGCTTTGTGAAATGAATGGCACTGAAAGGAGCTAACGCATTTAACAATGTGCTTTTTACCGCAACGCATCTTATCGCAAAGGTTCCTTTCATCCTGAGGCTTTGAAGCTTCAGACGTTCCGCAGTTAGCATTACAAGTAGGACTATGACACACAAAACTGGCTGTAATTATAGGCAGCATGTAGGAGTGCAATACAAGGCTGAGAAGCCACATGTAGAGATTCAGGAGTAAGAGGAGACGTGGCTTACTAAACCACGGAGGACTGTATGAAGAATACAGGAAGAGGAAGTATCCCGTTTAGAAAACACCTTGTTGGTTTGTAGGCAGCAAGATCTGCTGAAAATACTTGAGAAGTTGCAGTTTGAGGGATAAAAGCAAAAAATCATTTCGGCGAGGTCTCACTGTTTGCATTGGTCATCTTTTTTCGTGATCTGTTAGAACCGTATTGATGTGACCAGGCTCCGTCTGGCCCTGTGGCATCTACGGCAATGTCAATCAAGGAGTCTGGGCTATGCCAACGCAGGAATACTAGGATTAAAAAACAAGCTACCACAAAAAGGGCAAAGATACTCCCCGTCACTACGCCACAGTGACTTACAAGACGCTCAAGTCTCTCATTCATTGGCAAGACCGTTTCATTAGCGACACGATCGTATACCTAAGAAAAAGAAACAAAAAATAGAGATAGCGGTAGTTATTTTTGTTAAAGTGATTATAAACCCTCAGCTTGTTAAACAACCCATTCAGTTTAAAATAGAAATGAAAAAGTTAATACATTTGTGTATAGATATACAGTACAGACCAAAAGTTTGGACACACCTTCTCATTCTAAGAGTTTTCTTTATTTTCATGACTATGAAAATTGTAGAGTCACACTGAAGGCATCAAAACTATGAATTAACACATGTGGAATTATATACATAACAAAAAAGTGTGAAACAACTGAAAATATGTCATATTCTAGGTTCTTCAAAGTAGCCACCTTTTGCAGCAGACATCTCTAGAACAACTGTTAAAGGATCACTAAAGGAAATATATTTTTTTAGCTAAATAGCTTCCTTTACCTTACTGCAGTACTGGTTTCATGTCCTTATTGTTCGTTTTTGCTTTGAAGTTGCTGTAATCCTGCTCTGATCTCCACACTTCCTGCTTGTCTGTTTCCTCATAACCACCATACTGGGAGCTTTCTCACGATGGTTTAAGCTGTCATTACTGTGTGTCTAAAACTTCCCAGAACCAATCAGATTCATTTTAAAAACAAAACACTGCCCTGGTTTTGTTTGTTTTTGTTCTGTGTGTCTATTTCTACTTTGCAGAAACATGAAGCCAGTTCAAAAGTGAAACTAACCTGCAGGCACATTATATGATTGATTTTTATCTATTTTTAATCATTTTGAAAAGGAATCAGTTAACTTTCATGTCTCTATACCCTGTAAACCGTCATTTCAGCAAAAAAAATGTTTTTCCTTTATTGACCCTTTAAGAGGAGACTGTGTAAATCAGGCCTTCATGGTAGAATATCTGCTAGGAAACCACTGCTAAAGAAAGGCAACAAGCAGAAGAGACTTGTTTGGGCTAAAGAACACAAGGAATGGACATTAGACCAGTGGAAATCTGTGCTTTGGTCTGATGAGTCCAAATTTGAGATCTTTGGTTCCAACCACCGTGTCTTTGTGCGACGCAGAAATGGTGAACGGATGGACTCTACATGCCTGGTTCCCACCGTGAAGCATGGAGGAGGTGTGATGGTGTGGGGGTGCTTTGCTGGTGACACTGTTTATTCAAAACTGAAGGCATACTGAACCAGCATGGCTACCACAGCATCTTGCAGCTGCATGCTATTCCATCCGGTTTGCGTTTAGTTTGACCATCATTTATTTTTCAACAGGACAATGACCCCAAACACACCTCCAGGCTGTGTAAGGGCTATTTGACCAAGAAGGAGAGTGATGGGGTGCTGCGCCAGATGACCTGGCCTCCACAGTCACCGGACCTGAACCCAATCGAGATGGTTTGGGGTGAGCTGGACTGCAGAGTGAAGGCAAAAGGGCCAACAAGTGCTAAGCATCTCTGGGAACTCCTTCAAGACTGTTGGAAGACCATTTCAGGTGACTACCTCTTGAAGCTCATCAAGAGAATGCCAAGAGTGTGCAAAGCAGTAATCAAAGCAAAAGGTGGCTACTTTGAAGAACCTAGAATACAACATATTTTCAGTTGTTTCACACTTTTTTTGTTATGTATTTAATTCCACATGTGTTAATTCATAGTTTTGATGCCTCCAGTGTGAATCTACAATTTTCATAGTCATCAAAATAAAGAAAACTCTTGGAATGAGAAGGTGTGTCCAAACTTTTAGTCTGTACTGTATATAAAAAAAAAAAATCATTAATACCCTTTTTTCAACCCTTTGTTTTAAGTTACACTGTAATGCTGGCCATACACTATACGAAAATTCAGTTAATGGGCACAAAAATCGAAAATCGTTTGGACGTTTTTGAGTCGAAAAAAAGAAAGTTTGGAAATTTTCTGCCGAACAAACAATAAATCAGAAGGTTAATGCGTTTCCCGTCCGAACTTTCTTCACTAGGTATATGTAAAAAAAAAAAAAAAAAAACACAAGTTTTTTTCCTTTTTATGTCCACTGAGCGATTTATCGGTCATTACATGATGGCACCATCGTTTGCACTCACGACAGAACTTTCGTTTTTCGAAAGCTCGTTCGGACGATTTTTCGTGGAGTGTATGGCCAGCATTAGCCATGAAACAAGAAAAGCTGCTCCAGGTGAGCGAGTCTCTGGTTAACACACACACACGTACGCACACGTGCACGCACACGTGCACGCACACACACACACACACACATCAGAGAGACAGGATCACAGCCTATATATACACACAATGCAGAGGATAAACCCCTTAACATGCTTTATTGCATATACAGACTTATTTTACTGTTGTGGGTTTAGTAACACTTTAAGGCTAAAGTAAAAATGGCACCTAGTTCTTTCCAAAGATGAGCTATGACAGGTACACTTGTTTGTGGATTAGAATGCAAACCACATCAAAAACAGGTCTATGGAAAGAATTAGGCCTGCCTAAGGGGGTTAAAGAAACTGTATTTTGTACTGTACTGTACTTTGGATCTTGGTGTGGTTACATACACACACAAAAAAAAAGGGTCTGATCCAACATGCTTATGTACTCTCAGGCCGCAAACACACGATCGAACATGTCCGCTGAAACTGGTCCGCCGACCAGTTTCAGTGGACATATCCGATCGTGTGTACGACCTAGTGGACAAGTTTTTCCAGCGGACAAATTTCAAAGCATGCTTTGAAATTTGTCCGCTGGAAACCTGTCCGTCGGACATGTCCGCTGGTTAGTACGCCTAACCAGCGGACATAAATCTCCCGCATGCGTCGAATGGATTCGACGCATGCGTGGAAGTATTTTACTTCCTGGATTGGTGACTTGGCGGCGTCAACGTCACCGCGTTATCCATCCGAGGGGATTTTGGTCCGATGGTGTGTACACGCCATCAGACCAAATATCCGAGGAGACATGTCCGCTGGAAACGGTCCGTCGGACATGTTCAGCGGACATGTCTCCTCGTCTGTACGCGGCCTTAAAGGGGTTGTAAAGGTTTGTATTTTATTTTCTAAATTGGTTCCTTTAAAGCGGATGTGCGCTCAAAAAAATAAAAAAATAAAAGCCAGCAGCAACAAATACTGCAGCTGCTGACTTTTAATATTAGCACACTTACCTGTCCTGGAGTCCATCGCCGTCTGCAGCAGAGGATGAGCGATCACTCGTCACTCTGCTGCTCCCCCCTCCATCCACGGTGAGGGAACCAGGAAGTGAAGCGCTCCGGCTTCACTGCCCGGTTCCCTACGGCGCATGCGCAAGTCGCGCTGCGCCCGCCGATTCGCTCCCGCTGTGTGCTGGGAGCCGAGTGTTCCCGGCACACAACGGGGGACGGACGGGATGTCAGGAAATGCCCGTCTTTTGCCCGAGACGTGTGGCCGGAAGTGGGTGCAAATACCTGTCTTTAGACAGGTATCTGCACCCCCCTCCCCCCCTGAAAGGTGTCAAATGTGACACCAGAAGGGGGAGGGTGCCGATCAGCGCAACTTCACTTTAGGGTGGAGCTCCGCTTTAAGCTAGTGCATTGTTGGTTCACTTAACGTTTCCTTCCATTTCCCTTCTAAATGTGTTTTTTTTTCACTTCCCGTTTCTCCTCAGTAAGCTTTCCACCATCATCCGAGTAGTGGAAAGTCATTTAGAACAGCTTACTGAACACCTCACTGAGGAGGAACAGGAAGTGAGAAATTCAGACAAAGAAAAAAAAGAAAAAAAAAAAACATTGAGAAGGGAAATCGAAGGAAAAGGTAAGTGAACCAACAATGCACTAGCTTAAAAGGAACCTATTTAGAAAATAAAAAACAAACCTTTACAGCCCCTTACAATAAACAAAGTGCTAAAATCTCGGATTCAGTGTGAAAGTGGCATTCATTATTATAGAAGCTGTTCTGGGCCATGGCCTGGGGAAGCATACTGCAACTCATGTACTATGGGGTATGGTAACCAGAATGTGCAAAGAACGGGGGCGGACTGACCATTGAGGCACCCGGGCACTGCCCAAGGGCCCCATGCCACTAGGGGGCCCCATCAGGGTTGCCAGGCTCAGTAAAACCAGGGACAGTATGTAAAAATCTGTATTTTTTTTACATTTGTCCCTGATCTTTCCAAAACCTACATGCTTTTGGATGTGAAAATCCAGAGATTTTAGCTGCCCCGCCTCTGCACTGCCTCCTGGCGTGGTGGCCATCTGTAAGCCAAGGGCCCCATAATCTTCTATTGCCCGGGGGCCCCATGAGTTATCAGTCCGCCCCTGGCAAAGAATACATCTACGTGGGCACATAGACTCCGCCTAGAGGGTCATGTTAATGCACCTGCGTATATTCCCGCACATACCAGTGTTTACATCTATACAGATGGATGACGGATAATCTGCATCCACAGCTGTGCATTTGTCTCTGTATGGCTGTAAACCCTGGCATGTGCGGCCGTCATTGATTTTGACTGGCTGGCTTCATGGAGTACATGCACAAACGCAACCGTCCCTATGGAGGTATGGGCCATTGCGCTTATGTGAATGAAGCCCAGCACCTGTCCAACAACTAAATCACACAATATTGTACCGCTATCAAAAATGGCAAGTCTGATCACAGAGTCACATAATATAAAAATAAATACTAATGTAAAACGTACTTTCTCCGTTCTCTCAGCTACATCTCTCCAGGTATAAAAAGTCTTCACAGTGTTGTGGATGGCCTCAGGCGAGGGTAATTTCCCCGTCCTCAGCTGATCTATGGCTTTCTCCAATCCATCACACAGAGATTTGACTGACGGCTCACGCAGGATGATGAAATCCTCAGGCAGCACTTCGGGAATCCCGCCCACTCTGGTACTCACCACCTGTGACAAGTACAGCATGTAAAGTGTGACACGGGACAAATAAAATACAGAAGTGAATGTGTTAGATCTGAACATGCATTAACCACTTGCCTACCGGGCACTTTTACCAGCTTACTGCCCAAGTCAATTTTAAGCTTTCAGCGCGGTCACACTTTGAATGTCAATTGTGCAGTCATGCAATGCTGTACCCAAATAAAAAAATGTATCTTTTTTTTTTACAAAAAAAAAGAGAGCTTTTTTTTGGTGGTATTTAATTACCATTGGGTTTTTATTTTTTGCTAAATAAATGAAAAAAATCCTGAAGATTAAAAAAAGAAAAAAAAAAAAGAAAGTTTTTTTTTATAGTTTGTTATAAAATGTATCAAACAGGTAATTTTCCTCCTTCACTGATGTGCGCTGATGAGGCGGCACTGGTGGGCACTGATAATCAATGTGGATTTCCCTTTTATACAAGCCGATTCTCAGCTCTCCTCATACTGTCAACACGAGGAAAGGAATGCCGATAACCGGCTTGTGTTTACATTGTGATTGGACACAGCTGATCACGTGGTAAAAAGGCCGCTGTGAATGGCCCTTTACCCCAATCACAGAACGCGATCATGGGAATGATCATGACACCCTCCTGGAAGTGGTCTCCAAGCTGGCAAGTGGGTTATATACATGAAAAATGCTTCCTGGCAACGTGGTAACACGAAAGGCAAGTCGAGGAGCCTGGTTACGCACAATCAGGCACTTCCGGTCCCGCTGGCTCTCAGGATCCGAGAGTTGGAACGCACGCCAGCGTCCCCAGCGTGGAACAGTCTCCTCACCATTACTACGCCGAATAGCCTCAGTGCCGGGACACGGGCACCAACAAAAGCAAGGGGCCATTTGGCACTGTTTGGTTTTATAGGTTCCTCAATAAAAACGTTATTATTCTATGGCGGTTTTCCTTTCTCATTGGTTGGTTCTGTGACATTGGCAGTCTGGCTGTACTAAAGGATCCAAAGCTGCGCATGGAGATCTGAAGCACTGGGCTTGTGATCAAAAGCTATTTTGACCTCTTTTTGATTAAACAGGTCAACATCTTGTGGTAAGGAGCCATCTGTTTGAGCACACTTGGGGTGATTTCTTTGTTCGAGGTGGAGACCCCTACTAGCGGATTTTGTTGCGCACAAGCACTCTTTGAACTCAAATTATTGGACACAGTTACCACATGAATGGACTATATGGGCCGGATTCACGTCGGACTTACGCCAACGTATCTAAAGATACGCCGTCGTAAGTACAAATGTGCGCCGTCGTATCTCTGCGCCGATTCCCCAAGCTAGATACATTAAAAAATTTGGCTTCAGCCGCCGACGTAACTTGCCTACACCGGCGTATCGTGGGCGCATAGTTACGCTGGACGCATTGGGCGTACCCATGTTAAATATGCAAATGAGTAAGATACGCCGAGTTATTCCTCATATAGAAGGCGCAACCCATGCAAAGGTATGGACCAGGGAACGAACGCCGTCGATTTTTACGTCGTTTACGTAATACGTGAATAGGGCTGTGCGTAAGTTACGTTCACGTCGTAGGCAGTGTTTTGACGTATATTAGCCAGTTATTTTGACGTGACTGTAAGCATGCGCACTGGGATGCGTCCAAGATACGACGCATGCGCAGTTCGTTTTTTGAAGCTCAGCCCATCATTTGCATGGGGTCATGCTTCATTTAAATATATCACGCCCACTTCCACCTACTTTGACTTACGTCGGCTTACGCCAACGACTATATGCTAAGCCGGCGCAACGTTGGGAGCATTTGCTTTGTGAATTCCATGCTTGCCTCTCAACGTTGCGCCGGCGTAGCGTAAAGAAGATACGCTACGCCACCAGAAAGATGCGCCAAGGTACGTGAATCTACCCCTATGTGTTTATTTAATGGACGCATCACCATTATTGATTGTCATAATTCATTGTTTATTCTAATGTTGGTTCATAATTCATTTATTATATATTTTTTCTCATATCACTTATTAGCGCCCCCACCCCCCCCCCCTATTCATATGGGACAGGAAGTGAAGGGAAGTCTCCAAAACAGGAAGTAAGAGAAAATCCCTGCAGATTAAGGGAATTTCTTGGGGGACTCCCAGGTTATCCCCATTGGAATATTTTCCCTCCATTACTTTTCAGGGGACAACCCAAAATTTGGGATTATAGTTACTTTCACGGATAATGGTAAACAGGACAAATGGGGTGAATCTCCCTTTGCGGAGCACAGACAGCATTTAGAAGTGACAAAGTGTTCTAATCCCTCTTCACGCTATCCAAAACTAAAAAAGTTTTGCCTTTAGTGATACTTTAAGTCTTATTATAAACTTTCTGCAGTAGAGGCAATAGTGATAAATGTGTATGATCCAGAGTTTTGTCTAACTCTAAGGCCTCGTACACACGATGAGATATGTCCGCTCAAACTTGTCCGACGGACAGTTTAGAGCGGACATGTCTCATCGGATTTCGGTCCGACGGCGTGTACACACCATCGGCTCAAAATCCCCGCCGGCAGACAGCGTGGTGACGCGGCGGTGACGTTGACGCCGCCACGTCACCGCGACGTCACGCACCAGGAAGTAAACACTTCCGCGCGCATGCGTCGGATCCATTCACAGGATACGACGCATGTGCAGGAGGATATGTCCGCTGGTTTCCCGTACTAACCAGCGGACATATCCGACGGACAGGTTACATAGTTACATAGTTAGTCAGGTTGAAAAAAGACACAAGTCCATCCAGTTCAACCATAAAAAAAAATAAAAAATAAAACAAAGTAAAACACAGTACATCCTCCCATACACCCAACTCCATACCCACAGTTGATCCAGAGGAAGGCAAAAAACCCCAGCAGAGCGATGATCCAATTTGCTACCGGAGGGGAAAAAATTCCTTCCTGATCCCCCGAAAGGCAATCGGATTTACCCCGGATCAACTTTACCTACAAAACTTAGTACTCAGTTATATTATGTGCATTTAGGACAGAATCCAGGCCTCTCTTAAAGCAATCTACTGAGCTGGCCAGAACCACCTCTGGAGGGAGTCTGTTCCACATTTTCACAGCTCTTACTGTGAAGAAACCTTTCCGTATTTGGAGGTGAAATCTCTTTTCCTCCAGACGTAAAGAGTGCCCCCTTGTCCTCAGTGTTGACCTTAAAGTGAATAACTCAACACCAAGTTCACTATATGGACCTCTTATGTATTTGTACATGTTGATCATATCCCCCCTTATTCTCCTCTTCTCAAGAGTGAATAAATTCAGTTCCTCTAATCTTTCCTCATAGCTGAGCTCCTCCATGCCTCTTATCAGTTTGGTTGCCCTTCTCTGCACTTTCTCCAGTTCTCCGATATCCTTTTTGAGAACTGGTGCCCAAAACTGGACTGCATATTCCAGATGAGGTCTTACTAATGATTTGTACAGGGGCAAAATGATATCTCTATCTCTGGAGTCCATACCTCTCTTAATACAAGAAAGGACTTTGCTCGCTTTGGAAACCGCAGCTTGGCATTGCATGCCATTATTGAGCTTATGATCAACTAAAACACCCAGATCCTTCTCCACTACAGATCCCCCCAGTTGTACTCCCCCTAGCATGTATGATGCATGAATATTCTTAGCCCCCAAGTGCATAACTTTACATTTATCAACATTAAACCTCATCTGCCACTTAGTCGCCCAATTAGACAGAGCATTGAGGTTGGCTTGTAAATTGGAGACATCCTGCAAGGACATTATTCCACTGCATAGCTTGGTGTCATCTGCAAAAACAGAAATGTTACTTTTGATCTCAGACCCAATATCATTTATAAATATATTGAAAAGTAAGGGACCCAACACTGAACCTTGGGGTACACCGCTGATAACCTTGGACCATTCAGAGTAAGAATCATTAACCACAACTCTCTGAATTCTGTCTTTCAGCCAGTTTTCTATCCATTTACAAACTGATATATCTAATCCTCAGGTTTGTAGCGGACAAATTTCAAAGCATGCTTTGAAATTTGTCCGATGGACAAATCTGTCCGCTAGCCCGTACACACGATCGGATTTGTCTGCTAAAACGGTCCATCGGACCGTTTTCAGCGGACAAATTCGATCGTGTGTACGCGGCCTAAAGGATAGGTTATTGCTAACCTCTCCTTTTTCAAAAAGGTAGTGGCCTGGCTATAAAACTGACCCTATTACCAGGTAACTGGTATTTTCAGAAGGTGGTCCACAATTGCAGCCCATAATAAGTCTCCCATGACTGGCAGACTGCTACATTAGTCTGTCCAGCTTCTTAAAAAGGTTCTAAAGGTAGAAGGCTTTTTACCTTAATGCATTCTTTGTATTAAAAAGTAAAAAACCTTCTGCAGGCAGCCCAGCCCCCCTAAATATTTAGCGGAGCCCAATCTCAATCCAGTGATGCGCTCAAGAGCAGAGGCTCTTTTGGCTCTCTCTCTCTACTCATTGGCTCAGACACAGCAGTGCAAGCCATTGGCTCTCACTGCTGTTAATCACAGCCAGTGAGGGAGTCGGGTGCGGAACGGAGCCAAGGAACACTCTTGCTATGGGGACACTTAGTGGGGTGGAGAAGCCAGGAGCATCAGCGGGGGACCCTAGAAAAGGAGGATTGGGACTGCTCTGTGCAAAACCACTGTACAGAGCAGATAAGTGCAACAGGTAGAGCTGCACGATTAATCGTCAAGAATCATTATAGGGATCTTTTTCCTGTTGCAATTCTTGACACAGGGTTTTATGATCTTTGGTATGCAAAGAATTTCCTCTCTGCTCTCAGCCAAAAGTCAAAGTCTGGGCAGTCTGCCAAGTTTTAAAAACATTCTATCAGTGGAACATTAAGTTCTGTATGTAAATTAGGAACGTTTAACCACTTAAACACCAAGGGCCAGATTCAGAAAGAAAGTACGCCGGCATATCTCCTTATACGCCGCCATAATTTCAAGTGTGCGCCGTCGCATCTTTACGCCTATTCAGAAAGCAAGATACGCCGAAAAACATGGCTTCAGTCGCCCTACGTAACTTGCCTACGCCGAGCTAGATACGGCGATTCACGAGCGTAGTTGCGCCCGGCGTATTGATATACGTCGTTTACGTAAGGCGTACGACCGGCGTAAAGTTACCCCTGCTATATGAGGCGCAGGCAATGTTAAGTATGGACGTCCGAACAGCGTCGAATTGTACGTTGTTAACGTCGTCTGCACAAGTCGTACGCGAATAGGGCTGTGCGCAAGTTGCGTTCACGTCGAAAGCATTGAGTATTTGCGACGTGATTTTGGAGCATGCGCACTGGGATACGTCCATGGACGCCGTTCGTTCGGACCCTCATTTGTATGGGTCACGGCTCATTTTACTACAACATGCCCACTGCCTGGCTACTTTGAATTACGCGCGCTTACGCCGGCCCATTTACACTACGCCGCCGTAACTTAGGGCGCAAGTTCTTTCTGAATACGGTACCTGCCGCTCTAAGTTAGGGCGGTGTAGTGTATACGAGATACGCTACGCCCACCGAAAGTTAGACAATTCTTTCTGAATCTGGCCCCAAAACTTTTTCTGACAGTTGTTTTCAAGTCGAAATAATTTTTTTTTGCTAGAAAATTACTTAGAACCCCCAAACATTATAAAATGTATATATAATTCATTAAAGTAATTTTTTCCCCAAAAAATTGCATTTGAAAGACCGCTGCGCAAATACAGTGCGACATAAAATATTGCAACAACCGCCATTTTATTCTCTAGGGTCTCTACAAAAATTTTTTAGTAGAGGTGTTTGCCACCTCTGCCCTAGAGAATAAAATGGCGGTTGTTGCAATATTTTATGTCGCACTGTATTTGCGCAGCGGTCTTTCAAATGCAATTTTTTGGGGAAAAAATTACTTTAATGAATAAAAAAAAAAAAAAAACCTAACCAGTAAAGTTAGCCCAATTTTTTTTGTGTAAATGTAAAAAATGTAATGCTGCGAGAATCGTGATCTTTATTCTAAGCCAAAAAATTGTGATTCTCATTTTGGCCAGAATCGTGGAGCTCTTGTAACAGGTTTGTTATTTAAAAAATATATATGAAATCTGCCTTTACGATGACTTTAGAGAGACACTGTCAGAGGTAAAGTGACAGACTATGTAAAGGGGACCCACCAGCACTCCCCTGCCACTCCTTACTGGGTGCTTCTGGGTAAAGATACTCCCATGTGACAATTCAAAGGCCTAGCAGCCAATGGTTGGACCCGATCATCTGATAGTGTGTGATGTCACCGATTCACCAATGTCCAAAACCAGCAGACACAGTAGATTTGTGACGAAAGGAAGGAGTGGAGCACTGGCGAGGGATCGGTAGTTGGGCCTTTACACTGTATGGGCAAGATGCGTTATTTTGTCTTCTCTAGGGCTGTGCAAATTAACTTTGAATTGATCGATTTATCTTTAATTTTTTTGATCGATTAAAATTCTTTCGATTGGTACTCACCTCTCCGCCGGCTTCTGGGCCTTCAGGGAGTTCCGTCGGAGATCCAGGAACATCACAGACACCGGCGGGGCTTGCCGTGTCCATCTGAAGGGCTCCTTTGCTGTGCCTTCATATCTGCATGCCGGCAGGACCTTACTATCTGCCACACACAAGGGCTGTTACACTTCCCTCTATCCCTTCCCTCTATCAACCTGGGATTCTACAGCCATCCACTGGGAGTTGTTATAGTTCCCTTCATGGGACATCTACATGCCGACAGACTGATGTTAACCCCTCCTCATCTGGATTCAGCAGTGGCATCGTTGTACACATTTTTATACCAGTATCATACTTAGCTACATGTTTTTATGACTGCTTTTGGTATTACTCGCACCATTTTTACAGTTTATGTAGCTACATCGATTTTTATCTTCAGTGCAATATTTATTTGGTTACCTACTTGAAGACTATACAAGTTTTAATGCTATTCCCATCGAGCGCTGCCTTTGTGTGTTTTCTGTATCCTGCTATCCATTTTTCCAGTGGTTGGTAGCTGCACTGGGAATGGCCTGCAAGGAGATCAGCTAAAAGTAGTTGGATCTGTATGTGCGTTATAATTAATCGAAATTAGTCGATTAATCGATTAAAAAAAAACAAAAAAAAAACGATTAATTGAACACAAAAATTTTGATCAGTAACAGCCCTAGTCTTCTCCATTATTGACACATTGATTATACAGATCATAGATAATTACCTGCAACCCACAGCTAGCAGCTTCCACGATTGCCATGCAGAAAGCTTCCGTAAGAGATGTATTGAGGAATATGTCACCTTCCACCAAGACATTCCGCACCTCGTGGTGTCCCAGAGCGCCCAACAGCCGAACTCTGAAATCACATTGTGAAATCACAATTTATTGTAATTTAAAAGTACATCATTTACCAACTACAAGATACACAGTTCCGGAGTACCCACTGCATTCTGATGTTTTTGTAATGATAATCGGGAGACGGTTAAAAAAAAAAAGGGATGAAGCATAAAAGATTAACTTTGAGTCACAGATCAGCGATTCTTAATCCCATTTGCCCATTATACTGAACCACAAATAAGGATAGGTGGAGTAAAATAAACAATTTCATCAAAACTGGCGTTAAAATTTCACGACCTTGACTGCTAAAGCAAAAAAAAAAAAAAAGTCACATGTCATGACCAAGTGATTGCATGCCTTTGTTGATGAATAGGTAAGATAACATTGAAACCCCAGACAAAAGTGTATAACCCCCCCCCCCCCCAAAAGCCTTCTGATCCTGTCAGAAATCCACAGGTCTTCCGTATTATCTCAGTCTAATTAGCTATTCTAGTTCTTCCTTGAACTACAAAACACCTTACCAGTTGTTGTAGAGATTGTAAAGATGAATGCAGGGGGAGTTCAACAAAATACAGCTGGGCAGGGCTGGCACCAACTCTAGCAATTTCATTGTAGCGGAGGCACTGCATTGTAAGCCCACAACAGGAAACTAGGAGCCAAGTGAATTCCTAGCACATAAACAGCGATTTTACTGTACTTGCGTCTTTAAAAACGCATGTGAAGATGTACATGCCTTGCAGAGAGGTACTACATTTTTCCTGGCATACAACTGAACCATGTAATAGGAAAATAATGATCCGTCTGACAGGGGTGGACTGACAACTCATGGGGCCCCCGGGCAATAGAAGATTATGGGGCTTACACATAGCCACCAAGCCAGGTGGCAGTACAGAGGCAGGGCAGCTAAAATCTCGGGATTTTCACATCCAAAGCATGTAGGTTTTGGACATATTAGGGACAGATGTAAAAAAAAAAAACACAGATTTTTACATACTGTCCCTGGTTTTAATGAGCCTGGCAACCCTGATGGGGCCCCCTAGTGGCATGGGGCCCTCGGGCAATGCCCAAGTTTCTCAATGGTCAGTCCGCCCCTGCCGTCTGATAGGAAGAGACAGTGCTGTGATGACTCAATGGAGTTCTGTATACATACAAGTGCCCCCCAACAGGCCATATGTGCAGGTTTTCCTTTATCTTGCACAGGTGCTTTAAATCAGAGTCAATGGCTTGGTATTTTGGGCAGCTATTTTATCTAAGAGAAATTCCCCAAACCTGGCCCGTTGGGGGTACTTGAGGACAGGGTTGAGAATCAGTGGTCTAGAACAGGGGTGGGCAAACTTTTTGACTCAAGGGCCGCAATGGGTTCAGACATTGGACCCGGGGGTCGGACCAAGAGTAGATGGACGGTGTGTATGTGTGAATTAATATAAATTACATTTATATTATATATATATATATATATATATATATATATATATATATATATATATATTTTTTTTTTTTAATACTGTACTGTATTAAATATTGTACTTTATATATACACATAGCAATAGGGTACAGTGGTACAGTATAAAAAAATGTATACATAAGTACAGTGTTTAATACAGTACAGTATTAAAAAAGTAAAAAAACAAAAACAAATTATATATATCTACACACAGCAATAGGGTACAGCGGTACAATATATATATATATATATATATATATATATATATATATATACACACACACACATATACACACATCACTAACCATCAGATCCAAAGGAAAGTCCAGATGACTATAACATTTCTCGGGACTTTCCTGCACCTAGGAGGGCCAGTCACTGCTCACATCCACGCCGCATAGATCGCTCCTCACAGGCGCGCGGAACAGAGATGACGTCATCTGACGTGAGGTCAACTCCCTGCCTGCGCCTGCACGTACAGCTCAAGCCGTACTTTGCCCACGCCCCCCCCCCCCCCCCCCCCTTGAGTTGCTGGCCGGCCCAGCCACTGACTATCTAGAAGGAGACGTTGCGCAATGTAATTAGGCCAGCCACTACAATGCTGTAGTTAGCGCTCCGCCCGGGGGCCGGATTAAAAGGTCCGCCGGGCCGTAGTTTGCCCACGCCTGGTCTAAAACATACAGTATGTGTAGCGGTGTCATCAGAAGGCTGAGAGTGAAAGGACCCCCAAAAGACAGCTGGCCTCCAGATGGTATACAAGAGAGAGATGGCAATGTGTGATGGGACCTGTAGGAAGAGAGTGGTGTGGAAGAAGGGGGACAATGCTGGATCCAATGGGCTTGTATGCATTAAGTAGCAGCGAAAGAAGACAAGACGTAAGTGGCATATTGTATTTTTTTGTGGGAATGGGTAAAATTCCTCTTTAAATATCCAAAAATTCATTTTTACCTGCAAAAAAAAAAAATTGTTTCTTCACCGTTTAAAATATTTAAACTTGGAAACTGGACCCCATAGCGCTTAGGCCCCTTTCTTTCACACTTGTGCAACTTGTCATGTGACTTGGGACTGCAAGGTCACATGACAGATCGTACCTCATGTATTCCAAAGAGTACCGTTCATATCTGTGCGACTACTTTGGTCCGACTTTAATGCAACTTACACAGGCATTGCTTCAAGTCGCATCAAAGTCACGTGACTTTCAGGTCATACAAGTGTGAAAGGGGCCCTAATATTCCCAGAGTAGCTGAACAAAATACTTTGATAATGGTAACCACTATGCAACCCGGACTGGATGATCTAATTGTTGCAGCCATCTTAAAGGATGAATTCAACTTTGGGAACATGCTACGTGTTTCAAAACGTTTCTAAAGTGGAACATGTAACACGTTCCACTCCTGCAGCGTCAGGCCAATCTCCTCCCATTGTGACCACAGTATGGGGATCTTCTCCCCGCACCTGCTGTCACAATTTGAAACTAATGCAGCCTTGTGGGCGTAGCAGAGATTTGTGAATAAAAAAAAAAACTACAAGTGCCTTTTTAGCTGACAGCATTGTAGTTTTCAATGATCTACCAGGGCGCTAGTAAGCGCTCTCTGTAGTTCCTGGAGTCCTACTGTCATCATTGTGCAACTGCCTGCCTGTATGGAGGTACACACAGATACAGACAGTCTGCAGGTGCCCTACATTGCACCCATGATCTGCAAAAAAAAGTGCATTTTTTTTTCTTTAAAGAAAGATGAACTTATCCTTTAACACACGACTAAATAAATCCGATCAAATCGGTCTGACAGACCGTTTTGATCGGATTTGTCTCCTGGGATATGTTGGTTTGATCGCTGTACACACGATCAAACCAAAATCCCGACTTCCGGTTCCGGCGCCACATGAGACAGGAGTGAGGAGACGCTGCTCCCGCCGCCATCCCCACGTTAACGGCTAACAAAGCCCGCTCAGAACTCCGGGGTTACCCCATCCTTCCCCCCGCTGCTGTGGGGACACAGATGGATCGCTTTGTGGAGCGGTCCTACGCCCGAGTCCTGTCCTCGGCACCTCCCGCAGTAGACGCGGCTCCAAGTGCAGCCAAGATGGCGGCCGCGACATGCACTGAGGATGCCTCTCACCCGCTCTCTCCCTCGGACATACAGGCTGTTAACCTGACATCCCCAGCAGACATCGCTCAGCAAGTGGTTGCCTTGCTGGGACCCACTCTCTCTGCCACTGTGGATGCTGCTGTGCAAAGGGGTCTTGAGCAGCTCCACCTTGAACTGCAATCTCAGGCTCAGAGGATCACACAGACGGAGGACAGAATTTCTTCCCTGGAAGATGATTCCACCGCTCAGTCTGCGCTGCTTGCCCGACTCACTGCAGAAAATAGGGACCTCTGGAGCAAGTTGGACGACCTCGAGAACCGTTCCAGGCGGAACAATATGCGCATTATTGGCCTGCCAGAGTCGGTTGCTAACAGCCAGCTCGCTAATATATGCGCTAAAATCATCCCTGAGCAGCTGGGACTCCGCATACCTTGCACCATTGAACGTGCCCATCGCCTTGGTCAATACGCGGAGAATCGCCCAGACACGTCATTGTAAAGTATCTGAACTATGCGGACAAGTCCGCCATTATGCAGGCATTCCGTCGCACGCGTTCCCTCTCGCTGGATGGGGCCAAACTTTTGCTTTTTGCAGATTACTCTATTGAGGTGATGAAGCAGCGTAAGGCGTTCTCGACCATCTGCTCGGCCCTGCACCGTGACCAGGTCAAGTTCTCCCTGCAATACCCAGCCACCCTTCGCGTTCAAACCCGGAACGGAGAACACCTTACTTTCACGTCACCAGACGAGGCGGAAAGATACTTGGAGTCTGCAACTGCAGGTATGGACCTCACCAACTCTGAAGATGGCTCCTCCTCTCAACTGACTACCCCGTCCGCAGCCCGCAAGCAACCCGGCAGCCCTACTAAACAACCGTACAAGCGGAGTCGCTACACCACTCACGTGGATTGCTCGGACAGCCGCTGATACCGCATCTCAGAATCCTCCCTCCTTAATGGGCCCGAGAAGAGCGGGTAGTATCTAATTTATTTTTTATTTTTTTTCCCCACCCCCCTCACGTGTATACACTGTGCCGCTACTGTTGTCCCCTTGACACTTACTCCTCACACAACCGGCTGTTCCCGGTCTCCCCTTCTCCCCTCTGCTCTCCCCCCCGAAGTTCTTGTTCTATTGTTGGGAACGGGGACCAGGCGTATTGCGGGAGCCCTGCTTTGCGTCTCACTTTCATGTGGAAGAAAGTGAAGTCCCTCCTATCTGTTAGGTGCCTAGAATTTAGGCCTTTGGGCCATTGTTTCTTTACTTTTTGTTTATTCTTCCTTTGTTGTTATTTATTGTTTGAACCATATGTGATTACCTGTGCTACAACCGTATCCTCAGAAAATTGGCAATGTTTGGGTGACCCTCAGATTGCTGACGTGACTCTTGGAGGGAGACTCCGATCCCCATCGCTAGCTCAATGCATACCTCCAGCTCAGATATGGCCTCTTCAGCGGCTGGGAATCACCTAAAGGTTGTTTCATGGAATGTTAAGGGGCTGCGCTCTCCAAACAAACGCATGTCCATTCTTAGACACTTGAAGCTTCTTCGGACAGATGTGGCTCTACTTCAAGAGACCCATCTGTCCGCGGACGATTTGACCCGTCTACGCAAGTTGTGGGTGGGAACTGTATATGGCTCCCCAGCTGTGGGACGCAAAGCTGGGGTGGCCATTCTCATACACAAGAACCTGAGGCATACTCTTAGGGACGTGCAGACCGACCTGTTGGGCCGTAAAATTACTGTTCACCTAGCCTTAGCTGACAAAGACATAGCCATCACAAACATATATGCGCCCAACTCACCTGACATCTCCTTCTTCCAGGACATGGTGGCATGGATCCTGGCTGCTCCGAGATCCCTACATTTGGTGGGTGGGGACTTTAACTCAGTTATGTCCGCGACTGTCGACCGGGTGAGTGACACGACGCGTACTCCACCCGGACATACCATACAGACTTCAGCCCCGTCGCTGCTCGCGCAGGCCATAGACTCCATACACTTCCTTGACGTATGGCGATTAGACCATCCGACTGACCGCGACTATACCTTTTACTCCCCACCCCACAACTCGTTCTCCCGCATTGATTACTTTTTCGCCTCCCCTGCACTCTTCCCCATGCTAAGTGACTCAGTCATTGCTGACGCCAGAATCTCTGACCATAGTCCCATTGCCGTGCAACTACTAAGCGCCCAGCCTTCCTCTTCCCCTCGCGTATGGCGGTTCCCCTCCTACCTGGCAGACAGTGAGGACTTCCGACACATGCTCTCTGCGGCATGGGAGGACTACACCTCTACCAACGAAATGCACCTCACAGACCCTAACCTGTTTTGGGAAGCGGGAAAGGCCTTCCTGAGAGGCAAAATAATCTCCTACACCGCACACTTTAAGAGGCATGCCAAACAGAGCTATGTACGAGCGAGTGACGCTCTGCGCTCGGCTCATGAACTCCTGACGCTTAACCGCACGTCTGACAATATACATAATTGGAGAAAAGCCAAACATGAATTCGACCTTTGGGCAGAACAACAAGAATTAGCTAAGACTTCTTACGCTAAATTACACTTCCATAGATATGGTAACAAGGCGGGTAAGCTCCTAGCGAGGCTGTGCGCAGGGCCCAGGCGCCCTACCCATGTCTCTGCACTGAAAAACTCAGCTGGGGCGTTGGTCACTTCGCCCACTGAGATTAGTGAAGTCTTAGTCGACTATTATACGCAGTTATACTCGGCGGACCCCACTGACCAACTTGCGGCCGACACTTTCCTGGCTGCGGTTCACCTACCCAAACTTCGGAGGGACCATTTAGAGGCCCTCAACGCTCCCATAACCGTTGAGGATATTGTGCAAACGATCACCTCATTGTCCTCTGCTAAAGCCCCGGGCCCGGACGGATACACTGCCGAATTCTATAAACTGACTAAAGACTTCATCCCTGATACCCTACGACATGTCTACGCAAATATGTGGGATGGGGGCCCCTATTTACCTACAGGATCCCAGGCACATATTAGATTAATTCCTAAAAAAGGTAAAGACCCCTCACTTCCGGGCTCTTACCGCCCAATCTCATTAATTAACGTTGATGTTAAAATCTTATCCAAGATTGTGGCATCGCGTTTGGCCCAACTGCTGCCTTCTATGCTTCACCCGGCACAGTCAGGATTTGTTCAGGGGCGATCGGCCACTCTAAACATACGCAAGGTCCTAATGGCACTAGAATATGCAAAACTACACCCTGACCAGGACGTTGCCATCCTGTCGCTCGATGCCGAAAAGGCTTTTGACAACATTAGTTGGTCCTGGCTGTTCCGGGTGATGACAGACTTTGGTTTTTCGGGCCCAATTATACGGTTTCTACAGCGAATGTATGAATCCCCCAACTGCGCGACTGGTGACCCCCGACTTTATCTCCGACTCGATTCCTCTGATGAAGGGGACTAGACAGGGATGCCCACTCTCCCCATTACTTTTTAACATGGCTATTGAGCCTCTATCCCGACTACTCAATTCCCCCGACGGAGTTAGTGGCATTCCAATAGGTGCTAACTCTCTCCGTTCCGCCCTATTTGCAGACGACATATTGTTATTCTCCACACGACCCCTTGCGGACTTTGACAGACTTCGACAACTGTTTCACGACTTCCGACTGTGCTCAGGTTTTCGAATTAATTTCGACAAGAGCGAGATTTTATCGCTCAACCCCAGATTGGCTACCAAGTGGATGGGTCATTCTCCCTTCGCCATAGCGAAGAAGCACATTACCTACTTGGGCATACATATTGGCAAAGACCCTTCCACTCTATACTCACTCAACTTCCCACCGCTAATATCTAAAATTGTTAGGGAATTGGATGTTTGGGCGGCCCTCCCACTCTCGCTCTTTGGGAGATGCCACTTATTTAAAATGGTGTCGTTTGCACGCCTACTCTATCCCCTGCAGACCATACCTCTTCTACTCAAGCACTCTGATGTAAATAAGATACATAAGGCATTGTCTGCCTTTCTCTGGTCTCGCAAAAAATCTTGCATTGCGCTGCAAAAACTATGTCTCCCGAAGTCTGAGGGTGGGGCAGGCCTGCCCAACATACGTTTCTACAACCTTGCTTGTCTACTAAGACAGGGTCTGGATTGGCTATCAGGCAGATCTAAGTACTCCAATACCATGCTAGAGGGTGCCTCGATCCTTCCATACACTCTGCCTGCCATTTTACATTCTAATCCCAACAAATTGCCGAAGTACATTAAATCAAGTGTTCTAATCAGAGATACGGTTGTAGCATGGAGGGAGGTCCGTAGATTATTGGGGCTGCCTTCTAGTGTCTCCTGTCACTTGCCGATACTTGGCAACCCAATGTTCCCACCATCCACTCTGCACAAGGCTTTTGAACAATGGAATGCCAAGGGACTTACCTCCGTCGCTTCAATGTACCTCGCCGACCACTGCAACTTCAAGTCCTTTCAAACCTTGTCAAGGGAATACTGTTTGCCAGCGTCTCATGTCTTCTACTATCACCAAATGGTCAGCTATCTACGATCTTGTTGTAGCCCTGGCTCAAACCCCCTACAAAAATCCTTCATTGATGTAGTTCTACGCAACAACGACTACTCCATCTCCACCCTCTATTCTCATCTTATCGAGCACCAGTCTGCCAAACACCGTCTCAAACCTTTTCAGAAATGGGCACACATATTTGAAGATGACACTCTCTCAAACACAATCCTCGAGGGTTACAGACGGGTGCACAAATTAACTGTGTCAGAAGCGTGGCGGGAGACACAATTCAAAATCATCCACAGGGCGTATTACCCTTTCCGTTTCAATAAAGCAGACCCTACCCAAGAAAAGTGCCCGTGGTGCTCTACCTCCCGCCCGACTCTGCTTCACCGCCTGTGGGACTGCGTCCCTGTTGTGCAATACTGGGACTCTGTACTTACCTATATCCATGAAGTTACAAACATGCTAATCCCAAGACACTATCTACCATGTCTGTTTGGCTGCGAGCTACAGCCTCCCCCTACTCCCGTGACAACTGGGGGCTCGCTTTCCATCTCCCAATGGTCTCACCTATGTCTCCTAGTGGCCCGTAGGACTATTATGTCTCATTGGATCACCCCAAGTCCACCGAGTCTCCCAGCGGTTAGATCGGCCCTCTCGTCACTCTTCTATTTAGAACGACTGGATACCATTGTCTTGAACTTTCGCTCCACCCCGCGGTTCTTTATGAGATGGCGCAAATTTATGAAACATACATTTGACCAAGCGGAACTACAAACTCTCATGCATCCATTCAGATATACTGAATGGTATCTCCATAGGGACCTCGCAAACTCCTTGGGTAACCTTAAGCTGTCGAATCTGTCGGACCCCTCTGCCTTTCTGCCTCCATGAACCGAGTGACCTTAGCTACTAGCCCCTTGTCACTCCTACCCCCCCTTTTTTTTTTTCTTACCCTCCACAGTCCTTTACGCCCACCGAGCCGTCACCTGCCAGTTCAACTCTGAGGTTCTCTTTTGATCACCCGTGCTAGCTCCTGTTCATAGTCCTTTTATACCAATTGTAACTTAAGCTGATACTGACACAGGTTAGTGCGTCCACATCCCCCTGAGGGTATATTTGTGTTACACAGGTAACAGTGATATTATAGTTCTGATTTGTTCTTCCTTCAATTGTACATTGTCTTGTTATTATTTTATTTTATTTTTTCTGTTCATGTCATGTTTTCTTTTACATTGTATGAAACTCCAATAAAAATATTAAAAAAAAAAAAAAATCCCAGCCGGCAGACAGCCCGGTGACGTGGCGGTGACGTTGACGCCGCCACGTCACCGAACCAGGAAGTAAAATACTTTCACACATGCGCCGAATCTATCCGACGCATGTGCGGACAGATATGTCTGCTGGTTAGTTTACTAACCAGCAGACATGTCGGACGGATGGGTTTCCAGCAGACAGATTTTAAAGCATGCTTTAAAATTTGTCTGCTGGAAAAACCTGTGTGCTTGCCTGTACACACGATCGGATTTGTCTGCTGAAACGGTCTGTCGGACCAGTTTCAGCAGATAAATTCGATCATGTGTACGCGGCCTAAGACAAGCTATCCTCACAAAACCAGTGTACAAATTAGCATATTGTAAAACTCAGTAACCAGAAACAAGCACTTTACAGAACGCTTTATGTTCAAGTGGATGTTTGTGTCAACTAACGCATTTTGGGGGACAACCCCCCTTTTCCAGAGCAGAACTGAGATTTGCTCTGAAGAAGGGTGCTTGATGTTTCAATGAAGTGCTGTAGATAATTTACTAGGCGTTTGTGACCTTTGTTTTTTTTGTTATTTGTACTGTACGGAATATGTACAAAAGCACTATGCATTCACTTTAAGGAAGAAGAAGGTTTGCAAATATTGCTGATGGCCAATCCACATATCACCATATTGCATACCACGTTAAAGTGGTGTTAAAGTGGTTTTAAAGCCTAAGGTTTTTCGCCTTAATGCATAAAGGTGAAAAACTTTCTGTGCTGCAGCTCCCTCCCAGTCGCCCTTTTTTCTTACCCGGGCCATCGATGTGCACGAGTGCAGCGGCTCTCACTGCTGTCTCCCTCCTCATTACACTGATGGATAGCAGTTGGAGCTATTGGCTCCTGCGTCTGTCAATCAAAAGCTGTGAAATGGAGCAGTAGTGGGTGACTGTCAACGAAAGCAGCAGTGGGACGCACGAGTGTCCCCAGTGAAAGCAGCTTTCGTGGGGGGGGGGGGGGGGCACCCACTGAAGAGGAGGGGCCTGAAGCACCAGCGGGGAGCCCAGGAAAAAAAAGGATCGGGGCTGCTCTGTGCAAAAGCATTGCACAGAGCAGGCAAATATAGGCTTGTTTGTTATTTTAAAATAAAAAAAAAAATAAAAACACGGGGGTTTAATACCACTTCTAAAGAACCCAATGACAATACTGATAACCAAGCCAAATGTACTTTTCCCTTTAAAAAAAAAATACACCAGATTTGCGCAATATAAAGGCATTCTTTGCCTTTCAATAAAAGTAACATAACCGGTCCCTAGGAGCTATATACAGGGTATGAATACGGCTTCAGGCCACAACTTAAATGCTTTTTAAATTAACAATGAAATGTAAAGTGTCATGTTTTCTTTAAAAATATCACAGAACAGAAAGAACGCCGGAAACCATTCCAGGATCTCTCCATCTGTCAGAGCTCTGGGCTGGAAAGAGGCCAAAGAAGTCAGAAGGCTGCAGAAATCTGACAGCTTTATATGCAGTTTCCTCATTTTCTCAGGAATAATAATGAAGTGTAGGCTAAAGGCTGCAACATATCCCTTCTAGTTTACCTAGATAGAAGGAAAAACACCCACTTCCTGCTTCCATTATTTCCTCCTGCTCTTCGTCAAGTTTTCTAGAAAATGAGAGCCGTGTCTTTATGACTCCGTCATTCAGTATTATTGGTTACTGAAGACAAGCAGCACATTGCCCTCATTCTACCATTTACAATGGGTGTCGTCATCACCGACCTTCAGAGATTATGGGCCTGATCCAACGCTGTGTCCTGGTCTAGGCCAACAAGGCCCGGGCCGAGGGCAGCACTTCGTACTCTTCCTAAATAGCTGTTGCTATGCGGAAGTGCTGAATCTGCCTCTTCATCCTCCGCGGTGGATTCTCTTCCTCCTCCTACACTCGGTGTCTTGTTGTGAATGGGGCACGCTGCATTCTGGGAACTGTATGTGTGTCCCAGAAAGCAGCCGGCCCATTCACAAAGCGCCGCTTGCACATGCGCAGTAGGAAACGGGCAGTGAAGCTGCACGGCTTCACTGCCTGTTTCTCTTACTGTGGATGGCGGCGCCTGGAGCTGCCAGGATCGAGGATCGCCACGGCGGGGGCCGACATCGCTGCGGCTAGGACAGGTAAGTGTCCTTATTAAAAGTCAGCAGTTACAGTGTTAGTAGCTGCTGACTTTTAATATATATATATATTTTTTTTTTAATGGAACCTCCGCTTTAAAGTACAACTATAGGCAACACTTTTTCTTTCCTTTTGGATAGAGTAAGGAAGGGTTAGAGCCCCTGTCAGTTTATTTTTTACCATCTCTGTCCAATTGCAGAGATTTCCCTTCATTTCCTGCTCCATAGCCAAACAGGAAGTGAGAGGAAATCTATGCAAATTAAGGGAATCCATTGCCCCCCACCCCAGGCCCTCAGAACTAGTATCCCTACTCAAAAATGTCAGGGCGGGTCTTAAACAGCAAGGGGTGTGGCCTTGACAGGAAGGGGTGGGTCTAGGGCTGCAACTAAGGATTATTTTCATAATCAAATAGTTGGCAGATTATTGTTTCGATTAATCGGATAATAGCCTTAAAAAAAAAAATTGTTGTTGGGCAAATTACAAAACACAAATTGCCGCAAAAACACATTATATGCTTTTCTGCAGCTTCTCCATTGAAGTATATTGAACCAAAAAAAAAACAAAATAGCACCATTTTGCGTTAAAAATTCCTTGCCCTTTCCAAATACGCAGCAGCTGAAAAAAAAATCATGGATGTGAACGTGTCCCATAGGAAACCATGTAAATGAACTGTAGTGTGTTTCTGCAAAAAGCACAAAAAAACAGGGGTGTGACCCCGGCCTGAGATGTTTAGTAACATAATGGGGTTAAAAAAATAAAAAAGTACAAAAAGACCAAATAATCGCTACTGTAAGGGGATCGTTTTTTTTACTGTGGGACAGTGAAAGGAATATTTACAGTAGCGATTTGCTTTTTTGTACTATAAAGGGCTAATTTTAAATGTTTTAACCCCATTATGTTACTGGCCGATTAATCGATTATGAAAATTGTAATCGATTAATTTCATAATCGATTAGTTGTCAATCAATTAGTTGTAAACCGCATCTCCCCCCCCCCCCCCAAAAAAAAAAAAAAGAAGGACTAAGGCCCGATTCACACCTATGCAGGTTGCAGTTTCCATATTCCAGGTGCATTTTTTCATCCATTGAAGTCTATAGAACCAAAAGCCAGAAAAAAAATCCCTGGCTCTTTCTATAAAATGCACAGATGTGAACTACATCCATAGGAAACCATGATAAATGGACTGTAGTGTGTTTGTGCAAAACTGAAAACACACATAAAAATGCATTAGTGTGAACCAGACCTTACAGGCTTACCTGAAGACTTGCCTAAAAACGAAGCCCTCCAAGCGGTGCGCTGTCACCACTGAACACCTTCACGCACCGCTGGAGGGCTTCGTTTTCACCCGGTCTTCATGGGTTTACTTCACAGGCTTCAGCTATCAGATTGGCCTAGCTGGCGATGAGGCCACTCACACATATGCACGTGGGACCCGCCGTTTATGCCGTTCCTTCACAGCGAATGCGCCAGGAACGTCTCCGGCTGAATCTAAAGTACATATCTCCTAAACGGTGCACGTTAAGGAGATATTTATAGCACCTATAGGTAAGCCTTATTATAGGTACAAATCATACATGGGAGTTGACTTCCACCTTAACAAGCAAATGATTGGATTCTAGGATAAAGGGCAACCAATCACCATCTTGCAGCTCCCACCCTCCATTGAGGCCTGCTGTGCCTCCTACCCTCCGATCTGTCTGTGTAAAGTAGGACAGTGGGGGGTGTGAGGACCTATGTGGGGGGCGGAGGAAATTAAAGTGTGGGGGACTAAGGACTGTGATGCAGGGAGGTTGAGTGATGCAGGGAGGTTGAGGACTGTAATGTGAAGGGGAGGTGCAGAGGACTGTAATGTGAAGGGGGGCTGAAGGACTGTAATGTGAGGGGGGCTGAAGGACTGTAATGTGAAAGGAGCTGAGGAATGTAATGTGAAAGGAGCTGAGGACTGTAATGTGAGGGGGGCTGAAGGACTGTAATGTGAGGGGGGCTGAAGGACTGTAATGTGAGGGGGGCTGAAGGACTGTAATGTGAGGGGAATAGGCAGAGGACAGGACTATTGGGGGGACACACTACTGTGAAAGGGGAGGAGAGGGGGGGTCTTGATGTGAGAGGGGACAGAACTGTGATGTGTAGTGGGCAATGAGGATGTAAGAACGGGTTCAGATCAGTGCATGCACATTTGGTGCACATGTGGGTAGGTCAGCCCATTCATGTTAATGGACTGCACTACCCATGAGAAACACGGAAATAAAAGTCCCCCACACCCTTTTTTTTTGTGAAAATGCGCAGCGATTCAGACCTCTGCCGCAAACATTTTTTTTACCGACCGGATCATTTCAATATTAGATATCTGGGGCGATGTCCCCCTGGGATTTGCTCAGACCTGGTAAAGCATACAAATACTGTAAACCTCCTTATTTCCAGAGGAATCCCACCACATGTTTGTTGTACCTGTCATGAAGCTGGTATCTTTCTCGTACCTCCTCTAAAATGATTCTCTTGGGCCCCTCACCTCCAATGAGAAAGTGCAGATCTGGGTATCTGAGGCACATTTCAGGGATTATACCCCCCAGCAAGTCTATTCCTGGAAAACACAAATGTTAGGATTAGAAAGTACAGTATTGGCAGGGAGCTATGTACTACAATCCATGGGAACTTATCAGAATCAATCGTTTATCATTCTGACCAGAATACTGAAATCCAATTGGTTGCCATTAGTTAAAGATGACCATATTGGGGGCTTCTATGAGAACGACAAGCAGGAAGAGGACATCCTCTGTAGAGGACCAAGGAAAAGGACAAGATCGGCACTTTGCAGGCAGATTATCAGGAAAAATAACCTGAACCTGGTCTTCTGGGGTCCCTCGGCTCCTCCTCGCAAGAACTCATCACCTTCATGCGAGCTCGCATGGTGACGAGTTCTTGCGGGCGCCCTGTATCACTCGGCCCCGCCCCCCAACGTCATTGGATGTGATTGATAGCAGCGAGAGCCAAGGGCTGCACTGCTTTCAAACAACCAATGAATGAGCCCAGAAGCCGGCTGAGAAGCCTGTGCCATTCACGGCGCGGGACTTTTGATCGTCACCATTAGTAGGGGCCTGGTCCTTTACCTGCATTTTGGTCCGGGTCTTAAGTGGTTAAAGCGGAGCTCCACCCAGGAAAACAACATTTTGCCATGTTGTTTAAAAAAATGAAATAAAAAAAACCTGAAAAAAATAAAAAATAAATACTCACCCGAAATAGCTGTTGCTATGCGGAAGTCCGTAATCTGCCTCTTCCACTCTGCGGTGCCTTTTCTTCTTGTCCTTCTCCTTGTGAATGGGGCGCGCTGCTTTCTGGGAACTGTGTGTGTTCTCAGAGAGCAGCGCGCCCATTCACAAGCCAGCGTGAGACTCACGCAGGCGCAGTAGGAAATGGGCAGTGAAGCCGTACGGCTTCACTGCCTGTTTCCCATAGTGTGAATGGCAGCGCAGTACCCAGAGTGATCGTGGGACCGGCATCGGGGGGCCCATCAGCACGGGCAAGTAGGACAAGGTAAGTGTCCTTATTTAAAGTCAGCAGCTACACTGTTAGTAGCTGCTGACTTTAAAAAAAAAAAAAAAAAAAAAAAGATCGCGGCTGGAGCTCCGCTTTAAGGTGAAAAAACTTGTACCTTTACAACCAACCCCTTTATTTTGGCAATGATCAGTTTTCACATTATGATCATATATTCAATAGTAATGCCAAAATGTCAAAATGTCTGTCAGTGTATGCAAACTTTTGAGCATGACTATCTGTAGTGTTTTCTTATCTCTCTCCATAGCACAAAGTGCCTTGTTTTTCTGCTGCTCCCTTCCTCTGCTATTAGCATAATAAATTCTGATAAGCTCTCTAACACAGGAGATAAAAGCAGATATAAATTTGTGTCGGGGAGGGAGCTTAGAAATAGATTAGCAGAGAGCTTGTCTATTCAGAAGTTTCTAAACTCCTCTGTCTATGTGGAGGAGGGGTGTGTGCCTTTCCTCCAATCAGCTCTCACACAGTGTAAACCCAGACTTCCCTCCCACTGCTGAATGAGGAAGAAATATTTGTAACACAATCTGCACTTTCTAAAGAGTGTAGAAAGGGAAAAACTGTAGATATACAAAGTACAACTTATGTATGGAGAGTTGTTTCATCTCTGTGTATCATCTGAGGGTGTTCACCTCACTGGGTATAGGAGAGGGTTTACCTCCACTTTAAAGATGACCTGCAAATTGGAAGGTCACTTGTCTGCCATCCACCCATCACCTAAATAAGCTGTAAATAAAACTTTTACAATAAAGATTTCACAAAAAATAAAAACTTGATTCCAACTTCCAGAAGTGCGGGCGACATAATCGCCCTTGATCGTCTTCCTGGCCACTTGAATTGGGGGTTGAGTTCCCAGCTATCCCAGGAGACAGCAGTGAGGCATAGTGATGTCACCGATGCCTCCTGGAAATGTAAAGCTTTTGTTACTGCTAGTTTTGCTTAGTGGTCCAGCAGAGAAGCATTTCAATTTAAAAAGTGGCTCAACTTCCTGTTCTTCTGTCTGTAACTACACACAGTAATGCAAGGCTTTCTCCCTGGTGTGGAAAAAGCCTCTTGAGGGGGGAGGGGATGAGCAGGCAAGTCGGGACACTCCCAACTTTGCAGATAGAGAAAGGAGCTGTGTGTTAGTGGGCGTCCTGACACTCCTGCTCGCCCCCTTCCCCTCAAGAGGCTTTCTCCACACCAAGAAGAAAGCCTTGCATTACGGTGGTGAGTTACAGACAGAAGAACACGAAGTGAGGATTTCTCAGAAGAAATAAGGACATTTAAAAGTATAATGGAAGGATGAGGAAAGTGAAGGAGGACTGCACTAAGGTAAAGGAAGCTATTTAGGGGAAAAAAAATCCTTTACAACCCCTGTAATCCAGCTCTAAACAGTCCTCTTATCTTTTTTCAGTGACATAAAAAACAGACAGAGAATAGGAGGCAGTTCTTCCCCCTTGCTGTGAGTGACAGGGGATTTACATATCTCAAGCACTAGACTTAGAGAGGCATTATGTGTAATTCTCACCCCCCCCCCCACCCTTTCTTCTCTAGCTCTCCCAGGATTGGCTGCTCCGCACCTCAGCATGATTGGGCATGCTGAAGTCATGTGGTGACTTTTCTGGCTTTTGACTGGATGTTAGTGATCATAGCAGAATTCAGTGTAAGGAATACACAGGAGAAAATGTATGTTGACAAGGGGAGTTTAGAGGTGGGCGGGGAATCTACTGACATCATGACTCCACCCACAGAGCTCCAGACAATACAGAGCACAGAATCTGCAGTTTTTCAGGTCTCATAACAGACAGAGGGGAGACATTTAACAGGTAAGAATACATGCAGGAGACATGTACTGTGTATCCTTATAGATCAGCACTAGAGGTCAACTGATATATCGGCCGATTTTTGGCACTTTTTAATTAATCGGCATCGGCCGATTGTTTTAAAAATAAAGCCGATTTACTTTTCAGCGTGACTTGCATTGACTCCTATGATACAGAAGTCATTGCAAGTTGCCTGAAGTTTCCCATGGAGGAGAGACTTGTCTCTGGGCAGCCTGCCATGTTTTGAGAAAAGAGTTAGGCTCCTTTCACACGGAGCGGACCGTTTTTCGGTCCGCTCCGTGTGTCCGTCAGCTCAGCAGGGGGGTCTCCGCACACTGTGCAGGGACCGCCCTGTCTCTCCTCCGCTATCCCCTATGGGGAGTCGGATGGAAACGGACCGTCTGTCCGTTTGCATCCGATCTGTTTGGGCGGACGGAAGAAAAAAATAGGGCATTCTTCTGTCCGCAAAAACGGATGCGGATCTAGCAGGTGTATCATCCGCTAACGGATCACGTCCCAATAGGGAAGCATTGAGGTCCGTTACCGGACGTCCAAAAAACGGACGAACGGAACGGACCTGTGAAAGGACCCTTACAATATTGCTACTCATCAATGAACTGAACTCTTTGGGTAGAAGTTCTCAGTTTAACCATTTAAAGACTAAGGGCCAGATTCTGGTAGAATCCGCGGCGACGTAAGCCATTTACACTACGCCGCCGCAACTTACTGGAGCAAGTGCCGTATTCTCCAAGCACTTGCTCTGTAGTTTGCGGCGGCTTCGTGTAAATGGCCCTCGTATCCCCGCGAAATTCAAAGGGGGGCGGCTTGTATTTAAATTAAGCGCCATTTACACTAGGCCGCGTCGATCGAACTGTGCATGCGCCAGCCGGGAAGAAAGCCCAGTGCGCATGCTCCAGCTCACGTCGGAAAACGTTGTTGAAACCGACGTGATCGTCACTTACGCAATGCCCTATTCGCGAACGACTTCGTAAAACGACGTAACCGACGGAAAAAAGACGACGCTGACCCGACGCCATACTTAACATGGCAAATGACCGAACTTTGTAAGGTTACCCCTCATATAGCAGGGGTAGGTTTACGCTTACGGAAATGACGTAAAAAAACGTTCGGGAATCGGCGTATTAGGCTCATTTGCATAGGCAAATGAGAAATCAACGTAAAGGCCACCTAGCGGCCAGCGAAGTAATTACATCTAAGATCCGATGGTGTAAATGTTTTACACCTGTCGAATCTTCGCAGTATCTATGCGTAGGTGATTCTAGGAATCAGGCGCATAGATACCCGGGCAAAAAAAACAGAGATACGACGGTGTTTCCTGCGATACACTTTCGTATCTCTTTTGAGAATCTGGCCCTAAATCTTTTCTGACACTTGCCAGCGCACCACCTCAGTGTGAAAGCACTTGGCCGGTAATACTGAGACTGCAGGGGAGCCGTTTTGCAGGCACTTTACAGGTGCTATTTTTAGCCCAAAACCACCCGAAAAACACCCCAGTGTGAACGGGGTCCAACTGTTAGATTTTATGAGATGAAGGGGAATTTTTTTTTTTTTTTTTTTTTAATCGGCCTAACATATCGGGCCAAATCAATCGGCATCATATATCGGCCGCCGCAATTTCTAAATATCGGCCATAGAAAAATCCATATCGGTCGACCTCTAATCAGCACTATGGCAGTAGTTTAGAAAGGAGGAGAGTGGGTTTACATCCACTTTAAATTGACCAGCGTGGGAATAAAGAATTTCCTTACCTTTCCTGTACACAAGTCTGCTGACCACCACAATGGTAATTTTACCAGTCCTGTTTTTGTGGGGATCTGGAGTGAAGTCTGTGGGGTCCACAGCATTGGGGATGACAGAGACGATCTCGGGGTTCAGGGCGGCTCGGAGCACAGTGTTCTCTTTGCTGGTGTAAGACACACAGATGATGTGGTTTGTATCACACAGGGACACCGTCAGAAGCTTGTTGGTGAGAACGGAGCTGACATCAGCAAACCCAAAGAGTGAATGGTCCGTGAAAACTGTATGGAGCCCCATTGTCTTGGCGTGGAACAGAGCATCATGGGCCATGGCAGAGAAAGAGCTGTGGGAATGAACAATGCTGACCCTTTCCCTTACAAAGATATACCTGAGGAGGGGTAGACTATGCAGCAGGGTGGTGGCTGTAGACTGGTTATACATAACTCTCAGAGGTAAGTAGTAGACTTTCAGGCCATTGGTGAGGTAGCGGATTCCCTTCCGGTCCTCGTAGGCGTGAGTGACAACGATGACTTTGTGTCCCCTCTCGATCAGACACTGGGATAGCTGATAAATGTGACTCTCTACGCCACCCATGTTTGGATAAAAGAAGTCCGAAACCATACATATCACATGGGCCCTGCCAACCGGGCACTCTGTACCTTCTGTAGTCTTAGAAGAGTCACTGTGAGAGAAAGGTGTGCACCCCGCTCCCCGAATGTGAACCATGACAGACACGGGCGAGATGACAGGTCCTCTTCTTGTAGATCTGTAAGACAGACACAATCAGAAGTCGAAATAGAAAAAAAGCCAATATAGCTGGAAAATAAGTCACATGGAATCTATTCCTTCTTCTGGCTGCAGGGTGCATTGGATTTAAAATCACTAGTAAAAAGGCTTGAACTAAAGGATCACTAAAGGAATTATATTTTTTTTTAGCTAAATAGCTTCCTTTACCTTACTGCAGTACTGGTTTCATGTCCTCATTGTTCGTTTTTTGCTTTGAAGTTGCTGTAATCCTGCTCTGTTCTCCACACTTCCTGCTTGTCTGTTTCCTTATAACCACAGTACTGGGAGCTTTCTCACGGTGGTCTAAGCTGTCATTACTGTGTGTCTAAAACTTCCCAAATCAGATTCATTTTAAAAACAAAACACTGCCCTGGATTTGTTTGTTTTTGTTCTGTGTTTCTATTTCTACTTCACAGAAACATGAAGTCAGTTCAAAAGTGAAACTAACCTGCAGGCACATTATATGATTGATTTTTATCTATTTTTAATCATTTTGAAAAGGAATCGGTTAACTTTTATGTCTCTATACCCTGTAAACCGTCATTTCAGCAAAAAAATGTTTTTCCTTTAGTGACCCTTTAAATCAACTGGATTTAAATCATAATTTTAACCGCTTAAGACCCGGACCATTATGCAGGTTAAGGACCTTGCCCCTTTTTGTGATTCGGCACTGCGTCAATTTAACTGACAATTGTGCGGTCGTGCGACGTGGCTCCCAAACAAAATTGGCATCCTTTTTTCCCCACAAATAGAGCTTTCTTTTGGTGGTATTTGATCACCTCTGTGGTTTTTATTTTTTGCGCTATAAACAAAAATAGAGTGACAATTTCGAAAAAAAAATCAATATTTTTTACTTTTTGCTATAATAAATATCCCACAAAAAGATATAATAAAAAATGTTTTTCCTCAGTTTAGGCCGATACGTATTCTTCTACCTATTTTTGGTTAAAAAAAAAAAAAAAAAAAAAAGGAAAAAAGAGAAATCGCAATAAGCGGTTATCGATTGGTTTGTGCAAAATTTATAGCATTTACAAAATAGGGGATAGTTTTATTGCATTTTTATTAATAATCTTTTTTTACTACTAATGGCAGTGATCAGCGATTTTTTCCATGACTGCGACATAATGGCGGGCACTTCGGACAATTTTGACACATTTTTGGGACCATTGTCATTTTCACAGCGAAAAGTGCTATGGCTGGGCTCTTAAAGAGGACGTACAGGTACCTGCCTGTGCCCAGCCGTACCATTATGCTGACATATATCGGCGTGAAGGGGTCCTTAAGTGGTTAAAATCACTAGTAAAAGCATGTTCAGATCAAATCCGCCAGGAAGCTGTCACTGCACACCGCCAATCATAGGCGGCGAGGCATTTCCCTAATGGCAGCTGTATTTACATACGCTGCCTATGATTGGCTTCCTGGTTCGATGTGAACACACCCGAGCCCATCCGTATGACATTTCTACCAAGTAATATCAATCTGATACTGACGACATTAGAAATGGGTGGGGGGAATTCTATGTGTTCTGTTCTTCTCTTTCTTACACATCAATATTTACTGACAGATCAGTGTGGATGTCACCGATCGTCCTCCAACTCAATCTTTCCAAATCAGATCTCATACTTCCTGCCCTCTGTGACAGATCAGGAAAGATTTCATGGACCCAAACTGATTGGCTGTAGCGGGAGAAAAAAGGGATCATAACGGGTTGATTGATGGCGTTTCATTTTCGATTTTGTGAATCACTTACAATCGATCTACATGTAAATAAATATGCCCCATAGGGTTACAAAATCGCCATCATGGCCCTACATGAGTTTTTTTTTTTTTTTGCCACAACTGTCTGACTTAGGTTGATGAAAACGGTCACCGTCTGTGGCTCATCACTTTACCATGTTCGTCTTGATCAATCGACGTCCATCGCAATTATTTTGTCAAACTGGGCATCGATTGGTGAGTTTTAATGCACTGTGTACTGTATGGCCACCATAAATGAGACCGCACAACCAGATTGTACAGTGTATGGCCATCTGTAGAGTATATATTGGATTGAATTAAATGGGCTGGAAACATAAAAGGAAACTGACAAACCTCTAAATCGTGGAGCTGTCTCTTTAAATCTCGGGCACAGCGCTCTTCTGATGGAATATAGGAGGCAGATCTGTGCTAATCCCGGGGAAGAAGGGATCACACGGTGTACACAGCACACCCATACAGGGAAACTCACCCCTCCACCTATGGAGCATACAGAAGACCGGACATACCGGAGCGATCACAGCACACACACCTACCTACCGTAATCACAGATCCCCGATCATCAACAAGGAAGTCCAGCATGGCTTAGCACAGACAAGCACTAAGCAGGGCATCCAATACCTAGTGTACGTTGGAATGAGGCGTGGAACGCAGCCATATATAAACATCACATCTTGTCTGCCGAAAGTAAGAGTGAGGCTTGAAACGCAAGACATCCAAGGAGGCGGGGACGTACGCAGTGTTAGCCAATGGGAGCGTGTCCACGCTGCTAGGAGACAGGCAGCGTCTTGACAGCTAAACAACAGAGCTGTGTGAGGACTGGGGGGACAGCAATACAAATCCTTCAACAGACAACAATCATCTGATATATTCGCAGCAGAGTTGTGCTGGAAATCTCTACATTAACCGCCTCAATACCAGGCACTTAAACTCCCTTCCCGCCCATGCCATTTTTCAGCTTTCAGCGCTGTCCCACTTTGAATCACAATTGCGCGGTCATGCAACACTGCACCCAAATTGAATTGTTATCATTTTTTTCCCCACAAACAGAGCTTTCTTTTGGGGCTATTTGATCACCTCTGGGGTTTTTATTCCTTGCGCTATAAACAAAAGAATAGTGACAAGTTTTTAAAAAAACACAATATTTTTAACTTTTTGCTATAATAAATATTCAAATATTATTTTTCAAAACACATTTTAAGCGTATATTGATTGGTTTGCACACAAGTTATAGTGTCTACAAAATAGGGGATAGATTTATGAATTTTTTATTATTATTTGTTTTACTAGTAATGGCAGCAATCTGCGATTTTTATCGTGACTGCGATATTGCGGCAGACACATCGGACACCTTTGACACATTTTTGGGACCATTCACATTTTTACAGCAATCAGTGCTATATAAATGCACTGATTACCATTTAAATATGACTGGCAGGGAAGAGGTTAACACTAGGGGGTGATCAAGGCGTTAAATGTGTTACCTAGGGAGTGATTCTAACTGTAGGGGGTGGGCACTCACAAGGGGAGGAGACCGATCGGCGTTCCACTGTACTGTAAACACACAATTCTTCTCCTCTCACCTGACAGGACGTGGATCTGTGGTCCTGCTCTGTTACCGGGCAATCACAGGTGGCAGCCAGACATTGCTCCTCCAGGCATTCCGGGACACTGTATTGTCCTGGAACGAAGGTGCCCAGGACAGACCTGCAAAATGCGGGACTGTCCCGGGCAATCCGGGACATGTGGTCACCCTACCTATAGACTGTACATGTTAGAATCTGCACATACTATATCTAGGGTTGCCACCTGTTCGGGATTCAGTCCGGGTTTTGAATCATGTGTCAGGCAGACTGAAACCCGGACACAATGTTCAGACCGGGCTGTGGCTCCCCAAGTAACCAAAATAGTCACACTGCAGACGGCTGTCTGGGGGCAGGTTCGGCATCACTGGGGGACAGGGCCATGATTTCAGCAAGAGCAATTTAGCCACACCCACTGTTTGCTACGGCACGCTATGCTCACCACATTATTACTCAACTTGGTGCACCCAAAGGTGTCCCAGGCTGCTAAAGTGTTCGGATTTGGCTTGAAGAAAAGGTGACAACCCTAACTAGATCATCTCTATAGATTCAACTTTATAGTTGTTAAAACTGTGCAATATGAGAATCTGCTTAATCTAGCCAATCATTATGTATCCAACCAAGGAGGAGCCTTGCACTACATACTTGTTGGTAGAGCTAAAGGAGCCTAATGGTGGCCATACACAGTTGGATTTTTTTAGCCAATCAACTTGTGATTCAATAAAAAAAAAAAATATGCAAAAAATGTATTGGCCATAACTTACCTTCTGATCAATTTAGTTTCAATTTCCATTGGATTATCATTAGATCAACGTGAGTCAGTTTGCCAGGGCAGAAAATTTGCAACCATTTTGTATCGCTCAGCAGCACTGAGATACTTTATGTAGCGCCCATGTACTTCAAAGTACGGGTGCTAGTAAATTTAAGGGATAATCAGAGTGTAAGTTGATTCTGATTCTAATTGAGATTTGTTCGGTTTGGGTCTCTGTTTCAGCTTGGCTGTGATGTGGGCTCATTCTGTCGTGTCTGGGGTGTTGTTCCACCCCAGGACGACAGGTGGCAGCAGTGGAAGCTGAGGTTTGAGTGTTCTCTCCAAGTGACCAATCGGGAGGCTTGGGCCTCGCTGAGCATGCTGGGAGAGGGTACTTATGAGGCAGACGCCATTTTAGAGGGTCTTCCGTCTTTCTTCTTGGAGTGTGTGGCACCCACCATTAGGGTGGCCACATCACCGAGCCTCTAGCGTTATGGCCTACCTGGCCGGGGGGTGGGTGCTACGCAGTGTTCCTGGTTTTGGAGCCAACTGGTCCGGAACATCCAAGCAGGACGGGAACCCAGTAATCGACTGGGTTCTCACTTTTGAAGATCCCAAGCAAGTGTGGCTGTTTGGTGGGGAGTTCAGTTGAGGAGCGCCAATGAGAGGCTGGCGGTCCAACAGTATTGAGACGAACCATCAGGGATCAAGGTACTGGACACTGAGGGATTGACTCCTGTCGGTACCTGGGCGACGTTGAAAAGAAGGTTCAGGCAAAACTTCCAAGTGATACTCTGGCTGCCAGGTCGATGAGAGAGACCTGTCCAGGTACGCTATACCCACTCAGGCTGGAGTGGCGAAAGAAATCTAATTGTTGTCGGAAGCAGGACTGTTTCCATATTCAAGGCCTGAATCTGCTGTTCTCCTTCCAACCTTCGTCTACCCTTTCCATCACCTGTTAACTGTTTTTACCCGGCTGGGCAATAAAGAGCACATATAAAGAGACTTCCTACTTGCGGACATTCCTTTACTGCTGTTGCATGAATTGTTCACCCTAGACATTTCACCGAAGCCATGAGGTAACATGCCATCCCACCATTTCTCAGCAGCCCCTTCGTGGACATAGAAATGTCATTGATGATTTACGATTGTAAATTACGATTATACCTCAGACAGGAGGCTCATATCTTATGCATTAATCTTTCTTTATTAATGCTCACAGCAGAAACAAAACTGATCAGTATTCACGCTTTTCTAAAAATAACATGAAACAGAAAAGCTGAAACTTGAAAACTAGAAAGAAACTACGTTTCCCAGCAGTCCTTGGGTCTGTGACCCCTCACTCTGGCCTCTGCATATAAGGACTGCTCCTCCCCTTCCTATTCCTCTTTCTTTCTGCTCACAGGAGAGATAAGTATTGCACTGCTGCTAGTTATCTGTGAGGTGTTTTAATTTTGCTTTTACTTTTACTTTTACTTGTACAAAACCTGTGTAACCTTATTATAACTTATTATTATAACCTAGTGCTTATTACTGAACATTATTCGTTTATATAACATCTAACAGGTGTAGTACCCCTCTCCCTGGCAGGCCCCCTCCTTCCCATAGGTCAGGATCTGAGGTGGTGATTTATCATCACCCAGTTACTTAGCATTCTATAACTGCACTGCCAGAAGGCAATGTCTGAGGACCGCTCTGTCCCCTTGAAGGGACCTGAAGTGCCTCTGGAGCCATCATGCATGCTTAACGCTGCACAGATTCAGGACCTGGTAGCCAGGTCTGTGCAAGCTGCCATGGCAGCCGTGGCGTTACCCTCGGGTTCACAACAAACCCCCAGGGTTGCCCCCACCGTAATTGAAGAACCTCTAGTAAAAAGAGGGAAATCCTCCCAAAAGAGGAAGCATTTGGCTCATATCGAGGACTCCCCGGCAGGGGAAGCAAACAATGTGCACAAGGCTCTCCCTCACCCGGATTGCCACCCCACGCACCCACCGGACCCCTTTCAACCCCTGAGCCTCAGGGAGTCATGCATGAGGCGTACATCCGCCAGGCGGAACAAACCGGACTCCTACGTACTCGACTCAGACGATATTTCGTCTGACGAGTCCTCAGAAGCCGGATTCTCGGGGTCCGAGTACGATGACAATGATGATATGGGTGCTGGGTCAATGGCGATCCCACACGACGCCAAACCTGATATTCAGGGCAATACAATCACAGACGCTCTGGGAGAACCTCTCTTCCATCCAGATGCCATATCTCACCCGCGGTCGGGAGATTGGGCTCCCCTGCCCCACGTGTCCCAATACGTGGAACTCTGGACCCGCAGATCGCTGGATAGAGCTAACCGAAATAAATTGCGGGCGGAATGCCCACGCCCTTCCCTACCCAGTAAGGTGGCATGTACACCAGACATTGATCCCGTCTTATCTAAGTACCTGGCCAAATCAGGGAAATTCCCCAAGAAGGGGATAGATCGCTCATTCAGGAGCATCCAGGACCGGGTCCTCGACATGTTGGGCCCACTGACAAAAATCCTTAACTTGTCTGAGCAAACAGCTGCCTCAGCACAAGAGGTTGATGTGCAACAACTTCGGGGGTGGGCCCAGAGGGCCATATGCCTTTTAGGTAACGCCAACACGGCATGCTCCACGGAGCGCAGACGCTCCATCCTCATGCGCCTGGATCCACAACTGGCCCACCTGGCAGAGACCGAACCGGGACCTTCTGCTGAAGGCCTACTATTTGGGGACTCCCTTGTTAGGGACATTAACAAATTCGTTGGACTATTCAATAGTCTCGACTAAGCTCAATCGTCCCTCAAAAGGGCAGGCAACCAAAAGGTTTTTGCTAGGGCCGGCAGAGGTAGGGGCCGCTCTGCCGGCCGAGCTGGTTACTCCAGACCATTTAATAGGGCTCCCGCCCAGCAACATTACGCTCAGACTCCTGCCTCCTATACCACGGTGGCACAACCCGCACCGTTCTTTCCACCACGTGGCAGACCATGGAGAGGACGTGGGAGCAGAGGTGACCCCAGATCCCGTCCATACTCCGGTAAGTCCTCTTCTGACTCCAAGTTTTTCCACCTCTGTAGGGGGAAGACTACGTTTTTTTTTTTTTTTTATCCACGCCTGGTCTGCGATTACGGCAGACGCATGGGTGATAAACACAGTCACAGGGTTCCAGATAGAACTGTTGTCCTGCCCTCAACTGGGCATTATTCCTCCCCCCCATTCGTTTCACTGCTCAGAACATTGCACTCATAGACAACGAGTTGGGAGAACTGATTTCCAAACAAGCAGTGCTCGAGGTAGACCCTCTCCCTGGGGTTCATAAGCAGTCTTTTTATAGTCAAAAAGAAGGGGGGAGGTTACCGCCCCGTGATAAATCTCCGGGTCCTGAATCAAAACGTCACATACCGTCACTTCAAGATGGAGGGTATCCATTGCCTCCGAGACCTCCTCCACCCGGGGGATTGGCTGGCAAAGGTGGACTTAAAAGATGCATATCTCACAGTCCCCGTACATTCGGAGTCACAACACCTACTCCGATTCAAATGGTGGGATCGCACGTGGCAGTTTACATGCCTACCGTTCAGGCTGTCATCGGCCCCATGGTGCTTCACCAAATTACTCAAGCACGTGGTAGCCGCGTTGCGGAGCAGGGGCGTTCGTCTGATTATTTACCTAGACGATATCCTTATCATTGCGAACTCAAAATCTCAGACCCACGTAGGCTGGACCGTACGTCTCCTGCAGGACCTAGGCTTCCTCATCAACATGGAGAAGTCTATTCTAGCACCATCCCAGAGCATGGAGTTTCTCGGTTTCCTGGTAGATACCAACCAGGCGGTCTTGCGTTTACCCAAGGCAAAACTTGCTCTGATCCGCAAAGAGATCAGAGCAGTACTGCGCAAGCAATCCCTATCTTTACGGGTATTAGCCAGAATAGTGGGCCTCCTGGCCGCATCCATACAGGCCGTCTTCCCGGCCCCTCTCCATTACAGAGCCCTTCAACGCCTCAAAATCCTTCACCTGAGACAAGGTCTCCGTTATGCAGACGAGATTCCACTCTCCGCAGAGGCCAGGACGGAACTGAAGTGGTGGCTCGGTCATGCCGTCGATTGGAACGGCAAGACAATCTTCAATTCCTATCCGGACGTCGTCTTAGAATCCGACGCAAGTGGGGCGCTCGATTCGGAGAGATTTCAACAGGAGGGATCTGGTCAGTCAGGGAATCCTTCCTACACATCAATGCCCTAGAGCTACTAGCTGCACTCTTCGCGGTTCAGAGTTTTCTCTCGAAGAGATCAAACTGTTGCGTATTGCTACGCATGGACAACATTTCAGCGGTACAATACGTCAACCGTTTGGGGGGCACCAGGTCCAAAATTTTGGCGGATATCGCCAAGGCATTATGGCACTTCTGCCTGGCCAGGAATATCGTCCCCATGGCGGAGTACATTCCGGGATCCTCCAATATCGTGGCGGACTGGAACTCCAGATACATTACCGATTCCAGCGAGTGGCGGCTAGACCGCTCGACCTTCATCAGTATCATCCATCTCTGGGGACCACTGTCCATAGACTTGTTCGCCTCCAGACTCAACCATCAGTTGCCCCAATTCTTCAGTTGGAGGCCGGACCCAACGGCAACAGCGGTGGATGCTTTCCGCCAATCCTGGACGGGGGGGGACGCATTACGCGTTTCCACCATTCCAGCTGATATGCCGGACCTTATTGCAGATCGCTACCCAGGGAGCCAAGGTGGTGTTGATTGTGCCCTGGTGGCCAACACAACCGTGGTTTCCTCTTCTGTTGGAAATGGTAATCGACCTTCCCAGGGTCTTGCCCTCGTTTCCAGTCCTCCTTTCACACCCGTCCAAAGACATACACCCGCTAATTTCAGACGGCTCTCTGACCCTCCTAGCCTGCCTGGTCTCAGGATGCCAGACGCTGACGGAGGCCTTTCACAGTCAGCTAGAGAGCTTCTCGCCCTGGGCCCCCGGGACTCGATCGGCGTATAGGTCAGCCTGGGGAATCTGGGTGCGTTGGTGTAGTCAACGACAGGCTGATCCGATACATACCCCTGTAGCACTTATAGTGAACTTCCTGGCGGAGGCTTTTGATACCGGTAGAGCGTACAGCTCCATTAACGTGTATCGATCAGCTATTTCGGCTTACCATCACCCTGTGGATGCCTTGCCGGTGGGTAGACACCCTCTCATTTGCAAACTAATGAGAGGTATCAAGTTTAAACGACCTCCTCGTCCCAAATACCTATCAACCTGGGACGTATCCAGGGTCCTAGACATGCTATCCACGTGGGATGACAATGAGGACTTGTCTCTCAAACATCTCACGTACAAACTTACGATCCTCCTCTGTCTTATCTCGGTCAAAAGGGTTTCAGATGTTAGAGCACTGGATATTTCCAGGCGACAATTTTCGCCCCTAGGAGTTAGGTTCTCGGTCGTGCGTAGGACCAAGCCCGGCATTCAGTCGGTATTCTATACTTTCTTTTCGGATCGTCCGCGCTTATGTGTCGTCAAGTGCCTGCAGGCCTATGAAACGCGTACCGCCGAACTTCGTTCTCCATCTTCGCCCCAATTATTGGTTTCCTACGTCCAACCTCATCGCCCGGTGACTTCTGCCACTCTAGCGCGCTGGGTCAGGTCGACTATGGACATGGCGGGTATAGATACCACTAAATTCGGCGCACACTCCACTAGAAGTGCAATGGCTACTAAGGTGGTCTCGGCCGGGGGATCTCTGTCAGATCTTCTACTGGCGGCGGACTGGTCCTCGGAGACCGTTTTCCGCTCCTTTTACTTCAGACCGGAAACACATGTGTCTATGGCCGCTTTGGGGTAATCTGATGTATATTGTCTTCATTTTCTGTAAGAAATGCTAGCTTTGAACTTGCATAAGATATGAGCCTCCTGTCTGAGGTATAATTCAAGATTTTCCTAGCTTGTGACGGAAAATATTGATTATATGAAGACAGGAGGCGAGTATCTTCCCTCCCTACCCTACCCTATTATGGTTCCTTCTACTCTCTTACAGGATACTGAACACGTTCGACTGCGTTCAGGAAGGTCGAAGACACGTTCCTTCTAACATGGTTTCGTTTCCAAAGGCCCGGTTGGCCGTAGAAGCTGTCGGTTGGTCCCCGTTGGGACGAATGTTACCCCGCGTACAACGGAACGTCTGGGATTCAGAAAAGGCCGGCCAGCCGAAGTCCGAAGTGAGTTGGGGGACCCAGAGACTGGTGAATCATTTTCAATTCGTTTGGAAGTTCGCATGAAGAAAGAGGAATAGGAAGGGGAGGAGCAGTCCTTATATGCAGAGGCCAGAGTGAGGGGTCACAGACCCAAGGACTGCTGGGAAACGTAGTTTCTTTCTAGTTTTCAAGTTTCAGCTTTTCTGTTTCATGTTATTTTTAGAAAAGCGTGAATACTGATCAGTTTTGTTTCTGCTGTGAGCATTAATAAAGAAAGATTAATGCATAAGATACTCGCCTCCTGTCTTCATATAATCAATATTTTCCGTCACAAGCTAGGAAAATCTCGAATTGCATCTTAAAGTGATACTAAAAGATTATTTTTATGTGTGTGTGTTAGAATAAAAAATAAATGATACTTACCTGCTCTGTGCAATGATATTGCAGAGAGCACCTTCTCTTTGTTAGTCCCCCCTCCGGCGCTGTCTACTGGGGCTTTTATTTACCTTACTGCACTAAATGCTTTAAAGGGGTTGTAAAGGAAAAAAAAATTCCCCTTAAATAGCTTCCTTTACCTTAGTGCAGTCCTCCTTCACTTACCTCATCCTTCCATTTTGCTTTTAAATGTCCCTATTTCTTCTAAGAAATCCTCACTTCCTGTTCTTCTGTCTGTAACTCAACACCGTAATGCAAGGCTTTCTTCCTGGTGTGGAGAAAGTCTCTTGAGGGGGGAGGGGGCGAGCAGGCAAGTCAGCACAATCTACTTTGCAGATAGAGAAATGAGCTGTGTGTTAGTGGGCGTCCTGACACTCCTGCTTGCCCCCTCCCCCTCAAATCGAAGGAAAAGGTAAGTGAACCAACAAAGCACTTGCTTGAAGGAAGCTATTTAGAAAATAAAAAACTAACCTTTACAACCCCTTTAAAGGCTCGGGCTGGGTAACAAGTCAAAAGCACGTATGATTTCCCGTAATAGGAGATCATTTATAGCTGGTAAGCAGCAGTGTGTGCAGAGGTGGAAGCTACATCTTTAATCCTATCACGTTTTCTTGGGTGTTTTGTGTGTCACCGTGGGCCAATTTCACATCGGCCAATCACTCATATTATATGGACTATTTACTGTCAATCAATATGTGAAAACCAACACCTTCTTTTGTGATTGCATCATTTGCATTAGTACTGAGTTTTTTTCGCAATTATTTTTGTATTTATTAATTTTACTTCACTTTTTTTAATGCATGTACTTACTTTATAATAAATCATTTAATTCCGTGCGCACCGCGGTATGTCGCCGCTATAAGGCGTCACGCCTTCCGGAAACAGCCGATTAGCGTTCGGCTCTTCTCGGCGCCTGCGCACAGACCCAGGAGCTGACTGCGCAGGCGCTGTAAATATCCGGTCCCAGTTAGGGTTTTTTCAGAGGGCGTGACGCGGCTATATACGGCGCCTGCGCAGTCAGCTCCTGGGTCTGTGCGCAGGCGCCGAGAAGAGCCGAACGCTAATCGGCTGTTTCCGGAAGGCGTGATGCCTTATAGCGGCGACATACCGCGGTGCGCACGGAATTAAATGATTTATTATAAAGTAAGTACATGCATTAAAAAAAAAAAAAAAACAGCATACTGGCGCTGACGCCAGTATGCTGGATGGGATGAAACCAAGTGGTTTTAAGGGTGGAACTCTGCTTTAAGTAAGTTTAGCGCAACGTATTTTGATCATTTACGGTTGTTGTGTGTGTCTCACAGGAAGTTGCAGCTGTATTCGACTTATTTTCACTTCACTTTCACATTCATTCACGTATCATTTGTTTTACAGATAGCACAGTAATTTTATTTTTGTTTAAAACTAATAAAGGGACTGGAGGATATTAGTTATGAGGAAAGGTTACGAGCACTGAACTTATTCTCTCTGGATAAGAGACACTTGAGAGGGGATATGATTTCAATTTACAAATACCGTACTGGTGACCCCACAATAGGGATACAACTTTTCTGCATAAGGGAGTTTAATAAGACACATGGCCACTCATTACAATTAGAAGAAAAGAGGTTTAACCTTAAACTTCGTAGAGGTTTCTTTATTGTAAGAGCAGCAAGGTTGTGGAATTCCCTTCCACAGGCAGTGGTTTCAGTGGGTAGCATTGATAGTTTCAAAAAACTATTAGATAAGCACCTGAACGACCCCAACATACAGGGTTATACAATGTAATACTGACATAAAATCACACACATATGTTGGACTTGATAGACTTATGTCTTTTTTCAACCTCACCAACTATGTAACTATATTGGAATGTCCAAGTACATCCCATGTGCAGCTTCCTTGCTGCTGTAAGTAAATGTTCCTACAGTATTTTTTGATAACATACTGCAATCATTTTGCCAACAATTTTGACCAAATTTCCCGTGCCTTTGTAGCTCACACATCCCCAAAACATCAGCGATCCACCTCCGTACCTTTCATTAAGGGCCTTGTTGACTCTTCTCCAAATGTAGCATTTATGGTTGTGGCCAAAAAGCTAAATTTTGGTCTCATCAAGCCAAATATCTTTGTGCTAGAAGGTTTGAGGCTTGTCCCTGTGCTGAAACATCAGTGCAGCACTGGATGAAAGATGCAAGGGTCTGTCAGGAGTCCAGAAACTCATTGACCTTTTATACACACACTAATTACAAGTAAACAGATCACAGGTGAGGATGGTTACCTTTAATTGCCATTCAAACCCTTTTGTGTCAACTTGTGTGCATTTTATCAGGCCAAAATCACCATTGTATTGTAATATTGGGGTGATCAGACTCCAGGGGTAGGTGCGTTTTTAGTGAGTACGCCAGTCCAGAATTGAATTTTAAAGGGCCTGGTAGCCCACTTTTATTTAAAAGCACAAACAAGTTCATAAATACATCAGTAGCCCTCACAGGGGGGTTCCACCATTACTGTATCTTGCATACTGAATACTTTAGCCTCCTGGCTTTCATTCTTGCCATCAGGCTGTTGCAGGCCTTTAGCCTAGGCCTTAAGTCTGCTTCTCAGAACAAACAGAGTTTTCTAGAGTTAAGCTCTCTTCTAGATTACTCCTTGCTGCTCAATCACCAATGACTTCTGCCTCCTGCAGACATGCATGCTCTGGCTGCACCCATGCAGCCTCTGACTCCTCTCAGAGGGATGGGAGTCCACTTTACTCCCAGAAACAGACTTCCTGTCTGTTGGGTGGGGCCCTGAGCCATAGTCAGGTCAGAACTAAATAGCCAAACACACAGCTGTGCAATCAGTGTGTCTTTCTCTCCAAAATCTGGCGTAAACCAGCAATCTTTAAGGTAGCACAGGGTCCCACCACCACAGTATGTAAACTTTTGATCAGGGTCATTTGGGTAGTTTCTGTTGCCATTATGATTTAAAAAGAGGGGGAAGGGATCACCGCTCCAGGTGGATGTGTGGAAATGGCACTCTCCCAGGGGAGGACTGGCAGCCTTAGGCATGGGGGGCAAGTCCAGTCAAGTGGCCCTTTGAACCACCGAATCAGCGCAGCCTCGCCAGTGCCCATCAGCGCAGCCTCGCCAGTGCCCATCAGCGCAGCCTCACCAGTGCCCATCAGCGCAGCCTCACCAGTGCCTGGGGATTAGAGAGGAGAGCAGCCGGATTACACAGAGCGGAGATCTCCCACTTACCCAGCGTGGCCACTTCCATGATGAACATCATCAGTGTGCTGTCTATCATAGGAGCCAGTCCAGGAGGTGGGACTTGGTAAGTGGGAGATCTCCGCTCTGTGAAATCTGGGTGGGCACTGGCCTGGGGCAGGGCAGCGTTGAACATGCAAATGAGCATGATACGCCGATTCCCGAACGGAGTTGCGCGCCATCGACGTAGTTTATGTAGTTTGCGTACGCGTAAGGTTACCCGTGCTATATGAGGGGTAACCTTGCGTAGGTCCGGCATAAGCCATGTTAAGTATGGACGTCGGGACAGCGTCGTGTTTTCCCGTCGTTTACGTAACTCGTCGCAAATAGGGCTGTACGTTAATTACGTTGCCGTCAAAATCAATGTATTTGCGGCGTACTATGGAGCATGCGCAGTGGGCTACGTTTACGGCCGGCGCATGTGCAGTTCGTTCGGCGCGGGGGCGCGCTTAATTTAAATACAGCACGCCCCCCTCCTTACCTATTTGAATTACGCGGCCTTACGCCGTCCCATTTACGCTACACCGCTGCAAATTACGTAGCAATTGCTTTGAGAATACAGCACTTGCCCGTGCGCACAAAAAGTGGAGATGTACGAGAATCTGGCCTGTCGACGGAAAAACACAACACGTCCCGACGTCCATACTTAACATGGCTTATGCCGGACCTACGCAAGGTTACCCTTCATATAGCAGGGGTAACCTTACGCGTACACAAACTATGTAGACGGCGCGCAACTTTGTTCGGGAATCGGCGTATCATGCTCATTTGCATATTCAACGCTGAAATCAAAGGGAACGCCACCTAGCGGCCAGCGTAACATTACAACTTAGATCCGACGGTGTAAGTGACTTACGCAAGTCGGATCTAAGCAAAATCTATGCGTAACTGATTCTAAGAATCAGTCGCATAGATACCCAGGGCCAGATACAGAGATATGACGGTGTATCTGGAGATACACCGTCGTATCTCTTTTGAGAATCTGGCCCATAATCTGTATACATGATTTAAACCAACTAAAATTATTTATTATAACGTCATTGTGTGCTAATGGTTATATCAACTGCCTAAAATATCCTTTGCATTACTGGCGCTGCCTCCTGTGGACAGTGTATAAAACACATGTAGGAGTATGTGGCAGACTATTGATGACAGGAGAGTCTTTTCCATTTAACAAGAATCAGCCGTACCGTATGCTTACCATGTGCGCTTTGTATGTCTGTCCATGCTGCTGGTGATGCAGAGGCTCTTTTTTATCCTCGCTGGTAATATGTTATTTCATACCATAATGACAGTAATACAAGTCTACATTTTCTAACTCCCCATGCACTCATTCATCCTGTGTAAATCGCTTTTGCTAAGGCATACTTTAAATGTGTAACATTGTTTCTATTCCATTTTTCATTCCATCATTGCAGAGAAGTCCAGATGTACAATTACCACACTGGAGACTTCCCCAGCAAATTATCAGATGTTGGAGGGATGTTTGGCAGTCTTTCTCAAGAGTTCTATTTAAAAAAAATTGGTATAATATGAACACATAGGGCCAGATTCAGGTAGATGGGCGAATCTTTATTTTGGAGTAACGTTTCTCATTTACGTTACGCCGCCGAAACTTTAGGAGCAAGTACTGTTATTCACAAAGCACTTGCTCCTAAAGTTGCGGCGGCGTAGCGAAAATGAGCCGGCGGAATTCAAATTGTGCGGGTAGGGGGCGTGTATTATTTAAACTAGGCGCCATCCCGCGGCGAACGTACTGCGCATGCGTCGACTGTCCAAATTCTGTCAGTGAACGTCAATGACAACAATCCCCATTCACTGACGTTTTACGCAAACAACGCGAAAATTTTTAAATTTGACGTGATGACGACGGCCATACTTAACATAGGATACTCCACTAGGGGGCTGGTTTTTCTTTACGCTGCGTATCTCTTACCGAAACGTCGGAAAGTCACTGCGTCGGGCCCGAATACGATCGTGAATTACCGATTCTCGCTGATTAACATATTCTCGGCGTTAATCAGCGGGAACGCCCCGAGCGCCATTTTTAAAATTACAGTTCCGATACGACGGCGAAATACAATTACAAAGTAATTTGATATAGCTAATCTTGTGATTTATATATTTGTAAATTTAAGTTATCTAAGCTGTAGTTTAGCTCAGAATGATTATGTCAAATTATTGGTTTCTGTTCCAGTTCAGCTATATTGCACATTTTCCACTTGACTGTAGGTGTCGCTGTCACCACGGGTCAAGTTTGGAAATGCAGCTGGGTGTTTTGAGTATCCTTTTCCCAGAAGCAGCCCAGTGGGCGTGGTCTCTGCCGCTGTGCATTCTGGGAGAGGGTACTTAAGGGACAGACACAGTTCATGCGGGGTCTTCCGATCCTCACCTGAAGGCCCTCCTGGCCTCAGGGATGTGTTAGCAGATCTTCGGCCTTGGGGGCCTTCTGGCCGAGGCTCCGTTTCTGAGAGTGGGCCCAGGAGTTTCTGGAGCCTACTGGTCCGGGGGTGGTCCTGTGCTGTCTTGCCTGCGGGAAGAAGCTAAACAATTGGGGACTCAATTGGAGGACGCATCCTGGGCAATCTGCCTCACTTTTGACCGAGCTTCGCACTGGCTGCTAGGTCAGTAAGAGAGGCCTATCCGGTGGTTGCTGAATCCAGTGTGGAAACGGTTTGTCCTCTGGAACTAAGAACGTACCCATGATCCGCAATGCATGGTACCTGAATCTCCCCTAACCCTCCATCCCTCTGTCGGAGTTTGTTTAATAAAACCTTGGAAGAAAAAAAGACTCAAACCCTGTACACACGATCGGTTTGACTGATGAAAACAGACCAATGGACTGGTTTCATTAGACAAACCAATCATGTGTGGGCCCCATCAGTTTGTTTTCCATCGGTGGAAAAAAATAGAACATGTTTTTTTCCTATGGAGAAAAAAAACGATGGAAAAAAAATGATCGTCTGTGTGAAGTCCATCGGTCAAAAATCCATGCATGCTCAGAATCAAATCGACGCATGCTCGGAAGCATTGAACATGAACAAACGTGGTGAATAGTGAGGTAACGGCAGGCCCAAATTTAAACCAGCGACCCCTTCAAGGGTATTGCTGCACTTGGTTCAGATTTAATGTGACTTAATCACATCGCTGCTAAAAAAAGACAGATCCTTTGGACTAAAAAGAGGAAGTTGCAAACTGGCAGGGCAAGGCTCAGACGTCACAAGTCTCCCGCGAGGTGCAGAAGTCTCCCGCATTTGACTGCGGCTCCCTGACACCAGCAAATGTCTCGCAATATCCTGGAAGAGCTGTCACTCAGCCACAGACAGCAGCCCATGCGGCCGCTGTGGCCGTACTCCATTTACTCCGCCGCGTGTTGGCGGATCCAGGCATCCCCCCGATTCCCGGGTCATCATGCTATGGCTGTGACAGAGTCAGACTGTGCAACTCAGCCTGTAACTGCCAGCACTAGTGTCTGCAGCCAGGGAACCCGCTGGACGTAACGACGTCCATGCCAGGAAAGACCAGTCTGTGTGAGGAGGAGAAGTCACTGGTTCGCACAGGCTGGTCCTCCAGAGTGTGTGAGTTCTGCAGAGTGTGGATAGAGTGTCACAGTGACGCTAAGCATCTCTGTTACTCTCTTACCACATTTCCTCAGCTCACTCACTGTGTCAGTCAATATCTCAAAGAGCAGTGAGTAACAGCATGCCATGAACAGGGGCCATTTTAAATAGGACATTGAGTCAGCACTCTCTTCACAGGGGCCATTGCACTTAGCAGGTGGTGCCATATCAGATCCACAGGGGCCATCCAGTAACTCTTATATTATGTTATATTTATTAATATATATATACATAGTATCCTCTATATCCACCTAAATTGGTGGTGGTGGGGGTGGGCGCGGAGTGCCACCTCCCTGAAATGAGTTTTTGCAGGATGGGATGTCTGAAGGCTGTTTGCAAACTTTCCATCAAAATTAATGAGGTATGTGGTTTGCATGGGGAGGAAAGGCTGGGCAGTGCCAGGGATTGGGCAGAGAGAGGTCACGTAGTGTTACAGAACTTTTTGGGAAATCGGGGTCCAAAAAGGGTAAGTACATAATAATTTAATTAACCCTTTTAGTTTTCTCCATCCACACAAACAAGGGGAAGAGGAATACCCCCTGCCGGCATAATGTATTCTGACAGCAGTTGGTGCTCATTGGCTGCAGCTGCTGATCGATATTTTCCCACATGTCCCTTGGGCAGAAGTCGATTACACAATCAAATTCTGTCATGCAGGAGAGCCCTGCTGGACCGGTTGAATTTTAATCAGTGTATGATCAACTTAAAGCGGATCTCCACCCTAAAGTGAAGATCCGCTGATCGGAACCCTCCCCCCCTCCGGTGTCTAAAGACAGGTATCCGCACCCACTTCCGGCCCGCAGTCTCGGGCAAAAGACGGGCTTTTCCCGTTGCGTGCTGGGAACTCTCAGCTCCCAGCACACAGCACACAGCGGGAGCCAATCGCGGGCGCAGCGCGACTCGCGCATGCGCCGTAGGGAACCGGGCAGTGAAGCCGGAGCGCTTCACTTCCTGGTTCCCTCGCCGTGGATGGAGAGGGGAGCAGCAGGGTGACGAGCGATCGCTCATCCTCTGCTGCGGACGCCGCTGGACTCCAGGACAGGTAAGTGTCCTAATATTAAAAGTCAGCAGCTGCAGTATTTGTTGCTGCTGGCTTTTAATATTTGCTTTTTGGTGAACCATCCGCTTTAACCACTTAAGACCCGGACAATTATGCTGCTAAATGCCCAGAGGCGTTTTTACAATTCGGCACTGCGTCGCTTTAACAGACAATTGCGCGGTTGTGCGACGTGGCTCCCTAACAAAATTTGCGTCCTGTTCTTCCCACAAATAGAGCTTTCTTTTGGTGGTATGTGATCGCCTCTATGGTTTTTATTTTTTGCGCTATATACTAAAATAGAGCGACATTTTTGAAAAAAAAAACAATATTTTTTAATTTTTGTTATAAGAAAAATTGAATAAACTAAATTTTAGTCAAACATTTAGGCCGAAATGTATTCAGCCACATGTCTTTAATAAAAAAAAAAATTGCAATAAAAAAAAAATAGCTACCTAGCGGCAAGAGTGACACTAATACAGCGATCAGAAAAATGATTGCTTAGTGACACTGACAATAGGGAGTGAAAGGGTTAACTAGGGCGGTGATCAAGGAGTTAAAACTTTATTAGGGGGGGTACAGGGGATACCCTGGACCTAACACTAACTGCCTGTCACACTGACACTAAATGCAGTGATCAGTACATATATGATGACTGCATTCAGTGACACTGTGACAGGGGGGTGGGGGGGTGATCACAAGGGGTTAATGTGCCTGCGTGTCCTGGTGTCAGTGTAGTGTTGTGCAGACTTACTGTGTGATGTGTTCTCTCCTCAGCGGCAGTTGAAAATACCGCAGAGGGGAGAGATTACATCACTTCCCCCTTCCTGTGTTTACACAGGAGGAAGTGACACACAGGGGAGGACGCGGATTGGCTGGGAGCGACCCGGAGGTAGCGGACAAAAACGAACAGCCACCCCCTCATCCCGGATCGCTCCTGAAGCCATGGGGACAGCCGCAGGTACCGGGGGGGGTCCAATCGGACCCCCGACCGGCGTCAAAGGAAGGGACGTACAGGTACGCCAATGTGTCTGTCCGTGCCATTCTGCCGACGTATATGTACATGCGGCAGTCCACAAGTGGTTAAGAGATACAGTGTGATGCTGTTTGGTTTACCAGGTAAAAATAAAGGAACCTAGTTCAGCCATCAGAGGATTGGTAAATTGCAAAATATTACGTTTCAGCTTTTGGATTTAGTACTACTATTAGCAAAATCAACAACTTGGTAGTGCTGTCCAGCACAGCTGTGTAGGGGCTCATGCACACTGCATCTTAAAGAAGCAGCTCCTACATTTTTTTCTGGCTGGAAACTCCCCTCCATGTTAGCCAATGTGTCCATGCACACCATGGCTTTTTCAGGAGTTTACAGGCATATGCTCTTAGGCCGTGTACACACGTACGAGAACCTCGTCGGGGTAAACCCATCGTTCCGCCCAACGAGGTTCTCGGGCGGCCGTCGAGTTTGTCGACCAGTCTGTCAAAAGGTGTCGAGCCATTAGTCCCTAACTATTGCTTACCAAGATAAGACCAGCGTAGCGTATTTTGGAAGGCGCAGGCCAGCGTAAGTGGAAGTGGGCGTGACCCCATGCAAATGATAGTTCGAGCATGGTGTAGTCTTTTACGCCCGCATCCTCACAACTATGCCGGCACAACTGCCTAAGCTACGCCGGATCACTACGTACGCCGTGAACGTAACGTACGCCCAATACACCGGCCTGTGTTCTCTGGGGCAGACCTTTGCATGTCTATTGCTGGGTTGCGCCGCATCTATGGGGAATAACTTTACACCCGACGTACAACTTACGCAAACATTGCATAGCATGCGTGGGGCGCACGTACGTTCGTGAATCGCCGTATTTCCCTCATTTGCCTATTAAAAATGCCTAATCAATTGGAGAAGCAACATGCGTCCAAAACCATATTTGTGCCCACGCTCACCGGCGTAAGCAAGATACGTCGGGGTAGGATGGCCTGTTTTTAAACGTATGTTGGTTTTGTGGGTCTGGCGCACACATACGCCAGGCGCACAATTTCACAACATCGGCGTAAAGTGATTTACGTTCGGCGTAAGTGCTTTGTGAATCCGGGCCAATATTTTTTACTTTTTGCTCTAGTAAATATCCCATTTTTTTTTTTTTTACAACTTTTTTCCTTAGTTTAGGCCGATGTGTATTCTACATATTGTTGGTAAAAAAAAAATGCAATAAGCGTATATGGGCAGCACAGTGGTGTAGTGAGTAGCACTCTCGCCTAGCAGTAAAAAGGGTTGCTGGTTCATATCCCGACCACGACACTGCCTGGAGTTTGCATGTTCTTCCTGTGCCTGCATGGGTACTCCTGTTTCCTCCCACACTCCAAAGACATGCTGGTAGGTTAATTGGCTTCTTCCTAAAATTAGCCATAGTATATGAATGTGAGTTAGGGACCTTAGATTGTAAGCCCATTGAGGGTAAGGACTGATGTGAATGTACATTGTATATGTAAAGCGCTATGTAAATTGACGGCGCTATATAAGTACCTAAATAATAATAATAATATTGATTGATTCGCGCAAAAGTTATATAGCCAGATTCAGGTATCTTAGCTGCTGATTTACGCCTAGAATATGTAAATTAGCTAGATACGCCTATTCACAAACGTATGCACGGCCGTCGCAGTAAGATACGCCGTTAAGTAAGGCGTTTTTCAGGCGTAAAGATAAAGCAACAAAAAGATGGCGCAGCCAATGTTAAGTATGGACGTCGGAACAGCCGTCGAATTTCACGTCGTTTACGTTGTTTGCGTAAGTCGATTCAAAATGGGGCTGGGCGTAAGTTACGTTCACGTCAAAAGCATTCACTATTTGCAATGTGATTTTGAGCATGCGCACTGGGATACGTCCACGGGCGGCCGTTTGTTCGGCACCACATTTACATGGGGTCACGTTTCATTATAATAAAACACGGCCACTGCAACCTACTTTGTATTAGGCAGGCTTACGCCGGCCCATTTACGCTACGCCTCTGTAACTTAGGGAGCAAGTGCTTTGTGAATACAGCACTTTCCTCTCTTATTTACGGCGGCATAGCGTATCTAAGATACGCTATGCCCGCACTAACTTACGCCAGTCTACCTGAATCTGGCCCATAGTGTCTATAAACTATGGCAAAGATTTATGACATTTAAATGGCCTTTTTTATTATTTATTTATTTTTTACTAGTAATGGCAGTGATCTGCAATTTTTTTGCGCTATTGTGACATTGGGGCAGACAGGTCAGACACTTTTGACACATTTTTGGGACCATTCACAATTGCTTTAAATATGCACTGATTACTATGTAAATGTCACTTGCAGGGAAGGGGTTAACACTAGGGGGCGATCAAGGGGTTAACTGTTTTCCCTATTGTGTGTTCTAACTGTGAGGGGAAGGGGACTCACTATAGGAGATGACAGATCGTGAGTTTTTACTTTGTAGAAACACACAATCTATCTTCTCCCTTCTGATAGTACAGGGATTTATGTGCGCACTCGATTGCTTGCGGCCGGCGGCGATTGCGCCTTCCGGGCACATGCATCAGGTGCCCCGCCGTGCAGCGGGTGCTCCCTCCTGTGGCTCTCCTGGGTGAAGCCGTATATGTACGGGATTTCGCCTAGGAGAGCCATTCTGCCGCAGTATATCTGCATGAGCCGGTCGGGAACTGATTAAAAAAAGGAAGAAGCTCAATATGAAAGTGCAGAAGAGCACAAAAAAGCACTAGCTTCTTCAAGATTTAAGGGCCAAAGGGCTCATGGTCACTGCAGCTCAAAAAAAAACTGCCTTTTTCAGGTATTTGACCTTTATTTCTCTGCCTAAAAGCTTGAAGAAGCTTATGCTTTTCTGTGTTCTTTTGCATGTTTTTATTGAGCTGATTTGAGCTGTTTTGAGCATAAGCAATTTTTCATAAACACTCTCTTTAGTTCATTTTTTATTTTATTTTTTTATAGACTTTTTTTTCAGAAAAGACAAAAAAAAAAAGGAAAGACATTTTTCTGTAGTAACACAATCAACTATGATAATAATAACCAAACAATTATGTCCTAACCAAAGAATTATATCCAATTTGTTCATAACCTTGTTATTCAACATCATTTCCTCACCTTAGTCATTAACTTAGAAAAAACTGACAATAGATTCAGTGTCCCTCCTCCTCCCTCCTATTTGCCTCCCACCTCTGAGGGGTAACAACCAAAGTCGCACGCCATACTCCTTCCTGAACTCTAGCTAATTGAAGGGTATAATTCCTTCCTTCCTCAATCAATCGGATTCCCATCGATATGAGTCCTTCCTTCCTTTGATAAATTGATAAAGGAATTCCAGAAAGGACGTTTCCATATATTTCTCTTGTTTCTGCCTTTTTGCCCAAACCAATTTTTCCAATCGATTCAGCTCTTCCACCCAACTGAGCCACATGCCCACTGAGGGTGATTGTGTATTTTTCCATAAGAGGAATACAGGATCTCACTGCATTCAGAAGATGGCACAAAATCTAGTTATTTTTTATATTTTGACTGGTATATTTAATTCTTGCAACAGAAAAAAGGTTGGGTCCTCAGGGACCTCATAATCACAAAAAATGTGAATGATCCTTCAGAGCTCGAATAACCTTTAACTTTATGGCATGACCAAAAAATATGTAGTAGCGTCCCCCACTCCTCCTGACATCGCCAACATCTATCAGAGGTATCTGGGAAATATCTATGAAGAACAGCCAGGGTTCGGTACCATTGGGAAAAAATCTTAAAGTTTGGTTCCTGTATTTTTGTACAGACCGAGGATTCAAAAATAAAATGTATTATATTATTACGCTGCTCTTCAGAAAAAGTTCTACCCAAGGTCCAACTCCATTTTTGAAAGACCGGCAGCTGGAAATCTTCCTGATGGACAGCCAACTGGGCACATGTTGGCCATCAGCTAATTTTTACCTTTTTTTTTTGTGTGTGTGTTTTCTCTTTTTGAAAAAAAAAAATTGTGGCTTTTTCATACTTTTTTGTAAAATTTTGCACTTTTTCGCATGTTTTTTTGGCACTTAGGTGTCTTTTCTGTTTAAAGGATCACTAAAGTGAATAAAAAAAATAAAAAAAATAACAAACATGTCATACTTACCTTCACTGTGCAGCTTGCTCCACTGTGGCCCCGAACCTGGTCTTCTGGGGTCCCTTGGCGGCTGTCTCAGCTCCCCCCGCAAGAACTTTCCACCTTCATGCGAGCTCTCTCGCATGGTGGAAAGTCCTTGTGGGCGTGGTCCCATGATACAGCCAGCGGCTATAGCTGCTCACTGTATCACTTGGTCCCGCCCCCGGCGTGCCGAGCCATTGGATATGATTGACAGCAGCGCAAAACCAATGGCTGTGCTGCTTTTAATCAACCAATGAATGAGCCGAGAAGCCTGCACGTTCACGGCGCAGGAATTTCGAAGGGTCAGGTATGTAAACGGGGGCCAGGGGGGCCGTTAATGCTAAGATGTTTTTTCACCTTAATGCATAGAACAACCCCTTTAAAGGCTCCTCTCAAAAACGCGAGGTTGGTGGGGGTTTTGTTCTGCCTGTAGAGCATATGGCTGTAAACTCCCAAAAAAGCCATGGTGTACATGGACACATTGGCTAACATGGAGGGGAGTTTCCAGGCAGGAAAAAAAAAAAGAGCTAAATAAAAAAAGCCTGTAGGAGTGTGCATGAGCCCTAAGAATAGCTGATGAGCAAAAAAGTTTGGTAGATCACAAATTAAAGATCACTGATATAGATAATGTAATGTATATCTGAGTAATACAACTTTTTTTTTAATTTATATTTCTTAAAGGAGTTGTAAAGGAAAAAAAAAATGGGCTAAAATTAATGTCTGCAAGGTAGACAGACAGAATAGTGTAATGATTCTGTTAAAAAAATAGTAAATACCTATTAAATTCCTTCATCTATATCACCTCCGGCGTTCCAGTTTCTGTTCTCTCATTCACTTCCTGGTTTGCGGCGTTAACTGAAGGACCGTTTTCATCAGTTAACCGATGAAGCTGACTGATGGTCTAATGTGCCTACACACCATCGGTTAAAAAAACGATCGTGTTAGAACCCGGTGACCCGGTACGCGTTTTAACACAACAACGTGCTGAAAAAACGAAGTTCAATGCTTCCACGCATACGTTGACTTGATTCTGAGCATGTGCGGCCTTTTAACAATGCTTTTGCATACTAACGATCGATTTTGACCCAGGCATCCATCGGTCAAATTTTAAAGCATGTTCTCTTTTTTTTGACCGAAGGATAACTGACCGATGGGGCCCACACATGATCGGTTTGGACATATGAAACGATCCTTCAGTCCGTTTTCATCGGTTTTGACCGATCGTGTGTACGCGGTCTAAGAACTACATTTCCCAGTATGCATTGCAGCACACCCAGTAATTCACACCTCCTTCAATGTATGGAATTCAATGAATTTTCAAGGTGCTCAGCAGGCATTTTGTATTGGCAGCATTCATAACTGTCTTGGACCACATGAGTCTCGTGGTCCACAGGTTTGACATCCCTGCACTAGACATTCCTTTCAGAGATTTAGTAACATAGACACAATTTTTATTCTTTTAATATAAATAGGACTCTCAAGAGTCATTCTGTTCTGTATTAAGTGGACTAGACATAGCAGGATAACCAAATAGACATTTACCACACAGCAAATACAACAATTGTTTTACATAAATGTGCTTTTAATTGTAAAATATAAAAATGTTTTTTTTTTTTCTTTTTTGTTAGCATTTAAAAGCCTGGAGAATCTCTGTTATGATAGGAAATAGGACCTCCTCTGACATGCATTCAAATGCTTTGAGCACACTCTCCTACCACCTGGACACACTTTGGCTTGAAATGGACAGTCATCCTTGCAGCTGAAATAGAAAATATATAATTAATAATTAGTAATAATACAGTCACATAAACATTCAGAGGAAGTGAAGTGTATCTAAAAAAAGAAATACACCAATAAATACCCCATACCTCTCTGAGATTAGAGAGAGGGATGCTTTTTAACACAAAGTATGTTGGTAAAATGCACAACCTGACAATCTCTGTACAGGTATATACCTATGTCCTTAATTTTAAGTGTATGTTCAAGAAGAATTTCGTAAAAATTCTGCCTCTACTAAGGTTAGCAGGAGCAAGGAGATACACACACACACATATACAGTATATATATATATATATATATATATATATATATATATATATATATATATATATATTCAGAGCTTTTTTTCTCAGAAAGTAGGTGCAGGAACTCAACCACGACCCCGTTCAGATTTCACAAACAGTAAAAGGGTCTTAAAGGGGCATTAAATACCAGGATTGCATTACATACAGAGTGCAGAGTTCAGGGGGTTACACACAAAGTGCAGAGCTGTCACTTGTAAACAGAGAAACCAGACTTCTGTGTTTGCAAGTGATTGTGGTGAGCAGGCACCAAAGGGTCTGAGCAAAAGGTGGTGGAACTGAGTTCCCCCAAGTTCCCCCTGAAAAAAAGCCCTGTATATATTATAAATATATATATAGGGCCAGCACTACTGCTAGGCAAACTAGGCAGCCACCTAGGGGGTAGCCAGCCATTGCCGCTGGCTTACCTACTCTCCACTGGGAGGAGGAGTCGCCTGGAGTTTGTCAGTGTCCTTTTTAGAGCGACCTCTACCGTGCTGTGTGAACAATGGCATTCATTCATCTCCACATGGTGGTGATCAGCGAGGGGCCAAAGCCGAGGTGATCAGCGAAAGAGCTCCACCACCTCCCCCTAGACCTTGCCCCCCTGAACCTGCCCCCTGAAGAGGCGAGAAGCAGCTGGTGCAGCGTATGGACTCCTCCAACGTACCCTGTGCTCTAATGTGAGGTCTGGAGTACAGGCTGACTGGGGGGGGGGGGGGGGGCACATAGCATGGGCGGGAGGCGCAGGCTGCTGTGGGAGCTGCTGGAAGGATCAAAGCAGATCAAGAAAGAGACGACTGGCATCATAGAAGGTACCATCATCATACACAGACCTGGCCTGCGGATCTGCAGACAGAGAATGGGACAATGGGACAGAGGAGGGACTGCAGATAGGGACAGGGCTACCGGTGTCTCTCATCTCCCTCCTCACTCCCCTCTCAACCCCCTCTCTCTCAGCCCTCCCTCTCCCAGCCCTCCCTTGCTCAGCCCCCTCTTTTGCAGATGCCCCCCTTCTCTCAGCCCTCCCTCTCTCAGCCCTCCCCCTCTCAGCCCCCCTCTCTCAGCCCTCCCTCTCTTAGCCCCCTCTCTTTTAGCCCTCCCTCTCTTCCAGCCCTGTCTCTATCTCTCTCAACTCCTCTATCTCATCCCCCCTCTCACTCTCTAGTCCCCCTACCACCCCCACTGTCTCTCTCAGCCCTCTTCTTTCTCTCATCCCCCCTCTCTCTCTAGCCCCCTCCCACCTCCAACTGTCTCTCTCATTCTCTCTCTCGCTCATCCCTATGATAATCCTTATTGTCCCAGAACAGCCAATGATCGTCTATCTTTGTAGAACAATGAAAAGGAATCTGTTTGCTGTGGTGTAACACAGATATTCTGCAACAATTCTTTCCTTGGATAAATGAGGCCTAGTGTAATTTATAGTCAATAATAAAAACTTATGATGTTTTCCTCACCTGCAGGTGTCAGGGTGAAATATCTTATTCTTCTCACAGCAGGAGTCCATGTTCTCACTACATTCATTACAGGTGCAGTTCTCTTTATTAAGGATGTGGTTCCTTGGACATTTTAGCTTGCAGACACATTCACAACTGTCTTCAAACTCCATGTGTGCACCACACAAGGCGAGCTCTGTGCAAAAACAATAAATCGAAATCATGAATAAAGTCAAAAACAGAGGTCTTCAAAAAAGCAATTTTTTTTGTTTTTGGAATGGAATGTATAGCTTACTGTCTGGCATCTCTGGCTTAAAATTATTTATTGCAGTGGTTGTACCAGCAACAGAGACGTGCCTTATGGATTTGTCAAGTATTCTTGGCCCATTTTGACCACCATCGAGCAAAAACACACTATGGGCCAGATTCAGGTACATGGGCGCTTCTTTACTTTGGAGTAACGTTTCTCATTTACGTTACTCCGCCGACACTTTCGGCGCAAGTACTGTTATTCACATAGCAGTTGCGCGTAAACTTGCACCAGAGTAACGATAATGCGCTGGCGTAACCCGACGCAAGTGGAAGTGGGTGTGATCATATGTAAATGATGGGCGGAGCCCAGCGCAGAGGCTTACGTTCAGCGCATCATCCACGGAGCATGCGCAGTAAGTGATGCTTCACTCGGCCCCCTTGTGCGCATGCTCACAACTTCCGTCGGCACCACTTCACGGGAAACGTCAGCGCAATGCGTTCCGTTGGGCGTTTAAATGTGCCCGTAGATGCGCCATTCCGGCACTAAAGTATATCCTGTTCCCCCTCCCCGCAGTGAAGTTACTTTTGTTCTGAGATGGCTGCTCCCGTTCCCCGCAAACACACAGGAGAAAGCTGAACTCTAAAGGCCAGGAGCTGTCAGCCGTCATCTCGGCTATGGAGACCTATGATGTCTTCCTCCATGGCTGTAAAAGTTGACAGACAAGCATGGACAGAGGTGTTGTCCTGCAAGTGGGGGTGCTCAGCTAGCTCTTATCGTCGGTAACGCTGCTGTAGCTGCTCTCCTGCTGACCTGTAGCCGTCTGGAGTAAAGATAAAGCAGCTATTTGTAGAAATAACTTTGCGCCGGACGGACGAGATACGCGCGGCGCATGTAGCCAGCGTATGGTGCTAATCCGTTCGCGAATCGGGAAATCTCCCTCATTTGCATATTTGCAGGGGAAATCAATAGGCGCGACTGATGCGCCAAGCGAAATTATGCGCTGACGAGACTCTGGCGTCGGAAAGTTAAGCCGATCGGAAATGGCCCGTTTTCTGTCGCATCTAGTTTGGTGGGTATGGCCACATAGAAACGACGGCGCATCTTCACAGTTACGCGGCACATATCGAATTACTCCAGCGCAAGTCTTGCTGAATCTGGCCCTATGGGCCAGATTCAGGTAGAGTTAGGCTGGAGTATCAGTGATACTCCAGCCTAACTCTCACTTTGAGCCGGCGTTTCTGTTTTCTGTAAGCAGAAAACAAGAAATGCCGGGTTGGAGTTCCTATACGAGCGGCGTAATTGTATTTTGCCGTCGTATCGGAACTGCAATTTTAAAAATGGCGCTGGGGGCGTTCCCGCTGATTAACGCCGAGAATATGTTAATCAGCGAGAATCGGCAATTCACGATCGTATTCGGGCCCGACGCAGTGACTTTCCGACGTTTCCGTAAGAGATACGCGGCGTAAAGAAAAACCAGCCCCCTAGTGGAGTATCCTATGTTAAGTATGGCCGTCGTCATCGCGTCGAATTTAAAAATGTTCGCGTCGTTTGCGTAAAACGTCCGTGAATGGGGATTGACGTCATTGACGTTCACTGACAGAATTTGGAGCATGCGCACTGACAGTCGACGCATGCGCAGTACGTTCGCCGCGGGATCGTGCCTAGTTTAAATAATACACGCCCCCCTACCCGCCCAATTTGAATTCCGCCGGCTCATTTTCGCTATGCCGCCGCAACTTTAGGAGCAAGTGCTTTGTGAATAACAGTACTTGCTCCTAAAGTTTCGGCGGAGTAACGTAAATGAGAAACGTAACTCCAAAATAAAGATTCTTATAGATACTTATCTATTCACTTTTAAATTTAATTTAATTTCATGGGTCAGTGGAATTATATTTTTACTTTTTAGGTGATATTTGAACTTTAGAACCCCATTAAAGTCTATGGGACTCAAACGTTTGAAATCTAAAGTGCTAATTTTAAAGGCTAATATGCAAGTTATTGTCCTAAAAAGTGTTTGGGGACCCGGGTCCTGCCCCTGGGGACATGTATCAATGCAAAAAAAGGTTTAAAACTGCAGTTTTTTTTCAGGAGCAGTGATTTTAAATGACTTTTTATCCTTCAGAAATGACACTTTGTGCAGAGACAGTTCTAAGCACGAGAAACAAGCGCTGCTTTACACGCATACTTTACACTCTCCCTAGGTACGAAATTTAAAGGAATATTTCACTTTTATTGTTTACCCTGAGGGCAGACATTGCTTTAACTTTAAATCCTTACCTTCATCTAGATCAAGAGAGGGGCCAAATTTACCAGCAGCTCTTGCAGGGGTATCTCTACACTTGGAATCAAGTATTTAAAACTGCTTATTGGGAGTTGGCACCAAGAGACATCTCCAGTATAAAATCGGGAGATCCCCTAACACAAATTGAAAATAAACATACCTGTATTAGCTGCTTTCCTTCCATGACCCTTTTCCCATTAAGCTGCCATGACAAAGTATTCTACTCTACTATAAATAGCAAATGGCTGCACTGTTCAGACTCCCAAATAGATTTTTCACTGCACCTCCCACCCCTTCTAAATAGTTCTACTAGTAAACAGGTTCCCTTTTCCATCCAACTCTGTTTTTTTAGCACTTTCAAGTCTGGTCACCTTCTCTTAGCAATGTAGTCATTTTACCCAGTTCGTCCTGTCTTCAGGCCTCACAGGGGCCTGGGTCCCCTCTGCATGGAGAGCATTGCTTCCAGACTGCAGCTCTCATCTTCTTTCTATACCCGTATACACAATTTGTCAGTGCAGCTTGGAACAAGCACTGCAACTAGTTTCAGTCAAATGCACTGCTGCAAGCACACTACACATCCACATTCATAAACGATCTCAGGAGCTATCAATTAGGTCAAATAATTAAATAAAAGCAGCAGCAGGACAGTAGGACCAAGTAAGGTAGTATCACATATAACGGGACCAACAGAAAATGTTGTGGGTGGAGGCTGTTTATGGAAGAAGAATACACTGCAACCCTTGTATCAGGGAATTACGGGTCAGATACTGTAGGCCCTTTGTCTTCCATCTCTATGTGTATTTGTACATGTAAAAGTTCAGTACCTTCCCTTCTTCTGTTAAGTGAAGACTCTTTTTCCAGTATGCACTCACACTGGCTGCTATCCCACTGCCAACCAGGAGGACAATGTTTGTTATTTTGAAGACACCTACAGAAAACAGTAAAATGACTTAATATTTGGGTATTTATCTCTTGTTTCACAATAGTTGTTGGAAAAAAGAAGAAAGAAACTGCGCTAAAATTAATAAATGCAAAAATAAAGAGAACTCCAACGAAATTACAGTGTGCTCTCCCCAAGTGCTGCGATTTTCATGCATACAATAAATACAAGAAACAAATAGGAAAAAATATAAATCGCGCTACCTTAAACATAAGTAAATACAAAAAATCACAATTAATAGGGCTGGCTGCTGAATCGAAAATGACCAATGATGGCCACTGGACAATACGCAGTCACCTCAAAGCCGTAATGATACTGTATTTAAAATGAACCAATAAAACAAACAGCAAAAGAAACACAGCTGATATGGTATAATGCTGAATGTGTAACCATCAAGTGAGTGTGACTTGATTAAACATAGTCCAAACTATTGACAAATAAAAAGTCCAGAGTCCAAACTATTGACAAATAAAAAGTCCAGAAGTGAAGATTGATAAAACACCCGTGTTTCTAGATGAATAAACGTGTCCAAAAAGCAAAGTGTCCTCCACCAAACTTATGAATTGGTCTCTTACCAGAAACCCACAATCCCTTATGACAGGGGATCCGTTAGCAGCATATAATGGATCCCAATCACGTGGCATCAGGTCTGCGGTCCTGGTGGATCTCGTATCCCAGAATGTTTCAGCAATAAGGATGCCCACCATGCAAAAAAACATCAATGGCTCCACATACTATGTTAAACTTATAAAATGTTTTAAAAAGATTAAAAATGCCCCTGGAAGACGAAAGTTATTTCGAAACGGACATAGGTCGAGCGACGCGCTGTTGTCACCCAAGTTCCTGTATGTTCCACCAGTGGACGAGAGCCTGAGGATTTTTGTGTTCCCGGCCGGCACATGAAATAATCAAGGCGTTTATTATACTGCATGATTGTAAGTGCATTTTTAATCTTTTTAATACATTTTATATACGTTTAACACACTATGTGGAGCCATTGATGTTTTTTTGCATGGTGGGCATCCTTATTGCTGAAACATTCTGGGATACGAGATCCACCAGGACCGTAGACCTGATGCCACGTGATTGGGATCCGTTATATGCTGCTTCTGATCCCCTGTCATAAGGGATTGTGGGTTTCTGGTAAGAGACCAATTCATAAGTTTGGTAGAGGACACTTTGCTTTTTGGACACGTTTATTCATCTAGAAACACAGGTGTTTTATCAATCTTCACTTATGGACTTTTTATTTGTCAATAGTTTGGACTATGTTTAATCAAGTCACACTCACTTGATGGTTACACATTCAGCATTATACCATATCAGCTGTGTTTATTTTGCCGTTTGTTTTATTGGTTCATTTTTAATACAGTATCATCACGGCTTTGAGGTGACTGCGTATTGTCCAGTGGCCGTCATTGGTCATTTTCGATTCAGCAGCCAGCCCTATTAATTGTGATTTTTTGTATTTATTTATGTTTTAAGGTAGCGCGATTTATATTTTTTCCTTTTTTTTTTCACAATAGTTGTACCTGATAGGAGGTTGTGGGCCCCAAAATGAGCTGACCTATTATTATATAGAAAAAACTCTTCTGAGCACTGTTTGTGTCTATTTGGCTACACAAAAATACATGTATTACAACTTCAAAAACTACAATCTCTGTAAATGAAATGTTTTTTCTCAACCTTAGGCCTCAAGCTAGGACAGGATTTTTCTGAAGACAACCAACCTCCGGCAACCCAAGCAACTTCTCTGCTAGGACCACCTGTTCTACAGTTTGCACTCAGAAAAAGTCCTTGTTTACTGTTCATGACCTACCTGTGACAATGTGTAAGGAACATTATATTAGATGACTTAACAGGTATGTCTACTCATGGAGAAAAAAATTAGCCCAATAACCATAAGGGAAAAATCTCTTTACCTCTGCTTTCTATTGTCTCAAGTATGCTGTGCCTAACTCTGCCCCTAATTTTTATGGTTGAATATATTATTATTTTAAAATGTACAAATAAAGCGAAATCACATCATGTATCAGGCATAAAACCTAACAAATCAAAGGAAAATAGCAGTGAACAGAGTCCCTCTAAGAACCCAAATACGAGGTTCCAGGGCTATTGACATGTTTAGGATAATACGGCATAATCAGAAATCAGATCATTTTTGACAACTTTAGGAACCAGCTTCAAAGCTTTCAGCAAGCCTTCTTGAAGCTTTAGTTTGTAAATGTTGAACACAGAGCCTAATGGGAGTGTTGATTGCCACTTCAAATAAGCTGTTATTAGACTTCAACACTTCTTGAAGCTTGTTGAAAGCCTACATAAATCACTTGTATCCAATGGTGTAATAAAACGTTCATAAAGTCCTTATATTTAAATTTTGACTTGGAAACCCCAGTATCAGGAGGCAAACCAGCAATAGATCATATTGATTCACTCCACCACAGTGACGAGATGTAAACAACAAAGTGATCCCTTCACCAGAATAAGGGGGGCTGCTTACCAGAGGGCAAGCTCAATAAAGCGATTGGCTATAACCCAGCCGCGGCCTTTAAAATCCTGTATGGTTCCTGAATACAGCTTCCAGCGGATAGCTAGGTTAGCGGTGCTCACGGATGGTGAGATGTGGGTGGAGAGAGAAAAATGGACTAATAGTGTGATTCCGTATACCAAAAGGTTTATTTTAAAACATAAGATGATACTCACAATGTGTCAAAGCATCACAGGCATATAAAAACAAATCGCCGGCCGGCAAACAAAGCGGAGCCCTTCCTCCGTGCGTGCGTGGTGACGTCACTGCGTGTCCTCCCAGACGCGTTTCGTCATCAAAGGGACGTTCTCAATGGGTCCCTTTGATGACTAAATGTTTTGTTGTAGACGTGCACATTTTGGTGAAATGAGTATGGCACTGTGTTCAGCATGACTTTCCCATTTTCCCCAGCTTAGGGTCATCAGACCTTACTTATCATCATGTTCTTCTCAGCACAGATCTTCATTAAATGGTGATGTGAGAGCTGCAAGGCAATTGTGCTAACCATACAGATACTGATCACAAATAAAGTGTTTTTACTTTATATTATTATTTGTTGCTGCAGACTTATTAAAATGAAAATAAAATGAGAATAAAACAATTTGGCAACCAATGGAATTTTGCCTTACTTGGCCACGAAATGTGTCTCTCTCACAAATCTCAGCATGTTGATTGGTAGATAAGCACAATAATAGCACATTGTTGGTCCAACAACATATTATTTCCTTTATGAACATTTTTTTTTTCTTTACTTTTTTACTGCTTGTTATAAAACAAATAATGTGGCATTGTTGTGTATATTGTATTAACATTGTTTTATTCTGCTTTTAGCCTGCATATATTAAATGTCCAATTTATTTACCTCTGATGCATTCTTAGGGCCAGACATATAATTTTACATTGCAGGGGATCTGAGTACAGCGGAATAAGTTAATAGGAAACAGATTACACTGGAATAGTCATGTTTATCATTCCATTGTCCTCACTACTCAAGCATGCACATAACATCGTATTTTACAGTTCTTTAGAACTGTACGCATATTTTCATACCTGGAATTGAAATGGAGTACATACTTGAGAATGGCACCATACTTTTTGTACAACTATTTTACCTATGTTTCACGTTAAATCCTCCATGTTTACCTAATAAAATCTTGCTGTTTACAGGGAGAAAATCAACCCCCTAAGTGAACAGAGGACAAAACACATGTTTTTAGGAATGCAGACAAAATTATTCCTGTTTTTTTTGTGAGGCATTCCTTTTTATTGTGTAAGAATGTTTATTAGACACGCATGGCTCTGTCACATTTTGTTAAGTCTTAAAGCAGCCATTGCACCAAAGCAATATAGAACCCATTTTAATCATAACTCCCCTTTTAATAACTTTCCAGGAATGAGTGCGTTGTGGGCAGAGTATTTTCACATAGGTAGTCGCATTCTTTTTTCAACCCTGTATAGATTCCCCAAGCATACATTTTTTTTTCTGTGCTCACCACCAAGATGTATGCTATACAGCACAGGTGTCAATCAGAAGGCCCACAGGCCGAATCTGGCCCTCTAGGCCATATCATGTGGCCCTCACATGTCTCCTGCAGCTCTGCTGGTAAGGAGGGTACACTGCAATGTAGGTGAGGGTAGGGGACTCTTGACTTCTGATGGTGGTGGGGGGGGGGAAAGGTCTCTTGACATGTGATATAAGAGGGATGAGGTGCTCTTGACATCTGTTTAAAACTATTATGAGAATACTACAATTCTTTGATAATTGGGTTGTGCACCGCTGGTATCATCCACAAAAAACTTTATTGGAGACTCCTCAGATAGAACACCATGGCAGAACAATGTTCTGTCTGAGCAGTCTCAAAAAGGTTTCTTGTGGATGATCCCGGCGATGTGCGACACTCCATTTTAGACTTGCATCATCTTCTACAGGAGTGTGAGTAGTCTCTGTGCCGGTCTGCACCTACCCTTCACAGTTTAAGTTATTACTAAAATCAGTAGTAATCGAATGCAGAGGCAATTTGACAGTATACTATGATCCAGAGTAGATACATTTATTTGGTCTTACAGGGCAACCATAGTGCTAATGCAGCCCACTATAAAATTACGCTTGACACCTCTGATATACAGTATGCGCATTTTGAATGAACTGCAGATAAAGGTTTCAATTTCTTACCAGCTGCTAACTGGTATAATGTGCTTATCTGTAGCACCATTCAGTCCCCTTGCCCTAGCTAAATTTATGAGCATTCTAATTTTGCAAAGTTGTCATACTTTTTCTTCTACAATACAGACCCTCAGACCCATTATTATATTGGCAGTCACACTGAATGTGTGAGAGGTAATGTTCAACACTACCAGGAAATGCCAAAGTTTTCCCCAGTCAAAACTGCCTGGAGTTTGTATGTTCTCTCTTTGCCTGCGTGGGTTTCCTCTGGGTACTCCAGTTTCCTCCCACACTCCAAAGAGGGTTAGGTAGGTAAGTTAATTGACTCCTGTCTAAATTGGCCCTAGTATGTGTATGTATGAATAAACATGAGTTAGTGACCTTAGATTGTAAACTTCTTGAGGGCATAGACTGATTTGAATGTACAATATACAGTCATGGCTGAAATTGTTGGCACCCCAGAAATTTTTCCAGAAAATCAAGTATTTCTCACAGAAAAGTATTGCAGTAACACATGTTTTGCTATACATGTGTTTATTCCCTTTGTGTGTATTGGAACAAAACAAAAAAGGGAGGAAAAAAAGCAAATTGGACATAATGTCACACAAAACTCCAAAAATGGACTGGTCAAAATTCTTGGCACCCATAACTTAATATTTGGTTGCACACCCAAGCTTCTTACACCTCTCAGCAATTTTAAGATCTCTCCACAGGTGTTCAAAAGGGATTTAGATCTGGACTCATTGTTGGCCACTTTAGAACTCTCCAGCGCTTTGTTGATATCCATTTCTGAGTGCCTTTTTACGTATGTTTTGGGGTAATTTTCCTGCTGGAAGACCCTAGATCTCGGACGCAAACCCAGCCTTCTAAAACTGGGCTCTACAGTGCGACCCAAAATCCTTTGGTAATCCTCAGATTTCATGATGCACACACTTGCACACATTCAAGGCACCCAGTGCCAGAGGCAGCAAAACAGCCCCAAAATATCCTTGAACCTCCACCATATTTCACTGTAGGTGCCGTGTTATTTTTTAAATTTCTTTGGAACTTGTTTGGGGCTGCTTATCCACCATCCAGACTATCCTGCGCTGCAACCTTTCATCAATTTTTCTCTTCCGTCCACGCCCAGAGAAATTTAGCTACAGTGCCATGGGTTGCAAACTTCTTGATAATGTTGCGCACTGTGGGCAAAGGCAAATCTAGATCTCTGGAGATGGATTGTAACCTTGAGATTGTTGATCATTTTCCACAATTTTGGTTCTCAAGTCCTCAGACAGTTCTCTTCTACTGTTTCTGTTGTCCATGCTTAGTGTGGCACACACAGACACACAATGCAAAGACTACGTGAACTTCCCTCCTTTTATCTGCTTTCAGGTGTGATTTTCATATTTTCCACACCTGTTACTTGCCCCAGGTGAGTTTAAAGGAGCATCACATGCTTGAAACAATCTTATTTATCCACAAGAATTTTGACCAGCCCATTTTTGGAGTTTTGTGTGACATTATGTTCAATTTGCTTTTTTTCCTATTTTTTTTTTTTTTGTTCCAATATACACAAAGGGAATAAACATGTGTATAGCAAAACATGCGTTACTGCAATACATTTCTATAAGAAATACTTGACTTTCTGGAAAAATTTCTGGAGTGACAACAATTTCGGGCATGACTGTGTGTGTATATATATATATATATATATATATATATATATATATATATATATATATGTGTGTGTGTAAATTGACGGCACTACATAAGAATACTTGTAATTACTTGTAATAATAACCAAAATGGCCTGGCATTCAGGAGTGCACAGAAAAGGGCATTTTCTCCCTGAAACTACTAGAGTTGATTACTGCAGATTGTGGCACTCTTGCTATGAAAAGGGGATCAATAGTCAGCTACTCCTGCACAAACCTCCTTTTTGTCTAGTTTGCCAGAAACAAGTGTCACTAAACCCACATCGTAAAACAAACTATCAATAAATGCTGTATTACATGCTGTTCATACTCAGTCACTGTGAGAATAATTTTCTGTATTCTGCAAAAAAAATGTCCCCAATTCAGCTAGGGATTTTGCAGTTGAGGTGACAACTCTGCACATGCTCAGTTTTCAGTGAGTTTCTATGCTGAGCATTTCCACCCTATCACATGTGAGCGGCCCATGTGAATTTAGTCACACATATGGACGTATACAAAGTGGTAAATGACAGCCCACTCCCTCCCTCCTCCTCCATACCAACTAACCAGCTAAACACAATGGAGGTGGGATATTACATGTAGATTAATGGAGTTTTCACCTCCCTCTTGTTCTAAGACGTAGGCTGGAGGGGTGTAGCACAGCCTGTGACTGGCAAAAATCTGCCCACACCATTTTATTTTCACAAAATAATAAAGATTTCATTTCAAATATAAAGATTTCATTTCAAAGCTGGGCTTTGGAGGGGGCAGAAGCAGCTGGCTCAGGCTCTAAGCAGCTTGCTGAGCCAGCTACCTAGGCAAATCTTGACATTATTGTTATGATCCCTGTGCCAGCTCTGTGATGTCAGCTGATAGTGCTAAGGCACACTGTTGGCTGAATCTGGGTACCAGGAGTGCAGAACTAAGTGCACTCCTGTGACCCACAGGAGAAGTATGGCCAAAGCTTGGCCACACTTCTCCTTTAATTAGGAAACAAGTTGAATACAATGAAAAAAAAAATGTGAAATGTGAATTTAGCTGTTTGCTTTCACTTCTGTTTAAATTGTTTTCTTACCCTTTAACTCTTTTTACAGTCTAAATGCATTAACAAGAGTAAAACGACCACATGTTCCTTCGTGTAAACAGGTCAGTTTGGCACATTGCCTAATCTACAAAAAATATGCTATTTACATGGAAAACTAAATGGCAGTGTTTTATCAGGTCTCAAAATAAATGTTCTGTAGAATACGGATAATGAATACCAGACTTGCAATTTGCTCTGATAAAATTTTCCCTCACACAGCAATAAGAGTCAGAGGCTTGCTCTCTTGCAACTGTCCACAGTTTATCATAAATAAAACAATATAGCTAGTGAGAATACTTACCCATATTCCGGATATGTAATTGATCTACGTATTATGGTGGGCGGATGACGACCAACCAGCGAACATTTACAGCTTGTATGATTGGCAACTTTGATAGTTACAGGTTCAGGTGCTTGTGTCAGTGGTAGAGAAATTTGAAAAACCTATGAAAAGAAATATATTTAAAATGGTCAGTCATTTCTGGTATTATTTTTTTAATGGATTTGCTTGGGAGTATTTTTTGTATGTTTAAAAGGTTTGTTATCTCCTCTAGGGACAAGCTCATCCAGGTAAACTTCCTGCACAGAATCTACTTTACTCCCCAGAAACTGCACCACATTTTCCCAGACCAGGACCCCCTATGCCCTAGGTGTAAGACTCAGATGGGGAAGTTGTTTTTACATGTTCTGGGACTGCCCGATTGTGGCAATGTTTTGGTCAGAGGTCTTTAGTGAAATAAACCTTAGACTGCAGCTGTCCCTCCCAAGCACTCCAGAATTAGTGCTACTAGGGGTTAATGATGATGCACAGTGGCCGTACCATCTTAAACTATTGGTGTCCTACTGTTTATTTTATGCGAAGAAGGAGATTCTACTGAAGTGAATCTCTGCTTCTTCCCCCTCTATTTCCTCCTGGGAAGCCCTGATAGACTCGGCCCTGCCCATGTACAGAATAACTTATATTAATAGGGGTTGCCAATGGAAATACGACAAGGTTTGGGCCCCTTGGACTAGGAGTCTCTAGGGGGGAAGGGGGATAAGCACTGGTTACTGGCTTTTCCCTTATTCTTTTCATATGGCGAATGATGTTTGGTTTTGTTTATCTGTCTTGATAATTATGGTTGTATTTTCTTCCCTGTTCTTGTATAAGATCCAAGCATGTCGTATGGTTTTGTTCTTTGTTAATCTGCATACTCTGTATTGCCCGTTTTGACAACAATAAAGCACCTTTGATTGTTAGAAAAAAAGGGGGAAGACTCTTCACAGACAGGAAAATCACCCAACTAGAACGTTGACAGACTAGAGACGAGTGATAAGGAAACCAGTAAGTGGTTACCTGTGATCTGGTGGGATCAGATATGTGAGCTACACACAGGAAGATGTGGCTATAGCTGCCAGTAGTAATTGTGTGCAAAAAAACTGACAGGCTGGATGTTTTGAAGTCGATAGATGGATCGACTTCAGTACAAACAGCCTGTCCATAGATGAATTGAATCCCGGCCGGTCTTTGCCAGGCTTTTTCTTGATGTCTTTGCTGCCCCTGGGGATATTCATTCTCTCTATTTTTTTCTTGTGACTATTACCACTTGAAAACAAAATGATAGAAATCTCAACAATTTGCAGTTTTCACCAAGGAAGCCTTGCAATGCAGACATCTGTTTCAGAAACAACAGTTTAGAATTCCCCTGGCTTTTGAGAGATTTTGTCTTCCTTCTTTTCTTTCTGGGGGAACAAGTAAAAGAAACTCTCCCCAATAAAAGCATGCAATGGGGTTAATTTACTAAAGGAGGAGAGAATGTTCTCTTGAGAAAGTGAATAAAACAAAACTGTGGTAACTTCAGTTATCCAATAATATGCAAGACACGAGAGAAGGGGGGGGGGGGGGCTCTACCCATTCCACATCCAAATAATATCCTAAATACTACAAAGTTTGCAGAAACTGATGTATGGATTTTAGCGGTACCCACATGAGACAGACACAAATATTAAAAAGTGGCAATCTTTATTCACAACATTATTAAAATAACGCAATTGCCAGCCTTAAGGACCGTTGGGAAGTAGATGTGGGGGAGCTGGAGGAGGACGAATGGGAGGACGCTCTGGAGACCAGCAAGAAAGTCTCAGCCAAGCTTTCTGACCGCCTTACGCACCTCTATATGTTGCACAGGACATATCTGACCCCCGCTCGCCTGGCCAAATACAAACCTGATCAAAACCCATTGTGCCCTAGATGTGATAGCCCCACCAGCACTTTTTTCCACCTCCTCTGGTCCTGCCCAGTCATACAGGACTACTGGATGCACATAATACAGTTTATACATGATGAGATGGGGTCCCCTCTGATGCTATGCCCTAAGCAATGTCTGCTGGGAATATTTCCGGACCCTGACTCGGATAAATACCACAAGATCTTTCTTCAGGAGTCGTTGTTCATTGCCAGGCTTCTCGTGGCGCGGAAGTGGCTCCGGGTTGAGCCGCCTTCTCTCCGGGAGTGGATCTCTGCGGTGAATGGCGTATTGCCATATAAGAAAGAAATATACGCTCATAGGGGTTGCCCTGCTAAGTATGGGAAGATATGGGATGCATGGCTGGGTACCGCTGATACTTGCGATGACACCCCTGCTTGAGTTTGCTCCCCTCTGATTTCACCTCCCCTCCTCTGCAGCTGTTGTCGTGCTCTGGTCATGACTCTGTGTGACCTCCCAGGCGTCCCTGGACGATAAATTGGTCCCCTGTCATTCCGGGAATATACCTATGTGACAATTGCATATACTAGACCCTGTTTACCAGTGTTCTCCACCCCCTTTGAAATGTAGATATACTCTGTTTTTCGTATGATCATTCATTGTCTCTGTACCACATTTTTGATCTGGATCTCTTTTTGTACATCCTGTATATTTGCTCTCTGCACAATAAAGCACTATTTTGTAAAAAAAAATAACGCAATTGCGTGTATAAACTATTTTAAAATCAATAGTGTCAAAATTCATCATATGATACATAAGTGCCAATTGAGACCACAGTGCAGACGCCGCTATTTTTGTAAGGTATATACTGTAACTTATACGCAGAGGTGTGTATATTCTCCCCCGCTGGAGGATTGTGACACTATTGATTTATGGGTGCAGCTTTGATTAAGCACTGTTGAAAGTGTGAAACGCGTCAGTAGTTCTGTCCTATATTCTGCCGTGACATGTATTTTTGATATCTTTTTTTTTTTTTTACAAATAAAGGCAAATTTTTGGAGTGCGGCTGTCCAGAACTTTCCCTTACCTAATTGCTATATGCATCGCCTGCTGCTTCAATCCTGAGGAGAGTTTAATTTCCATACATCCACCTAGAGTGGAAATCCCCTTTCACTATTGATTTATACACGCAATGCGTTAATTTAATAATGTTGTAAAAAAAGATTGTCATTTGGGTGCCAGTAAAATTTATACATCAGCAGGACTTGTTATGCACACTTTGTAGTATTAGTGGGTATTCATTGATAAACAGTTTTACTTTGCCAAGTGAACATTCTCTATTACCCTAGTAGTAATAGTAAAGTAGCAAATCAACCCCGTGGATAAACAAAAAGCATTCCTGTTTATTAAATTGCATTGATTCTTGAGGGATTTTGGGAAAAAAACAATTCTTTGTTGGATTGAATGGGGAAGCGTTAGATCTCATTTTATTACTATGCACTGTACTTGATCATTTTATCTCACTTCCTGTTCAGGTGACAGGTGGTCACAAGAAAGTGATAGCTTTCTCAATGGGGACACAACAAAACGCAGATAAGGGTTCCAACCAACAGAATAAAACAAACTTAGTATGCTCTGAATATATCTTCAATTTAGACAATTATACAATTTTCATCTACTACAGGTGATCTTGTGTGTTTTGCCAAATACACTATGGGGTAGATTCACGTACCTCGGCGCATCTTTATGCAGGCATAGCATATCTTCTTTTTTCAAATAACAGTTTTTTATTAAATTTCTCACATAGAGTAACAATACACAGACACCAAAGGGGTCAGAGAGGGCCCATACACAGTCATAATAGTGCGCAAAGGGTGCGTAATCAGAGTAGAAGGAGGCGGGCCGACAACATAAAGCAGCGTAAAATGCAAACAATCTCCCTTGGCCTCGGTGTCAGCAATACTAAACATGTTTAGCAGTATTCTAGAGATGGTAGCGTATCTTCTTTACGCTGGCGTAAAGTTTGGCCGGCGTAGCGTATAGTCGTTGCCATAAGCCGATGTAAGTCAAAGTAGGTGAAAGTGGGCTGGAGGGGCGTGTAACATTTAAATGAAGCGTGACCACATGCAAATGATGGGCTGAGCTTCAAATGAAAAATGAACGGCACATGCGTCGTACCTTGGACGCATCCCAGTGCGCATGCTTACAGTCACGTCTAAATAACTGCCTAAGATACATCAAGACACTGCCTACTACGTGAACGTAACCTACGCACAGCCCTATTCACGTACTACCTAAACGGCGTAAAAATCGACGGCGTTCGTTCCTTGGTCCATACCTTTGCATGGGTTGCGCTTACGCAAATCGCTTAAAAAATGCGTCGGGCGCAAGTACGTTCGTGAATCGGCGTATCTTACTCATTTGCATATTTAAAATGGGAACGCCAAATTCCAGCGTAACTATGCTCCCACGATACGCTGGCGTAGGCAAGTTACGTCGGGCGGCTGAAGCCTATTTTTTCGACGTATCTAGTTTTGGGAATCGGCTCATAGATACGATGGCGCACATTTGTACTTACGATGACGTATCTCGAGATACATCGGCGTAAGTCCTACGTGAATCCGGGCCTATATTTCTAAAAGTTTTCGGACACCTGCCTTTACACGCACATTGACTTTACTGTCATCCCAGTCTTAGTTCGTAGGGTTCAATATTGAGAGCACAAATCAAGGTCCATAAAGACATAATTCAGTAAGTTTGGAGGGGAGGAACTTGACTAGCCTGCACAGAGTTCTGACCTCAACCCAATAGAACACCTTTGGGATGAATTTGAGTGGAGACTCCGAGCCAGGCCTTCTCATTCAACATCAGTGCCTGACTTCACAAATGCGCTTCTGGAAGAATGGTCAAACATTCCCATTGACACACTCCTAAACCTTGTGGACAGCCTTCTCAGAAGAGTTGGAGCTGTCTATCTGCAATGGGTAGACAAACTCAATATTATACCCTACGGACTAAGACTGGAATGCCATTAAAGTTAATACGCGTGTAAAGGCAGGTGTCCCAATACTTTTGATAATATGGCGTATAAGGGAAATTATACATATATTAGATAATTTTTCTAGAATGGTTTTAATAAAAAATTTCAATAAATTATTTAAATGATATGTAAAGTAAGGGGGCGTTAACATGGAGGACAGTGCCAACAGTCATTTCTATGCATTCCTCTACTCTACTGTAAACTAGAAGCAGCCTATCAGGTTTAAAATCACTAAATCCAAATTTAGGAATTGAGCCCAGTGGTACATGCAGAAGGCTATTTGCTCCTTTTAATATAAGTAACAGACTTCTAAAAGTTAAAAACAATTTTCACTCCAAAGTAATTCCCCAAATGAGATATGATCTTGAAATTTTGGATGCTGCCATTAAAGAAATTAAAGAAGTAAATTTCAAAGAAATATACTGTTACCGATTTGAGTACATAGGATGTGCTGGTGTTTAGGCAGGAAACTCCTTCTTCATTACAGCAGCCTCCGCATCGGAACACAGAGACACAGGGCGGTTTAAAGAACGTGTTAGTGGCAGTGCCAAGATCCTTTGCAACATCAACACAGGTTTCTCGGGGCATGCACTGTGTCTTCTGCCATTCTTCATCAATAACTGCACAGAGAATGAATAATAGTTTGATCATATATTATGCATTACAACTGAGATGCCTTTTTATCATTAGACCGCAATGGGCCACTTTACAGGAACTCTTACCCAAGTGTAAATAGGTCAGATTTTGTCTCCATCAAGAACTAATTTAGCTCCAACAGTATGTTGTGCCTGCAAGATTTACATGGGTGTGGCTGCATGTTTTACCTCTATTGTCTGCTACAATACACCATCAAATTAATAATTAAAGGGGTTGTAAAAGTAAAAAAAAAAATCCCATAATAGCTTCCTTTACCTTAGTGCAGTCCTATTTCACTTACCGCATCCTTCGATTTTGCTTTTAAATGTCCTTATTTCTTCTGAAAAATCCTCAATTCCTGTTCTTATGTCTGTAACTACACACCGTAATGCGAGGCTTACACCACGGAGAAAGCCTTGCATTAATATGTGGCGTTACCAGGGCTTTTTTTCAGGGGGAACTTGGGGGAAATCAGTTCCACCACCTCTGGCTCAGACCCTTTGATGCCTGCTCACCACAATCACTTGTAAACACAGAAGTTTGGTTTCTGTGTTTACAAGTGACAGCTCTGCACTCTGTGTGTAACCCCCCTGAACTCTGCACTCTGTATGTATTGCAATCCTGGTATTTAATGCCTCTTTATGACCCTTCTACTGTTTGTGAAATCTTAATGGTTGAGTTCCTGCACCTATTTCCT